>CAWUFW010000425.1:0-1200000 GCA_963921515.1 Calotriton arnoldi | reverse complement strand
CGTAGGGGCTTGTTCATATGTATCAAAGAGAAAATCCGAGAAATAAGCATTTGATACTCTCTGATGTTCCATTTAAATGTCTTGTCCTCTGTTGAAGGCTGGGAATGGCTGAACCTAGAGGGGCGCCACCAGGATTTGATGCAGCAACGAAGCAGAGATGTTGTGGGCAGACCCACTTACAAACAGGTGGTGAGAGAACAAGTGATGATGGTGGTGGAGCTGGCATCCTGCCATGCCTCTTCTACTGGTCCTCCAAGTCCTGTGTCAGATTCCCCCGAATGAGAACTGCTTCCAGCCTGGAGAGTCTCATTCCAGTGCTATGATTGGGACCTAAACGCACTCCAATGATGGCAGATCAAGTCATATGAACTGGGACATCATATCCTTTTATGCTTCTTTCCACCTTTCTTCCCTCAAGGGAACTGTGAGAGGGGGAGGGAGAAAGCCAATTGGGAGATGTACAAGGGTGAGGCAAGGTCATTTTGTCTCTCTGCCTTTGGTCAATAATCTCCTCCACTTTCTGAATGGTAGATTCACAGATGGCAGAGTGCAGGTGCTGGGTTCAAGGTTGTTGGAGCTTTTTGTCCCTGTGGCTCTAGTCAGGAGGCCAGCCAACTAGCCCTTGGAGTCACTTTGGAGTCCTGGGTTCAACAGATGCAGACCCAGTCCTTCTCACCCAGGCAAGGGGGCAGCATGCAGCAGTTCAGCACAACAGAGCAGCAGTCCTTCAAAGCAGCGGTCCAGCAAAGTGACAGTATTTTCAGCATCACAGCAATCCTTCTTCAGTATCCACAGGTCCAGAAGTGAACTGAAGAGTTGGTGTCTGAGGTCCAATATTTATATCCAGTTCTACCTTTGAAGTGGGAGAGGCTTCTTTAGGTTTCCCTTTGAAGTCCCCAGGCATCCTGCATGCCCTGTACTATCTCCAATCTAACTACTGGGGGTATACAGCCCATTTTGTGAAGGCAGGACACAGCATATTTAATTGTAAGTAGGGCTGTGCCCAACTCTACCCTACCATCCTGCCAGTGATGGCCCATCCAGGCTCTTATTTGTGTGACTGTCTAGGAGAAATACACAATTCCGAACTGTCAGCTACACCCAGTCATGAGACCCAGGGGAAGGCTACAGACAGTAATTGGCTAAGACAGGAAAATGCCAACTTTCTAAAAGTGGCATTTTTAAAATTGTAATTTTAAACCCAACTTTATCATAAGAGATGATTTTTCATTACAATTCCAAAGACTGCAAACATGAACTGGACACCTGCTCCCATTTGGAAATTGCAGTGTATTAAGTGTTAGAAGATAATTCCAATGTTATCCTATGGCAGATGTAGGCCTTGCAGTAGTAAAAAAAACTAATTTAAATGTTTTTCACTACCAGACATGTAAAACTTAAAAGTACTTGCCCAACTTTGTAAAAACAGTATACCCTACCCCAGGGGCTGTTTAGGGCCCCCTAGGGAGTGACTTACATGTATTAAAAGGAAGGTTTATGCCTAGCAAAACAATCATTTTTCCAGGTTGAAATGGCAGTTTAAAAATGCATCAACAGTTACAAAGTCGGGATGCACACCTAGTATATCGTATTTTTCTAATGTTTATCCAAATTAATTCCGTGAAAGCGTGCAGATTGGTTCGGTGCCATGCCCAAAGGCACTGGGATAATCAACAACATTCAGAGATGGGGCGGCATGTTGGCACACTTAGCAGTGCGATTGGTTGGGGCGAAAATGACGCCCCATCTCTGAATGTTGTTGATTATCCCAGTGCCTTTGGGCATGGCACCAAACCAATCTGCACGATTTCACGGAATTAATTTGGATAAACATTAGAAAAATACGATATACTAGGTGTGCATCCCGACTTTGTAACTGTTGATACACAATCTATGCCCAGCCCCGGGATAGCACCCACCTGTTGAAAATGGATGAAGCAGTAAGATTGATGAGAAAATATATGAGTCCAAGCGTTTGGGAATAACATCATGATTCATTAAAGACGGAATTTAAATGAGGAAGAAATGAACTCACAAATGAACTTCAAATATTCATGAACACTACATTTTTGTACAGTGATCTGCATTTGACTTTTTAGCTCTAGTGAATTGAATGATGGGAAATGGAGTCTCTTTAATGCAAAGGCATTTGGCGAAAATAACTGTGATGATAGGATGGCGGGAAAACTGAAACTTAGTGAGCAAATCGGGTGGTTCAGAAGGACGCGTTAAAAGGGAGGAGAGAGTGGAGTAGAATGTTTTGGTGGAAGATATATTGAGAATGGATGGCTTTTAACGGTTTATGGCAGGTACGTGTTTTGCAAGGCAAATTGTTGCAGAGGGGTGAAAGTCGAGTGTACAGTGTGGGTTAAAACGGCAGTAGCGGACAAGTGTGAACGCATTGACTAATGGGGGGTATATGAACTAGGAAAGTAAATGATGCCTATAGGACATGTAAGTGAAGGTTACACACAGATTGTTACTCGAAGAGAAAGGGGTTGGAAATAGAGGGAATGTGAATAGTTTATAATGTAATTGCATTTCACAGACACTGACAACAGGAGGGGAAATGAGGATTGTATCAGAACAGGAGAAAGTTTCAGTTGAGATATTGGTACGCTATGCTTAGAGAAGGAAACCAGTTATTTTCGTGGAAAAGAAGGGTTTATTGTGGGATGATTTTTGGGGTATAATGCAATGCAGTACTTTTTTAAATTGTACATAAAGTAGAGATGTTATAAGATAGTTAAAATAACCATTGGTAACAGTGTTTTTTATGATTATTTGTAGTGACCCCTGAAGAAGGGCTCTTACGCCCGAAATGCATTGGGTATTTTATCGAATAAACGCTGCCTTAAATGAATTTGCACTAGTCGTGTTCTTTCAAGAGGTCCGGACGGACACAGTTGGAACATTAGAAGCGTGGGAAATTGCATTTACACTCTGCGTGTGGATTCAAACAACGGTTGAAGAAATGCTAAGGAAAAGAGTAATGAGTAAAAATGAATAAAAAATGAGTAAAAATGTTGAAATACAAGGAGGACTTTGACAAAAATACCGCCATGTTGGCGCACTTAGCAGTGCGATTCGTTGGGGCGAAAATGATGCCCCATCTCTGAATGTAGTTTAAAAATGCACACAGGTTGCAATGGCAGACCAGAGACATGTTTAAAAAGGCTACTTAAGTGGGTGCTACAATAAGTGCGGCAGGCAGTGTGGGCTGGACTGTTCTCACTGGAGCTGGGTCAAGACTGATTTGCATATAGCTGGGTCCAAACTGAGGTGACATGGTATGAAAATCACATTGGATTGTGATGCGTCATGAGTAATTACCAGTGGCTGAGATTGTTC
Source organism: Calotriton arnoldi (assembly GCA_963921515.1). Lineage (NCBI taxonomy): Eukaryota > Metazoa > Chordata > Amphibia > Caudata > Salamandridae > Calotriton > Calotriton arnoldi. Next base: position 1,196,649 of record CAWUFW010000425.1, on the reverse strand, counting down.
CAAACATTTGATCCATCACGTTTTTATTTATCTACGTTAGCATGTCATCTGAAGTTAGGCAGGTATGCCTAGGCATGGGTCCTGTGCACTCTGTGCCACTGGAACCAAGATGTACCCAGCTGATGATCCCATAACTAGGGCTAAACAAATCCTGGATTGCCTGTTTTCCAGTTCAGGGAGGACCTGGTTTGGCAGCTCAGCTGGACTGTTTCAATTGGAGCAGTGTCAAAACTGATTTTCATATAGCTGGGTCCACACTGAGGTGACATGGTGTGCAAAATAATGACAGATTGAGATGCCACCAGAATAATTACCAGTGGCTGTGATTAATTCAAGCATTCCATCCATCAATTTTTGTTGTCCACTTTTTTCTACACTTTAACAGGCCCAGTTGTAATTTTTTATTTACAGGCCCCGGGTACATGTAGAACCACTGTACTAGGGACTTATATGAAAATTAAATGTGCCAACTGGACGTAAGCCAATTTTACCATGTTCAGAGGAGAGAGCATAGGCACTTCAGCACTGGTTAGCAGGTGTAAAGAGCACAGAGTCCTAAAAGCCAACAGAAATGGGCTAAAAAAACTGGAGGGGTGACATTTTTCGGGGTGGCCATACAGAAACATCCAAGTCCAACACCCAACACTCAGAGTCAAAGCCCTCAGTTAAGGGTTTTCATACTTCACTCCCAGGCGCGGTCGGTGGTAGGAGTGCCGGTGACGTGGGGCGGGAGAGGGGCAGGGTGGGGGTAGTAAACTACGGATTAAGGCCTAATACAGGTAAGTAAACATTTAAATAAATAAAACGAATTTCGTTGTGAGCGCCGCATCGCCAAATGCGATGCAGTGCGCGCAACGAAATTCGTTTTATTTATTTAAATGTTTACTTACCTGTATTCGGCCTTAATCCGTAGTTTACTACCCCCCACCCTGCCCCTCCCCCGCCCCACGTCACTGCCCGACCGGCACTCCTACCACCGACCGCGCCTGTTCACTCCTAAAGCCTAGAACGTGGCATAACAGACATGCACATGAAATTGAGTGAGCAGTTTAGCAGAGGAAAAATGGTTCCTCACTCGCATCAAAAGTGTGCTCCTTAAATTCCTATTATGTGCTGTACCATGCAGGTTTCCTTTCTAGTTTCAATTTAATGTTCTCTTTACCAACAACCACTTGCCTGTAAATTGAGGGCATCTACTAATTTGATTGAAAAATGTTTTACAAGGAACACAGGGAAGTTTATCAATATGAGAACAGTGTGCTTGATTTCAAGCCAGTAAATAATATTTATTGAAAAAAGGAGTTGACAATTTGTGGAAATGGATATGATTGACATAAGGGGGACGATTATGATGTCGGTCGGAGTTGACTCCAACCAAATTACGATATGACCGCACATGGTGAGGTTGCATACTCACATTTCACTATGGGTGCATGTGCTACAGTCGCAAACCGCCCGTAGCACAAGCTCCCATTGGGAAATGGGGGGTTGTGTTCATCCCTGCACCGTGTGGCAGGCACCTCAAGGTGCCTGCCACACGATGCAGGGATCAACAGGGGGGCACCATAGGTACCCCTTCGGCCCCCAACCGTAAGCCCCAAAGAGAAGAAGGCCCCGATTTTTGGTATGATTCTGAATTTAAATACATTACTACCCATTTTACTTTGACTTTCTCAACTTTCAAGCAGTTATTTCACATAAATTAAGGTTACCTGAGCTGGATTTGCAACGTTTATTCAAAGTGTTGAACTGGATTAAATTCAGACACCAGCATAACTTTGATGTCCCTTTTAAAGTTGAATGATGGACATCAATACAAACATAGCAGTCTGGCAATTTGGACATTCCTGACAGATTTTCGAGCATTTCCAGCTCTCCTGATAGGAATCTGACTAAGATAACTTGGCAAGTCTTTAATCATTTTATCTATGTAGAGGCCAAATTAGGAGTGACTTAAATGAAACAATCAAAACACTTTAGAAAACATGTTTATCCCACAGGAATGCACAGACCAAATCACTACCATTGCCAATGTTCTCCAGTATGTTTCTACATTTCTACCTTGAAAAGTTATTATCAGATTATGTAAATGTCTTTATCCTGATAAAGAATAATTATATGAAATCTAAATTAATGCCAATGGAAAGTGACACAAGCTTCCCGGATTTCAAAAGCATATTGTCATAGATATTGTCATAGATATCCACGTAGGAGACTGGTGAACACACGGTTTCAATCGTCTCAACAATCATGCTGGGGGTGAAATCGTGGCATAAAGTGAAAATGTAAACTTTTAGAGACAAACGTCCTGATTAATACTGTGCGCTCAGTTTAATGCAGGAAGGAATGTCAAATAGCCAGTTTCATACTGCACTTATAATGAGGGTTACCGCACTATCTATCCTTACAAAATAGCTCAGCTTTTATCGAGCCAGCTGTCAGTCCCAAATTATTAAAATCAACATGCTATTTTCTGGCGGCATTCAGGAGGATCTGTAAGTCAGTGCTAAATATAGTTCATGGAAAAAGTGAAAATGTAACACAAAATCTCTAGCATTCATTTTTTAATGAAGTAAAAATAACTTGAAATACTGAAAGTTAGCATTCCAACTTAGCCAGAGCGCTCTAGAAAAAGAAAGAAATATCAACATTAGTTTTAAGAAATGCATTCCAGCTTGGAAAATAGCCGAAGTAAAAATATAAAACCCTCACATAAATGCACTACTGTGTATTCAACCCGATCGCTTCCACCAAGCGAGATCGGTGCCGGGCAGCGAGGTACAGGACCTCGTATAAATGAATAAAGCACTCACGCAGAAAGCGCAAGAAATGCCCGCACTCCAAGAGATTTTTCAATAAAGTTTAATGTGGCTAACGCTTTTCTACCATCTCGGTCTTTCTCAAAGCCAGAAAGCCAACAGTAAACAGTGCCCTATTTCCACTGGAAACAAATCACTCACGTCGGTAATTATAAACAGATATAGAAGGGAGACTGACGGGACTCATTTCATTATTACAAGACCTCTGTTGGAGAAAACAGATTCCTTTGCTCAGTGCATTAAATTAATCATGGCATCTGAATTAGACAAAATAATTAAATAGAAAAATGCATACAATATACAATCAATTACACAAGTGTGTATTTCATGTTTTTCCTGCAAATTACTAACCTTAATCACACAAGTGTGTACATTTCAAATCTTTGTTGTAAATCAATGATGACCAGAATACTGATGAGACAAATAAAATCTCTTCGAATCTATTATGGCATCAATTCCAGTCAAGTGACTGTGCAAATATACGGGTGTACAGGACATGTATCTGGAGCAATAAACGATGATGATGTCTTGTGGACACAAAGATCTCCCTATGGTCATGTGCTGTCGACGAGTCCCTCACTCCTTATGTCATATAAATGAAAATAAATCTTGGTATAATACCGTACAAAGTGCAAAAAAATATATATTCATGTGTGTGTGGGAAAGTAAAATTAATCAAAAAGCAAAATATGTTTACAGCATTCTAAGATAGCTCTTTTAGGAAAATTACTTGTCAAAAATATATATAGATATGGATATATATGTTGAAGGGATGCCCGTGGCTGAATCCAAGGACGCTGACGGAGTGATGTTGGCAGGGCCACCTTGGAGAGGCCCCCCTGACTTGGAAAGCACCGTAGAACAGCCAGGGTTTGTGGGGGTATTCAACCCTTGCACGAGGTGTTGATGACATTTATTACATGCAAGTCCTTTACTGCGAAAGAAAGTGATTTTCTTTGATTTCACAATGATGCCAAATAACTCTGCCACAAAGGAAATTGTAACCTCTAAAGGCATGCTGTGGGCAATTTGGGAACATGTAACTGAGAAGAGATTGATCGACTTTAAGATATTGAGGTAATTTGGACGCTTTACATGGACAATTACAAAGCATTATGGGTGTTGTGGTCTTTGTGATACTAGCTCAAACATGCGAAATAAAGACAGTGTAAAAGAGTGTTAAAAGTGTAATGAAATCTTTGGCAATAATAACGGCAGTGATTAATGGAAATATGACACTGTCTTCACGCTAAAATCCGTATGGAATATTTGAACCAACTGACCCATTACCCCTTTAACATTGACAGGAAATGCTGGAACATCGCAGTCCTACCTCTTTGTTGATGAAATTCTGTTTAAAAAAGAGCAAGCAGATGTACACTGTTAGTAGCTGCATATGATTAAGACTCCTAAGAGTCAAAACGCGTTATGCCAGGATGCCAGGAGCTTGCTGAAATAAAGGATTATCACTTTTACACGTGTGGATGGGCCTGCTTACACGGACGGAGAAGTAGGTGTTTTCTTTTGGAATATATATATATATATATATATATATATATATACACACACATATACATTTATTCTTCTAGGTGTGTATATATATATATATATATATATATATATATATATTCACTGAAAAAACCACAGGTTTCAGGGACGTTATAGTTAGTTGGACAATTCACTCGTACAAAACCAGAGAAATTCGGCCGTTATAGTTAGTTGAGCTAAGTATAACTCACGCCCCTGCAATGCACTGCTGATGACATCACATATTACATCACTCACGACATGGCCAGTGACATCACTGATGACATCACTGATGACATCTCAAATGACATCACTGATGACATCACTGATGACATCATCCAGTGACTGTGTGTTTCTGTAAAGTTTAAATATGTTTTATATATATATAGGCCAAGGTGTATTGAAGAATGAGTGGGTGTATGACTGTCTGAATGGATGATTTAGTAGGTGTGTGACTGACTGTATAAGTGAGTGATTAAACGTGTCTTACTGAATGCATGGGTTAGTGACTAAACTGTGTGAATGTCTGCATCAGTCTGTCTGTTGGTGTGTAAGCGGTTGCATGGGTTGGTGAGTAGCTACATGAGTGTCTATATGGGTTATTGATTGCTTCTCTGAGTATCTGTATGGGTGCCTGAGTGTCTGTGTGGGTGGGTGGGGTGTGTGTGACTCACTGCATGGATGTGTGAGTGGGTGATTCACTGGGTGTATGGGTTCAAGAGTGTGACTGTGAGAGGCTGTATGGGTGGGTGAGTGTGTGTATGGCTGTGTTGGTGAGTGAATGGATGTCTCAGTGGTACATGTGTGAGTAACTACATATGTGAAAGGCAGTATATGTCAGTGTTGGAGTATATAAATGACTATATGTGAGAGTGAGTGATTGTGAGAGTGGCTGTGTGGATGAGTGTGTGTTTGTGTCAGTGATTGTATAAGATAGTAAGTATGTGTTAGTATCTGTGTGAATAAGTGAGGTGGTGTGTGTAGAACTGTATAGGTGAGTAAATGGGAGTGTGATTGATTCTTTGCATGACTAACTAGCTGTGTAAGTAACTCTAGGGGTGAGTGGCGGTGTGTGAGTGTCTGTATAGGTGTATGAGTGCATATGATAGTGGCTGTATTGATGAGTGAATGCATGTATGAGTGACTGTATGGGTGAGTGAGTGGATGTGTGTGTAGACCTAGGAATCAGTGAGTGAGTATGTAGTATTTGGTATTGGTGTGTCTATGGTTTCGAGAATGGCAGTCTGTATTTTAGAGTGGGTGTATCAAAGGTTATATTGGGCTTTGAGGAGGTGCATCAGAGGATCACGTGGATGATGTCATCAGTGATGTCATTTGAGATGTCATCAGTGATGTCATGAGTGAGGTCACTGACCATGTCATGAGTGATGTAATATGTGATGTCATCACCAGTGCATTGCGGGGGCACGAGTTATACTTAGCTCAACTAACTATAACAGCTGAATTTCTCTGGTTTTGTACGAGTGAATTGTCCAACTAACTATAATGTCCCTGAAACCTGTTGTTTTTCAGTGAATTTCTATGGTTTTTTAAATGCTAATTTCTAACTATAACGTCCCTGAAACCTATGTTTTTTAGTGAATTTCAAAGGTTTTTTAAATGCTAATTTCTAACTATAACGTCCCTGAAACCTATGCTTTTTTCAGTGAATTTGAAAGGTTTTTTCAATGCTAATTTCTAACTATAACGCCCCTGAAACCTATGGTTTTTTCAGTCAATTTCAAAGGTTTTTTAATGCTAAATTCTACCTATGCCTACAGAGGTAGGACATGTGCAGAAAAAGGAGGAAAGGCGCAGAAAAAAGCAAGAGAAATGCAGAAGGAGCCAACAGAAGTCTAGAAAGACGAAGAAAAGTGCAAAAAGAAGCAAGAGATATGCTGAGAGAACCAACAGAGGTGCAGAAAGAGGCCTTGTTCCAAAGTCATCCTGTGCCCCCAACTTTTTGCTGACTGGTACTGGTGGTAACTGACTCTGACTAACCAGGCCCAGAGCCAGTGCTATGCTGAAAGACACTTAGAATACAGTGAAAGCACCTATATACACTAGCGTACACTATGAGTTGGGGTACCCCTGTGATTGGCATGACCTCCCCTGGAAGGCCCTAGTACATAATAGGGCAGGGGGATTAAAACTACCTCTAACTCAGAGGTGCAGAAAGAGGCAAGAGAAGTGCAGAAAGAAGCAACAGAGGTGCCGAAAGAGGCAAGAGAGGTGCAGAAAGAAGTAAGCAAAGTGCAGAAAGAGGCAAGAGAGGTGCACAAAGAGGCAAGAGAGGTACAGAAAGAGGCAGGAGGGGTGCAGAAAGAAGGAAGAGAAGTGCAGAAAGAGGCAAGAGAATTGCTGAAAGAAGCAACAGAGGTGTAGAAAGAAGCAAGAGAAGTGCAGAAAGAGGCAAGTGAGGTGCAGACAAAAGCAAGAGCAGTGCAGAAAGAACCAACAGAGGTGCTGAAAGAGGCACGAGGGGGTGCAGAAAAAGGTAGGAGAGGTGCACAAAGAGGCAAGGAGGTACAGAAAGAGGCAGGAGGGGTGCAGAAAGAAGGAAGAGAAGTGCAGAAAGAGGCAAGAGAATTGCTGAAAGAAGCAACAGAGGTGTAGAAAGAAGCAAGAGAAGTGCAAAAAGAGGCAAGTGAGGTGCAGAAAAAAGCAAGAGCAGTGCAGAAAGAACCAACAGAGGTGCTGAAAGAGGCGTGAAGGGTGCAGAAAGAGCAAAAGAAGTGCAGAAAGAGGCAACAGAGGTACAAAAAGAGGCAAGAGAGGTGCAGAAAGAGAAAAGAGGGGTGCAGAAAGAGGCAAGAGATCTGCAGAAAAAAGCAACAGAGGTGCTGAAAGAGGCAAGTGAGGTGCAGAAAGAGGCAAGAGATCTGCAGAAAAAAGCAACAGAGGTGTAGAAAGAAGCAAGAGAAGTGCAGAAGAGGCAAGTGAGGTGCAGAAAAAAGCAACAGAGGTGCTGAAAGAGGCAAGAGGGGTGCAGAAAAAGGTAGGAGAGGTGCACAAAGAGGTAAGAGAGATACAGAAAGAGGCAGGAGGGGTGCAGAAAGAAGAAAGAGAAGTGCAGAAAGAGGCAAGAGAATTGCTGAAAGAAGCAACAGAGGTGTAGAAAGAAGCAAGAGAAGTGCAAAAAGAGGCAAGTGAGGTGCAGAAAAAAGCAAGAGCAGTGCAGAAAGAACCAACAGAGGTGCTGAAAGAGGCGTGAAGGGTGCAGAAAGAGCAAAAGAAGTGCAGAAAGAGGCAACAGAGGTACAGAAAGAGGCAAGAGAGGTGCAGAAAGAGAAAAGAGGGGTGCAGAAAGAGGCAAGAGATCTGCAGAAAAAAGCAACAGAGGTGCTGAAAGAGGCAAGTGAGGTGCAGAAAGAGGCAAGAGATCTGCAGAAAAAAGCAACAGAGGTGCTGAAAGAGGCAAGTGAGGTTCAGAAAGAATCAAGAGAGGTGCAGAAAGAGGCAATGGAAGTGCAGAAAGAAGCAACAGAGGTGCAGAAAGAGGGAAGACGAGTGCAGAAAGAGATAACAGGGGTGCAGAAAGAAGCAAGACAGGTGCAGAAAGAAGCATGGAAAGTGCTGAATGAAGCAAGTGAGATGCAGAAACAGGCAAGAAAGGTACAGAAAGAGGGAAGACGAGTGCAGAAAGAGACAACAGAGGTGCTGAAAGAGGCAAGTCAGCTGCAGAAAGAAGCAAGACAGGTGCAGAAAGAAGCATGGAAAGTGCAGAATGAAGCAACAGGGGTGCAGAAAGAGGCAAGAGAAGTGCAGAAAGAAGCAAGTGAGGTGCAGAAAGAGGCAAGAGAGGTGCAGAAAGAGGCAAGAGAATTGCTGAAAGAAGCAACAGAGGTGTTGAAAAAAGCAAGAAAAGTGCCGAAAGAGGCAAGTGAGATGCAGAAACAGGCAAGAAAGGTACAGAAAGAGGGAAGACAAGTGCAGAAAGAGACAACAGGGGTGCAGAAAGAAGCAAGACAGGTGCAGAAAGAAGCATGGAAAGTGCCGAATGAAGCAAGTGAGATGCAGAAACAGGCAAGAAAGGTACAGAAAGAGGGAAGACGAGTGCAGAAAGAGACAACAGAGGTGCTGAAAGAGGCAAGTCGGCTGCAGAAAGAAGCAAGAAAGGTGCAGAAAGAGGCAATAGAAGTGCAGAAAGAAGCATCAGAGGTGCAGAAAGAGGCAAGAGGGGTGCAGAAAGAGGAGCAAGAAGTGCAGAAAGAAGCAAAAGAAGTGCTCAAAGATGCAACAGGGATGCAGAAAGAGGCAAGAGCAGTGCAAAAAGAACCAAGAGTAGTGCAGAAAGAAGCAACAGAGGTGCAGAAGGAGGCACGAGGAGTGCAGAAAGAAGGAAGAGAAGTGCAGAAAGAAGCAACAGAGGTGCTGCAAGATGCACGAAGGGTGCAGAAAGAGGCAAGAGAAGTGCAGAAAGAAGCAACAGAGGTACAAAAAGAGGCAAGAGTGGTGCAGAAAGAGGGAAGAGATGTGTAGAAAGAGGCAAGAGTTGCACAAAGAAGGAAGACGAGTGCAGAAACAGGCAAGAGAAATGCAGAAAGAGGCAAGAGAATTGCTGAAAGAAGTAGCAGAGGTGTAGAGAGAAGCAAGAAAGTGCAGAAAGAGGCAAGAGAATTGCTGAAAGAAGCAACAGAGGTGTAGAAAGAAGCAAGAGAAGTGCAGAAAGAGGCAAGTGAGGTGCAGACAAAAGCAAGAGCAGTGCAGAAAGAACCAACAGAGGTGCTGAAAGAGGCACGAGGGGGTGCAGAAAAAGGTAGGAGAGGTGCACAAAGAGGCAAGGAGGTACAGAAAGAGGCAGGAGGGGTGCAGAAAGAAGGAAGAGAAGTGCAGAAAGAGGCAAGAGAATTGCTGAAAGAAGCAACAGAGGTGTAGAAAGAAGCAAGAGAAGTGCAAAAAGAGGCAAGTGAGGTGCAGAAAAAAGCAAGAGCAGTGCAGAAAGAACCAACAGAGGTGCTGAAAGAGGCGTGAAGGGTGCAGAAAGAGCAAAAGAAGTGCAGAAAGAGGCAACAGAGGTACAAAAAGAGGCAAGAGAGGTGCAGAAAGAGAAAAGAGGGGGTGCAGAAAGAGGCAAAGAGATCTGCAGAAAAAAGCAACAGAGGTGCTGAAAGAGGCAAGTGAGGTGCAGAAAGAGGCAAGAGATCTGCAGAAAAAAGCAACAGAGGTGTAGAAAGAAGCAAGAGAAGTGCAGAAGAGGCAAGTGAGGTGCAGAAAAAAGCAACAGAGGTGCTGAAAGAGGCAAGAGGGTGCAGAAAAAGGTAGGAGAGGTGCACAAAGAGGTAAGAGAGATACAGAAAGAGGCAGGAGGGGTGCAGAAAGAAGAAAGAGAAGTGCAGAAAGAGGCAAGAGAATTGCTGAAAGAAGCAACAGAGGTGTAGAAAGAAGCAAGAGAAGTGCAAAAGAGGCAAGTGAGGTGCAGAAAAAGCAAGAGCAGTGCAGAAAGAACCAACAGAGGTGCTGAAAGAGGCGTGAAGGGTGCAGAAAGAGCAAAAGAAGTGCAGAAAGAGGCAACAGAGGTACAGAAAGAGGCAAGAGAGGTGCAGAAAGAGAAAAGAGGGGTGCAGAAAGAGGCAAGAGATCTGCAGAAAAAAGCAACAGAGGTGCTGAAAGAGGCAAGTGAGGTGCAGAAAGAGGCAAGAGATCTGCAGAAAAAAGCAACAGAGGTGCTGAAAGAGGCAAGTGAGGTTCAGAAAGAATCAAGAGAGGTGCAGAAAGAGGCAATGGAAGTGCAGAAAGAAGCAACAGAGGTGCAGAAAGAGGGAAGACGAGTGCAGAAAGAGATAACAGGGGTGCAGAAAGAAGCAAGACAGGTGCAGAAAGAAGCATGGAAAGTGCTGAATGAAGCAAGTGAGATGCAGAAACAGGCAAGAAAGGTACAGAAAGAGGGAAGACGAGTGCAGAAAGAGACAACAGAGGTGCTGAAAGAGGCAAGTCAGCTGCAGAAAGAAGCAAGACAGGTGCAGAAAGAAGCATGGAAAGTGCAGAATGAAGCAACAGGGGTGCAGAAAGAGGCAAGAGAAGTGCAGAAAGAAGCAAGTGAGGTGCAGAAAGAGGCAAGAGAGGTGCAGAAAGAGGCAAGAGAATTGCTGAAAGAAGCAACAGAGGTGTTGAAAAAAGCAAGAAAAGTGCCGAAAGAGGCAAGTGAGATGCAGAAACAGGCAAGAAAGGTACAGAAAGAGGGAAGACAAGTGCAGAAAGAGACAACAGGGGTGCAGAAAGAAGCAAGACAGGTGCAGAAAGAAGCATGGAAAGTGCCGAATGAAGCAAGTGAGATGCAGAAACAGGCAAGAAAGGTACAGAAAGAGGGAAGACGAGTGCAGAAAGAGACAACAGAGGTGCTGAAAGAGGCAAGTCAGCTGCAGAAAGAAGCAAGAAAGGTGCAGAAAGAGGCAATAGAAGTGCAGAAAGAAGCATCAGAGGTGCAGAAAGAGGCAAGAGGGGTGCAGAAAGAGGAGCAAGAAGTGCAGAAAGAAGCAAAAGAGGTGCTCAAAGATGCAACAGGGATGCAGAAAGAGGCAAGAGCAGTGCAAAAAGAACCAAGAGTAGTGCAGAAAGAAGCAACAGAGGTGCAGAAGGAGGCACGAGGAGTGCAGAAAGAAGGAAGAGAAGTGCAGAAAGAAGCAACAGAGGTGCTGCAAGATGCACGAAGGGTGCAGAAAGAGGCAAGAGAAGTGCAGAAAGAAGCAACAGAGGTACAAAAAGAGGCAAGAGTGGTGCAGAAAGAGGGAAGAGATGTGTAGAAAGAGGCAAGAGTTGCACAAAGAAGGAAGACGAGTGCAGAAACAGGCAAGAGAAATGCAGAAAGAGGCAAGAGAATTGCTGAAAGAAGTAGCAGAGGTGTAGAAAGAAGCAAGAAAGTGCAGAAAGAGGCAAGAGAATTGCTGAAAGAAGCAACAGAGGTGTAGAAAGAAGCAAGAAAAGTGCAGAAAGAGGCAAGTGAGATGCAGAAACAGGCAAGAAACGTACCCGAAAGAGGGAAGACAAGTGCAGAAAGAGACAACAGGGGTGCAGAAAGAAGCAAGACAGGTGCAGAAAGAAGCATGGAAAGTGCCGAATGAAGCAAGTGAGATGCAGAAACAGGCAAGAAAGGTACAGAAAGAGGGAAGACGAGTGCAGAAAGAGACAACAGAGGTGCTGAAAGAGGCAAGTCAGCTGCAGAAAGAAGCAAGAAAGGTGCAGAAAGAGGCAATAGAAGTGCAGAAAGAAGCATCAGAGGTGCAGAAAGAGGCAAGAGGGGTGCAGAAAGAGGAGCAAGAAGTGCAGAAAGAAGCAAAAGAGGTGCTCAAAGATGCAACAGGGATGCAGAAAGAGGCAAGAGCAGTGCAAAAAGAACCAAGAGTAGTGCAGAAAGAAGCAACAGAGGTGCAGAAGGAGGCACGAGGAGTGCAGAAAGAAGGAAGAGAAGTGCAGAAAGAAGCAACAGAGGTGCTGAAAGATGCACGAAGGGTGCAGAAAGAGGCAAGAGAAGTGCAGAAAGAAGCAACAGAGGTACAAAAAGAGGCAAGAGTGGTGCAGAAAGAGGGAAGAGATGTGTAGAAAGAGGCAAGAGTTGCACAAAGAAGGAAGACGAGTGCAGAAACAGGCAAGAGAAATGCAGAAAGAGGCAAGAGAATTGCTGAAAGAAGTAGCAGAGGTGTAGAAAGAAGCAAGAAAGTGCAGAAAGAGGCAAGAGAATTGCTGAAAGAAGCAACAGAGGTGTAGAAAGAAGCAAGAAAAGTGCAGAAAGAGGCAAGTGAGATGCAGAAACAGGCAAGAAAGGTACCCGAAAGAGGGAAGACGAGTACAGAAAGAGACAACAGAGGTGCTGAAAGAGGCAAGTCAGCTGCAGAAAGAAGCAAGAAAGGTGCAGAAAGAGGCAATAGAAGTGCAGAAAGAAGCATCAGAGGTGCAGAAAGAGGCAAGAGGGGTGCAGAAAGAGGAGCAAGAAGTGCAGAAAGAAGCAAAAGAGGTGCTCAAAGATGCAACAGGGATGCAGAAAGAGGCAAGAGCAGTGCAAAAAGAACCAAGAGTAGTGCAGAAAGAAGCAACAGAGGTGCAGAAGGAGGCACGAGGAGTGCAGAAAGAAGGAAGAGAAGTGCAGAAAGAAGCAACAGAGGTGCTGAAAGATGCACGAAGGGTGCAGAAAGAGGCAAGAGAAGTGCAGAAAGAAGCAACAGAGGTACAAAAAGAGGCAAGAGTGGTGCAGAAAGAGGGAAGAGATGTGTAGAAAGAGGCAAGAGTTGCACAAAGAAGGAAGACGAGTGCAGAAACAGGCAAGAGAAATGCAGAAAGAGGCAAGAGAATTGCTGAAAGAAGTAGCAGAGGTGTAGAGAGAAGCAAGAAAGTGCAGAAAGAGGCAAGAGAATTGCTGAAAGAAGCAACAGAGGTGTAGAAAGAAGCAAGAAAAGTGCAGAAAGAGGCAAGTGAGATGCAGAAACAGGCAAGAAAGGTACCCGAAAGAGGGAAGACGAGTACAGAAAGAGACAACAGGGGTGCAGAAAGAAGCAAGACAGGTGCAGAAAGAAGCATGGAAAGTGCAGAATTAAGCAACTGGGGTGCAGAAACAGGCAAAAGAGGTACAGAAAGAGGGAACAGAGGTGCAGACAGATGCAAGAGAGGTGCAGAAACAGGTAAAAGGGGTGTAGAAAGAGGCAAGAGGGGTGCAGAAATTTGCAAGATAGGTGCAGAAAGAAGCAAGAGCAGTGCAAAAGAACCAACAGAGGTGCAAAAAGAGGCAAGTGAGGTGCAGAAGGAGGCAAGCGAACTGAAGAAAGAGGCAATAAAGTTGCAGAAACAGGCAAAAGGGGTGCAGAAAGAGGGAACAGGTAGGCAGACTGAGGCAAGAGAGGTGCAGAAAGAGGGAAGAGGGGTGCAGAAAAAGGCAAGAGGGATGCAGAAATTTGGAACAGAGGTGCAGGAAGAAGCCAGAGCAGTGCAGAAAGAACCAACAGAAGTGTAGAAAGAGGCAAGAGGGGTACAGAAAAAGGCAAGTGAAGTGCAGAATGAAGCAAATGAGGTGCAGAAAGAACCAACAGCGGTGGAAAAAGAGGCAAGAGGGGTGCAGAAAGGGGTAGGAGAGGTGCACAAAGAGGCAAGAAGGGTACAGAAAGAGGCAGGAGGGGTGCAGAAGGAGGAAGAGAACTGCAGAAAGAAGCAACAGAGGTGCAGAAAAAGGCAAGTGAGGTGCAGAAAGAAGCAAGATAAGTGCAGAAAGAAGCAACAGAATTGCAGAAAGAGGGAAGAGGGGTGGAGAGAGAGGCAAGAGGAGTGCAGAAAGAAGCAAGACAGGTACAGAACGAAACAAAAGAAGTGCAGAAAGAAGGAACAGAGGTACAGAAAGAGGCAAAAAGGGTGCAGAAAGATGTAAGAGGGTTACAGAAAAAGGCAATAGAGGTGCAGAAAGAGGGAAGAAGGGTGCAGAAAGAGGCAAGAGGGGTACATAAAGAAGCAAATGAGGTGCAGAAAGAGGCAACAGACGTGCAGAAAAAGAAAGAAATGTGCAGAAAGATGCAACAGAAATGCAGAAAGAGGCAAGAGAGGCGCAGAAGGAAGCAAGAGTGGCTTGCACACCATTAGTACCAATTTAACACCCACATTTAGTAATAAGTAACAGGTGACCATTCTAGGTTTGCAAAGGGCCTTCCACCACGCTGTAACACTTGTCGCTGCATTTTTGGTAACGTTTGAGCTAGAAACAAGGCTTTTTTGGTTCAAATCTGCAGATTAGGGAGCAGATGATGAATTATATGGCTAATGCAGAAAATGTATAATTGTGCGAAAGTCGGTGCAGCCAAACAGTCGCATAATTCCAGTGGCCCTGCTCATACCTCTGACTAGGTCCACAAGTGCTCCTCAGTGATTCCTTCTTTTTTTGTCTCACTGAGTTCATAGTTGAGCTTCTATGGAAACTAGGAAAACTAAACCTGAGGTTACCACTCCACAACACAGACTACCATACCACATAATTACTCTCCATAACACATAATCCCACTCTACATAATTCCTATATGCTAAATATCACTTACTTTCTATCCACATAATTTCACTGCACAACATACCACATAATTCTACTACACACAACATACATCCACTCCACGCCACTCCAAAAAACATTAGTAAAAAACGTTTACAATTACAACGCCAATAGCTCTAACTTTCGCAAATGCAAAACCTATTACATTGCAAGCACTTCTTTAACTAGTAGTCGCGTTTGCAGAGTGGTGGAAAAAGTGTGCTGGGCCTCTGACCAGCGCTCAGGAATTCCACTACGTAGGACTTACAGGAGGGACCAGGAGGGTTTCTTGGCCCCCAAAGTCCCTCAGGAGTAAATTGGACCTCACCCCCCATCCCGTAGTCTGCCAGGAGGTGCGTTTCCAGAGTGATGGAGAAAGGGGGGCATGGCCTCCGAACGCGTCTTAGCAATCCCACTGTGTGGGACTTACTGGAGGTAACAAGAGGGGTAGTTGGCCCCCAAGGACATCCTTGGCGGCCAACTACCCCTCCTATTACCTCCGGTAAGTCCCACACAGCAGGATTGCTAAGTTCTCATAGAAGGCCACGCCCCCTTTGCCCACCAATCTGCAAATGCGCTCCCTGGCACGCTCTTGGATGGGGATTGAAGTCCCCTTCACTGCTGGGGGTCCTTTAGGGGCCAACTAGCCTACCTCTTACCTCCAGTAAGCCCCACACAGTGGGATTGCTGAGAGGTGGACACAGGCCATGCCCCCTTTCTCCACCACTCTGCAAATGCGCCTCCTGGTGCGCTCTTGGTTGGGGGATGAAGTTCCCTTTCCTCCTGAGTGTCCCTGGGGGCCAACTAGCCCTCCTGTTACCTCCAGTAAGCCCCATACAGCTGGATTGCTGAGAGTGGTCCGAGGCCACGCCCCCTTTTCACACCACTATGCAAACGCGCCTCCTGGCACACTGATGCTTGGGGGATGAAGTCCACTTGTGTCCTGAGGTCCTCAGGACACAAGAGGACCTCATCGCCCCACCAGCAATGCGCCAAGAGGCGCGTTTGCTGAGTGGTGTAAAAAGGGGCGTGGCCTCGGACCACCTCTCAGCAATCCCACTGTGTGGGGCTTACTGGAGGTACCTGGTGGGCTAGTTGGCCCCCAGGGACCCTCAGGAATGAAGGGGACTTAATCCCCAATTTAGAACGCGCCAGGGGGTGCGTTTGTAGAGTCATGCAGGGAGGGGGCGGGGCCTCCGGCGAGTTGCCGGTTTCTTTTTTCTTTTTTAGTTTTATGGGAGGGGAGCCGTGTGGCCCCACTTCCCTGGGCCACTTCTGGCCCGGGGACCCCATCCCCCAGGGCCTGGCGAGCCTTTACTAATTATTAAAACATTTTGGGAGGGGGGTTGTGTGGCCCCACTCCTGAGGCCAATTATGGCCCCGGGTACCCCATCCCCCGGGGCCTGGCCAGCCTAGTTGTTTTTTTGTTTTTTTTTGGAGGGGGGCCGTGTGGCCCCCCTCCAGAGGCTAATTATGGCCCCGGGGACCCCATCCTCCGGGACTGTGCCTCAATCTTTTTTTTAAATTAGTATTTTTTTTAAAAAAATTAGGAAGGGGGGCTGCATGGCCCCCCTTCCCTTGGCCACTTCTGGCCCCGGGGAACCCATCCCCTGGGGCCTGGCCTCATGTTGGGGACCGTGGGGGGAGTCCTAATGCCCCCACGATCCCAGCCAGCTCCCCGCCTCCTGTGGAGCCAGCATTGCTTTTGGGCAAGGGGAGCTGCTAACATGCAGCTCCCCTTGCCCAAAAGCAATTCTGCTTTGCTTTTTAGAAGCGAGAGCAGGTTTCCTGCTCTCGCTTCCAAAAAGCAAAGCAGAGTTTGCTATGGCAGGGCGGGAGCCTTGCTCCCGCCCTGCCATAGCAAACGGCAATGTCCCGGGCGTCGGCACCCCAGGACATTGCAGGAGCTGGCCCTGGGGGGTGGCGGTCCCCCGGGCCATCGAGGGCTCCAGGAGGGGGGCCGCACGGCCCCCCTCCCAACATTTAACATAGCCCCGGGGCCGGGTGTCCATAGCGGACCCCCATATTAACATAATTTGTGCCCGGGGAGGTGGTGGTCCCCGGGGCAGTGTGGGGAGGGCAAAGCCCCTCCCACACTTCTCTAATAAAATTGGAGCCCCAGGGAGGTGGTGGTCCCCGGGACTTGGGGGGGCCCACGAGGCCCCCCGCCCATATTAAAACAAAGCCCTGGGGAGGTGGTGGTCCCCGGGACAGCGTGGGGGGGGCAGGACCCCCCCACGCATTTTTTTGAAAAAAGCCCCGGGGAGGTGGCGGTCCCCAGGGCTGCGGGGAGCCACATGCCCCCCCCACATTATGAGGAAAGCCCCAGGGAGGTGGCAGTCCCCGGGGCTGTGGGGGCCCCCACGGGCCCCCACACCATAATTTTAAATTGCCCCCGGGGGCTTAAAACAAACAAAGCGGGGGAGCCCCGGCTTTGTTTTTTTCATCCGGATTCGCGAACCCAGCGCGAAATCGGCTGATTTTTTTTGATAAATACTTTTTTGGGACCCCCTGAGCAGGCCTAGGGGGTCAGGGTGTTTCTACCCTGCCCCCTTTTCTTCATTTTTCACTTTTTTCCCCCTTTTTCTTGCGACTCAGCAGCCAATCAGAAGTCAGCTCGTGCTCAGGAGGAGTCGCAACTCCTCCTTGGTGCTCAGATATATAAAGCTTTATTTTTAAATTTCTCAGGAACTACTGAACGGATTTACACCATTTAAAAAAAGGGTGCTTTCTGAACCAAGAGCTACCTTTTTGCCAAATTTGGTGTAATTCCGTTCAGCAGTTCAGGCTGTAGCCTGTTCCAAAATCTCCTATGGAAATTAACATAGGGAAAACGCGTTTTGGGACCACCCTTTTGTCTCGGCCTCTGCTTGACGAATCAGCCCGAAACGTTCAAGACAGGAGCTGACCTGAGTGAACCATTAGTTTTGAAAATTCCGCGAAGATACGTCAAACGGCGCCAAAGATATTGGCAAAAGAAAAAACGCTTTTGAACAGAAACAAGGTCCTAACTCTAACTACCTACTGGCGACTGCCAGTAGGTAATATATATATATATATATATATATATATATATACATATTCGCTGAAAAAAAACAAAGGTTACAGGGACATTATAGTTAGGAATTTACATTTAAAAAACCTTAGAAATTCACTGAAAAAAACAATGGTTACAGGAACATTATAGTTAGGCTGACATTTTACTCGTACAAAACCAGAGAAATTCAGTTGTTATAGTTACCTGAGCTAACTATAACTCGCGCCCCTGCAATGCACTGCTTATGACCTCACATATTACATTTTACAATTTCTTAGGGTTTGTTAAATAGTTTTTACTTATTAAAAGATTTCTGTAACTATTCTTTTCTTAATTTTTTAAAATATTTTGTATGTATTTATAAAGTAAAAAAAAGAATTATAAGATCGCATTCAAGGACTTTTGCACTTTCGCCCGTGTCTCTGGGCCTCAACGCACTCAGCACTTTATACCCGGTCCCCGGAGGGGCTTTAAAACATCGGCGGCGGTGCCGCGACGCGGGAGATCGCATTCAAGGACTTTTGCACTTTCGCCCGTGTCTCTGGGCCTCAACGCACTCAGCACTTTATACCCGGTCCCCGGAGAGGCTTTAAAACATCGGCGGCGGTCCCGCGACACGGGAGATCGCATTCAAGGACTTTTGCACTTTCGCCCGTGTCTCTGGGCCTCAACGCACTCAGCACTTTATACCCGGTCCCGGAGGGGCTCTAAAGCTATCGGCGGCGGTCCCGCGGCGCTAGGAGATCGCATTCAAGGACTTTTGCACTTTTGCCCGTGTCTCTGGGCCTCAACGCACTCAGCACTTTATACCCGGTCCCCGGAGGGGCTTTAAAACATCGGCGGCGGTCCCGCGACGCGGGAGATCGCATTCAAGGACTTTTGCACTTTCGCCCGTGTCTCTGGGCCTCAACGCACTCTGCACTTTATACCCGGTCCCGGAGGGGCTTCAAAGCTATCGGTGGCGGTCCCGCGGCACGGGAGATCGCATTCAAGGACTTTTGCACTTTCGCCCATGTCTCTGGGCCTCAACGCACTCAGCACTTTATACCTGGTCCCCGGAGGCGCTCCAAAGCTGTCGGCGGCGGTCCCGCGCGCTGGGCGCGCTGGCTCGGCCCGGGCGAAGATTGGGCCAAGACGGGCCCGTCTTAGCCCGTCATAGACCGATAGAGGCCGGGCTGGGCTATAATTCTGTCATCTGCCATCTGCTTTATCTAAGCGCCCTGAAGAAGACTCCTCCACCTTACAGAGAGTAGGGATACGTAAGTTAATACATCTGAGTAACTGTATGCGCTGGAACTGAAGGGGGCATTCTGTTCATTTTTCTTCCGATTTCTGCCGGTATACTCTGGCGGGAGCCTAAGCCCAGAGTGACCTCTCTTAATTCCAATTGTTGGAACGCTCGTTTGAGACCTTTGGTGCCGCCATCCACCCTGGTGGGGCTATGAGTCCCAGGGTGTTATAGGGGACTTTGTACTGCCTCCTTTGTTTCCGCTGGTGAGGGTGAGGCGCTTTCTTTCCGCTATAAAGCGCAGCCTCTCCCATTGCGTCAGAGACTGAAGGAGGCTGGGTTGGGCTGGGCCCTATTCTTAAATCTACCGGATGGGACAAGAGTAAGATTAGTGATATTTCAAGCAATTGTATTTAGACACTTGTCGTATATCATTGTATTATAAGAAAGAGGGTTCATATAAGGAATCTAACTGATTTTGTTATAGAATTGTTGTTGAGAAGTAGAGGGGAACGTATATAGGTTAGAGAGATTCAGGGTATAAGGGCTGGTGTATTCTGCAGTTCTCTAGCTGCTGAGTTTTTGTAGATATGGGCAAAAGGAAGCTACGTACAATGAACTCTGGGCAAACAGTGCAATCAATAAGTAAACCAAAAGATGCTAATATGACCCTGCTGAAATATCTCACGGGGGCGGTTGGAGCTCTTGAAAAGCAGATATCCACCGTTGAGGAGTCTCTATCTAAGGATACACAGGGTGCTATAACAATTAGTAAAACTACTGACCTACAGCACAATGAGAGTACGGATGCTGTTACCATAATCAATGCGGTTGAGGAGCCCCTAAACGGTTGCATCCAGCCTAACAGAGATGAGTTATCACTTAGCGATCCAGACCC
Source organism: Calotriton arnoldi (assembly GCA_963921515.1). Taxonomy (NCBI): domain Eukaryota; kingdom Metazoa; phylum Chordata; class Amphibia; order Caudata; family Salamandridae; genus Calotriton; species Calotriton arnoldi. The sequence continues at coordinate 1,177,146 of CAWUFW010000425.1, read as the reverse complement.
AGAGCTACTCCCTCCGCCTAAAAGATCTTGTAACTCCAAAGTGAAGGAATTACCTGGAAATCTGTTGCCAATTATCCATCAGGCCCCCTCAGTACCCCCTATAAACAAGACTAAAGCCGATAAACAGCAGGGGAAAGGTATTCCGTTAAATTATAAAGGTAAAGGTAAAGACAAAGACTTAGCCATACGTAATAAAAGTAAGAGTAACGCCCCCCCTTCTATTGAAAGTAACGGGATAGTAAGTTTGATAACCGACCTTACTAAGTATATCAGACAATCGATTGGCACTTTAGAGGCAAGATTAAGTAAAATAGAAGCGGGGCTGGAAAATATCATAAAGAACCAGCAGGTGAATTATGTAAAGGAAGTGAACATTACCCAGATAAATGATGATAGAGAGGGTAGTGTTTTAAAGTCTTCTAATCAGTCTTTATCAGCTACCTTAATTAGCCCTGCTAGTCAGACTGTTGAGAGGGCCAGGAAGCTTGGTGTTTCAGGACCCAAGAGTCCTAATGGAACTCAAAGAAGTAAATTGTTGCCAAAGGAAGTGGCTCCAAGTGAGGCAGCTAAAGGAAGACCATTAGAACAGCAAGGTGGACTTTTGGTGAAGGATCTATGCCCTAGCCCAAGGCCACACAGTATAAACAAGCTTGAGTATCCGTCTCGACCGCAGATTTTAAATTTACCCCCTGCAGCTACACCCTATACAGTCGTTTTGACTAATGTGCCTCCTTATTCTGATGGGAGTAACGAATCATGGATAGCCCTGAGGAACTGTGTTATTCATTGTTTGGGGCTAAGAGTGGGCTTAACCAGAGAGATGTTTCTTGCCTTTAAGATGGTAAGACGTGTCGCTTGGGTGGGCACAAGTAGGAAAGTTTTTCCAGGGGACTGTGTTGTTCTTTCTTTGGGAATCCCCTATTGGTTCGAGAAATTCTTTTTAGAAGCAATAAAGCTAATAATATGGTGTCAGGTATACAAGTTCTCCCTCTGGGTTATTTTTATCAGCCAAGTACAACTAATGGATATTTAAATCTGCATCCTTTTATTCAGCCAACTGTTCACTCAACCTATAACTTAGAGGTGTCAAATAGATTTGGGCCCCTCCAATCTCTAGATGAGAACGATTGACTTCTGGTCACCATTGATCAATGCTCTGATGAGGAAAGATTAATACCCCAAATTATCCAGGAGAGAATTGTAATCCCTCACTCCACGGAATCCTTTATTGATCAGAGTGAGATATTGAGTGGAGGGTTGGGAATGGACGGATCCCCGATCACTGGAAATAGTGATGAAGGTATATTTAGCAGCCCTAGGAGGATGGAGGCTATGGGGCAGTCCTTGAAAAGCTTGGACAATATTAATCCGATTGATAGTGCATCTATGGATATCGCAGTGCTTTTTTGGAACATCGCAGGTTTGCAATCTAAGTTGAATAATCCCATCTGGATAGACTTCATCCGCAGCTTTGATATCCTATGTTTTCAGGAGACCTGGCTGTTGGATGAGGTCAATATTGATGGGTACAAGACGTACCATACGCCAGCAATACGGTCAATCCATGGCAGACATAAAGGAGGGATATGTGTTTATATCTCAAATTTATTGGGGTTTTAAGAATTGAAACTGGTAAAAGTACAACATTCTATCAATTTGTCATTATCTATTTGAACTGTAATATAGTTGTGTCCATAGTTAATTTTTACAACAATACGGAGAAAGATCAACTAGGTGAGATTCTAAAGTCTTTTAGTGAGGAAATGGACAAATTAGGGGCCTTAAAAGGTCTTGACGAGATTACGATTTGGGGAGGTGATTTTAATGTAAATATATGCACTCAAGCCGAATCCGGGCAGTGTGGGGTAGTAAATGTAGAGAACGAACCGATAACTCATTTTGCTCATACCGATAGGGGTGAGAAGTTTAATGATCTAATGGCCTCATATGATTTGGGTTTTGCGAACTTGTTATGTTCCCCACCTGTGGATTTCGATTATACATTCATTGGTAGAGGCTGTGAATCTATATTCGATTTTATAATCGTTCCTAATCGCTACGCCACTTGGATTGATAAATTTAAAACTCATTATAATGTGTTGAGCGATCACCTGCCCATAAGTCTTACTATAACCCCCCCTAAATGGGGTTCCCATTCTAATAAAAATAGTTTGGCATGGATCCAAAATATTGCCGTAGGCCGCCAAAATGGATACTCTGTGCGCTGGGGTAGTAAGGAACCAGAGGTGCTCAATAAGCAGATCATTACCAATGCATACGATAACATCTTAGTATGTTTACAAGATAATACTGCGTATGTTGACACCTTGAGTGCATTTGCCAATATCACTACTGTGGTCCAAAACTTGCTCATAGCACAGAATAAGGGATCCCCTATCAAGGAAAATGGCTGGTTTGATTCTAACTGTACCAAGACCTATACAAGGCTAAAAAAGCTCTCCATAGACCTGTGAGAGATCAGGAGGAGATTAGAGAAAGTAGGAGGGCTTATAATCTTGCCAGAAAAGTAAGAAAGAAAGAACTTAAAGATTTAGCATGGGATACTCTTTCTGAAGCAACCTTAAGTAAGGATTGTATCTCATTCTGGCAGGCAGTAAACGCTCCGTTCTTTTCTAATAACGATGGAGCCAGAATTGAGGTTGCAATCGATGAAAAATCATGGATTGATTTCTTTTCTAATGTTTACAGCTGTAAGGAGAAGGCAGGAAACTCTTTGGACCCTGGCCCTGATTATTGGGAAGAAGTTGGTGGTTTTCGGTCTATGGAGATGCATATTACGCATGAGGAGGTGTTAGTGGCCATTAATGCCAGTAAAGGAGGTAAGGCACCAGGTCCCGATGGGGTCCCGATGGATCTATTTAAATCGATCCCAACATTATGGGCCCCATTGTTAACTCGGGTTTTAGAAGCCTGTTGTGCAAGGGGTTTTATTGGGTCTTGGTCGGAATCAGTGATCATACCGATTTTTAAAAAAGGGGATCGGAACAACCCTGCCTGCTACCGACCAATATCGCTTTTAGATGCTTTGGTGAAGGTGGCAGGCAGGATTGTTTTAAATAGATTACAAACGTGGGCAGATGATAACAACATTTTGAGTGCGGTCCAATACGGTTTTAGACAGGGGCTGGGGACTAACGAGCAGGTTTTAAATCTGAGCCTCCTAATGGGGAAATACACACAAGCGAAGGAAGGCAAGTTTTACGTGGCCTTCGTAGACCTCACGGCCGCATTTGATTGTGTCAATCATGCTAGACTGTGGAAAATTCTGATGGATTTAAAAGTTCACCCAACAATTGTACAATTTTTAATACAATTATATTCGGGGGCCAGAGCAAAGGTGAGATACGGGTTAAGTGGAGAATGTACGGCGTCTTTCCGCTTGGAGAGGGGTGTGAGACAAGGCTGGGTCCTGGCCCCGTTCCTCTTCTCTTTATATACCAACGCTTTAGAAGAGGAACTGGTGGCCGGGGCGAGAGATCCACCTAGGGTTAACAATAAGCCGATAGTCTCTCTTCTCTACGCCGATGATGCGGTCCTTATGGCCAGAACGCAGCTGAGTCTCCAGAGAGCACTTGCCTCGTATATTAGTTTTATGGACAATCGAGGCTTAAAACTTAATGTAAAAAAACATTTGTTGTGACATGTGGGAGGGGGAGAAGTAAAGGTAGAACTCTGTCAGTTGGGAAAGATAGGATAGACTCAACCAGTACGTTCTCTTACCTGGGGGTTTTGTTTGAGCGTACCGGCTCCTGGGGAGCGGCGATTAAGAGTAGGAGTCTCCTTTTTAAGAGGTCAATAGCGGCAGTGGTTAGCTTTGCAAACAAATTGGGCAAAAGACCCCGGAGATTCTTCTCAAAATTTATCAGGCTAAGTGCATGAGTGTTGCAATGTTTGGGGCAGGAATCTGAGGTTTTTATGACGTCTCCCCAATTCAATTAGTTGAAAATACCTTTTTAAGATTTATTTTAGCGGTTCCTCAGAGTTCACCAGTTTTTAATTGCCATAGTGAATTGGGAATCCCATATATTACGGATATGATTAGAATGCAACCTTTATTATTATGGTATCGAGTTTGGACATCTACCTATACAGGATTGAATAGAGATATTATCAAGGATACAATGAAATTGGACTATGCCTGTAGAATTAAATGGCTGAATTACATTAGGAAATGTTTATTGGATATTAATCGCTATGATTTTTATAACGCTCCAGAAACCATGAATTCTATATCTAGGAAAGATTTTAAACTTCTTTGTATGACACACTTAGAGTCCCTAAGAGCCGCACAGGAGATGAATAAAAGCACGGTGATCCAGCATTACTTAACATTGTCAACCTATCGTATCCAGCCTTATTTGGTTTGGTGTATTGGAGGGTATGATAGATTCCTTCTTACACGGTTTAGGTTTGACTGTTTTCACCGCCTGGTTAGTTTCCCTCTGCTAATGATTGGTCAAGAAAATTGTGTCATTGTCCGTGTGATAATATTTCAAAGCAATCAACTATCCATGTGATTCTCTTTTGTAAAATATATTCAAAGGAAAGAGCTAGATGGATTCTGCCATTGTTAAGACAAGGGGGCTGGAGGCAATGTCGCCCGGCCTTCTTATATCTGCAATTAATGGAAAATGTTTATTGTGTGACGATCATGAGTGGCCTTTTGAAAAGTATAATGAAAAAAAGAAAGAGTCTTATTAGGTAATGATCTCTATTTTATAAATTTATAATGTGTATTTATGATCCAAATCGTTAAGGATGCATCAGAAAATTTTGTGTAAATAATAGATGGGAGTTTTATTAAAATGCAGCCATGTAGATAATATTGTATATTGTATAGACAGATTTGTAGTGTGTACTGATATATTTTTAAGAACGTTTTTATTGTAGCTTTTATGATTTTATTATGAATTGAAATCGAATAAAGTATATTCATTCATTCATTCACTTATTTAAAACATATGTAAGGTAGCTGATTACATATTGATAGTGTTATTTATTTGAAAGATTAGAATTTTCAGAAAATGTATCTGTTGCTGTATTGTTTATAATTTTAAAGAGTATGTTATATGATAGAATTAAGCTTAGAAACAGAAAGTTTATGTTTTGGGATTATTTTATTTACTGTTTTTTTCAAAATTAATTTTTGTATAATTACTCTTCATAGTGTAAATGATGTATTGTTGTGTCATTATCATAAATATCTTCTCTGTATAAGTTTTTTTTGTTTAAAAAAGGTGTCGCTGACCTACGCGTTCGGTGCGTGAATCCGTTATACCAATGTAAATGTAAAATACATATTTACACCGAAAAAAAAATATTTTTAAGGAAGACCTTTATTATCGAATGTAATAAAATAGTATTAGTGTAGTTGTAAAATATTTTTAAGACATTTAGAACAGATTTTTATGGATGCAGCACTGTCACGCACCGGTTGCAGACCTACGCCTTCGTTGCGCGAATCCGTTATACGAATGGAAGAATAAAATACGTATTTACACCGAAACAATATATATTTTTAAGGAAGATGTTTATTACTGAATGTAAAAAAATAGTATTAGTGTAGCTGCACAATATTTGTAAGACATTTAGAACAGAATATTATGCACAGTGATTTTTATGGACACAGCGCCATTGTGGACCCGTCGCGTAGGGGTCGCGTCCTCTCGTATTTTTTACAGTGTTGAATACAGTTAAAAGACAGTTTTTAAACACTTCGATTATGCTGAATTATTTTAAAGATATTTTAAAGTTAATTTAAAAGTGATTTCTAAGTATGTTATAGAACTGCGGTGTCGCGCACCGTGCCGGCACGTATTTCCGGGATCGCGTAGAGGTCACAACTCTGGTGTGATTTTAAAAAGTTTGAAATATCACTGTGCAAAGTTTAAATATCTGTTTTAGTTAAAGACTTTTCACCAAAATACTTAAAAAATCAATTTACTAAGAGTAATTTATACTTTTAAATGAAATTTAGCACATTTTACGGGTGCACAACGTATATGCGATGGGGATGCGACTCCATCGCGACGTCATGTCACATGGAAAGAAAGCTTTTGATTGGTTATAAAGGTTTTCATTCTGTTAGAAGGAGGATCCAACACCTGTTTCTTTCTTCTTCTTTTGGGTGTGTCTGCCTCTGTGACACCTTTTTGTATTGTCTGCACCTATTTTTTAAAATCTTTTTTGGTGTTTTGACCAACTACTTTGCAAAAAGGAAATGGCATCTGCACATTTGGAAGAAGAAGAAGAGCTGGAAGACGTTGAGGAGGTTGAAGAACCAGTTTAAAAAAGGAAGGAAAGTACTGTTTGGACCTTTTTCAAAATCCCTGAAGGTGAGAAATAGGTTCAATGCGAGGAAGGTGACGTGCTCCCTATGTGGCAAGGTGTTGTCAAGAGGATCTGAGAAGAAGCATTGATGTGGGACATCGTCCATGAATAAAACCTAGAGACAATCCACCTGACTCAGCTTGCAAGGGAAGTTATGGCTAGGGAGAAGAGGTAGCAAGCTGCACAAGGAGAAGTAGATCAGCCTTTTACATCTGGTGCCGCTGTACTCACAACACCACAACCACAGGTCTTTCCTGAATTAGCAGATGCTGGTGTGCACTGTAGAAAGTGCCAAACCATTTTATGTGTTGGCTAGCAGTCAATTGATGCTATTATTAATCTGCTCAAAGGACATAAATGTTAATTTATTTTTCTGATTTCCACCGTTGTGTTTCACAGTTTTTTGCAAGCACAACATTCCAAAGATTGAACTATATGGTTTTTAAAAACATAAATGTCCAGAACACCCCAAAAAATAAAAGATAGTTAGAAAATACAAAAAAACGCTCAAAATAGTTCCCCAAAAAAGTTCTTACGGAACCACCTATTCTGGTTAAAAATAGAAGAATTATATGTGGTGAAACCGATTGGATGGCTAAATGTGTGTGTGGGAGAGTGATTTCTATAATCGTATATGTATATGTGATGAGTGCGTGATTAGTGTTTGAAAGTTTAGTTGACTGGATGAATAGTGCCTTACTGATTGCATGAGTGCATATGTACTGTATGAGTAGTGTGTTAGTGATTGGTTGAGTGCATAAGTAGTGCATAAAAGATTGTAAGAGTGCATGACTACTGCCTGGAAGGTTGTTTGCGTGGATGAGTAGTGCCTCGGTAACTGAATGAATGCACATGTACTGCCTGGATGATTGAATGAGTGTATAGATAGCATGTGAGTGACTATAAGAAAGCATGAGCAGTGTCTATGACATTGTTTGTATGCATGACTAGTGCCTAGGTAATTTTATTAGCGTGTCAGTACTGTCTAGGTGGTTGAATAACTACATGGGCACTGCCTGGGTGATTAGATAAGTGCAATAGTACTGTCTGGATGATTGATTGAGTAGAAGAGTAGAACCTGGGTGATTGTATGACGGCATGAGTAGTGTCTAGGTGATTAGATGAATGTATAGGTTTAGTGTGGGGGACAGGACAAGTGTGTGGGTACTGTCTAAGTGATTGCATCAATACATGGGTACTGACTGGGTGATTGTATGGCTGCTTGGGTAGTGTCTGTTTTTTTAGATTAGTACATGTGTAGCACCATGTTGATTGTATGACTCAATAGTAGTGTTTTGGTGTTAGGATAAGTGAATGTGTAGTATGTGTGTGATTGAATTAGTGTAGAAGTAGTGTTTGGCTGATTCCAAGAGCATATAGGTACTGTTTGGGTGATTGTATGACTCTATAGATAGTGTGTGAGTGATTGTAACACAGCTTAGGTGGTATCTATTTGGTTTTATGAGTTCATGGCTCCAGTCCGGGTGATTGCATTCATGGACAGATAGTATAAGAGTGCATTAGTAGTGCATTGGTAATTGGATGAGTGCATGAGTATGAGTGCATGAGTAGTGTATAGGTTGTTGAATGACAGCAAAAGTAGTGGAAAGGTAATTCCTAGAGTATGTGAATAGTGCTTACCTAATTCTATAACTGAATAATTAGTACCTGGGTGATTTGATGAGTGAATACGTAGTAGGTGCACCACATGTCTTACATTAGATGTACAAGTTCAGTCATATCTAACTCATGGTAGTAGTCAGACATTCAGACTTTTTTACAGAATACGTTTCCAGTTACAAGCACAGACATCACTATGTATGGCCTATTTGCAGCCTACCTTTGCAAAGATTTATATATATAGTAGGATAGTGGTTTATACGCTTGAGTACATGTTTTGAAGCATATATTTTTCTATCAGTTTGATTAGAGAAATAGAGCTCGCAAGGTGAGGCCTGGTTCAAACTGAAATGCCATCTCCTCTCATACCACTGTTATTACTGTCAGCATGTCTCCACAGATCTCAATGAGTGTGTCAGTGTCTTTTAGGGGTGAGATGATACATGTAAAGTAGCCTATAGGCAGTAGACTACCTATGTTTCAGACTGTATGCTCTGTAAATGTGTGTAGAAGAACCTGCATGCATCATGTTCTACTTCTTATACATGGCAGCTTTCACAAGATGACCTCAGAAAAGAGATGTGTGGTTCTGGGACTGAAAGATAAAATAGTTTTGTCAATATTTGCCCACGGCTATAATAGACAATTGAGTTTTCATGTGACGATCATTAGCTGCAGCACGTGTTAGACTATATACAACTACAACCTATTTACACTGTACCTTTCTACAAAATTATATGAACTACGGTAGTGGTTAATAGGCTTGGGATCATGTTTTAAACCTCAGATTTGTCGAGTACTCTGATTAATGACGCAGAACAGACAGTGTCAAGCCTAACTCAAAATGAAAAATTGAGTCCTCTCAAACACTGCTATTACTGTCAGCATCTCTCTAGAGATCTCAAAGAGTGTGTCAATGTGTTTTAGGGGTGAGATAACACATTAAAGAAGTCTATAGGCAGTAGACTCAGGGGCCGATTCTGATGCGGGTTGGAAAAGCTTCCCGACCGAATCGGTTGGGAAATGGTGTCCGACCCACTCGGATCGGGAAAGTCCGACCGGCGGAGTAGGATGCATCCGGATGCTTCCAGATACGATTTGGTTGAACTCCCATTGACTTCAATGGGAACATTTGTTCCTAACCGCATCAGAATTGGGCCCTCAGTCGGGAAGACACGTTCCCGATCCGATTTGGAAGGAGCAAATGCCGTTAGGAGGCCTTCCTAACCGCATCAGAATCAGGCCCTCGGTCGGGAAGCTTTTCCAACCCGCATCAGAATCGGGCCCTAAGTCTATTTCACACCACATACTCTGTAAATATATTTGGAAAAAGCTACATCAATGACTTTCTGCTTATTATATAAGGTAGTGGGATATGAATATTTTAGGTAAAGTGCTTTCACAAAGCTTGCTTAGAAAAGAAATGTATAATTCTTGGACTAAAAGATGAAATAGCTCTGTCAATAATTGCTCAGGGGTATCATAGACCGTTGAGTTTCCAACTTACAATCAGCAGCTGCACCACATGTCTGATAGTACTAGAGATATAGCTGATACATGGTAGTAATCAGACAGTCAAATTTAATAGAATATGTTTTTAGTTTCAAGCACTCATATCACTATGTACAGCCTACTTGCAATCTACCTTTTAAGACAGTTAAATGGACTACGATAGTCGTTAATTGACTTGAGATCATTTTTCAGACCTAAGATTTGTCGATGAGTTTGATTAGTGAGTCACAGCTGCCAGTGGCAGACGTAACCCTAAGTGAAACAAAAACTCCTGTCATGCCATTGTTATTAGTGCCAGAATCTCTCCAGAGTTCTCAATGAGTGTGTCAGTGCGTATTAAGGGTGACATGGTACATATAAAGTAGCATATCAACACTAGATTTCCTTTGTTTGAGACTGCATGCTCTGCAAATGTGTTTAGAGAACAGTGCATGTGTCACTTTCTACTTATTATACAGAGCACCCAGGTATTAAGCTGTGTATTCAAGTGCTGCTATAAGGCCTGTATTGCTAAGAGAACTGTGCTTGTGGGATGGAATGCTGAAGTAACTTGGTCAGTATTTGTCCACTGCAATGATAAACTGTATCATTTTTAAGATAAGGTGAAGGGCAAATATTAGAGTACATGTAGAAGTACAAACATACCTTAGACATGGTAGCAGTCACTCATTGAAACTTAAAAGAATATGCTTTCAGTTTGAAGCAGACACATCATTATCTACGGGCCACTTCCAGTGTACCTTTGACAAGAAATATATGGACCAGTTTACAGGTTAATACACTAGGTAACATGTTTTAAACCTTGCATGTTTCCTACTGTTTCATTAAAGAGATGGAACTCACAGTGCCAGACATGACCCAAAATGAAAGATTGTCTCCTCTCATGCCACTCTTATTAGTGTCACTATCTTTCTAGACACCTAAATGAGTGTGTTAGTGTCTTTTAGAGATGAAATTACACATGTAACGTAACCTATAAGTACTAGACTATGTCCGTTTCACATTGTATCCTCAGTAAATATATGTAGAAGAAGCTGCATGGATTACTTTCTCCTTATTGTACAGAGCAGCAAGGAATGGAACTGTGCGTTGAAGTGCTTCCATGAGGTCTGCCTAGGAAAGAGACCCATGCTTCCAGGACTGCTATTAAGAAGAAAAAGAAGACAAAATATATAAGCATGTTATGATAAAAAAAATTAATATTACATTTTTGAAGAAAATAACATTGCATTATAATTAGATAGCAGTATCAGTTTCCCTTTTTACTGTTCTCAGATTTCATATAACTTCACCATACGTGGTGATTTGAACATGATATAATTGAACAGTGGGGAAAAAACAACCAAATGGGTTGTATATAAAAAAGCAAAAAATGCATAGTACATCATTATGAACATGTGTAACTATGCTTTAGACTCAGTACAATTCCTTAATACTTTCTTTAACCTATATTAAGTCTACTACTTAACAAAAATAGATTTAAAAATAATATTGCTTTTATACCTGGTACAGTACTGAAAAGAAATATATATTCTACCTGCTTTTTCAAGTTAATCTTGAAAATGTTTTATCTGTTATGCAAAGTAATAATGAAAACACTAATTATAAATACTAGTAGAATCAAATCCATTCTGTTTTTTATTGACATCACCCCAACAAGCCGAATTATGTTTTTAAAACTTTAGCTGCAGAAACAACATTTACAAATTAGCTAGCTGAGAAGGCAATCCAGCTTTTAATTTCAGGTCGGTATCATTGCACTGTGTCCATCCGCTGTTACATTTCAAAAACACAGTGTAATGACCAGATGTTATTGTAGCTCCTTCATGAAAAATAATAGCCAGTATTGTATAAGTTCTTCCTGAAATAGATATTTGACCTGCTTTGAAGTTTGTAATTTCAGTTTGTAGTTTTGTTTCGTCTGATCTACAATGTTGTAGCATTAAAATGAGATATTTTCAAAATCTTGGATGCGTAATGTAGACAACATATCTGATCTACAATTTGAACACATCATATTTTGATTTGCTGTTTTAATCAATTTGTTACAATACACTATTTGGCAGGATCTTTCTTTTTGTATTTCAGTGGTAGAAGTAAATGAACACTCTTCACACTTACAGTCCCATTTGTAATTTAGTCCAAATAAGTTATCAATGTTTATTCCTTCATCTTCTAATACTCCAAGCATGAGCATTAGAAATTCTTGTGCATCTTGTTCTATGTTTAGAATAAATGTCAATGAACCGGTACATATATCTAAAAGATGTAGAATGCCAGAAGCAGTATGTATTTTACTTCTGTCAGTTACCAGCTGTTGAAATAAATGATATAGTGCAGAACATAATCTTTTTCCACGGTTTTCCATGATTTCATGATGAAGACTTGGTAAATGAAACACTACGTTCAAAATTACATTAGCATAACAGTTGATACCTGAACTGTTTTCCAACTGGTATCCTACAATGTCATAATCACTTTCCAATTTTCTTTGTTTCTTTACGCCTTCAACTTTACCTAAAATGCTTTTCTTATCTTGAACTTCACTTGAATGTTTGATATATTTCCGTTTTGGATACAATATACATTTCTCATATATAGGGTATTTACCTAAATGAGGAGCATAAAGTCTTCTTAAACAATTGTACTCTCTTACACAGTTTGCAACAGCACTAACCTTTTTCTCATCAAATTATATCAAATACAAACCTGTACATGCTCTTACTCGGGACAATGCAAAATATGCCATCCCCTCTTTGAACACAGTACTTCCAATATTTACAAAAGCTCTGTCTATACTTAAACCTTGAGATTTGTGAATAGTTACTGCATATGCTAGAAGTAGAGGAAACTGTTGTCTTTGAACATACGAGTCCTTTACAAGCAAAAAACATACAACACAAAACCCAATCTGTCTTACTTCATTAATCTGGTCAAATTTTATAATCAAAATTATATTCTATCTCTATTTTGAAAATTAACAAAATCAACAACTTTTCCCATTGCTCCATTTACTAATCCTTCTTCTACATTCAAATTACGCTGCACAATTAGTTGACCGTTTTTACATACATGTAGTACTTTTCTAATCCTGCAGTTTTAGATACAGACTTTTCCAAAGAATCAAATTTAGCCTGTAGTTTCTCATTAAGAAGAATTGGTACTCCCTGGTGTTCAATTTTGTCAATAGCTTTTATTTCCAGAATTTGTTGTTTTTTCAGTCTGAGTAGTTGTTGATTAAATATGGAACACTCTTGCAGTGTAGGCATTAGGCAAACTATTGATTTCTTCTCTATAAGCAAATTGTACATTACTTCTGCTGCAGTTTTTTCAGATGTAAATAAGTTCCTTAGTAGTCAACTTTCTAAAGCTTGTTTACATGTTCTGTCAACACACCAATTCTTATGTCTTTAAAAATGTTTCCATAATCTTCATCATCTGTTTGTCAGATATTCTTAACAAGGTCTTTATATCGAAAGTTTAAACAAATATTTACATTCCCAATACTTCCCAAAGATTTCCTTGTGTCATCATGGAGAAGTGTTCTAAAAACAGGTTGTCCTTTAACGGGAGCAAGTTGTAGTAGGTCTCCAAATACAATTAAATGTTTTCCTCCAAACAGCACATCATAATATGTTTTAAAAATCTGTTGCATTCTCAAGTGTACAAAGGCAAGCATTAAGTTTGAGACCATGCTCACTTCATCAATGAATAATAGTTTTAGTTTCTTCAGTACTCTTGAGACTTCATAAGAAGCTTCTCATGACAGCTGCTGGTATTCCAATTTATTATCATGTTCGACAGGTAGCATAAGTAATAACCCTGGGCGTAGTTCGCGTAGTAGCGCTACGCGTAGCTACGCGAAGTGCACTTCGCACTACGCGAACTGCGTAGTTTGCTGTTCGCAATGATTGCACAGTGCTGGATGCTTGTCCGAACTGTGCAATCATTGCAAACAGCATCTTGCACAGTGCAAGCGGTCGTTTTCTGCCGCTCGAGTAGATTTTTACTCGAGCGGCAGCTTTCTCAACGCGGACTGGTAGTTTCTCATCGCGAGCGGTCGCGAGCATACGTGACCACTCGCAATGAGAAACCTGACCTCCCCGCGTTGAGAATCTCGCCGGGAGGTTTATTTTCCACGCTCGCGATCGGCAACTTGATGTTGCTGATCGCGAACGAGGAAAAAGTCTCGCCGGGATGTCATTTTGCTCGCTCGCGGTCGCCAACTTGACGTTGAGGACCGCGAGCAAGCAAAAAATGACCGCTACGTGTGTTTGCACTGTGCTACGTGCAATTCGCGTAGTGCGAAGTAGCGCAAACTTCGCAAACTACGCGAGCGTAGCGTAGTACTTCGCCCAGGGTTAATAAGTAATCGATGTAAAGTAATACCTTTAATGTTGTGTGCTGCTAATCCAGTTGGAGCTGTTTCAACACAAGATAAATGTGATCCTGTAGTCCTGTGTAGATAAGTAGTCAGAACTTTAATTAAGAAACGTTTTGCTGTTTCAGCTTGACCACTAATGTACAATAGAATAGATTGAAATGATGAACATTGACATTCTGTTTTTCGTGGAGGAAGCCAAGTTCTACTTGTTGTTTCACCTGTAGATATATTTCTTTTTGTTCAATATTCAGTTGTTCCTCTAACTTTTCAAGCTGAATAATATCCTGTTGTGCTTGCTGCACTGCAGTTTCTACCTCATTCATGGCTATTGCTGCTTCATTTTCAATACTTAGTTGTCCGAGTGGATTTTGAGTCCTACAATATGGATTTCGAAAGGAAATTGGGACTATGGAGCAAGCTATCAATTTGAATCTGTTACTGGGCAAATATGCTCATACCAAAAGAGGCAATCTGTTTTTGGTCTTTGTCGATTTGTCAACTGCTTTTGATTGTGTAATTCATGAAAAGCTTTAGTCCGTTATGACCTTAATGGGTATAGACTGCACCATTGTTAACTTGCTAAGATACCTATATTCAAATAGCAGTGCCAGGGCTCGTTTCGGTGCAAGAGGCGAATGTACATGCTCCTTTAGTATCAAAAAAGGGGTTCGTCAAGGGTGCGTGCTCGCCCCTTTTTTGTTTAATTTGTACATTAATATTCTGTGTGATACTCTTGCTAACTCGTGTACGGACCTGCCACAAATCAAGCATCCTCCAATTCCAATTTTGCTTTATGCGGACGACGCTGTACCTATGGCTCATACCCCATTGGCTCTGCAGTGTCTCCTTGATAGTTTTGTGCACTTTATGGTGTCGTGTAGTTCCTGTACAACCTATACAGGATCTGCGCGTTTAGACAACATACACTGTAGGATTGGTGCCAGACTTATTCTGAGCACCCCCACTGGGTATGTTAGCCTGTATACCAGCTAGCTCACAGTGCCACTAGAAACTCCTCTTACCAAGGAGAGAATAGTTATTGGCAACCCTCGAACATGACAACCCTGATCCCTCAGGACCGTAGAAACAGTGTACTACTTTTCGCTCAGTCACTCGTGCTCACTTAGTCTCAGAGAGATATACAGAATACACAGTAGGGACGTTTTCAATAAGTATTTATTGAACAGTCATTATTCTAGTGTAAAATAGGTGTGCTGAAACAATAATTAGACAGTAACAGATATAGATAATTAGAAGCACTAGGAAAGTAAAAGGATGGTAGAGTTCTACCATCTTGCTATAACCATGAATACAGGCAAGTATATAAAATACATGACAATAAAATGCGTACTCCTACGATGCTACCCTAACTAGATGTACCTAAGTGTACCTATCATGTATGTAGGTGTTAAGTCAAGAATCCCTCTAGGATAAAGTCAACCCCCATTACCTGAAGTGAGAGACTGTGGGACCCCATCTTGGTCTCGAGTTGGACACCCCGCAAGGGATGTCAGACCACTGCGAGCTGGAGTATCTGCATGCAGAAACCTCAGCGTCTCGCGTCAGTGTGTCGGCATGGAAGTCGTGATCTCCTCTCTCTATCTCAGCAAGATGTTATGTTTATATACCCGAAGGTATCCCCAGGGGTTCTACCTTGCTGTGCCACTGTCGGACTTAGAATGACGTCGGGAATGAACCTTGTACATAGTTATTATACAGGAGATGGTAGCCTTGCTGAGTTTTCAAGAATCCACGGATCCTCATGCTTAATGTATGAGGCTATTTGTTCAGGGAACACCCCACGTTCTATGTGCAGTACTGTAACTAGGTAAAGGGTCAGTCCTAGTATCCCGTTATGTATGTAATGTAGGGATGATTATAGGTGAAAGGTTGGGATGTTACCCGAGCCTATATTGGGGTACCTACATGGAATATAGCAATGGAGAATCTGGGATTGGGAATTAATATGAGCAAAACCTTCGTAATGAAATTAGGCCGTATTACAACCAAGATGCGCAATATCTTTATAGGAACAGATACCCTTCCACTAACTTCTTCTTTTTCATACTTGGGTATTTTATTTGACTGTGAGGGGAACTGGAAAAGTGTGATCAATGCTAGAAGGTTGCAATTCGTTAGATCAATTATGGCCCTGTGCAACTTTGCAAGGAAGTTGGGGTGTAAACACCCAAAAGAAATGCTGACTATCTATAATACAAAATGTAGAACCATTGCTATGTACGGCTCTGAGCTGTGGGGGTACGCAAACGTGGAATCACTACAGGTGGTAAAAAATGCTTTCCTTAAAAACCTTTTCGCTCTCCCTTCTAGCAGTTTAAATTTTGTATGTCATTCTGAACTGGGTGCTACCTACTTAACAGATCTGATAAAGATACAGCCAGTCCTTCTTTGGCACAAGATCTGGACTTCAGATCACACGGAATTTAATCGAACCTTAGTATAGGACTGCTGCGATTCTGAGTCTGCACTAAAATTCCATGGCTAAAGTTTATTAAGAACTTTATGTTAGATATTGGTCATCCGGAATATTATAATCAACCTGAAACTTAAATAGTACCACGAGGAAAACACTAAAAACAGAATGTTTAGACCATTTGGAGGAACTGAGATTGTCGGTTTAAGTGGTCAAACCAACTGTTCAACACAATCAAATGGTTTTGACCACTTCTTCAATGCAACCGTATCTTTTTAATGTTTTTAATGCCCAACATAGATCTGTTTTAACTCGTTTTTGAATGGACAACTTTCACCGTCTGATGAGCTTTCCAAATGTTAACAATTGGTCTAGAGAATTAATCCCCTGCCCTTGCGATAATATGTCTAAACAATCAACAATGCACATATAGGGCCCGATTCACAGAAGTAATCTGAGACAAAATCCTAAACTTACTACTTTTGGTCCTCACAGAAGGCATTTAGTAGTAGTAAAGTTAGGATTTTGTCTTAAGTCTGTCTTAAGTCTGTCTTAAGTCTGTCCTAAGTTTGTCTTAAGTTTGTCTTAAGTCTGTCTTAAGTCTGTCTTAAGTCTGTCTTAAGTCAAACTTAAGACAAAATCCTAACTTTACTACTACTAAATGCCTTCTGTGAATACCAAAAGTAGTACGTTTAGGATTTTGTCTCAGATTAGTTCTGTGAATCTGCCCCATTGTTCTTTTGTAAGTTTTTTACAGATCTGAGAAGATCTTTCATTGTACCCTAAATGAAATCTTTAAATTTTAAACAATGTAGGCCTGCGTTTTTATATTTACAATTACTCCCTAATCTGTATACATGCGAGGTACTAGCAAGATTTTTTAGGGCTGTATTAACTAGAAGAAAATCATTACCCGCTGTTTATTAAAATGTGACTGTAGTTTAACATTTTGTTGCATTTTATTATTTCGAAATTTTTATTTACTGCGGCTTTTATGTATACTTTTATGGTACACTTTTTATGTGAATCGAATAAAGATGAATTGAATTGAGTCAGTGGACCAGAACTTTGACTGCTTTGTGAACTTTCTCTAGCTATTTCCGCTGCAATAGTTCCTTCTTCATCAATCGCTTCATTTATCATTTTTAAGGAAGTCGGAAATACCATACACTGAATACTATCTTTACTTGCATTGAAATAATCTTTGTAGCTGTAAAAATCTCCAAGTAATTCTGCTTCACAACGCCAAGGCTTGAACAGTTGCAGAAGTGCTAAATAGAAAAATTCTCTCTAATCTGGAGTTTCACAACTAAGGGGCCGATTCCGATTTGGGCCGGAAATCTCTCCGACCAAGCCGGACCCGGAGAGATTTCTGACCGAATCAGACTCTAGCAGTCCGACCGAATGAGTACGATGCGCACGTATGCCATCGGACTCGATTCGGTCGGACTCCCATTGAAGTCAATGGGAGCCAGTCGTACGACAGCGTACACGGGCTCCCATTGACTCAATGGGCACGCAGCGCTTGAACAAGGCGCCCCCTACAGTGTGTTCGCGTCGATGCGGGTCGCGCCGTACATGCACGTGTAGGGGGACCCATGGGTCCCCCTGTGTGCGACTTGCGTGCCTACGCTTCCAGGGGTTCCGACACGGACCCCCAAAGTGCGGCTCCGACAGCTCCTTGGAGCCGGACTGCGCGAGTCGGTCGTAGAGGTCGCGATGCGCATCGTACTTACCCGGCCGGGGAACGTCTCCATTGCGCGGTGCGAGTCGTCCCCGTGCGAGTCGGTCGGAGCGGTCGGGTCCTGCGAACGAGACGGTCGGAGATTTCGCGAGCGCACGCATCGTACTCGCTCGCCCGGACACACGTACGATTCGGTTGGGAAATAGGGCTCCGAATCGGATCCAGTAAAGCCGAATCCGATTTGGAGCCCTACCGGCCGAGATCGGAATCGGCCCCTGAGTTTTCTGTGATTAATAAGATTTCCTTTGGCATGTTTTACTAAACATCCATCACATTCAATTACTGCATATTTTTCTTCTTTTATATTTTCTGTAACATTCTTTATAAACCTGTAATGTCGAAGTATTTCATACAGACAGGTTTTCAAGTTGTGGACTTCTTTTGGGATAGTATGTATCCAACATATTAGTTTTGACAATATCAGTGCTTTCTGGCACATACTGTGCTAAGTATTGAATTTCTGGAAAATACTTCAATACTCTATTTCGTGTAGAGGCTAGGCCTAGACTTATCCAAATGATTCCTCTTGACTTCGAATACAAACTAGCTGAGCTCAAGCGATCCGAACATTCATAAGATACCATCTCTCTATGGGAAATCATCTTAAAGCTAAAGCTGTACAATTTCCTGCTGAGACTCTTTTCTATGGAAATTTCTTCCTACATTTCTTTCATCTCTGACTTTTCAGATTTTGTAATAAATGATGTGACATAACGAGCAACAGCAATTGAGTTTTCTGCAACAAACTGAATATCCATGTTAGCGTTCCACATTTTTAAAATGACTGGATTATAGTCATTAATATACTTTGAAGCTTCTGTTCTTCCTAAGTTGTATGTTTTCTTGGGAGATTTTCAAGTTATTGTATTGTTTGCTGACAAATAACTGTTTACTCTTCCTTTAGAAAGTATAGGTCGTGGGAATCCAAAATGACATTTTGAATTTCCGTTGGCAGTATTTTCCACATCTATGACTTTGAAACCGTAGAACTTCTTGTCTCAAGCTCTTTTCTCCTCCTTCTCTGGGAATGGCACATGTAACATACTGTTCAATGGAAGACAAAACAGCTTCATCACTATCTGTTCCAAATTTTGGTGCATTCTTTATCCATAATAGCATGTGTATATGAGGGGCACCTCTGGCTTGGTACTCTTTTTGCCAAAAGAAATCAGTTACCTCTCCAAGATGTGGAATGTATTTATTGCAGATAAATGACATCATAGCTTCAAACCTATGGTATAAATACCTGCAGACTTTCACAGGATCCAAGGAACAAAGTTCTCCAGCTGTCTTCTGTTCAATGTTTTTACATTTGAATTTGCTTCTCGTAGGAATTCAAGTAAATCATCCCACGCATATTCAGTACAACTAAGTGTTAGAAACCCTGTGGGTGTAACTAGGTTTCTTAACATGCATTTAAGTTCACCATGACGACGATAGCAATATTCATTGGTGCCACATTGGCACGCCATCAAATTGATTAACTGAGATTACAAATTTTCATCTCTTTGTTCAACTTTCTCTATGAACTCCTTTGCAGAAACATGTTGTAGATGAACTTCTGTTTTTAATATATGGTTCACGGCATATGAAAGTGCAGATAAATTACTCTCAAACAAGAGATGGAATATTTATGGAATGCACTGCCGAAATCTTAGATCTTCAGAGTACAATCTTGTTGATCGGTATTCTGATGCTGGAATTCATACAGCTCACTCATCAAATCGTCCACCTTCTTCAGTGCGGATAGCTGTGGAAAACAACAAGCTTCTAAACTTTTTTCTCATATACTCATGGGACCTCCTTTAGCTTCTTTCATTTGAAATAATTCAATAGTGTTTCCTATGATTTCTTTCGAATGGAGAGGATGCATGGTATAATGTTCATAAATCTCTTCACTCCTGGATTTATCCACTTTTTCAATTTGGCCACTTGAGATTAGTGTTTCATCTTGTAAGCATCTTACTCCTTGATAAACATTTACATTCTTATAATAAATATTATTCTGTACCAGTTATAATGTAGCATTTCGAAGTTTATTAATATCTACAAACTCTTGCCAGATTTTGTTACTCTTTGTTGGTACACCATTTACTAGAATAACTACTGGCTCATTTTCCTCTCTGTCTACAACAACAAGTTTAATATTTTTCTTAAAATCTATAGGTAAGTACACATCTCTTCCTTTGAGACCTTTTTGTAAATCTGTTGGTGGCAACTTACCTGTCTTAAGCTCCATATGAACTATGGCCTGAAATGGGTGTACCGATTGGATCAGAATAGACTCATATACATTTAAATCTGCCGGTTCCTGAGGAATAGGTATCAACTCTAAGGGGCCAATTCCGATTCGGGCCGGAAAACGTACCGACCGACTCGGAGCCGGAATTAATACCGACCGACACGTACAGGTGCAGGCCGACCCGCAAAGTACGATGAGATGCGTGCAAAATCCGACCGACTCATACGGAACACAAGCCGAACGACCGAGCCGCGCGGAAAACAGCCATCCGGCCGGAAAACCACGCGAATCGAACCGACCGACACGCACCAGGAATGAACCCGAACGAAACATACCCGCAAAGTCCGACCCGCGCAGTACGATGCAACGCGTGGAAAACACGACCGAGTCGCACGGAGCCCAAGCCGTACGACCGACACGCATACAAAACTGCGAGCAGAAGCAACCCAATACACCGGGACCGACACGTACGCAGCATAGAAAACAGCACAAAGACAGCGTGAACGACTCGGAGAAGCTCATACGAGACAACTGCAGGGTCCGACTCGGTCACAAAAACGTCTCCTACATGCAAAAAAAGTACAAAGGGAAAAACACACAAAAAAAGGCCAAACAAGCAATTACAAAGCCAATACATACTGGGGGGGGGGGACAGGGAACAAAGACACACCCACAACTCCACCCATATATAGTACACAAATCCCTACCATGATCCTTTGCAAATTCAAATTACCTGCCAGCACTGAACAGACAGCAACCACACACCCACCCACAGCTCATCCATCACACAAGCCACACACCATCAGCACCTCAACAAATAGCACCCTCACATACACCCAGCTAAACACACACTCACACACCCTCACCTGCACACCAACACACACATCACTCACCATCACCACCCATCACCATGCCCCCAAAGAAGAATCATAAGTTCCTAGATAGTGAATTGGAAGTCCTGGTAGATGAGATCCTCAGGGTAGAGCCACAGCTGTTTGGTACACTGGTCCAACAGACACCCATGTCGCAGAAAACCAAGATGTGGGAGAGGATCGTCGACAGGGTGAACGCACAATCACCATGTTTGCGGACAAAGGTAGACATCCAGAACAGGTGGTATGACGTGCGCAGGAGGGTCAGGGAGCTGTTGAAGAAAGACTACCTCTTGAGCCAACACACCGGCAGTGGCCCTCCTGCCAAACCAGTATACCTCAGGCCCTGGGAGGAGAAGGTGCGGGCCATCCTACCACCAGTGAGCGTCTATGGACTAGAAAACATCCCAGAGCCTGGTGAGTACACAACAAATGTACACAATATTGTGCGACAATACACACACATCACTGTCAAGGGAGAGTCAAACCATGCACCCTAAGCAAATACACACCAACCAGAACAGAATCATCCCAAAATGTGTATGTCAGTCAGATAAACACAATACATGCCATCTCATAGTGATATGTAACTGTGTCATCACATGTACAAGCACAACTACAACTACAGCTAGGCAGTGGCACAAATATAACTAACAAACACATCCAGACATGTAGCCACCACTACAACACCACCTCACAGTGAAGCCCACTGAAAGGAAGGAATCTTGTGTATGCTGGGCAAGTCAGTGTAGCCAATAGCATCATGGGAGTCGTAGTCACAGATATTGCCCACCCTCACAATGCGCACATCAACACCACCATGAACCATGCTCACATCACAGGGAGTGGAAAACAACTGACAAGATGGCTGACACTGGCTACTGCTGTGGGGAGCACAAGGACCTGCTGGCAACTGTGCACCAACCAACAGCAGGACACCACTGACTGACATCCTGAAAGACAACTTGCACTCCCTGCAACGGAAGCACGTTCCATGGTGGAGAATCTGGCTGGGTGGGAAGGAGGACTGACAGCACTGACCATAGTTACCAGCAGCTCCACTCACACACACCCCTAACACAAACTCCACACAACTCACCTGGGAGAATGCATTGCCTCACACTCTAATCAAATATCCCACAAAGAACCACAACCCTGGGTCATGCAGTGTGAAGCACAGGGACACACATGGGACTTGTAGCAAAACTAACCCCAGGATAACACTGTCAGCCATCTTGTCAGCACAGGCACACAACCCCACAGGGAAGCAGAGTCAAAGGAAGGAAGCATGGGCATGCTGGGAAGTGGGGTGGAGGCAATAGCATGATGGGAGTGGTAGTCACAGATATTGGTCACCCCCACAACTGTCCCATCAACACCACCCTGAACCATGCGCACATCACAGGGAGTGGACAAGAACTGACAAGATGGCTGACACTGGGTACTGCTGTGGGGAGCACATGGCCCTGCTGGGAACTGGGCACCAACCAACAGCAGGACACCACTGTCAGCCATCTTGCCATTGCTCTCACACTCACACACAGTGAAGTCCACCCAAAAGCAAGTAAGTATGGGCATGCTGGGAAGTGGGGTGGAGGCAATAGCATGATGTGAGTGGTAGTCACAGATATTGGTCACCCCCACAACTGTCCCATCAACACCACCCTGAACCATGCGCACATCACAGGGAGTGGACAAGAACTGACAAGATGGCTGACACTGGTGCTCAGTTGTGGGGAGCACATGGCCCTGCTGGGAACTGGCACCAACCAACAGCAGGACACCACTGTCAGCCATCTTGCCATTGCTCTCACACCCACACACAGTGAAGTCCACCCAAAAGCAAGTAAGAATGGGCATGCTGGGAAGTGGGGTGGAGGCAACAGCATGATGGGAGTGGTAGTCACAGCCCAACATCCCCCACCCACATGGCCCAGCAAGCTCACACCCAAGCATGCACACCTCACAGGGAGTCAAAAGCCACTTCAAAGATGGCTGACACTGGTGCTCAGTTGTGGGGAGCACATGACCCTGCTGGGAACTGGGCACCAACCAACAGCAGGACACCACTGTCAGCCATCTTGCCATTGCTCTCACACTCACACACAGTGAAGTCCACCCAAAAGCAAGTAAGTATGGGCATGCTGGGAAGTGGGGTGGAGGCAATAGCATGATGGGAGTGGTAGTCACAGATATTGGTCAGCCCCACAACTGTCCCATCAACACCACCCTGAACAATGCGCACATCACAGGGAGTGGACAAGAACTGACAAGATGGCTGACACTGGCTACTGCTGTGGGGAGCACAAGGCCCTGCTGGCAACTGTGCACCAACCAACAGCAGGACACCACTGACTGACATCCTGAAAGACAACCTGCACTCCCTGCAATGGAAGTACATTCCATGGTGGGATATCTGGCTGGGTGGGAAGGAGGGCCGGATGTCAACCAAATACAACCAATGCAGACCATGTACACACCCCAACATTCATATAGAAATGCCCAAAGTATGCAGGACAATGTGCTACACCAATATCAACCTCTGACTGTGACAACTTAGGACAATGCAATGTACAGGCCCGCATCCAGAGGTACAGTCACAACTGTTATGTGTGTCAACCATTCATGCCTGCAGAAACATAACATACATTGTGTGTGTCTCCCAAAAACAGGTGATGATGGGGACACAGCAGCAGGCGCTGAGGAGTCCCTGTCCCAGGCTCAAGGGAAACGGAGCTCACTGGTGTGGAACAGCCTCTGCCCTCCTCGGATGACGAAGACCTACCTGGCACCTCTGGAGCAAGTCATCATGCAGCACCAGCAGGACCACCAGCTGCACCCCCTGCACTAACCCCTCCAACGACTGTCAACACACATACCACCCCTGCTGACACGGACAGACCAAGGAGCACCACCACCAACCAGCACAGGGACCCTGGACCAACGTGGGGCTATGGACACCAACACCACCAACAACCCCCAAGGGGGCCCAGGGTCACCTGTGCGTGCCACCTCAGGTACTGCACGTGTCGCCAGGGGTGGTGGGAGGGTGGGAGACATAGGTCACTGATCGCAGAGGGGTCTGGACTGCATGATGACCCACAACTGGTACGCATAGCCGATGCGTGCCAGTCCAGCACCGGAGAGCTCAGCCAGGTAGTGGGGCTCCTCAGGGACATTAAACAGCAGCAGGCTGCCCATCATGCCCGCTTGGACTCGCACATGTCCCGCGTGGAGTCCAAGTGGGACACACTGCAATAGATGACGGCGGTGCATAGGGACATATTACAATGCCTCCGCCAGATGAGCAGCAACCAGTCAACACCTCCCTGTGTGCCCACAACATCTGGTGCTGAAACAACTGCAACTGCCACAGGGAGGGAGGATGACTCTGGCAGAGAGTCCCCTGCACCGCAGCAGCCTGCACTTGAGGGTCCCCCAAAGAAGAGGGGTCGTCCGAGGAGGGGCAAGTGAGAGGCCGATGGCCATGTGCAACCCCAGGAAGCCAAAACCTGTACTGGATAATCACCTTTGTGCGCAAACTGTTCACCCTGTTGACTGCAACACAACTCCCCCACATGACATGGGGAGTACAAGTTGGACCAATGTATCAGATGACTGTGGACTTTATTCTGGAGATATCTGCTACCAGGACTTCCAATTCATCTAGGAACTTAGGATTGAAATCAAAATGTACAGCACCCACCATCCTGTGCACTATACAAACACATGTATGACAATAAACACACTAATACACCATACCTGCCTCTGTTGTGATTCCAACGTGGTTCCTGTCATGGAGATGATGACCTGCGAAATTACACTGTGCATGCTAACTGCTACAGCAAGTACAACACAGGCATGTGAGTCATGGCAACGTGACACATATGAGGGAGACACACCACCAGGGCTACACAACAAATACACACCTATCCCATCTGACTCATCGCCTACACTGATGTTGTCAGGAAATACGGTGCAATGCACAGACACAACACCTATTCACAGTCTCTGTCAACTAGCCCACTGGTGCAGTAAGCAAATGTCAGTCAGATGTGTGACCACAGACAACGCACATCACAAAGTGAAGCACAGGTTTATTACACATTTGCAACATGTTGTAACCACTACAGATGCAAGGCAATCCCACCTGGCAGCGGGCACACAGTCAACAAGTGTAGAAGGAAGGAAGTCCATGGGTGTGGCGCACATCACCTGTAGGGACACGACAGCTACCATCCTGGAAGTCGAATCACGGTGTTGGGGATCACAGTTGACCAAACCACTCTGAAAGTACCCTGTGAAGGACAGAAATGAAACACAGTCAAAAGCACTGAAGAACAGGACAGAACTGCAATACTCATGCCCAATACATGTCACAAGATACCCACCCAGAACCAAGTTAGCATGTCAACACTGTTGGGGAGTACAGACTACCTGTAAGGACACATCGCTACACGCATACAGTAATGTAGCACATGGACACACTCAAACAGCACCAGAGCACCACCAACACATATCATGCATACTCACATCATTGACATGACATCTCTGGATACTCACATTCAGCTGAAGAAGTTGGTGATGAGCTGTGTGCGGACATCACCATCATCATCTTCATCATCATCACTGGCATCGTGGTCCAGACCAGGATCCTCCACAGGTGGTGGATGTTGGTCATCGTCATCCAGGATGAGAGGCAACTCCTTCCACACTGCCAGGTTGTGTAGCATGCAGCAGACGATGACAATCTTGCACACCTTTGCTGGGGCATATGGGAGGGCCCCTCCTGTCTTGTCCAGGCAGCGGAAGCGGCTCTTCAGGAGACCAAAGGTCCGCTCAATCACTCTCCTGGTCCGACCATGTGCCTCATTGTAGCGCATCTGGCCTGGTGTCACAGGGTTCCTGAGGGCGTCAGCAACCACGGCATGTTGGGGTATCCGGAGTCACCTACATACAGACAATTGCACATTAGCTGAGTTGGAAAAGAGGGTGGAACACTACATTGCAGAACACACACAATGGCACTAAGTCAGTACACACCAACAAGCCAGGCACGCTGGTTCCGCATCTGTGACATCATCCTCGGGATGCGACTACTCCTCATCACGTAGGCATCGTGTGCAGAACCGGGGAAACGGGCACAGACGTGTGAGATGCTCATATCTGCAAGACATACCACCAGTGCATTGACCGAGTGGTAGTGTTTGCGGTTCCTGTATGCCTGCTCTTGGGCCTGTGGTGGTACCAAAGCAACATGTGTCCCATCAATGGAGCCAATGACATGCGGCATCCTCCCCACGGCATAGAAGTCACTCTTCACGTCAGTGAGTTGTTGGAGTCTAGGGAAATAGATGTACTGGTTCAGGTAAATCAACATAGCCTCCAAAACATCGCGGAGCACACGGCTGAACATGGTCTGTGACATCCCACCAGCAGTCGCCACAGTGTGTTGAAAGGTACCGGTGGCAAAGAAGTGTAGGGCTGCCATCACCTTCACCTTGGGGGTCAGCGCTGTAGGGTATGTCCGGCCAGCTTGCAAATGTGGGGCCAACCGCACCGTCAACACCTCAATCAGCGGCCTGTTGAAGCGGTACCGTCGGATGCAGTCCCGTTCCACCATGGTTGCAAGGTCAGGGAATGGTCTATGGACAGCTGGTGCCCTGCAGTGCATAGGTGAAGAAAGAAAGATTGTCAGTCACCCCACATATGTGGCATTGACCATACTCAATATCACATGATACATCATTATGAGGCACAAGTACATGATGTGTGCAGTTCCGTAAGGACATGTATGGCACATACATGGCCAACATCTAACATCACAGTTCAACAAGTGGCATCAACAAGTCCCAGGTTGTGCCATGGGATATCATGAGGCCGTGTCACAGTTCCCATCTCCTGCTGCCACGTTCCTAACACACCCCACAGTGACATGTGAGGACAGATGTGCCCCAGGCATCACAGCTCAATGATAGGTAGATTCCCAGGGACCCTGTATTGCCACATGGACACTGGCATGACATGGTGTATCATGAATACACCACAGCAAAACAACCATGACCCCCACAGGTAGTGGTCCCTGTTGCCTCTGCAGGACAGACATGGATGTCTGTGACACACACACGTACAACATCAAAGTCCATGCACAAACAACGTGGATGTGGAGACTGTCTCCCATTGTGCACATGGAATCAGAGACATTGTAAACACAACATGCACACAGACTGTGGAGGACCATCACCATTGTGGCAATGGGTCACCCTGGGACGTACATACCGTCACACATGGGACTCAGGGGGTATGTGACATACACATACACCACCGTGAAATGTGACCATGCCACATGCACAGAAATGAACAGTTGCACATCACAGTGGTCATGTACATGAAACACCAAGGATTCTGTCCCCATGAACACGTGCACAGCCTGGGAGTGGCTGCCCCCAAGTGCCACCCACAGAACAACATGTTCACCCCCATACACGGAATAGGTAATGCAGCCTTACATGCCTCAGGATACAGTGTGGACAGGGTGTGGTGTTGTAGGTGTGCACCTCACTCCCTGGGAAGTATATGTTGCTGGCATATATTCACCTGTGACAGGCATGGTGACATATGCCAGTGACTTGTACAGGGATGCGTTGTACAGCAATGGACCGATCGGTGTGCCCGGCCGGCCCATTGCATTCAATGTGGCGAGTGCAGCGTTGTATCCGCAATACGCGTTGAACAGCAATGGACCGATCGGTGTGCCCGGCGGCCCATTGCATTCAATGTGAGCGGGTGCAGCGTTGTATCCAGGTGCGCGTTGAACAGCAATGGACCGATCGGTGTGCCCGGCCGGCCCATTGCATTCAATGTGGCGAGTGCAGCGTTGTATCCAGTGCGCGTTGAACAGCAATGGACCAATCGGTGTGCCCGGCCAGCCCATTGCATTCAATGTGAGCGGGTACGCATTGTATCCGAGTACGCGTTGAACAGCAATGGACCGATCGGTGTGCCCGGCCGGCCCATTGCATTCAATGTGGCGAGTGCGCGTTGTATCCACAGTACGCGTTGAACAGCAATGGACCGATCGGTGTGCCCGGCCGGCCCATTGCATTCAATGTGGCCGAGTGCAGCGTTGTATCCGGGTACACGTTGAACAGCAATGGACCGATCGGTGCGCATCCATTGGCTATGGCCTGGCCTAGCAACCGGACGCGTTTTCAAATCTTGAACGAGTCTGATGCTGGAAATTCAGTTGGTCACCCACAACAATGTTGGAAATTCATGGGTGTCATGAAGTTGAACTTTTGAAGGATGCTGTGGGCGTGTGTAAGTGGTGCAATTCCACGGATTGGCCAGATTCAGAAGATGCTAAAGACTTGGACCTATCACTTTGGACACATGGGATAGTATCTGCCCCTGCAGCACACATATAATGCTGGCTGTTCCCCTGAGAGCTCACTTGCCTGCACTACATGCTCCAGGACGACATCTGCCACCACCACTGCTGCTGTATCTGCACCCTCTGGACCCTGCAATGGCACGTGCTGTGGAGAGAGCCCCAGCCTTCAGCACTGAGGAGAACCAGGCCCTGCTGGACAGCCTCCTTCCACAGTACAGCAAGCTGTATGGGAAAGCAGGGAGCAGGTGAGTGTGCTGTCCACTGCCTTACTAAATGGGCATTTTGTCTGACTAGCAAGGCTAACAGTCTGCACGCCACTGGCTAGCAGGCTCACTGAGTAGTTGTCACCCCCATAGTGTGTAGTTACATGCACTGAACAGGTATAGTGCAGTGACAGTGCCTTTAAACAAGGTTTTACTTCCCAGGCAATGATACCATGTAGTAACTGCTGGCATACTGTCCATAGCCATCGTTGCACTGCCTGTGTACATCATGTGCCCCTGTGATTGAGACATGTATATCCAACTGTGTAATGCACGGATATGTTGCATGTGTAGTAATGGCATTCTCACTTTGTCTTCCTCACAGGTTGATGCCCACCAGAAGCAGAAGATATGGCTGACCATCGTCCGGGCAGTGAGATCCGTGGGGACTACAAGCGCCGGATCCGCAACTGCCAGAAGAGGTGGCAGGACCTTCGGGGCTGGACCCGGAGGATCGCACGGGTCCAGCTGAAGCTGTCGCCTCCTCGCAGGAGTGGCGGACACCGGACCCTGACCCCCAGATGCTCAGGATCCTGGCGGTGGTCTTCCCTGATCTGGATGGGCAGCTGAAGGCTAGAGAGCAGCAAGGAGGGGGTGAGTCCATGACTGCATTGTGAACTTTGTCTGCCATGCTATGTGCCCTCCTCTGGCCTGGTTGAACTTCCACAGTACATCAGTCATGTGGTCCAGGACCCATGTCCCTCGATTGTGCACTGCCCACTCCTCATCTGATACCCAGGTGTGGCCCTTGCAGTCAGGGAATTGTGTCACTTTGGTACTGTGTCCTTGCAGTTTGCTTGCCTCAAGGTGGGGGACAGCATCTGTTCCCCTAACTCTGTGGTGGGCATCATGGGTGGGTCCTTTGCTTACACAATGCCTGTGTTCTGACATGTAATCTGCATGTTACTTTGATATGTGGTCCAATTGCTGAGCTGATCCACCACATGTGCCTGGGGTATCTGGCACACACCCATGCTGCGGGTGGGAACAATGCTTGGGCCCCAGGAATGTGTATATTATGTGTGTCACACATACTTAGCCAGCTGCCTACTGTCCAGGGCTCATCCCTCATTCATGTGGGGCAGGACAGTCATGCCTACTCCAGGCCATACAATACACTCTGTACTCCCACTCCCGTGTATCAGCTGACACATTGTGCTCAGTGATATGTCCCCTCAGGTGTCTGCCTCTGTGTCAGTGTGCTGTGGCTTCCTTGTCATGACTGCTGGGGTGTCTCTCGGTTGGGGCTCAGCATGCCACCGGAGATGTGACCATAGTAGACGATACTTGGGTGACACATAGGTGTTTGATCACCTGACCGTGCAGACTGGGGTATGCGAATGTGAAGTTCAGGCAGCTGTTTCCCATTCACAGCAGATTGTGAGGTGCTCAGGTTCAGAGGGTTGTGTTACAGGTCTCCCATATGTCCAATCGGTATGACGTGGACAGATAAGGGTTCAGATGATGTGGTGTGTGGGGGATGTACATGTGCACTTGTTCAGCTCCAGGACTTGCATTCCCCATGACCTACATTCCCCATGACCTACTATTGTGACACAGTGCAGACTGTTGTTGTCTGGCTGCCCTGCCCATGTGACTAGAGACAGTGATGTATGACTTAGCAGGCATGCCTGTGCCATGGCATGTAACTTCCTATGAGTGATCCTGCAGGGGAGTGACATGTGCTACATGCACACCATTGTGGCAATGGCTATCAGGACATGCGTGCATCATGGTGTCTGTCGGCTGGTATGCATCACATGCATTTCATATTTGACTCTGGGCATCCCTTTCATCCGGACACCTGTACTGACTCAGTGGCAAGAGTTGTGATGTGTGCATGTTCACATGCTTCACCGTGTTTTCTGCACTGTCCAACTACTGTGTAGGTGGTGCATGTGTCCACACTGGGGTATTGCCATCCAACAGACACCAGACAGATGTGTGCAAGGCCAGGAGGGATGTGAGTGCCATGGTTGACCATCAGACTGACAATTGGCTACTCCTATTCTGTTTGGGCACTTTTGGCAATGTTCAACTAAGGATGCCAGGGCTTGCACTGTAATGTGCTGTACTTACTGTGGTGTGTGCGTTCGGTGCAGGTGACTGATGTCTGTCTGTTTCCCTATTGTTTGCAGATACATCCATAGCCACAGGAGGGGACAGCTCCACGGACCAGGAGGAGCCGCAGAGCCAGACTGGGTCAGCAGCCGAGGAGTGGTCGGAGGGACCCAGTGGCACGGAGGGCGAGGGGAGCCACACCGAGGAGTCCTCAGCACCATCCACCTCAGCTGAGGACCACAGCAGCTCGGAGGATGACTCCCTTGTGGATGCGGGTGTCAGCAGCCACCACACCCCAGCTAGTGTTGCTGTCCCCACCACCACCACCACCACCGCCCTCCCATCAGCTCCCATTCCCGAGGTTGTGGAGGC
Source organism: Calotriton arnoldi (assembly GCA_963921515.1). Lineage (NCBI taxonomy): Eukaryota > Metazoa > Chordata > Amphibia > Caudata > Salamandridae > Calotriton > Calotriton arnoldi. The sequence goes on along the minus strand of CAWUFW010000425.1, from coordinate 1,145,898 downwards.
TCCCATGTTCGGGAGCGTGTCTCATTTGGGCCAGGCAGCGCACCCCCTGCCCCTGTGTCCCCTGCTGCCCTGAGTGAGGAGTCTGTGTACCTCCTTCGCCAGCTCCATGTAGGGCAGACAGCAATGCTGAGTGTCCTCCATGCACACACCACTCTGTTGACTCAGCTGGTGTCGTTCATGGAGGGCATCTCATCGGGCATGTCTGCCCTACAGAGGGGCAATAGGTCCATGGACTTCTCCCTGACGGCAGCAGTGTCCCTCCTCCAACAGTCCCTCACCCCTCCTGCCTCTGCTCCATCCACACTCCCCAGCACCTTACCTGTCCCAAGCACACACACACCGGCACAGGCACACACCAGCACAGACACGAGCAGCACACAGACACACACACCACAAACAAGATGCACACGCACTCACAGTCAGGGGACTGAAACCACACTCACAGGGGATGGGGCCCAGGCACACACACACGCATCCACGAGCACTGCGCAGTCCTCAGTTGCCTCTCCCTCCAAAGCCCCCTCCCTTGCCTCACCTGCAACCCCAAAGACACAGCGGCTCTTCCTCAGTGACCTCGGCCTCTTCCCCTTCGATCCAGCTGATCCAGCATTCAGGGGGAAGAGGAAGCCCACCCACACAGAGCGGAGTGCCCCTCGCCCCTCGCCCCCGGACACCCTCCCCCAGGAGCAGACCTACTGACGCCCCATCCGCAAGTCCCCCCGGACCCGGAAGAGCAAGACCCCACCGCCGCCCTGCAGCTCAGGCACCAAGTCTCCTTCCTCCATCCCTCAGGCCCCCACTCCACAGGCTCCCCACCACACCCTGCCCCAGGTTCCCCCACCCACAGATACACCATCCCCAAAATGATCCGGCCTTCTCCCCCTACCACTTGCTCTTCCAGCACCACACCCCCCGCTGTGCATGTTTGTGCCACTGGTGTGGAGGCCGTGTCCTCCCCCTCTGTCCTGCCCACCTTACCTGAACCCCATTCTACTCCCCTGGAGATAGGCACTGCAGTGGAGTCCACTACCACCCTGTCTGACTTGGGCACTGCAGTGGGGAACCTGTCCACTCCATCTGCACGGCCCACTGCAGTCGAGCCGGCACCCACACCATCAGTGTCATGCCCCCCAGTTGTGCCGGCACACACCATGTCAGACACTTCCACTGCAGTTGTCAGTGGCTCTTCAGCACCCACCACCCCTTCCCTGCCTCCTTCTGGTGAGCCCTGATCCTGTCCCTGCGGTGCCTGGCCTGCCCCCCGTATACCCCTCCGAGGGATTGTCCCTGTTTTTATCAGTGCAGGCATGCGTAGGGTGACATCTGCCACTGTCACCCTGTTTAGACTTTCAGGATGGACTGGCCATTGGCCTTTGTTTCTTTTTTACTGGACTTCAACTTTTGAACCCACATATGCTGAATAAAGCGACTTTCTGTTCTCTAGTGCTTTTGCTTCTGATGTACATGATGTTGATGATGCTAACCATGCCCTTGCTGCAGTGATGGTGATATTTGGTCTCATGAAAATGAAGTGTTACTGTTCAGGAACCCATGGGGTCCAGGGGGAATGTGTCCTATCCTGTGGTGTATCCATGTCATCCTTAGCAGCATCTGAGGGTGTCATATTTTCAATATTTGGCAATGGGATTTCCTACTTATATTAGCAATGTCACATCTGTGGCTTCCACCCCTGCACATCTGTTGTGCTTGCCATTGTTCAATTATTCTACTTCCCTGACCGTGTGGCCATCTCCACTGGACATGCAGGTTTGGGCATCAATGGGGAAGGACTCATCTGTGTTGTCAGTGCAACTTGCTAAACATGTGTGTTGGATCTGTGCTGATGATTTCGTTGACACTCCCATGACCAGGCTGATGTGACGAGGAGCCTTCATTTGGTGCAAATTGTTGACTGTGTGACCAAGTGTTCTGCTGACATGATGGAGCCCTACTGTGGCAACATATGGCACAGCTTTCCTCACACAGGAGTGGAGTCCCCTCATGGCAGTGTGTACTCCTGTGACATCGCCTGCGCCCAAGGTGTGTGTTGTATGAGCATGTCTGTGTGTTCACTTCCATTTTGCTGTGCATGCTGGGATCCCTAGTGGTGTTCCTGTTTGCGATGCTTGCTGAGTTGACCTATGTTCCCCCAAAGTCTTCTCCCTGGGTTCTCTGTGATGTGGGTGCATAGCACATTACTGGACATCAGTGTGTCACCCATAGGTGTGTTGGCTGTGAGGGCTGAGTTTGTGGGCAGACGCAGATGGGTCACAGTCAGGATTCCCCTTGGCACTTGTTGTTTACACCTGTCATGTGATTTCCAGTTTGTGTTAGCTTTCATTGATTGTGACACGTTGTGTGAGTGACTGCTGGCACTCCTCAGGGTCAGGGCTGCAATGTTGGTAGTTGTCTATGTGTGTTCTTTGTGGGTGACCTTGGCTTCTTCATTGGTGTGGGATATTGGCTGGGATCCCATTGGTTGGTGCGGTATTGCCGTCATGTCCATGTACAGCGTAGTGTGCAGTGTGTCAGACATTCAAGGGTCTTGTTGAGTGGCCATGTGTGATGTGTTTCTGCACCTTGGTTCCCACCACCACCCATGGGCTTGTCATGGTTGCTTGTGCAATGTCACCAGTGCATGTGTGCTTCACTGCTGCACATTGTTGGAGGTCGAGGTGTGTGGTGTTGAGTGTGTGCAGATGAGAGTTGTTGCACGGCTAGACCCCTGCCTCCATGTTGGCCTTGACTTACTGGCCGTGCTGATTGATTTGTGCTTGTGTAGGTGTGATGGTAGTTTGTTGCTCAGGACACATGACTGTGGTTCACAGTGTGAACGACATCTAGCTTTGTCATCACAGTGGGATTGTAATGCAGCCCAGGGTCACCACATTGTGGGGACCCTGAGGGTGAGTGCTGTGGTGTCTCTGTGTCTTGCTGTGTCAGTTGCTGTTCCTACATGCTTGTGTGACATGTGTGATTAGTGCTCCCTCTCATCTAACAATGCCTGATTGCCCACATAGGGGATTTGGATCCATGAGTTACCTTTGTGTGGCACTGTATGCACATCTGTGTAATTGGTATTCAGGCCTCATCATGTGTTGTGTGGTTGCCTGGGGACACTGGTAGCCCCCCCCTCACCTGTTGTGTTTGATGTGCAGTGTGGGTCTGCCTGTTTGTGTTTGTGCATCTGCACCACTGCATTGGCATGTCTTTATTGTGCCATTGGCTGTATGTTGTTTGGTGGGTTTCCCCTGCTGTCCCTGGGACTCCTAGGTCATCAGTCAGCACAATGATCATTGTTTGTGTGTCCCATTGCTGCCATGGTATGGTATCTGTTCACCTCACATCTACAGTCTCCACAGGGTATCTGCATTTGTGTGCCTATTGGTGCAAATATGTGGGTCTGCATTATCATGGTCACTTCTGTCATTGTGTCATTGATGAATGTTGACAGTGTCAGCCCCCATGGGTGATGTTTGTATGCACATGGCAAAAGGTATGTCTTATTTGCACTGCAGTGTTTGCCTCCCCAATCTATGTTGCTATGGGACACAAGCACTACTTTGCCACTGATGTGTTTGTTGTTCTGTGACCAGGAATCATCCATGCAGTTTGGCAGTTGCAGCTTTTCAATGTCAACACTTACATTTTGGTCACTGTGATGATGGGTGTTTGAACCCCATTGCCACAATGTTCAAGATGTGCTTCAGCTATGGGCCCCACACTTACCTTTTGGTCACTGTGATGATGGGGGTTTGTACCCCATTGCCACAATGTTCAAGATGTGCTTCAGCTATGGGCCCCACACTTACATTTTGGTCACTGTGATGATGGGGGTTGGACCCCATTGCCACAGTGGTCATGGTCTGCTTGCATTGTGGGGGCCACACACATTTATGTGTGGCACATGTGATAGAGGGTCACATTGTATGTTCAAAGTCATGTTCAGTGTTGTAGCCATTTGACACAGTCTACACACGCTTGTCATGGTGTTTTGGGGATGTCTTTATGTTGCATTGTTTATGTTGGTGTGTGCTTGTTGTGTCATGTATTAGCCATCCTGTGAGTGGGGGTGGTAGTAGTTGTAGGCATCTGGCACCCCCTGGGTAGAGGTGGGAGTAGTGACAGGCATCCAGCCCCCATGGGTAGAGGTGGTAGTAGTGGTAGCCATCTGGCACCCCCTGGGGAGGGGTGTGAGTAGTGGTAGGCATCTGGCACCCCTGGGTAGAGGTGGGAGTAGTGATAGGCATCCAGCCCCCATGGGTAGAGGTGGTAGTAGTGGTAGGCATCTGGCACCCCTGGGGAGGGGTGGTAGTAGTGGTAGGCATCTGGCACCCCTGGGTAGAGGTGGGAGTAGTGACAGGCATCCAGCCCCCCATGGGTAGAGGTGGTAGTAGTGGTAGGTATCTGGCACCCCTGGGTAGGGGTGGTAGTAGTGGTAGGCATCCGGCACCCCCTGGGGAGGGGTGGGAGTAGTGGTAGGCATCTGGCACCCCCTGGGTAGGGGTGGTAGTAGTGGTAGGCATCTGGCACCCCCTGGGTAAGGGTGGTAGTAGTGGTAGGCATCTGGCACCCCTGGGTAAGGGTGGTAGTAGTGGTAGGCATCTGGCACACCCTGGGTAGAGGTGGTAGTAGTGGTAGGCATCTGGCACCCCTGGGGAGGGTGGTAGTAGTGGTAGGCATCTGGCACCCCTGGGTAGAGGTGGGAGTAGTGACAGGCATCCAGCCCCCATGGGTAGAGGTGGTAGTAGTGGTAGGCATCTGGCACCCCTGGGGAGAGGTGGGAGAAGTGACAGGCATCCAGCCCCCATGGGTAGAGGTGGTAGTAGTGGTAGGTATCTGGCACCCCTGGGGAGGGGTGGTAGTAGTGGTAGGCATCTGGCACCCCTGGGTAGGGGTGGTAGTAGTGGTAGGCATCTGGCACCCCTGGGTAAGGGTGGTAGTAGTGGTAGGCATCTGGAACCCCTGGGGAGGGGTGGTAGTAGTGGTAGGCATCTGGCAACCCCTGGGTAGAAGTGGGAGTAGTGACAGGCATCCAGCCCCCCATGGGTAGAGGTGGTAGTAGTGGTAGGCGTCTGGCACCCCCTGGGTAGGGGTGGTAGTAGTGGTAGGCATCTGGCACCCCCTGGGGAGGGGTGGGAGTAGTGGTAGGCATCTGGCACACCCTGGGTGGAGGTGGGAATAGTGACAGGCATCTGGCACCCCCTGAGTAGGGGTGGTAGTGGTGGTGGGCATCCAGGCCCCTATGTGTATATGTGGTATTGGTGATGGCCATCCCGCCCCTATGGTGCTGCTGTTGCTGGTGTAAGTAATTTCTGCATCCCTCTGTGTGTGTGTGATATGTCGGGTACGTGTAGTTTGTTTTTGTGCTTGGTGTCTGACTTACCTTCTGCACCGTACGCGTCCGTGCCTGTTCCGGTAGTAGATGTAGAGTATTGGTAGGATCGGCACGATGGGATTCATAGTTGGTTCGTCTCGTTCGTCTTTCTCTTTGCTTCGCCTCGTCCTCGTCGCTGGCGTGTTCGTCTCGTAGCGTGGATCGCATTGTGGCGCGAATCGGAGCTTATGTGCGCCTCTCCCTGTTGCTTTGACGTGCCGTGCGTAGCGACGGGTTCGGCGCGTACGGAAAGCGCATCGTACTTGTCCGGCCGGACGGGGCTGCATTTTGGCTTCCGTGCGACTCGATTCTGCGTTTACGGATCCGGCTCGGTCGGAGAACAGGACCTGGATTGGGTGAGTACGACTGGGTCGGAATCTATGCAGTTGTGCGCATCGCACTTGCTCGTTCGGAAGATGGGCGAATCGGTCGGGAAACAGGCATTCGCCTGGCTTTTTTCCCGGCCGAATAGTGTTGGGTGCGCCTCCGACCGAGATCGGAATTGGCCCCTAAGTTGTTATATACTGCTCTAGATGGCATTTTGTTTTCTTCTAATTTGTTGCAAAAGTACTTACATATAACTTGATCACTGGACAACTCAAGTTGTCCTTCTACAAACAAATAAAGAGCAAATTGCTACCACTTATTATTGTTTTCTTTTTCACTTTTTAAATATAAATCAACATTCCTAGTTTGACTTCTATAGTGAGTACATCAACAACAAATACAAACATAGTTTGGCCTTTCAGAGGAAACAGAGTCACACTTTGTAAATTCTTCTGCAAAATCATCAATACTAATCTCTTTGTCATGTTCTACTACACCTAAAGTTATCAAGTCCTCAGTTTCTGTACATTCCTCTTCTGAAACAAAAAAACTAAACTGTACATCATCACAAACGTTTTTTACATCTGCTACACAACCATGCAAAAGAGCTGTATTCATTTCACTTAAACATAATGCAGGAGTTTTTATATAGTAAAATCTCCTTACTAACTTCTGCATTTCGGAGTGGTCTACAGCTAACATTCTTAAATGATGAAAAGTGCTTTGACACACTTTTCTTGAAAGACAAGCCAGAGAATGACCCTGCAACTTAATATATTTTCTTATTTTACATGGATCTAGTCCTTGCAACATCTTAATCTTCTGTTTAACACTTTTTTTGCATATTCACGTAAAAAATTTCATAATATGTCAATAGACTCCTGCTGAATACTGCAAATACTGCTACAATCCCACTTATATGCAGGAGCTTGTGTATGCCTTCCTTGAACTTCTTCAGCCTTTACTTCTTCTACATTCCTAGGAACCATTTTTTCCTTTGGAATGGGAGCGCCATCTTTCACCTCATGATATCGACCACTTGTATCAACTGCATCTATTAATGTGTTCTCTTGAAAATAGCTTTCTTCATTAAAATCACAAAAAAAGAAAATACGAAGGAGATCCTAGAAAAGGGAGACATATTATGCTTCCAAGAGACAAGGGCCATGTCCAGAATTCCATTTGCAGGGTACTACGAACACCACGTAGCAGCAACAAAAAGGAACCTCTTTGGTCGGCCGTCGGGCAGACTATCAGTCCTTATAAAACATGCCTGCAGCCTTGTGGCCACAGAAATCCAACCTACCACTCCTGGAATACAAGCGTTACTGATCAGAGGCCTGAATCTAAATTCTCATCCGCTTCGCCTCCTGCTAATAAACTGTTACATCAATCCAGCACAGACCATGATGAAAGACTTTATGGATGCGCTGACACAGATGCTAGACGATCTCCTAAGCAAATATAAATCCCATCAGGTAATCTTAGCGGGGGACTTCAACCTGAGGGATCCAGATAAAGCAAACTCCCCTCCCCGGTGTAAGGGCCAGACAGAACCCCGCTACAATCTCCTCAAAAATCACAAGCTATGCACAACTCACACACTAAAGGAAGCACGTTCGACATCCTGGCATGCAAAAGAAACCTTTCGGAATATCTCGAGGATCGACTATATCATAGTTAGGGAATCCTTCGCAGTCAGACTGAAAGATTTCGAAATCGAGGACAGGGCCGAAAGTGACCACAGGACTCTGGGAGCTGTGATCCAGCTTGAAGCACCAACAGTCACCATCTTTCAATCAATAGGAGAGTCGAGAGGGGAAGAAAAGCATAAAGTCCTCCGGAGGATAAAATGGTCTGAAAATATAGGAGAGAAGATGCAAGTTTGGCTGGATCTGAAGCAGGAAGGCATTCCACCAACGCATCTATCACCTATAAAAGATTGGGAGAATATCGTAGAGGACCTCCAATTGAAGCTGGGAAACCCTCAGCATCAACATCCGTGCATCAAAGAGCCATCAATTGTAGGAAGCAAATGCCACCCGAAAGACATACTTGAAGGAAAACGGGCCCTCCGTAAGGCCTTAGGAGCAAGGAAAAGAGGGGGCACACCAACTGAGGGACCGTCGGTTACAGCTCTAAGGTCAGCCCTAAGAAAGAAACTGTGGGAACTGAAAAAGGAGCATACAGAAACGGAATGGCTTAAAGTTTTCTTTCTGATGAAGAAAAAGAACCCTTCCGGGCTGTGGAGGCACATCAATCAATTGAGAAGTCGAGTGGGAACCAAGAGAAAACGGAGTGGCGGAGCATGATTGGCTAAACCACGTAACACAACTATACTTGTACGCTCCTTCAAATAAAGGTAGCTCAGAAGCAATGAGCTGGCGAGAGGGGCAGAGCCGGCTAAATAATCTAAACTTCCAAGATTCGAATGTCCCCTTTGGCAACGGCCTTACAGATCAGAGCACCTGGGAAGAGGAGCATTGCAGGTTGTCATGTTTGATAAATTCCGACATGGTTATCGCAACCTTTAAGAAAATGAGGAACGATGGAGCTCCAGGGCCAAATGGGTTACCTGCACCTGTATTTTAGACTTCTGGCCAGCAATCCTAACCCCGCTCTTTAACCACATCCTTTCTACAGCTAGAACACCATATTCAAGGAGGGGCTCCATACTCGTCCCCATCTTTAAAAAAGGCGACCGTTTGAAGCCATCAAACTACAGGCTTATCGCCCTTCTCGATCTTGAATCTAAGGCTTATGCTCGTCTCCTCTTGAACGATCTGGAGTCTTGGACACAAGAAAAAGGCATTATCCCCTTCTATCAGTCAGGTTTCAGGTCACAGTCATCGACTTTGGATAACATCCTTGCGTTAGCTCATTTATCAACCCAGGCCGTGAAAAAGAAAAGTCCTCCATTGTTCTGCTGCTTCATCGATTACAGCACAGCTTTTGACAAAGTGGATCGCAGAAGGCTATGTGGAAATTAGACAACTGGGGAATTACATCTAAACTCCTGAACTCAAAAGATCCTTATATGTGGATACCTGGGTGAGGGTCAAAACAAGCACCTATACAGTGACACCCAAAATTGCCACAAACGGGCTTAAACAGGGTTGTGTGTTGGTGCCCATCCTCTTCCATTTGTACACCGCAGACCTGGGGGTTGCTCTGCAAGGCGCCAATTTAGTAGTAGCGCCTGGGCTGGGAAGTGTGAGGCTGCCCGTACTACAATATGCTGATGATAGAGCAATAATGGATCACACCAAAGTGGGCCTTCAAAGAGCCCTACATGCTATATGATCGCTTTAATAAGGATAACTCCCTGACAGTCAACCAGGGGAAGGCCAAGGCAATCATCTTCGGTTGATACCATCACAAAAGGCAAGCACAATGGCTCCTAGGTGATCTGCAAATCGGCACAGTGGCTTCCTACAACTATCTTGGAGTTTGGCTCTCAGAACGGGCCATGGCGAACATTCATTTGAAACCTCTAACCTCCAAGGCCAACAATGTCACACACCTGCTAAAACAACTGAGCCAACATCTGCTAAGTCCTTCAGCGGGACCAATACTGACTGTTTAGCTCAATTATGATCCTTTTTTAACAGCGTTTTTGCTTTTACTGTAATGGTTTTAATTAATCGAACAGTAAATAAAATTTGCTAATTAAAGAAAATCTCAGTACTGGAATTGTGCTTCCATTCATCAGTAAAAAATTTACAAAAGTTAGTTCTATTAACCAGTCTTTTTCTTTTGCTTTTCTCCCTTATAAATACCATTGTTTTATCCAGTGTTCTCATTCTCTTCAATTTTAAGATAAATAATTTTCGTTTCAACTCAAAAGCTTTATCTACTACATTTTCAATCTGTTTTGCTTATAAACTGCTGATCTTCTTTTATATTTTTTTACATTATTTAATACATTTTGAATTACTCTGCTTCTAAACATTCTTCTTCTTATATCCTTATACTGCTTTTGCCTACTTGTCAGATGTGTTGTTTTCTATAATTTGAAGTTCTTTCAACATGACTAATTCTCTTTTGTTTCTGATTTTTTGTTAAACTTTTCTTTTCAATATTTTCCTCAGTTTTCAATCTTTGTAATAGTTTTAAGAAACTGTTTAGTTCTCTTACCAGAAGATTTTTTTCTGTCTATAAAATTTCATGTGTCATCTAATTTCTTCTTTTCACTCTTCTTTAAATAGTACTTTTTGTTCTCTTCTCTTTTCATGTTTTCTTGCAATCTTTAACTTTTTATTAAATAAAGTAAATATCTAAAAAACATAAACAGTTTCAATAGTATGTTACATAAATTAATACTGTTAAATTAATTACATAATATTATTCATACTAATCGCTAACCAGTTATTTTTAATTACATTGCCATTGTCTCCATTACCAATAAATATGTAGGATATCTAACTACGCACATTAGGAAAGCTGTAAATGGTAGATAGTGTGGCAGGAAAGTTTTATAAATTAGTATACCCTTTTATTTTCTACATCAATATCTTTCTATTTATTTTACAGGATAGACAGGTGTGAACCTGTGTAATCAAATGCTTACATCAGTCCTGTCTAGCAAAAAGATCTATCTTTGTAGTACTAGAATGTGAACTACATTTGATATTTTCCCATGGGTATGATAGACTGTATACTTTTTCACTTACTGTAATCACTTGTACTATACATGTCAAACTAAACATACAGGTAGGGACATACCTAACATATGGTAGCAGTCAGACATTCAAATTGTACCAGTATACTTTCAGTCTAAAGCATACACCTCACTATGTCCAACATACTAGCATTGTACTATTGCAGAGACATATGCAGTAGGAAACAAGTAAGTACATCTAGCAACATATTTTAAAACTCAGTTTTCTCTAACCGTTTCATTAGAGAGGCAGACCTCTCAATGCCAGGCCTATCCCAAATTGAAAGGCCAACTACCATCATGCCACTTTCTGAGTGTCAGCATCTATCTAGAGACCTCAATAAGTGTGTCAGTGTCTTGTTAGAGGCAAGATAATACATTCAAACAACTGTATACATACTACACTACCCTTGTTTAACATTGTAAGTTTTGTAAATGTGTGTTAGAAGAAGCTTAATCAGTTTAAAATACACACTTTACTATCTACGACCTACTCCCAGATAGCTATGCAGATACTTATATGGACTGGAATAGAGGTAAATACATTGATGAACATGCATAAAACCTTATGTTTCTCTACCAGTTTTATTAGAGAGGCAGAAGCCACAATACCAGGCCAAAAGAAAAGACCAACTCCTGTCATATCACTCTGATAAATGTCAACATGTTTCTAGAGACCTGAATGAGTGTGTCAGTGCCTTTCTAGAGGCAACAAAATAAATACATTCAAACAACCCTGTACGTACTAGACTACCCCAGTTACATACCACATGCTTTCTAAATGTTTGTAGAAGAAGCTGCATGAGTCACTTTCTCATCATTAAACAGCGCAGCGGGGTATGAAGGTGTGTGTTCAAGTGTTATCATTATGTGTGCCTGGATAAGGCAGCTGTGCTTCTACGACTGTATGCTGTAGTAGCTCTGACATTTGTGCAGCTGTACGATAAGCTACATAGTTTTTAAGTTAGGGTCATCAGCTACACCACATGTGTCACAATACATATAGAAGTACAGACATAACTGAGACATGGTAGCAGTCAGACATTCAAACTTGTCAGGGTATGCTTTCAATTTAAAGCACACACCTCACTATCTACGGCCTACTTGGAATGTACATTTGCACACACTTATATTGACTAGAATACAGGTTAATACATCTGCCAACATGTTTTAAACCTCACTTTTCTCTAGCAGCTTGCTTACAAATTCAGACATGACAACGCCAGGCCTACACCAAAACGAAATGTCAACTCTTCTGATGCCACTCTTGTGAGTCTCAGTGTCTGTCTAAACACCTCAATAAGTATCTCTTCACCTTTTACAAATGAAATGACACATCTAAAGAAGCCTATAGGTTTTAGACTTCCTTTGTTTCACTCTGCATCCTCTCAAAATATTTGTAAAAGAAGCCGTATGGATTACTTTGTGCTAATTATACAGGACAGATGCATATAGAACTCTGTATTCGAGTGCTTCTGTGACACCTACCTACGTAAGGGATCTGTGCTTCTGTGACTGAATGCTTTAGTAGCACTGACAAGTTTTGTGCAGCTGTATCATAAGCTACTTAGTTTTTAAGTTAGAGTCATCAGCTGCACCACACGTGTCAGAATACATGTAGAAGTACGGACATACCTGAGACATGGTTGCAGTCAGACATTCAAACTTGTCAGGGTATGTTTTCAATTTAAAGCACACACCTCACTATCTACGGCCTACTTGGAATGTACCGCTGCAGACACTTATAACAACTAGAATACAGGTTAATACATCTACCAACATGTTTTAAAGCTCACTTTTCTCTTGCAGTTTCATTATAGAGTGACAGCTCACAATGTCAGGCCTATGCAAAAATGAAAGGCAGACTCCTGTCATGCCACTCCTGTGAGTCTCACCATCTTTCTGAAAACGCCAATGAGTGTGTAAGTGCCTTTTTGGGGTGAGATGACACATCTTAAGAAGCCTATAGGTACTAGAATACCTCTATCTCACACCACATGCTCTCTAAATTTGTGTAGAAGAAGATATATGCATTAATTTCTGCTCATTATACAGGGCAGGCGGATATTGAACTCTGTATTCGAGTGGTTCTGTGATGCCTACCTAGGTAATGGTTCTGTGCTTCTGCGACAGAATGCTTTAGTAGCTCTGACAAGATTTGTGCAGAGGTATGATAAACTGCATAGCTTTTAAGATAGGGTCATCAACAGCACCACACATGTCAGAATACATGTAGAAGTACAGACATACCTGAGTCATGATAGCAGTCAGACATTCAAACTTGTCTGGATATGTTTTCAATTTAAAGCACACACCTCACTATCTACAGCCTACTTGGAACGTACCTTTGCAGAGACTTATATCGACTAGAATACAGGTTAATACATCTGTCAACATGTTTTAAACCTCACTTTTCTCTGGCAGCTTGCTTACAAATTCAGAGATGACAACGCCAGGCCTACACCAAAACGAAATGTCAACTCTTCTGATGCCACTCTTGTGAGTCTCAGCGTCTTTCTAAACACCTCAATAAGTATCTCTCCACCTTTTACAAGTGAGATGACACATCTAAAGAAGCCTATATGTATTAGACTACATCTGATTCACACTGCAACCTCTCAAAATATTTGTAAAAGAAGCTGTAGAGATTACTTTGTGCTCAATATACAGGACAGACGCATATTGAACTCTGTATTCGAGTACTTCTGTGACGCTTACCTAGGTAAGGGATCTGTGCTTCTGCCACTGAATGCTGTAGTAGCTCTGACAAGATTTGTGCAGCTGTATGATAACCTACATAGTTTTTAAGCTATAGTCATCAGCTGCACCACATGTGTCAGAATACATGTAGAAGTACTGACATACCTGAGACCTGGTAGCAGTCAGACATTCAAACTTGTCAGGGTATGTTTTCAATTTAAAGCACACACCTCACTATCTACGGCCTACTTGGAATGTACTTTGCAGACACTTATAACGACCAGAATACAGGTTAATACATCTGCTAACATGTTTTAAACCTCACTTTTCTCTAGCAGCTTGCTTAGAAAGTCAGAGATGACAATGCCAGGCCTACACCAAAATGAAATGTCAACTCTTCTGATGCCACTCTTTCTAGGCATCTTTCTAAACACCTCAAAAAGTGTTTCCCAACCTTTTACAAGTGAGATGACACATATAAATAAGCCTATAGGTATAAGACTACCTCTGATTCACACTGTATCCTCTCAAAATATTTGTAAAAGAAGCTGTATGGAATACTCTGTGCTCATTATACAGGACAGATGCATATAGAACTCTGTATTCGAGTGCTTCTGTGACGCCTACCTAGATAAGGGATCTGTGCTTCTGAGACTGAATGCTGTAGTAGCTCTGACAAGATTTGTGCAGAAGTATGATAAACTGCATAGCTTTTCAATTAGGGTCATCCACAGCACCACACATGTCAGAATACATGTAGAAATACACACATACATGAGACATGGTAGCAGTCAGACATTCAAACTTGTCAGAGTATGTTTTCAATTTAAAGCACACACCTCACTATCTACGGCCTACTTGGAACGTACCTTGCAGACACTCATATCGACTAGACTACAAGTTAATACATCTGCCAACATGTTTTAGACCTCACCTTTCTCTAGCACCTTGCTTAGAAAGTCATAGATGACAATGCCAGGCCTACACCAAAATGAAATGCCAACTCTCCTAATGCCACTCTAAACACCTCAATAAGTATCTCTCCACCTTTTACAAGTGAGATGACACATCTAAAGAAGCCTATAGGTATTAGACTTCCTCTGTTGCACTCTGCATCCTCTAAAAATATTTGTAATAGAAGCTGTATGGATCACTTTCTGCTTCTTATACACGGTAGGCCAGTATGCAATGGAGTGTTTGAGTGCTTATGTGATCCATGGATCTGGGAGGGAATGCTGAAGTACCTTCTGACAAGATTTGTGCAGTAGTATGAAACACTGCATAGTTTTTAAGTTAGGGTTATGATAGCAGTCAGACATTCAAACTTGACAGAGTACACTTTCAGTTTAAAGCACCCACCTCACTATCTATGGACTTATATGAACTATGATAGAGGTTAATACATCTGCCAACATCTTTTAAACCTCCCTTTTCTGTATCAGTTTCATTAGAGAGTCAGAGCTCACAATACCAGGCCAACGCCAAAATGAAAGGCCAACTCCTGTCATGCCAATCTTGTGAGTCTCAGCATCTTTCTAAACACCTTAGTAAGTGTGTGCATACCTTTTACAGGTGGGACAACATACGCAAGGAAGCATATAGGTGAAACACTACCTCAGTTTCACACCGCATGCTTTCTAAATGTAGAAAACCCTGCACAAATCACTTTCTACTCATTACAGAGGGCAGCCATGTATGAATGTATGTGTTCAACTGATTTCCTGATCCCTGCCTTGCTAAGACATCTGTACTTTTGGGACTCAATGCTGAAGTAGGCCTCACAAGATTTGTGCAAGGGGATGATAGCCTGTATAGTTTTTGTGTTAGGCTGTTCAGCAGCACCACACATATCAGACTACATGTTCAAATGCAGACATACCTGAGACATGGTACAGGTCAGACATTCAAACTTGACAGAGTACGCTTTCAGTTTAAAGCACACACCTCACAATCTAGGGGCTACTGACAGTTTACCTATTAAGAAAGTTATTTGGACTAGAATAGAGGTTAATACATCTGGGAACATCTTTTAAACCTCACTTTTCCCTACCAGTTTCATTAGAGAGGCAGACATCGCAATGCCAGGCCTAAGCCAAAATGAAAGGCTGACTCCTGTCATGCCACTCTTTTGAATGTCAGCATCTTTCTAGAGACCTCAATGAGTGTGTCAGTGCCTTTTTAGAGGCAAGATAATATATATGCAAAAAGGTCTAAACATACTGGACTACCCCTGTTTCACACTGCATGCTTCTACATGTCTGTAGAAGAAGCTGTATGAATCACTTTCCACTCATTACACAGGGCAGTCGGGTATAAAGGTGTGTGTTCAAGTAATTTTGTTATACCTTCCTAGCTAAGAAAATGAAAAAGTGTCTCTTCCCATAGCACTCATATTAGTGTCACCTTGTTTCTAGACACCCCAATGACTCTCTCAATGTCTTTTAGCAGTGAGATAACACATGTAAAGTACACTATACATACAACACTACGTCTATTTCACACCTTATCCTGTGCAAATATGTGTGTAGAAGAAATTGCATGGATCTTTTTTTACTTTACTGTGCAGAGCAGTCAGAGATGAAACTGTCTGTTAAATTGTTTTCACAAGCCCTGCCTGCCTAACTGATCTTTGCTTGTGAAACAAAATGCTAAAGTAGCTCTGACAATTTTTGTCTAGGGGTATCATAGACCAAATATTTTTTAAGTTATGATCAAGACCTGCATCAAATGTGTCAAAAAACACTGAAAATTACAAACAAACCTGAGACATGGTACCACTCAAGCATTCAAATTTGACAGAATACGCTTTTAGTTTCAAGCACACATATCAGTATGTACGACCTATTTGCAATCTGCATTTCTGTAGAATTATATAGAGTACAATATATGTTCCTACATTTGGTAACATGTTTTACTTACGTTTCTCTAATGCGTCTCAAATGTTATAAATACTGCATCTCAAAGTTAAAAATGTAATTACAATCACTGAAGCACTCCTACACCATACATAACACACCTTACACATTTGTAACTTACCTCTGAAATCCTGTTGCGCAATATGAAAATATCACAAACGCTGAAATATTTTTCTTTTCCACACAATAAATGTGATGTACCACTCTCAATAAGGATAAACCAGTAATGGCAAATTTTCCCTCTTATTTTCCACAGAAATGAATGGAAGTAACTAATCAGAATACTCTCTTCATTTTTTCAAAATCTAAATCCACTTTCTATTGGATACTCATATTAACCCTAAATTACTCTCTCCTTAAAGAGTCCAACCTGCTTCTGTAAGTTACTGGAGTCGTGACTCCACAGCGGCGCCCCAGTGTAATGTTACGACAGAGTCGTGAACCCTTACGGGAGTTCAAAAACCCATTTCCTATACTACTTGTATATTTCTTTAAGAATATACCACTTCTAAACATACTACTGATTTGGGAAAACTTAATTCACAAGCATATAACATATATGTAACATTCAATTCTATATTTTAAAACCACAGTTTAATTTAAACCCGTCCCCCATAGTGGTTCATCTTAGTTTCCATAGTAACAGTTTCTGCAACATTCAACTGTACCAATAGGTCAGAAGTTCACCATATGTTTAAATGCAGCATACTAGCTTCCAAATCCAAATAACAGGTGTGGTTGACTTTTGCTAAATACTAGCTTATCCAGTCTACTGTACCTTTCAAACTTTTCTCCATAACCAATCAGAAAGATACTTATTTTCCAAAGTAACATGCAACCTATTTTTAGGTACACAAAGCTTATGAACAGCCAATGACTTAGCTGCTTTTTGCTAAACAACATTTTGTCCACCATTTTAGATACCTCTCATTATACCAAGTGACTTACTCAGCTACAGACACCTTTTGATACATGCGACACATCC
This sequence comes from Calotriton arnoldi, assembly GCA_963921515.1. NCBI lineage: Eukaryota > Metazoa > Chordata > Amphibia > Caudata > Salamandridae > Calotriton > Calotriton arnoldi. The sequence goes on along the minus strand of CAWUFW010000425.1, from coordinate 1,128,934 downwards.
CTTCTGAATGCTTACAGTATGGATTGTAGGGCACAGCTATATTTTCTGGGGCAAAAGGTATGCTGAACACAGAGGAATTCACAAAGACCTGGGTTTGCAAAATGAGAATATTAAATGGTTTGCGCAGAGAGGATTAAAGTGGCACCAATTGCTGCCTTTGGTTAAAACCTTTTTTACTTTCCAACCCCCTGACCTCATGATTGTGCACCGTGGTGGCAATGACCTAGGCACACTGACTGGGGTAGGATTGGAAATCTTATGAAGTATACCTTTGCACAACTAATGTCACTTTTCCCTCACACTGTCTTAGTGTACTCTAATATATGCCAAAGACAGAAATGGAAGTGGTCAAATCAGTTCTGTCCACAGATTGACAAAGCCTGGAAGCATGTTAGTAAAGCTGTTTCTGCATTCCTCAGAGACCATAACATGGGCTGTATATACAACAACAACCTATGTTTTGACATGGATAACATCTACAGAAGTGATGGAGTTCACTTCACAGATGAAGGGAACAAGGTGTTTCTCAACAACCTCAAGCTGTGCATCCGCACTTCCATTTAGCTACAACAAACTTATAATGAACACAATGGCTCTTCTTAGAGCCATCCTGTAACCCAACAGTGAAAGTATATATTTTTTAACAAATATACTCTTCATGAATATTTGCCGGATTTGCGAACCCATCGTGAATCTATGAAACAAAAGCACAAATTCAATGAACAGCAACACATTTCACTAGTATATTTTTTTAATTTATATATCTTAAAATGCTTTCTGAACTCTGTCAATTTGAATGTGATTACATACTTCACTCTCAATGATTCTATAATTAACTTCACAATTGCAACAGTAGGTCTATAATTATATAATATTTAATTATTTATTTAAGGTAGATCCGCGACTCCACTGAGATGTTACATTGAGGCGCCACGCTGAGCACCGCGATGAGGTCGCGACTCCTACCAAGTGAGAAAAAAAATATATTGTTTAATGCCCCCCCTTCTCTGGGCCGATTTTGGCCCCGGGGACCCCATCCCCCGGGGCCTGCCCTTTTCTCATATATTTAAAAAAAAAAAAAAACATGGGCTGCGGGCCTCCATTCCAAGGGCCAATTTCAGCCCCGGGGACCGCATCCCCCGGGGACAGGCCTTCACCATTTTTTTACAATGCGGGGGGCCAGTGCAGCCCCCCTCCCCAGTCCTTTTTCAGCCCCGGGGACTCCATCCCCTGGGGCCAGGCCTTCAACATTTTTTTTAATAGGGAGGGGGGACAGCACGTCCCCCTCCCCGGGCCAATGTTGCCCTGGGGACCCCATCCTCTGGGGCATGGCCTCTTGTTTGGGACCGCGGAGAGAGCCTCAAGGCCACCATGGTCCCTGCCGACTCCCCGCCTCCCGCCTCCTGCGGGATCCAGCATTGCTTTTGGACAGAGGGAGCTGCTAACATGTAGCACCCTCTTCCCAAAAGCAATTCTGCTCCGCTTCATGGAAGTGAAATCATTTTTCATATTCTTGCTTCCATGAAGCAGAACAGAGTTTGCTATGGCTTGGCAGCAGCAGCGCTCCTGCCAAGCCATAGCAAACTGCTATGTCCTGGGGTGGGCACCCCGGGACATTACTGGAACCAGCCCTGGGTGGTAGTGGTCCCTAGGGCCATGGAGGGCTCCTGCAGGGGGAATGCATGACCCCCACACTTCAGTGCATTAGCCACGGGGAGGTGGCGGTCCCCACGACTGCAGGGGGGCCATGCTTCACCCCGCATTTTGATATATTAGCTCCGGGAAAGTGGCAGTCCCCAGGCTGCGTGCAGGGGCTTGAGCCCCCCACATATTTTAATATGTATATAGCCCCGGGTAGGTGGCGGTCCCTGGGGCTGCGGGGGCCCACATGGCCCCTGCATTATTAATTCAAATTGCCCCCAGGACCTGGCCCACCTGGGTGACTAATTAAATGAAGCACGGAAGCCTGCGCTTAATTTTTATTTTTTTTAAATTTTCGGTGGGATTCACGGATCCACCGCATATCACGCCTAAAATAAAAAAGAAATGCTTTTTGAGTCCCTGTGGGACCCCCCCAAGAGGCCCTGAAGGTCAGAGTGTTTCTACCCTGCCCCCTTTTCTTTTCTTTTTAACTTTTTTTCGTGTGACTCGGTTCAACTGAGTCACAAGATGGCTGCCAACACTTCCTGGTTTGAAGTGTTGGCAGCCAATCAGATCTCAGGCATGAGATCGGGAGGGTTCGCAATCCACCGCAGCCACAGTTGTATATCTGAGAACTCTTTACATTTCTGAGGAACTACTGAATGGATTTACACCATTTAACAAAAAGAGTGCTTTCTGAACCAAGAGCTACCTTTTTTCCAAATTTTGTGTAATTCCGTTCAGCAGTTCTAGCTGTAGCCGTGTCAAAAGTTTCCTATGGAAATGAACATGGAGAAAAAGCGTTTTGGGAAACCCCTTTTTTCTCAGCCCCCACTTGACGGATCACCCCGAAACTTTCAACATAGCAGTTGAAGTGAGTGGCATATATTAGTTTTGAAACTTTTGTGAAGATTTGTCAAACGACGCCAAAGTTATTGCAAATCAAAAGCAGCTTTTTGATAGAAATCAGGGCCTAACTATAATTACCTACTGGCGACCGCCAATAGGTAATATATATAAATATATATATATATATTGTCCAACAAGCAGTCCCCAATTCAGCGCGCTCTTTTCCACAGCAGGTGCGTATGTCGAGGTCGGACTTAGCCTCTTAAATTATTAATCACCAAAGAATACATCGCACTCCTCAAGTCTTCTTCTTTAGATTTTATTGAGCATAAATATCACCATAGCCCACCACCAACGTTTCGACCAAGAAATGGTCTTGTACACGGTGACCGTGAACAAGACCATTTATTGGTCGAAACGTTGGTGGTGGGCTATGGTGATATTTATGCTCAATAAAATCTAAAGAAGAAGACTTGAGGAGTGCGATGTATTCTTTGGTGATTAATAAATATATAAATATATATATATATATATATATATATATATATATATATATATATATATATGTGTGTGTGTGTATGTCTCCCATTGACATCCTCCTCGCGGACTCCAGATCCAGCGGCACACGGCTCACAAATGGCAACACTTCCTGGTAGGTATATTGCTTCTTTTTATTGAATAGTTTTTAGTATTCAAGGCACATTTTTACACAGTCTTCATTCTATCTGTCAGAATGGACCAACGCATTTCGGCAAATTGCCTTCTACTGGGTCTACATATATATATATAATATATATATATATATATATATATATATATATATATATATATATATATATATATATATATATAGCCACTGCTCCTCCGAAGTGAAGTCACAAAGAGTCCTTGCACTCACGGGAGGGACCCTTCAATCTTTATTGAATGCTGCCTTATAATTCAGAGATGCGTTCGGCATTTCCTGCCTTTATCAATCTGTGTCACCATGTAGATTGGATCAATTATGCAGATTACCCCTTCACTAACACGGAAGAAATGCTCTCTGTTAGCATTTTGAACAAAAAAACCCACAGAAATTCAGCAGTTAGAGTTAACAACACTAACTATAACTTCTGCCCCCCCATGCACTGCTTATGACCTCACATGTGACATCACTCATGACATGTTCTATGTCATCATTTATAGCATCATTGATGACATCTCAAATTACATAATTGATTACATCACTGATGACATCATCCAATGAGTGTGTTAGTTTGTTATACACCTCCTCTCTAAACTTAGGGAGACAGCTTGCCTTTGTCTAGCTTTTTTATTTAATTTCCACAACACCATTTCATTTCCAACATTCCAACAGCCAGCCAATCAGAGCACTTGCAAGACTTGTGGGAGCCTCTCAATCCAGCAAGAGTGTGAAGGTTCTCGGGGGAAAAACAGGCCTCTCGAGCAATTAAATGCCTCCATTTTTAAATTCATGCTCCCGCCCGACTCTCGCGAGCCCAACCGTCCAAATCAACAATTATTTTTCACCCTTAATTTCTCAAAAACGACTGAACGGATTTACACCAAATTCTCTTTCCTAACAATAACACCCTGTAACCTTTGTTTCTCTCTGTGAATTGCTAAGGTTTTTTAAAAAAATATTTCTGAACTTTTCTCAGTTTTTTTTATATGAATTCCTTATTATAACGTCCCTGTAACGTTTAGTTTTTTAGAGCATTTCTAATATTTTTTAGGGTGACTGTGAGGTGTCTACAGTAATATAGTGCTTATATATATATTTTTTTTAATTTTGGGAGCTGAGTACTCATCGCGATCCTTCGCGTGGGATTGCGACTACGGCATGCTTTGACAGTACTGAAACAGATATATAGACACTTTAAGTTTTGTTTTAGTAAGTGGTTTACTAATAAAGTAATGAAAGTAGTATAATTGTAAAGAAAAAACATTTTGCAATCACTATGGCTGCTCTTTGTAATAGAGGCATTCCTCGCTGTCTTTTGTAAATTTACAATCATCACAAGTTTCAATACAGGAGGTGCTTGGGAGCCAACTACCCCCCCTGTTACCTCCAGTAAGTCCCACACAGCAGGATTGCTGATAGGTTGTCGGAGGCCGCGCCCCTTTCCCACCACTCTGCAAACACGCCTCCTGGTGCACTACTAGTTGGGGGATGAAGTCCCCTTGGCTCTTGAGGGTCCTTGGGGGCCAACTACCCCTCCTGCTACCTCCAATAATTCCCCTCCAATAATTCCCACACAATAGGATTGCTGAGAAGTGTTCATTCTCCACCAATCTGCAAATGCACCACCAGGCACACTACTGGTTGGGGGAAGAAGTCCATTTTAGTCCTGAGGCCCTCAGGAGTAAAGTGGAATTCACTCCTCAACCAACAATACACAAAGAGGCGTGCTAGCAGAGTAGTGGAGAAAGGGGTGGGGCCTCCCGCAAGTCTTTTTTTTCTTTCAATTTTTTAGAAAGGGGGTGCCGCATGGCCCCCCTTACCTGGACCATTTTGGGACCCAGATTTTGCATTATATATATACATATATTACCTACTGGCGGTCGCCAGTAGGTAGTTATAGTTAGGACCTCGTTTCTATTCAAAAGGCGTTTTTTCTTTTGCCAATATGTTTGGCGCCGGTTGACGAATGTTCGCGAAATTCTCAAAAGTAATGGAGCGCTCCGGTCAGCTCCTGTCTTGAAAGTTTCGGGGTGATTCGTCAAGCGGGGGCCGAGAAAAAAGGGGGGTCCCAAAATGCGTTTTCCCCATGTTAATTTCCATAGGAAATTTTTGACACGGCTACAGCCCGAACTGCAGAACGGAATTACACCAAATGTGGCAAGAAGGTAGCCCTTGGTTCAGAAAGAGACCTTTTTTTTAAATGGTGTAAATCCGTCCAGTAGTTCCTGAGAAATTAAAAAAAGAAAAATATCGAAATCTGAGCACCGAGGAGGGTTTGCGAACCCTCCCGGCACGAGCTTCACTCTGATTGGCTGCCAACACTCCAAACCAGGAAGTGTTGGCAGCCATCTTGTGACTCAGTAGAACCGAGTCACAAGAAAAGAGAAAAAAGAAGATGAAAAACAAGAAAAGGGGGCAGGTTAGAACCAACCTAACCCCCTAGGCCTTATCAGGGGGTCCCACAAGGACCCCCAGGGCCAAAAAAAGCATTTAAAAAAAAAGAAAAATCAGCAGAATTCGCACTGGGGTCGCGAATACTGCCGAGAAAATAAACAAAATGAAGCACGGACTCCCGCACTTCATTTTAATGAGCCCCCGGGTGGGCCAGGTCCCGGTGGCAATGCCAAAATTAAATAGTGGGGGCCCGTGGGGGCCCCTGCAGCCCCGGGGACCGCCACTTCCCTGGGGCTATGCAAATTATATGCAGGGGCATGCGGCACCCCGCAGCCCCTGGGTCTGCCACCTCCCGGGGCGTTGTTAATAAATGGGTGGGGGGTCCCAACCCCCCCACGCTGCCCCGGGGACCGCCACCTCCCCAGGGCTTTCAAATTTAAAACATGGGGGGGCCTCGCTGGCCCCCCCCAAGCCCCGGGGACCACCACCTCTCCGGGGCTTATAATAATTATAAGGGGGGGCCTTGCAGGGCCCCCCAAGCACCGGGGACCACCACCTCCCCGGTGCTTCAAAGTAAATTAGGGGGGGCTCGCGGGCCCCCCAAGCCCCGGGGACCACCACCTCCCCGGGGCTATGCAAATTGAGGGAGGGGGGCCGCGCGGCCCCCCTCCAGGAGCCCTTGATGGCCCTGGGGACTGCCACCCCCCAGGGCCGGCTCCTGCAATGTCCTGGGGTGCCCACCCCCGGGACATTGCTGTTTGCTATGGCAGGGCAGGAGCACGGCTCTCGCCCTGCCATAGCAAACCCTGCTTTGCTTCAACGAAGCAAAGCAGGATTGCTTTTGAGCAAGGGGAGCTGCATGTTAGCATCTCCCCTTGCTCAAGCAATGCCGGCTCCCGCAGGAGGCGGGGAGCCGGCGGGTCTGTGGGGGCATTGGGGCTCCCCCCACGGTCCCCAATGCAAAGGGCCGGCCCCGGGGGATGGGGTCCCCGGGGCCAGAATCCGCGTTTGCAGCGTGGTGTAAAAAGGGGCGTGGCCTCGGAACACCTCTCTGCAACGCAGCTCTGTGGCGCTTACTGGAGGTACCTGGTGGGCTAGTTGGCCCCCAGGGACCCTCAGGATTCAAGGGGACTTAATAGGGACGTTATAGTTTGAAATTAGCATTTACAAAACCTTAGAAATTCACTGAAAAAAACCATAGGTTTTAGGGACGTTATAGTTAGAAATTAGCATTTAAAAAACCTTAGAAATTCACTGAAAAAAACATAGGTTTCAGGGACGTTATAGTTACAAATTAGCATTTAAAAAACCTTAGAAATTCACTGAAAAAACCACAGGTTTCAGGGACGTTATAGTTAGAAATTAGCATTTAAAAAACCTTAGAAATTCACTGAAAAAACCACAGGTATCAGGGACGTTATAGTTAGTTGGACATTTCACTCGTACAAAACCAGTGAAATTCGGCCGTTATAGTTAGTAGAGCTAACTATAACTCGCGCCCCCGCAATGCACTGCTGATGACGTCACATATTACATCACTCATGACATGGTCAGTGACATCATTGATGACATCACTGATGACATCTCAAATGACATCACTGATGACATCACTGATGACATCATCCATGTGATAATCTTATGCACCTCCTCACACCCTAATAAAACCTTTCATACACCCACTCTAAAATACAGACTACCAATATCGAAACCATAGACAGACCAATAGCAGTTAGTACATACCCGCTCAGTGATTCCTAGGTCTACACACACACACATCCACTCATTCACCCATACAGTAACTCATACATGCAGTCACTCATCAATACAGCACTATCATATGCACTCATACACCTATACATACACTCACACACAGCCACTCATCCGTAGACTTACTCACACACCTCCTCAGTCATGCAAAAAATCAATCACACCCATTTACTCACCTATACAGTTATATACAGACCACCTCACTTATTTATACAAATACTAACACATACTTACTCTCTTATACAATCACTGATACAAGCACACACTCATCCATACAGCCACTCTCACAATCACTCACTCTAACGTATAGTCATTTATATACTCCAACACTCACATATACTGCCTTTCACATATGTAGTTACTCACACATATACCACTGAGACATCCATTCACTCACCAACACACCCATACACACACTTACCCACCCATACAGACCTTCACAGATACACTCTTGAACCCATACACCCAGTGAATCACCCACTCACACATCTATGCACAGAGTCGCCCACCCCCCACCCACTCACACAGACACTCAGGCACCCATACAGATACTCAGACAACCAATCAATAACCCATATAGACAGTCATGTAGATACTCACCAACCCACACAGCCGCTTATACACCAACTGACAGACTGATACAGACATTTACACAGTTTACTCACTAACCCATGCATTCAGTAAGATACGCTTAATCAGTCAGTTATACAATCAGTCACGCACCTACTAAATCATCCATTCAGACACTTATACACCCACTCATTCTTCAATACACCTTGGCATATATATATATAAAACATATTTAAACTTTAAAGAAACACACATTCACTGGATGATGTCATCAAGGGGCGTGGCCTCTGAACACCTCTCTGCAAGGCAGCTCCCTGGCGCATACTGGAGGTACCTGGTGGGCTAGTTGGCCCCCAGGGACCCACAGGATTGAAGAAGAATTAATTCCCCAACTTAAAACGCGCCACAGGGCGTGTTTGCACACCATGTCACCTCAGGCCCCGCCCCCTTCCTTCACCACTGTGCAAACGCGCCCCCTGGTGAGTTGTAAGTAAGGGAATTAATTGCCCTTGAATACTGAGGGTCCCTGGGGCCAACTGTCCACCAGGTACCTCCAGTATGCACCAGAGGCTGCGTTGCAGAGAGGTGTTCAGAGGCCACGCCCCTTTACACCTTTCTGCAACGCAGCTCTGTGGCGCTTACTGGAGGTACCTCGTGGGATAGTTGGACTCCAGGGACTCTCAGGATTCAAGGGGACTTTATCCCCCAACTCAAAACACGCCACGGGGTGCGTTTGCACAGTGGTGAAGGGAGGCGGGGCCTGAGGTGACATGTGTGCAAACACACCCTGTGGCGCGTTTTAAGTTGTGGAATTAATTCCTCTTCAATCCGGAGGGTCCCTGGGGGCCAACTAGCCCACCACTTACCTCCAGTAAGCGCCACTGCGCTACGTTGCAGAGAGGTGGCCCAGGCCATTCCCCTTTTTACACCACTCTGCAACGCAGCTCTGTGGCGCTTACTGGAGGTAAGTGGTGGGCTAGTTGGCTTAAAATGGCCACAGGGCGTGTTTGCACACATGTAACCTCAGGCCCCCCCCTACACCAGTGTGCAAACGCGCCCCATGGTGCGTTTTAAGAGGTAGTTTTAATCCCCCTGCCCTATTATGTACTAGGGAGTTACAGAGGAGGTCATGCTAATCACAGGGGTACCCCAATGCATAGTGTTCCCTAGTGTATGTAGGTGTTTTAACTGTATTCTAAGTGTCTTTTACCATAGCACTGGCTCTAGTCCTGGTTAGTCAGAGTCAGTTACCACCAGTACCCGTCTGGAAAAGGTGTGGGCACAGGATGATTTTGCAACAAGACCTCTTTCTGCTCCTCTGTTCGTTCCTTCTGCACATGTCTTGCTTCTTCCTGCATTTTTCTTCGTCTTTGTGGACTTCTGTTTCTTTCTACATTTCTTTTGCTTCTTTCTGTGCGTTTTTTCTTCTTACTTCACATGTCCTACTTCTGTAGGCATAGTTACAAACTAGCATTTGAAAAACCTTTGAAATTCACTGAAAAAACCATAGGTTTCAGGCACGTTATAGTTAGAAATTAGCATTTAAAAAACCTTTGAAATTCACTGAAAAAACCATAGGTTTCAGGAAAGGTAATAGTTAGAAATTAGCATTTAAAAAACCTTAGAAATTCACTGAAAAAACCATAGGTTTTAGGGAAAGTTATAGTTAGTTGGACATTGCACTCGTACAAAACCCGTGAAATTCCCCCGTTATGGTTAGTTCAGCTAACTATAACTTGCGCCCCACAATGCACTGCTGATGACGTCACATATTACATCACTCATGACATGGTCAGTGACATCACTGATGACATCACTGATGACATCTCAAATGACATCACTGATGACATCACTGATGACATCATCCATGTGATAATTTCATGCATCTTCTCACACCCTAACATAACTTTAGATACACCCACTCTAAATTATAGACTGCCATTCTCAAAACCATAGACACTCCAACACCAATAACTACATACCCACTCACTGATTCTTAGGTCTACACACACATCCACTCACTCACCCGTACAGTCACTCATACTTATGGTCACTCAGTACAGGACTATCATATGCACTCATATACCTATATAGACACTCACACACCACCACTCATCCATAGAGGTACTCACACACCTAGTCAGTCATACAAATAATTATTCAAACTACCCTTTACTCACCTATACAGTTATACACACACCAGCTCACTTAGTCATACAAATACTAGCACATTCTTACGTTCTTATACAATCACTGATACAAGCAAACACTCATCCATGCAGCCACTCTCACAATCACACACTCTCACTTATAGACATTTATATACTCTAACACACATATATACTGCCTTTTATATATGTAGTTACTTACACATGTACAAATAAGATATACATTCACTCACTAACACACCCATGCACACACTCACCCACCCATACAGTCCATCACAGATGCACACTTCAAACTATGCACCCAGTGAATCACCCACTCACACATCTATGCACAGAGTCACACACACCCCACCCACACAAACACTCAGGCACCCATACAGATACTCAGACAACCAATCAATAACTCATATAGACACTTATGTAGTTATTCACAAACCCATGCAGTCACTTACACACCAACAGACAGACGGATACAGAGATTCACACAGTTTAGTCACCAACCCATGCATTCACTAACATATGTTTAACCACTCACTTATAGAGTCAGTCACGCACCTAGTAAAACATCCATTCAGACACTTATACACCCACTCATTCTTCAATACGCCTTTACCTATATATATTAAACATATTTAAACTTTACAGAAACACACAGTCACTGGATGATGTCATCAGTGATGTCATCAGTGATGTCATTTGAGATGTCATCAGTGATGTCACTGACCATTTCATGAGTGATGTAATATGTGACGTCATCAGCAGTGCATTGTGGGGGCGCGAGTTATAGTTAGCTGAACTAACTATAACGGGGGAATTTCACGGGTTTTGTACGAGTGCAATGTCCAACTAACTATAACTTTCCCTAAAACCTATGGTTTTTTCAGTGAATATTATATATATATATATGTACATATATATGTATATATGTGTGGAATCACAGAAGTTCTGCAAAAGTCTGGCCACGTCCACCTGTGCGGGAAGCGGATGCAGGTCCCACTGAAAATGAACAATGGTCTCCATGTCACTTTCCGACACAAAAAAAGACAAGCACTCAGCATTCCATTTAACTCCACCAGTTTAATTGGCTCGGCTATCCGTTTCAACCACACAGAGTCTTTGTCACGGCCTTGTACAAAATCAATGTGCCTAATCACCATTTCAAACATACTCAAACCATAAACATAGAAGACACATTTGCATGATTGTCCAAAACATTACGGTGAGTATATAAAGCCTTTTTTCTTAAAATAAATCCCAATCATAATCTGCCACTTAAAATATGCCTTAATGCATACCGGCTTTTAGTATTGAAAATAACCCAATTAAATTGAAAGAAAGATGCGCTTCTCATCACATAGGAGATTGCTTTTCGCGCAAGCATAATCTTGCTCTAAAATTGACAAAAAGCAAAAAAAGGTCCTGTAAATAACTATGCACAGTGGTTCACCTCTATTGGCACTCAAGGGAGGGTAGTAGAATGTAACACCCCTAACTCTAATATTTCCTTTGAGCAGGAACACATTGACTGCAAAGAGAAGTTGTTAGAAATTGGATCTCTAATTGGCAGAGGTAGGTACCTTTGTCCAAATAGGAACCCTTGCTTCTAGTCAGGGTAAGGGGGATACACACTTTAGATAACCCCTGCTCACCGCCTGGGTAGCTTGGCATGAGCAGACAGACTTATCCCAAAGGCAATGTGTAGAGTATTTGTACTCAAAACACACTGTAATACAGTGATAACACCACAAATGGACACCACACCAGTTTAGAAAAATAAAGTATCTTTATCTAAACTCAACAAGATCAAAACGACAAAAATCCAACATACATGTAATAAGAATATGACTTTAAAAAGTTTCAAACCACTTGGCCCATAGAAAACTATGGATGCGAGATATCTTGTCATAGTACATGTAGTTGCGACAAAATTCACAAGGCCAAACAGCCACAGAGATGGGAGGCGTTGAACAACAAAGAGATGCGTCTGTTCCTGAGACCATGAGGAGGCGATGCAACAGCTCTGCTGCACACAGGAGAAGTGATGCTTCGATTCCGGTCTGTAGGGGGAAGTGATGCGTCGATTCCGAGACGATTCTGGTCCGCAGGTGATGTGTCTGGAAAACTTGCCACACAGCTGCAATACGTGGAAATCCAGGATGCGTTGGCGATCGATGCGGCGATGGCGAGCGGCACTGCGTCGGTTTCTTCAGCCGCAATCCCTCGATGCATCGGTTCTTGCAGTGGCAATGGCAACGGCAACGGCAGTTGGTTTCGGCAGTGGATTCTTCTCGCACAGTGCTGCTGCATCAGAAAAACTGCTGCAAGAAGAGCTTTGCGTCGATTTTCTTGTAGCTGCGTTGCTTTTCCAGCTCCCAACAGCAGGAACAAACTCCAGAGGTCCAACACAGTCACAGGTACCTCTTGGCAGGTCAGAACTCCCAGCAAGGAAGTTCAGGGGAGCTGGGGGTGAAGTCTTTGTGTCCCTGAGACTTGTGAACAAGAGGCCAGCACAAACAGGCCCTTGGAGATCTTCCTCAAGCAGGGGACACAGCACACAGCAAAGTCATTTTCCTTTCCTTGGCAGAACCAGCTACTGCAGGCCAACCCCAGACAGCACACAGCAAAGGGGCAGTACTTCTCCTTCAGTTTCTCCAGCTCTTCTCCTTGGCAAAGGTTCCTCTTGAATTTCAGAAATGATCTAAAGTTCTGGGGTTTCAGGTGTAATACTTATACCTCAAAATGTCTTTGTTCTCTTTGTGCAAGGGTCTCTGAGCCCAATCGAAACCAGTTCTGTCCTCACTGGTGCAGTATGGCCACAGGGGTGGGAGACAGCATTGTGCAAGGGAGACAGGCCCTATTCAGGTGCAAGGGAAATCTCCTCCCACCACTCAAAATGCAGACCAGGCCTTTTCATGTGCTAGTGAAAACTCCTCCCACTACTCTGAAAGCAGCCCAGGTGTATTCAGCCCAGCCCTGACTCATTCAGGAAAGGCAGGGCACACATCAACCCCCTCCCCCCGGTGGATGTCTGAGATAATGCACATCCCATAGCCCCTGTCACTCTAAAAACAGACGGTCAATACACAAACAGGAGAGGCACACAGAACAGTTAAACAAGAAAATGCCTATTCTCTAAAAGTGGCTTTTTCAAACACACAATTTAAAAACCATCTTTACTAAAAGATGTGTTATTAAATTCTGAGTTCAGAGAGCCTAAACTGTATTTCTCTATCTTGTCGTGATGGGAAGTTGAATTTATAAGATGTTATAAATACACTCCCATTCTATCCTATGGGGCAAGATAGCCTTTCAATAGTGAAAAACAAAATTGGCAGTATTTCACTATCAGGACATGTCACACACACACACCAGTACATGTCCTACCATTCACATACACTGCACTCTGCCCAGGGGGGTACCTTGGGCCTACCATAGGGGTGCCTTACATGTAAGAAAAGGGATGGTTAGGGCCTGGCAAGTGGGTGCACTTGCCAATTCGACATGGTAGTTAACAACTGCACGCAGACACAGCAGTGGCAGGTCTGAGTTACCTTTTCAGAGCTACTCATGTGGGTGGCACAATCAGTGCTGCAGGCCCACTAGTGGCATTTGATTTACAGGCCCTGGCACACTCAGTGCACTTTACTAGGGGCTTACCAGTAAATCAAATATGCCAATCAGGGAGAACGAATTGTAATAACAATTTACACAGAGAGCATATGCACTTTAGCAATGATTAGAAGAGGTAAAGTTCCCTGGGCCAGATGTACAACCCTTTTTGTGGCCGCAAATGGGAGATCGGTCCATTTGCAATCGCAAAAAAAGGTTCCAGGCATGTACAAATGCTATTTTGCGAGTCACTGCCTCGCAAAATAGCATTTGTGACTCTCGCTATTAGGAAGGGGCGTCCCTTCCTAATAGCGAGTCACCATGCCATGTACTGTTGTTTTGCGACTGTATTTGCGGTCGCAAAACACTCTCAGTTTACCACCTACTTCAAGTAGGTGGTAAACCACTCGCAAACGGGAAGGGGTCCCAGGGACCACTGCCTGTCCTTAAAAATGAAACTGAAAAGTTAAATTTTTCTTTTTTAAATGCATCCTGCTTTCATTTAAGGAAAACGGGCTGCATTTAGAAAAAAAACCCTGCTTTTTCGAAAAAGCAGTCACAGACATGGTGGTCTGCTGACCCCAGCAGGCCACCATCCCTGTTAGTGCTGGCCATTCCCAATGGGGTCGCAAATTGTGCTTGCCTCATGAATATTGATGAGGCTTGCAATTTACGACTCCATTGGGAATGGCAAGCAGTGTCTGAGACACTGTTGTGCATTGCATTTAGCAAGTCGCAAATTGCGAGTCGCAATTTGACACAATTTGCGACTCGCTAAATGCAAGCATCGTACATCTGGACCCCAGAGTCCTAAAGCCAACAACAACAGGTCAGGAAAAAATAAGAGGAAGAAGCAAAAAGTTTGGGGATAACCCTGCAAAAAGGGCCAAGTCCAACAGAAGTGAAGAAAGTAAGATAAACAAGATCACTCCAGTTGCTACCACATCAGCTGATGTGTGCATGAAGCTCTTCATCCTCGTTGAGGCCACCTCTGTCTTGCTACGGAGCAGAATAATATATTCTGACTCCAGAAGTCTATTGGCCCAATTCACAAAGGTAAAGCTAGGCGAAAGACTTAACTTTATGACTTTCGGTATTCACAAAGGGCAGTTACTACTCATAGCTGCCCTTTGTGAATACCGAAAGTCGAACTTTACGACTTTCAGTATTCACAAAGGGCATTACGAGTAGTAAGGTTAGACTTTCACCTCACTTTACCTTTGTGAACCGGGCTCTATGTTTCTTCTCTCTGTCTCTTCCTTGTATGATCTTCTCAAGCCTGACAATTCCAAAAAACAGCAATAGGTCATTGTTCTGATTATGCTTCCTGGCCCGGTGTGTAGCAACCAGATAGGACACATCATGATGTTTTTGGCTCTGTAATCGACTAAGATTCTCTTCTTTACAGGACAGCTTGTACTGCCATCATACCTGCAACCACAAGGGCATTCTAAAACATAAATACAATAATAACTGCCACAAGTGATACATTTATTTATGCGCCACATCTTGCCAGTGGATATCCTGAACGTTTTTTGGTTACTGCCCTTTTTGCAGGCCTTACACCTGCTGCACTTATAGAATTCCCATTGCTCCTGTAGCCAGCCCTCCCTCTTGCCAGGTGAGCTTGTGTAGCTATGCCCTAAGATGTCTCGAAGTGATTTAGATGCACAGTAAGTGATCATGGGGAAGGAGACATTTGTTTCCTATTACTGGGTCACTTTTGATTATGTGCCAATGTTTAGCTAACATCTTTCTTATAGCTGTTGTCTCGCTATTGTAAGTGGTAATCAGTTCAACTGCCTGCTGCTCATTTTCATCCTTCTTCCTTTTAGTTACTAATGTTTACCTCGATGCTTGAGTAGTTTTGATACTCGCTGCCCTTAGAGCTCTCATAGGATAACATCTGGCCCTAAATCTGTTAGTCATCCTCTTCTCTTCATCTTTGTATGCCTGGTTGGTACTGGAGTTACGTTTAGTTCTGAGCAGTTCCCCATAGGGTATGCTCCACTTCATTTAATGGGGGTGATGGGAATGAGCATGGAGAAGTCTATTTCCAGCAGAGCTTTTACGGTATAGATTGGTGTGTATCTCACCCTCCACTATCTTGACTGATACGTCAAGAAAGTCCATTTCCATGGTATGGATCTTGTGTAAGAAATACTAGGTTAAGATAATTTTGGTTAATATATGCCAGAAAATCATGGAGTTCTTGCATTGGACCCTCCCAGATGATAAAAAGGTAATCTATTTAGCAGGTCTAAAATGTAATGTGCCTAGTACATCTTTGATTTTCTTCCACAGGCATATGTTTTGCCTTCCACCAATCCACGAAGATCCCTGCGTAACTTGGAGCAAAACAACTGCCCTTCGCAGTCCCAATCAATCTGCGAAACCATTCATCAAGCAGCATCATGGCGAGCCATACTTGTGTATAGCTCTGTCACGAAAGAAATATCTACACGCCTTGATCTCTAGGTCATGACCAATACATGTATACAAGGACACCACATCCATTATTACCAGTATGTAATGATGTTGTCAAGGGATATCACATATTTTTGTGATAAAATCCATACTGTCTTGACAACACGAGGTAAAGCTAAAATATAATGTAATAGGAAGAAATCAAGAGAAATTGAGGTATGTTCAAGAAGGCTACTGTTGACTGAGATGATAGGTCTCCCAAGTTAGCCCTCCCTTTGTTTATGGACGTTAGGCAACATGTAAAAACAGGGTGCCACTGGTTTCTTTACAAAGAGGAATTGGTATTCTTCTATGCTAAGCAAACACCGTTCCCTTCATTCTATTAGGGATGAAAGATATCTGCCAATGTCCAAACTGTAAGAATAAAGGATGGTTTTCTCAAAACTGCCAGTTGTATCTAGCTGTCTACATGCCTCATTGCAATATTTGTTTACATCCCATAAGACCACATTACCTCCTTTATCTGAAGGTTCAATGATCACCTCACGGTCCCTCAATAGAGTGCCTAAAGTAGGTCTCTGACCTTTAGTCAGGTTGGATGTATAGACTCTTGCCAGATCTTCATAAGATCACTATTGACCACTTCATGAATATTGTCTATAGAGTCATGTGGAGTGGTTGGATTGCATGTCGAATTAGGATTAAAAGGGTTGGCACTAGTCCTGTCAAATTCTAGATTAAGTGAGCATACCAACTCTCTCTCTGAGGCACAATTTACTTCTCCTCCCTCCAAATCCTCCAGGGCAAATAAACCCTCAATATTTCCTAGGCATAAGTCATCATAAGTCGTATCACGAGCTCGGGTAATTGCTGAAACAGCTTTAGCGCTGCTTTTCTTACATTGTTGCAAAAATACTTTTTTAAGTTTCAATTTCCGTACAAAGAGAAATAGGATCAATTTGTGTTCTGCAATAGTCCAGGTTTGCTGTAGGGCAGGATGTGAAACCAAGTTCCAACAAATATTGTTCCTCTTTGGTTAAACTGTGGGATGAAAGGTTAATTACAGTTAAAGAATCCTCACTCATCATTTTCTGTTTGTCTGCCTGGTTGATCTCCCAAGCGGCACTGTTCATTTGGGTGTTTCCACTCCCTCTTCTGGTCTTTTTCCTCTTGCATTGCTTCCTCCTCTTCCTCTTGGTGGCCTTCCCCGTACAGTCTGATTCATTTATGAAAAACTATATTCTTCTAAGGATGTACCTGAGAGAGCACCTTTGTCAGATGTCATTGGTTGCTCCTCGTAGTCTGAAGAGCAACTGACAGAGCCTGCATCAGAGGTGACAAGCTCTTGTTGTCTTAAGGCTCCCACCTGCTTAAAAACCTGAATGCGCCATCAAAACATTTACAAAGGTAAGTATTTTCTCTTGGGCATCATCCTGCTTATGTTGCAGAAATGAGCCCCTTTTCTTGAGTTTAATTTCTCCGTCATACTTTTCTAATCTAATTTCCATCTGGGGGAGAAAACTGCAAATTTCCTCTTGTTCTGGATGTTTGTGGGGTAATTCCTTCAATTTGGCAATTTCTTCAGTTACTTGCTCGAATTCAGTGTTTATGTACTTGGCTATAGGCCCATCATGGCCTTGCAAGTATCTGCTATAAGTCGTGACCGCTCTTCCAGAAGTTTAGGGTTAGGATTCTGATATGTGGGGGTGATTGATATCCGCAAACCTTTGAGGAACCCTCTGCACTTTGATATAATTCTCTAATGACATCACCTCCCAGCTTCTGATGATCTTTTTCAAAAGTCTCTCATACAGAAATAACAGCTGTTTCACTATCTTTGTCGTTCTGGGCCACCTTCCGGACATGTGGAGCTTCCCGATAGTCTGATAATTAATACAGCTACCATGGAACACTTTCCCGCTATCAGCCTAGAGACCTTCTCTGACCTATTGGTCCGAGTTAAATCAGGCTCTCCTAGAGATTGCTGTCCCCCTTATATCCTAAAGGATATTTTCTCTGCCTTACCACAAACCGTACTTCCCTTCTTGAATGAGTCCCTCGGGCAGGGTAGGGTCCCGAATGCCTTCAAGAATGCAGTCGTGGTCCCTCTCCTAAAGAAACCGGGCGCCGACCCCCTTAATCCATCAAACTACCGTCCCATTTCTCTGCTCCCCTTCTTAGCTAAGATATTGGAGGCGCATGTTGCCAGATGTCTATCTAATTTTATTGAACACTCCGAACATCTGGATTCTTATCAAGCAGGCTTCCGGCCTGCCCATTCTACTGAGACTGTTATTCTTGCAGTCCTAGACGCCTTGCGAGCTAACGCGGATAAGGGCACCCCCCAGGCCTTGGTGCTCCTGGATCTGTCGGCCGCGTTTGACACGGTCGACCACCAAATCTTGCTGGACCGTGTCAGACAGGCTGGCATTCAGGGTACAGCTCTTAACTGGATCAAGTCATTTCTCGAGGGTCGCACCCAAGCAGTACGCCTTGCTCCTTTTATTGCCCCTGAGACCGCAATCACGTGCGGGGTCCCACAAGGATCATCATTGTCCCCCCACCTGTTTAATCTTTACCTCCTGCCCTTGATTCGTTCTCTAAGGAATAGGAAGTCAACTACTTTTAACTATGCTGATGATCTTCAGCTTGTCTTTACCATCGACAACTCCCCTGACTCAATTCAGGAATTTCAAGACACCATGCTCTATATCCAGAGTTGGATGGACCATAACCATCTTAAGCTTAACCTGGGCAAGACCGAACTAGTCCTGGTCGGAAAAGGCCAGATCTATTGGGGCCCACACTATTGGCCAACTGATCTGGGACCCCCTCCCACTCCGTCCACCTCTGTAAAAAGCCTAGGAGTCACCATAAATGCTGATCTCTCATTTAGAGGTCAAGTAGGGGCAGTGGTCTCCTCTTGCTTTTTCCAACTACGCAAAATTAGGAAGATTGCCCATTTGCTTACTCATACCGCTCTTATACAGGTTGTCACAGCCTTGGTTTTCTCTCGTCTTGATTTTTCCAACTCTATTTACCTCGGCCTCCCATTGTTCCTACTAAAACGTCTCCAGCTGGTACAAAACCAAGCTGCGAGACTTATTTACAAATGGCCAAAATGGCAATCTGCAAGCCCCTTACTTGTAAATCTCCATTGGCTCCCTATCATTCAGCGGACAGCCTTTAAGACAGGGTGTTTAATTTTCAAGGCCCTTCACTGTAGGAGCCCTAAATTCATCAGCTGCATGATATCAAAACATGTTCCCAACCGTAATCTGCGATCGGCACATCTCCAGCTGCTAACTACCCCTACCTATAAGCTCAAACGCCAGGGAGGGTGCAGGTTCTCTTATCTGACCCCCAGATTCTGGAATTCTCTTCCACTAGCGATCAGATCTTGCAATAACTTATTGGGTTTCAGAAAAATGCTCAAGACATGGTTGTTTGAGCAGGCTTATGCATAATCCGCTTCCGCCGTGACACTGATCAAGTTAAGCGCCATGAAATCTCTGGGTGTACGTGCGCTATAGAAATTTTTATTAACATAACATAACACGTGCCCCAGTACCTGTATTCTCTGTTTTTCCATCATCCTGCTTCTTAAAGAGGCTCCTTCATGCCTCTGTCCTCTTCCTTTGTGCTTCACTCATTTGTGCTATAAAGGGAGAGATATGCTCCTCACTTGGCCATAATGCGATTAAAGAGTCAAACAAAATCATTCCTTGTAAACGTTCCAATAGCTGTATATGTGACGGCATGGCACTCCTGCCATTCCAAATACTGTTGTTAAACCAAATCACCCAGAGTTAGGATAGTGAGCAAATATAAAGGAGGAGGGTAATAAAATGGACTGTGAGGGCCCTCCGGCACAAACACAAAGCGCTACTAACCCCCTGTTACCTACCGGGTAATCCAAAACTCTGGCAAGGTAACCCCAGGTAGCTGGTGTGTACCAACATGGTGGTGGAGGCCAGAGCAATTAATTCACAGAAGTTCTGCAAAAGACTGGCCACTTCCACCTAAGCGGGGCTGGTGTAGGATGACAGGTGCAGGCCCCATTGAAAATGAAGAATGGACTCCGTGTCACTTTCCGACACAAAGAAAGACCAGCACTTGCGTTCCATGTAACTCCACCAGTTTGATCAGCTTGGCTATGCGTTTCAACCACACACGGTCTTCGTCACTGCGTTGCACAAAATCTCTGTGCCTGATCATCATTTAAAACATACTGAAAACCATAAACATAGAAGATACATTTGCATGATTATCCAAAACATTACGGTGAGTACAAAAAGCTCTTCTTCTTAAACTAAATCCCAATCATATTCTGCCACATAAAATATGCTATAATGCTGACTGGCTTATAGTATTTGAAAATAAACTAATTAATTTGAAATAAAGATGCGTTTCTCATCACCTAGGAGATTGCTTTTCGCGCAAGTGTAATGTTGCTCTAAAAAGTTGTTTCAGGTTACACTGTGTGGGCCCGATTCACAAAGGCGATCAGAGACAAAAGTCTAACCTTACAACTTTTGGTATTCACAGAGGTTATTTACGAGTTGTGTCTTTACGTCCGCAGGTGGGCCGGAATCTCCAGTTTGGGCCATACTCTCTGCACACAAGCCCTACTTTCTGGCTCGGGCCGTACTCTCCGGCTTGGGCCGGATGAAGTTTAATCTTACCAGTGGCAATAGGCCAGAATGCAATTTTTACAAAAGGAACATTAGGAACATGTGATAAATGGTTAAGGAGGTCATGTAAATCAGTTTGGGCAGGGAAAAGGGAGTGGCCGAACACTACATCATATCCCAGAAAAGTTTCCTCCTTTGCATCATGGTACATGCAGTCCACAATTTGCGCTCCTTTCAGTCTTGACTGTAGTGTCAACACTTAGTGGAGCACCCTGGCGGTTGTCAGTCCATAGGAAAAGTGCTTTTGTACTTGCCTATATCTTTGGCACTGTTTTACGAATCTTCACAAAAAAGTGTGCCGTGATTCAAGTTGTGCATGGAAAGTTTTGGGGTGATCTGTGAAGCGGTAGCTGAGAAAAAGGGAGGGTCAAAAAAAGTGTGTTTTACATGTTAATTCTCTTAGGGATTTAGAACACTGATACAGCCCAAACTGCTGGACGGATTTACACCAAATTCGGCAGAAAGTTAGCTTTTGGTCCGGAAAACATGCTTTTTGTTATTTGGTGTAAATCTGTTCAGGAATTTTGGAGATATTAAAGGAAATCCAAATTTGGATATCTAGCAGAGCGGATTCTTCACGAATAATGAAAAGCTTGTCCAGAGATCTGCAGAGCTCTGATTGGCTGCTAACTCTTCAACCAGGAAGTGTTGGCAGCCATCTTGGGACTTGGTTTGAGCCGAGTCCCAAACAAAAAGGCAAAAAAAAAAAGAAAAGGGTCAGTGTACGAATACCCTCACACCATAGCCTTGGTCCTGCAAGGGCAAAAAAGCATTTTCTTTAATTTAGGGTGAAATTCGCGAATATTGTCATGAATTCCCAAAAACGCCAAGTACGACCTTCCGCCCTTGTTATAATTGTAGCCCCTGGGTGGGCCAGGTAATGGGGGCATGCAAAATTTTAATATAAAAATGAAGGGGGGCACATGGGACTCCCCTCCAAGGGCTTAATAATCCCCTGGGGACCACCCCCACCCCACCCGGGGCTAATGTCATCCGGGGACCACCACCTCCCTGTGGCTATAAATAAAAAATGATATGGGGGTCTGGCAGACCCCGGCCCCGGGGGCCACCACCTCTTCAGGTAATTACTTTTTTTAAAAGAGGGACAGGGGCCATGCAGCCCCTCTACTGGGCCATATACGGCACGGGGATCAGCACCTTCCTGGGACCGGCCTGAGCAGAACAAAGGAGGGGGCCGCGTGGCCCACCTCCAGGAGCCATATATGGCCCTAGGGACTGCCACCCACCCAGGGCCAACTCCTGCTATCTCCTGAGGTGCCAACCCTCAGGAGATAGCTGTTTGCTTTTGCTGTGACAGCTCAGGGCAAGCGAAAGCAAACACTCCCCTTCCAGCAAGGGGGAACTGTCAAACTGCTCCCGCTTGCTGGAAGTGGAGTTTTCATCTCTTTCCCTGCCTTTAGACATACGGGCAGGGAAAGAGATGAAAGTATTGCTCTGGCACTCAGGGAGCTGCATTTCCAGCAGCTCCCTGTGTGCAAGAGCAATGCCGGCACCTGCAGGAGGTGGGGAGCCAGCCGGGACTGCAGGAGCCTTGAGGCTTCCCCCATGGTCCCCAACATGCACACTGGGTGCCCTGGCTGGGACTAGGGCACCCAGGGAGATGTGGCTGGGCCCTGGAGGATGGGGTCCCCGTGGCCAAAATCAGCTCAGGGAGGGGAGGTTCACCGCCCCCTCCCCGTTTTCCTTAGTAGTATGCAAAGGTCTTCTTCCCAGTGTCGGCTCCTCTGCATTGGCGAAGGAGCATCGCCCTGTCACGTGGCCCATGGAGACATTGTCATCTTCTCTAAGTTAGCATGAGCATGCTGCAGACTGTCCGCTGCTTTGCGCACGTTACTACGCAAGTTTATTTTGCAAATGCCTCTTTTGATATTTTCACATGAGAACCTACCACTGTGTTCATGCTTTTCAGGTTCCTGGGATTTAGTTTGAACATTGTGAACAGGTCAAACAACAATGCCCTTTGTTATTTTGTTCTGGTCAGACCCTGGCACCTAGACAAAACATACAGATGCAGCTGTTGTTTGGGAATATGTACTTTGGTCTTATTGAAACACACGGATAGGTAGCACACACTTGGAGAGGGACCTTTCCAGGGAGAAGAGCATGATAACACCTATGATGTAGATCTACCATCTATAGACTGAGGTACGGGTTCTGCAGATACTGCCCAGAGATCTTCTAAAATATATTCATCCTGCTTCTATACAAGGGGTAGGAGGTTAGGCTACGCTGTCTATCACTATGACAGCTCCTTTTATGATTTACGGATTACTTGCTATGCTGACTCTATTTGTGTTATGCATTTTTCTGCTTTTGTGGCACGTATACTGCATATTAGAGCACGTTAGTTAAAATAAATATTTGAAACTTGTTCGTATCTCTGTCAGATCTTACTGTGGACAAGTACAAGAGTGTGAGCAAAAGGGTGTGTCTTGCAACCGTGATTCCTGAGAGAGTATGGAGTGTTGTGTTCTGGGGTGTCTAATCACTTGTTCCTCTGTGAGTAAGTAGGAGGGCAAGTGAGACACTATAGCTAGTCGGTCCCGGGCTCATTGGTACTAAGGTGGTAGGATGACTCTGTCCCTAAATACTAAGGTCCCATAATCCTACACATAGTTCTATGTTTACTCAGAATCCCTGCAACAGCCCCACTGGCTCAGAGCCAACAGGTGTATAATAATATGATATTCTATTATTGTTTTATTTTTCGTAGGGATGAGCAGGCCGAGGCCATGGGTGGAGGATGACTGGTTCGTGAACTTCTAAGTACGCATGTGTGTTTGGCTGGCCGTCTTAGGTCGGCCAAACACACATGCGCACTTAGGTTTCTCCAACCCAGCTGTATTGAACAGCCAGGTTAGAGAAACAGCACAGACTCCCTGTCCTGAGCGAAGCGTCAAACCAGCCTGCTTAGGCCAATCCCCGCCCACCTACGCACCACTTTTTGTTTGTGGCGGACACCCCTGCTTCTCTCTTTTCTCATGTTCAATCAATCAATCACAGAATTTGTAAAGTGCACTACTTACCCGCGAGGGTCTCAAGGCGCTGGGGGAGAAAAAAAGGGGGGGGGCTGCTACTGGTCGAACAACCAGGTCTTGAGTAGCCTCCTGAAGGTCAGCAGGTCTTGGGTCTGTCGTAGGCTTAGTGGAAGGGTGTTCCAGGTCTTGGCGGCGAGGTGGGAGAAAGATCTGCCGCCGGTGGTGGTTCTTCGAATGCGAGGGACGGTGGCGAGGGAGAGGTCGGCGGAGCGGAGTTGGCGGTTGGGGATGTAGAAGAGGAGTCGTCTGTTGAGGTAGGCTGGGCCAGTCTTGTGGAGTGCCTTGTGTGCGTGGATGAGGAGTTTGAAGGAGATTCTCCTGTCGACGGGGAGCCAGTGCAGGTTCCTCAGGTGGGGGGTGATGTGGTTGTGGCGTGGTACATCGAGGATCAGGCGTGCGGAGGCGTTTTGTATGCGTTGCAGTCGCTTGATGAGCTTGGCCGGGGCTCCCGCGTAGAGGGCGTTCCCATAGTTGAGTCTGCTGTTTGTGGACAGGTTAACAAAAGGACCTCAAGCACATTTCCAGGTGATTTTGGTGAAGCATTATTAAATGCAAAGGAATACGAGGACATCTCTACCAAACAAAGAAGCACATACTTCATTTAGTCAAGAGGAAGTACACCTGTTTGGTGGAGATTCACCTCCTAGTAGTCTCATAGTCTTCTCAGGACGAGGATTCATGTTATCACAGATTTTTGGATGAAGACGCTCGAGGAACAATCATATTGCAGAAAATCATATTGCCGAAATTACATGCTCACAAGGTCACTGGAAATATTAACTAGTGGTCATTTACACAGCTGTAGGGCAGAATATGCACAAGACATTTACCTAATGAGGTAGAATTTACTAACTATCCAGATGAAAGTGTGCCAGTCAGGTACACATTTTTTGTAAAACTGGAGATTCTTTTGGGGAAAAACTGGGGTTCCTGTCTGGCACAGGTGCGCATTTCACAGAAATTAAACCTCAGCAGGAAATGCTTTAAAATATAAACATAGCAGGTGACCCAGTGAAGCTCCAATTCAGTAAAACACAAATGCTCATAACTTCTTGGGCTTGATGAAGGCAAATCAAATGTGTTTCCTCTCGCATTCCACATTAAAAAATAATCTGAAGTCCTGTGAATGCATTGTTGAGTTAATGGAGCGCAATCTGATCTGCAGTGACTGTGGCAACCGGTTTCTTTCTTGTTGTTTACTGGTGAGAGCAGAGTCCATGGTTCTCTCTTTTAAATACCCTAAGTATGTAAATGCCCAAAATCCAAAGCACTACTCACACACCCACTCAGAGATACACACAGGCACTTACACACACACTCACATACCCACAAAGCCACTCACACACCTACTCACAGACCCACATACTCACAGACTTATAGTGCCACTCACAAACCCAGTCCCAAACCCACACAGGCATTCACACACCTACTCACAGACCCACATAGGCATTCACACAACCACTCATAGACTCACAGAGGCACTCATACATTCACTAACAGATTCATAGCACCACTCACACACTCACTCATAGACACACATAGCCACTCACACACCTACTCACAGACCCATGCAGTCACTCACACACCCAATCACAGACCTATACCACCACTCACAGACCCGGTCACAGACCCACACAGGCACTTCTATACCCACTCATAGACCCATGCAGGCACTCGCACACCCACTCACAGACCCAGAGCAGAACTCACACACCCACTTACAGACACACACAAGCACTCACAAACCCACTCACAGACCTACAAAGCCACTCACACACCCACTTACAGACCCACACAGCCACTCACTCACCCATGCACAGACCCATTCTGCCACTTACAGACCCAGTCACAGACCCACACAGGTACTTATATACCCACTCACAGACCCACACAGGCACTCACATACCCACTCACAGACCCATAGCAATACTCACACAACCACTCAAAGGCCCACACAGCCACTCACACTTCTACTCACATATCCATACAGCCACTCACACACCCATTCACAGACCCATACAGCCACTCATATACCCACTCACCAACCTATACAGCCATTCACGCACCCACTCACCAACCCATATCCACTTACACATTCACTCTCAAAGTTTGCAGGTTACAGTTAGGAAATACAATTTTTAAAAAAGTCAACATTATCAGAAAAAGCCAAAGGTTACAGGGACATTATAGTTAGGAAATAGACTTAAAAAACAATAGAAATTTACTGACAAAAACCAAAGGTTACAAGAACATTATAGTTAGGAAATTGAATTTTAAAAAACATAGAAATTCAGTGAAAAAACCAAAGGCTACAAGGATGTTATATTTAAGAAATAAATAATACAAAAAACATAGAAATTCTAAAAGTTATAGGGCGTTATAGTTAGGCTAAGATTTCACTCATACAAAAGTATAGTAAGTAAGTAAGTTTGTTTTATAAAGCGCCCAATTACCCAAAGGTGTCTTAGTGCTAGCGGTTAAACGACAGAGATCAGTAGAGAAGGATGGAATCGATTGAGCTTACCTAATTGATTTGGGGAAATGCCATGATTTTAACTGTTTCATACACTGCAGCAGATTGGACTGGGATCTCAATGTTAAAGGCAAGGAGTTCCAGAGTTTACCTGCGCTGAAGGCGAAGGTTCTCTCACCCCATCTAGCCATATTTATTCTGGGAACAGTTGTCAATCTGGCAGATCTGGTTCTGAGGGTCTGATTAGGAGAGTGCCAGAGGATAATTTTTTGAAAATATTCTGATGCAGGGTCTTGTGAACCAGACACAGTGTCTTAAACTTGATCCTGTCCCTCACTGGAAACCAGTGTAACCCCATGCATTGTCTGAGCAATAGGGGCAAATTTGGGGACTTTCAAGATCAGTCTGGTGGATACATTTTGCAGGGATTGGAGTTTATTCAATAGTTGCTTTTGAGTGCCAAGGTACAGGGAATTGCAGTAGTCTATCCTTGAGATGACAAGTGCCAATGTCACAGTTTTTTGTAGCTCTACTGGAATGAACGGGAAAATCTTCTTTAGCTTCCTGAGCAGGAAAAAGCATGACAATGTTATTTGGTTGATTTGTTCAGAGAAGCACAGTTTGGTGCCAAAAATGACACCCAAGTTTCTGGCTTTTTGAACAGGAACTGGAAGAGGGCCCGGATCAGATTGTCACCATGATGTGTTCCAGAAGGAAATGTGATTCCCAAAGAGCAAAACCTCAGTTTTATCTGAGTTTCAGTTCAGGCAGTTTTCCTGCATCCATTTGGCTGTGTGAGTCTTTCAGGGCAGAAATTTATAGCTTCCTTTTCCACGCCGGGTGATATAGACACCATAATTTGTGTATCGTTAGCATAGGAAAAGACAACGAATCCGTAACTGTGAATGAGCTTTATCAAGGGAGTGACATAGACATTGAAGAGTATGAAACTAAGGGAGGACCCCTGAGGCACCCCACAGGTGAGAGAGAAAGGGTCTGAGATGGAGACTCCCAGCTCCACAGTCTATTGTCTGTCACTTAAGAAAGAGCTCAGCAAGCCAGTGCTGACTTGTCAAAGCCAAGCAACTGAAGCCGATTAAGAAGGAGTGAGTGGTGGACCGTATCATAGAAATTCAGCAGTTGTAGTTACCTGAGTTAACTATAACTTATACCCTTGCCACGCACTACTTATAATCTTACACATTACAGGACTCATGACATGGCCAGTGACATCACTGATGACATCCCTGATGACATCTCAAATGACATCATCCACAGAACCACTCACACACCCACTCACACCAACATAGAAAGTCTCATACACCCACTCTCACCCAACCATTCACAGACCCATACAAGTACTCACACACCCACTCACTGATCCATAGAGCCACTTACACATCTGCTCACCAATACACCCACTCACAAACCACTAACTCACTCATATAGCCACATATGCCCGCACTCACTTACCCATACATTCACTCAAACATTGAGTCAGTCATCCATACAGCTACTCACACATCTAGTCATTCACCTATATAGTCACTCACATAGTCGCTCACTCACCCATACAGTTACTCACACACCAACTCACTTACTCATACATATACTAACACATGTACTCACTCATACAGTCACTAGCACAAGCACACACTCACCCATACAGCCACTCTCACATTTACTCACTCACCCATACTGTCACTCACATACCCACTCATTCACCCATACAACAGTTATGCACCCACTCACTCACCCACACAGCCACTCACACACCCATTACTCACCCATACAGCCTCTCACATACCCACTCACTCACCCATACACCACTGACATAACAACTCACCCACACAGCCACTCACTCACCCATACAACAACTCACACACCTGTAGAGCCACTCAGACAGCTACTCAAACATGGGTACACATAGTCATACAGTCACTCACATAGTATGTGTTACAAATAGTACCACTCATTATTAGTACACAAAGTTTACTAATTTAACCTTTGTAGTATCTTACTAAGGGGCCGATTACAATGTCGGTTGGAAAGCATTCCGATCGACTCTGTCTCGGAATGGTTTCTGACCGAATCGGATTCGGGGAGTCCGACCGACCGATTACGATGTTTCTGAACACTGTTCAGTCAGACTTCCATTGACTTCAATGGGAGCCTGTGTTCCGACCGACAACACAGGCTCCCATTGAAGAAAGGGGTGGGTGGGGAAAATCGTGCACCCTGTGGTGGGCACCCCATGTTGACTGCCACACTGTGCACTGTTTGAAAGAGGGGACACATGGGTACCCCCAAGGGCCCCAACTGGAGGGCTCCGGATAAAGGGGGGCCTGCTAGAGGCCCCCAAAGTCAGATTCTGACAGCCGATCCGTGTCGGAACAACTGATTCGGAAAGGCTGTCTGAATCCGATCGTAATCAGTCGGTCGGAAGCGCGGTCCGTAGACCTGTACGAGTCTGCCTTGACCGACCTGGTTCCTCCGAATGCCATTTGGAACCGAGTAGGAAAGTCCAAACGCTTTCCGAACATTGTAATCAGTCAGTCGGAAGGGTTTCCGAGTCAGTCGGAAAGGCAGGTTCCGAATCAGATTTGGACGAACTGAATACTATTCAGAGCCTTTCCGACTGATATCATAATCGGACCCTAAATATCTTTAACATTCAAAAACCTTTAGAAAACACTCACAATCTCTGAATGATGCCATCAGTGATGTCATCAGTGATCTCATTTGAGAGGTCATCAATGATGTCATCAGTGATGTCACTGACCATGTCATGAGTGATGCAATATGAGAGGTCATAAGCAGTGAATTTGGGGGGCGTAAGTTATAGTTAGCTCAGGTAACCTTTGTTTTTTTCCACTGAATATATATATATAGGGAGGTAGTCCTATCATGGAGGATTAAGAATGCAGCATGTTTTTAACAAAGACTGTACATCATCCCACTTGGGGTTTCCATGTTTTGCAGGACGGACTCACTGGAGTAAAATCTTGTGCACTACGAAAACCACAAGGCCAGAGGAGTGGCCACGCCCATTGGGGCGGTCGAAGTGAATTTAAATTGATGTGCACATTGTCGGTTCTGCTCTACGTGTGTTTGCCAATGATTAAGAGTCAGGAGGACTCGAAACGCGTCTGGGAGTTAAACTTACGATGACGTTTTTGCCAAAACCTGCATGCAGCCCCCGTGAATAAAGTTACTGGAACATATCCTACCTGTTGTGGCTCTTCCATAAGGGGCACCTTTTTTGACTGGATATATATATATATATATATATATATATATATATATATATATATATATATATATATATATATGAAAACACTTCTCTTCACTCCAAAGAAAGCTTGCACTCAGTTCCTTCAAAAATACCATTTAATTTACTGGCAGCGCGAGTTAAAACAGGAACACGTTTCGGCTGTCTCAGCAGCCTTCATCAACCTGATAATGCGCCATTTTAAAATCCTTAAATACTCCCATCTGGTGTCATGTGATAATCCAACATAAAAGAGCCACTACTGACAGGGCTTCTCAAAAATGTAAACAATACAATTATTGCGGCACCATGATGGAGCATAATTCGGAAAAACAGGGGTAATTCATATATTGCAAGCAGTTACAAAGTCAATTACAGAATTGCCGATGTCAGTGAGCGCTGCACTAGTGTGTAAAGTTCCCAATGCGCTTGAAAGAAATGCTGGCTCCAATCAACATAATTCCTTGATAATCGGGCAAAAGTTTGCTGGCAGATAAACATTGTCACACACCTCTTAACTGATGTTGGCCCCGTAATTCTCACTGTTCTCAATGTTAGTCAATTTCATCACTGATGTAGCACGCAGCGCTCACCTCATTTCGCAGATGCTGAACTGCTTGTTAATTTAAAGAAACACGCATTGTCCGTACATTTCATGGTTCCTGACTCTGAAATCACTGCAACAAAGAGTATTATCCGCAGTACCCGGCTCCGAGTACAAATCCAATGAAAAGTGAGTGCCCAGAACAGAACCTCCCCCCCGTATTCCAAAGCAGTGTCAAAGACACTATTAACGGGTGCACTCCCAGGAAGTCAGCTTTACAAGATTTTTTATTTCATTTCCAGCACAAATGTTACCCAACGCGTTTCGGTCTCCACTCAGACCTTGATCACGGTGTGCCCGTTTCGGGTGTCTTTGACACTGCTTTGGAATGTGGATCCGGCGTGGTTCGGCCAGAGGAGATATGCACCACCCAGCAAAAAAGAGCACTGTCCACTAATTGGAACCAACACGGAGAGAGGATATATATATAGATATAAGTTTTTATATGGACGAGCAATGTACAAATGAAGACAGATCAGAAATATGTGTTAGACAGGAATGTTATCAGTATGTCCTCTATGTCAATTACTCGTCATGAGCACTAGTCACTTTAAAAGGTGTAAAAAAGACCACAAGCGTTGTCATGTGATCAAGGTCCGAAAGGACTGAAACGCGTAATGGCCGACACTCAATAAATCTAAAAATACTGGCACTTACTTTGTGGTCCGCGACTGCTTTGGCGAATGCATGCTGTTGGAGAAGGCGGTGAATTCAAATATATATATATATATATATATATATATATATATATGTATATTACCTACTGGTGGTCGCCAGTAGGTAGTTATAGTTAGGACCTAGTTTCCATAGGAAAAGTGTTTTTTGTTTTCCCAATAACTTTGGCGTCGTTCGACGAATCTTCATGAAATTTTCAAAACTAGTGGGGCGCTCCGGTCAGCTCCTATCTCAAAAAGTTTGGGGTGATTTGACAAGCGGGGACCGAGAAAAAAGGGGGGTCCCAAAACGCGTTTTCCCCATGTAATTTTCCATAGGACACTTTAGACAAAGCTACAGCCCGAACTGCTGAACGGAATTACACCAAATTTGGCAAAAAGGTAGGTCTTGGTTCAGAAAGAGCCCTTTTTGTTAAATGGTGTAAATCCATTCAGTAGTTCCTGAGAAATTAGAGAAAGAAAAAATATCGATATCTGAGCACCGAGGAGGGTTTGCGAACCCTCCCGGGCACGAGCTTCACTCTGATTGGCTGCCAACACTCTAATCCAGAATGTGTTGGCAGCCATCTTGTGACTCGGTAACCGAGTCACAAGAAAAGAGTAAAAAAAAGGTAAAAAACAAGAAAAGGGGGCAGGGTAGAAACACCCTGACCCCCTAGGCCTGCTCAGGGGGTCCCACAAGGACCCCCCGGGGCAAAAAAAGCATTTCTTTTTTTAAAAACAGCAGAATTCGTGTTGGGGTCGCGAATCCTGCCGAGAGAATTTTAAAAAACGAAGCGCGGACTCCCGCGCTTCATTTTTGAAAGCCCCCGGGTGGGCCAGGTCCCGGGAGCACTCGCAAATTGGGGGTACGAAAAGTTCTCCCAAACAAACAAAAAACATATCCCAGTCATGCTGAAGAGACGTCTGCTGCAAACCCGCCTGCCATTTATCAAAGAACTTCAAGGCATTAAAGCATAAAACAAGCAAGTGATTTCCCTTCAGTGGTGTGTGATTACCAGCGGGGATCAGATTCCACACAAACAACATGAGATGAAAATAGCGCGGCCTGCTTTATTATCATTATTCAGAGCACGCGGAGCTTGACATTATATGCTTGGGTGAGGCCTGCCAGCCCAGTGCGCGCTCATTTACACACACGGGCGATTAATAACAGGCCCTAGTGAGCTGTGATGTATGGCGCACGCTCCTGCGAACCTCGAGCAACCCTCTGCGTGTGCTGCAAGTTAGGGCAGGGGTGCATCAAACTCACGCACCCCCGCACGCCAGGGGTGTAACGCAGGAACTCTGTAGGTCCTGCGGTGGAGGGTGCCCTACACTTGAGGAGGGCGCAACACCTTCAGGGGGCCATCAATAATCGATTGGTAATCGTGACATGAAAGATTCGGTGCCCTCATCATATTATCTGCGAGGGAGCGTTATAATGGGAGAACACCAACACTTCTCACCTGTGGTGCAATATGATTTGATCGGTGTGTACCAACACTCCTCAGCAGAGGTGTAATATTTGTAATGGGGGTTACCAACATTTATCAAGAGTAAGAAGGTACTCTGGGGTGCAGAGTACCTGCCCTTTTATATTTCAATTTCAAGCACTGGACAACAGGTATGATTACTAACCCTGGGCGTAGTTTGCGTAGTAGCACTTCACATAGCTACGTGAAGTACATTTTGAACTACACGTAACTATGCAAATTGCGTAGCTGTGTGCTTGACTGCACTGTACAATAATTGCCAAAGGAATCTTGCACAGTACAAGTTAAGATAAAATAAGTATCTCTGTCTTTATATGCTAAAATGCATATAGCATTTCACAAAAGTGAAATCAATAAATTAACAAGCAGTGAGAGAGGTGATGATTTTGGTATCCTCCTAACCTAGGGAGAGAACCAAGCAGATGCCTTGAAAACAAAAAGCACATCTTTTGAACGATTCAGTGGTGGTCCCATCCTCTTAGGACCACCCCAAGCACAGTTATTGGCAAAAATACAATCCCAACCAAAGGCCCTGCAAAGCATTATGGGACGAGATTAGCAGTGGGCAGTGAATATTATAGTATCCAATATCAAAATAATTCTATAAAGAGCTGCAGTTCCACTAGTCGTTACTAGATGTCCCTCACGAGTCAAATGCAAAAGCTTCATGAAAGGGTTTCAATGCTTTTGCATTTGACTCGTGAGGGACATCTAGTAACGACTAGTGGAACTGCAGCTTGATGTATTAATAATTTCAATGCTTTTGCATTTGACTCGTGAGGGACATCTAGTAACGACTAGGTGAACTGCAGCTCTTTGTAGAATTATTTTGATATTGGACACTATAATATTCACTGCCCACTGCTAATCTCGTCCCATAATGCTTTGCAGGGCCTTTGGTTGGGATTGTATTTTTGCCCATAACTGTGCTTGGGGTGGTCCTAGGAGGAAGGGACCACCACTGAATCGTTCACATGATATGCTTTTTGTGTTCAAGGCATCTGCTTGGTCCTCCCCTTAGGTTAGAGGGAACCCAAAATCATCACCTCTCTCATTGCTTGATATTTTCGTTGTCAAAGTTCACTTTTGTGAATTTGTTATATGCTTTTTAGCATAGAAAATTGCTTTAACAAAGCATTTGTATGTGTTTCATATACTGCTGCTACGCTATGTTGATTAGCAGAGTTTTTTATTCTGCTACGTGCAATTTGCGTAGTGCGTAGTAACACAAACTTTGCATGCTCCGTGAGCGTAGCAAAGTATTATGCCCAGGGTTAATGATTACACAAGGAGGGGGGTGGGGTGCTGTGAACCTCGTAGATCGGGCGGATTTGTGTGTTTTGTCCTAGAACGAAAGGATGAGGGCAATTGCTGCTGAAAGCAAAAGCAACAAATTTATGAACAGAGAGTGAGAGGTTTGAGGAGAAAGAAAGAAGAAGGAGAGAAACTGATGGAAGAAAATGTAACAAGAAAGAAGTGAAAAGACAGGTGAGTAATGCTGATTAAATCAGTGACTGTGCAACTAGAAGGCCTGGCTTCTGACCGCAGCTCCGCACTTCACCACAAAAGTCATTATCGGCAAATTAATTACCCCCCCACACACACACACTTAAATTGAGGCTACCCCGGAATTAAGCACAATCTAAAAATGTATATCAACATTTAGAGGAAGAAAAGAAGGCGATGCGAAAACTCAAACAGAGTGAGGAAAGAAAGCAGTGTTTGTAATGAAGCTTTTACAGACGTCTGAGTCAAGCAAAAAAGGTAAAGAGCTTGAAAAAATGAAAAGGACAAGCATAAAGAGAATGAAGGAAAGAATGAAAGGAAGAGAAAGAAAAACACCAGAAGGGAAAGAAAAAAACGAATAGTGGAAGAAATAAGTAGATAGGTGAAAGAAATTGCCCAAAAAAACACGCTATTCGTAAAATAATAAAGCGACGCAGAGACA
This sequence comes from Calotriton arnoldi, assembly GCA_963921515.1. Taxonomy (NCBI): domain Eukaryota; kingdom Metazoa; phylum Chordata; class Amphibia; order Caudata; family Salamandridae; genus Calotriton; species Calotriton arnoldi. The sequence goes on along the minus strand of CAWUFW010000425.1, from coordinate 1,094,626 downwards.
GAAAAGGGCGGAGTAGAGGTCAGGGTAAAGTAAACGCATAGAAGTGTGAGAATGGCATAAAAAAAGAAATCTAAGAAAGAAGTCCTATAGAATAAAAAAAATGTACGGCTCGCCTCGCAGTCAGAGAGGACAGAGGAGAAAGCTGTGTTTATTGTTTAATAAAGCAGAACGCGATGAAGTGCGGCTGTAAAAGAGAGTAGAGCATGGGGCTGGGGGCGCATTAAAAGTGATACTGGGGGATTTTGCACACTCCATGCCCCCCAGCTCCATAACCAACCCCTCCGCCAGCCCCCAAATAACACCGGCCGATTACAGGTGCCCAGAAGTGTTTCCCTTCCAAGGTTAAAACATCGGGGGCTCCTTTTATCTGCGAGGGAGCGTTTTAATCCCGCTCCCTTTAGGAGAATAAATCCCTTTTATAGTTTTAAGTGAATTAATGAGTTCGGTATCTAACGGGCGGGTGCGCGCAGCTTTTTTCCCTCTATTCAAAAGTCGGGTTTTATTTTGTTTCGGGCGATGGTGGTTTCGCCTGGAGTCTGTGCGTGTTTATTGGGGGCATGAAAACATATTTCATATTTAAAAGGCTGCAGATGCCCTGGCAGGGCGCCCCCTCTGGCCACATTAGTGCCTCCTCTTTCAACAACTTGTAGTGTAAGGAGGGAGCCATTTACTTTGATGCCCACCCCCCTCCTCCCCCTCGGAGTGATACACGTGGCACCTTTTGCAGCCTTTTTTGTTCCTTTGTTGCAATTTACAGAAACCAGAACCCCTACGCCCCCCTCCCAACGCACACAGCTTTTACTGAAGGAAGAAGCAGAAAAGGGGTTCCCTGCCTTTGATGCGGCCGGAGGACAGACGATGTGTCATGTTACCGTAATGAACACCGAGAAGAAATGGGAGGGGCTTTAAACACGAAATGTGCTCTCTTGCGAGACGACGTGTGTGTGTGCGCCCGTGCGTGTGTGTGTGTGGTGTCCTAGAGACGTGTGTGCCTGCACACGTGCGTGTGTGTTTAGAGAGACATGTGTACTTCTAGTATATATGTGGGGATGTGTGGTGTGCGTGTATTTGTGTGCAGGTAGAGATGTGTGTGTGTGCACGTATGTGTAGAGCAGAATGTATTTTATATCAATGTGTGTGGATGTGTAAAGACAGAGGTGTGTGTGTGAATTGCTGACGCAAACCAGCACACATTCCTGAAGCCAGTTATACCTCTGACTATAGAGACCTTCGTTAGGTTTAAGAAGCACGTGACACGCTGCGCCGTGCACACTTCTGAACGGGGCCTCCTAGGATGTTCATTCTCACAGGTAAGGAAGGTGATGGGGGTTTCTTGTCTCCACCGGACATTTGCGAAAAGAGTGAGAAACATTCCATCCATTCAAGCTCATTCATCCATCCATCTGCGTACTGCACCTTTTCCATCCATCCATTCATCCAAACACGTGCATTTATCCAGATATTCATGCACCACGTCCATCCATCTGCCTATGCAACTCACCCAGCTGAGTCCACCGATCCACGGTGGCAGCCATTCATACAAACCTATGAAAATACTCACCACCTCTACAGTCTATCTACTCATCCAACAAATCTGACCCTGTCCACCAATCCTTCCTTCCCCGATCCACAAAACCCATGCATTCATCAGTCTACTCCCCCGCCCTTCCATCCATCTGTGCATCCAACCCACCTGACCAATCCTCTCAGACCTGCATCCAATACCGGGCATTCTTCCATCTGTCCACTCCCCAGCCCACCCATCCATGATTCACCCATTAATTCAAACCCATGAGCCTAACTCACTTCAACAGTCCATCTACTCATTCAACCAATCCAACCTAGTACACAAATGCATTCACTCAACAGTTTACTCCCCCACCCTTCCATCCATCTGTGCATCCAACCCACCTGACCCTTCCTCTCAGCCTTGCATCCAATCCCAGCCATTCATCCATCTATCCACTCCCCAGCCCACCCAATCCACCCATCCATGATTCATCCAAACCATGAAACTACTTACCCCTCTACAGTTCAACTACTCATCCAACCAATCTACCTATCCACAGAGCTGCGTTGCTGAGAGGTGTTCCGAGGCCACGCCCCTTTTTACACCAAGCTGCAAACGCGGCTTCTGGTGCACTGCTGGTGGGGCGATGAGGTCCTCTTGTGTCCTGAGGACCTCAGGACACAAGTGGACTTCATCCTCCGAGCAGCAGTGCGCCAGAAGCGGCGTTTGCAGTGTGGTGTAAAAAGGGGTGTGGCCTCGGAACACCTCTCAGCAACTCAGCTCTGTGGTGCTTACTGGAGGTACCTGGTGGGCTAGTTGGCCCCCAGGGACCCTCAGGATTCAAGTGGACTTAATAGGGACGTTATAGTTAGAAATTAGCATTTAAAAAACCTTTGAAATCCACTGAAAAAACCATAGGTTTTAGGGACGTTATAGTTAGAAATTAGCATTTAAAAAACCTTTGAAATTCACTGAAAAAACCAGAGGTTTCAGGGACGTTATAGTTAGAAATTAGCATTTAAAAAACCTTTGCAATTCACTGAAAAAACCATAGGTTTCAGGCACGCTATAGTTAGAAATTAGCATTTAAAAAACCTTAGAAATTCACTGAAAAAACCATAGGTTTCAGGGATGTTATAGTTAGTTCGACATTTCACTCGTACAAAACCAGAGAAATTCCACTGTTATAGTTAGTTCAGCTAACTATAACTCGCGCCCCCGCAATGCACTGCTGATGACGTCACATATTACATCACTCATGACATGGTCAGTGACATCACTGATGACATTTGATGACATCAACCATGTGATAATTTGATGCATCTTCTCAAACCCTAATATAACCTTTGATACACCCACTCTAAATTACAGACTGCTATTCTCAAAACCATAGACACTCCAACACCAATAACTACATACCCACTCACTGATTCTTAGATCTACACACCCATCCACTCACTCACCCATACAGTCACTCATACTTTCGGTCGCTCATCAGTACAGGACTATCATATGCACTCATACACCTATATAGACACTCACACACTGCCACTCATCCATAGAGTTACTCACACACCTAGTCAGTCATGCAAAGAATTAATCACACTCCCATTTTCTCACCTATACAGTTATACACACACCACCTCACTTACTCATACAGATACTAGCACATACTTACGCTCTTATACAATCACTGATACAAGCACACACTCATCCATACAGCCACTCTCACAATCACTCACTCTCACTTATAGTCATTTATATACTCCAACACACACATATACTGCCTTTCACATATGTAGTTACTCACACATGTACCAGTGAGACATCCATTCACTCACCAACACACCCATACATACACTCACCCACCCATACATTCCATCAAAGATGCACTCTTGAAACCATACACCCAGTGAATCACCCACTCACACATCTATGCACAGAGTCACACACCCCCCACCCACACAAACACTCAGGCACCCATACAGATACTCAGACAACCAATCAATAACCCATATAGACACTCATGTAGCTATTCACAAACCCATGCAGCCGCTTACACACCAACAGACAGACTGATACAGACATTCACACAGTTTAGTCAATAACCCATGCATTCAGTAAGATACGTTTAATCACTCACTTATAGAGTCAGTCACGCACCTACTAAATCATCCATTCAGACACTTATACACCCACTCATTCTTCAATACACCTTGGCCTATATATATTAAACATGTTTAAACTTTACAGAAACACACATTCACTGGATGATGTCATGATGTCATCAGTGATGTCATTTGAGATGTCATCAGTGATGTCATCAGTGATGTCACTGACCATGTCATGAGTGATGTAATTTGTGACGTCATCAGCAGTGCATTGCGGGGGCGCGAGTTATAGTTAGCTGAACTAACTATAACTGTGGAATTTCTCTGGTTTTGTACGAGTGAAATGTCCAACTAACTATAACGTCCCTGAAACCTATGGTTTTTTCAGTGAATATATATATATATATATTACCTACTGACGGTCGCCAGTAGATAGTTATAGTTAGGACCATATTTCTATTCAAAAAGCGTTTATTCATATGCTAATATCTTTGACGCCATTTGCCGAATCTTCTCAAGATTTTCAAATCTAATGACCCACTCACTTCAGCTGCTGCGTTGAAAGTTTCGGGGTGATTTGTAAAGCAGGGGCCTAGAAAAAGGGGGAGTCCCAAAATGCATTTTTTCTCCATGTTAATTTCCATAGTAAACTGTTGACGCAGCTACAGCCCGAACTGCTGAACGGAATTACACCAAATTTGGCAGAAAGGTAGCTCTTGGTCCAGAGTGCACTCTTTTTGGTATATGGTGTAAATCTGTTCAGTAGTTCCTGAGAAATGTAAACATTTCTCAGATATACAAATATGGCAGCGGAGGATCCCCAAACCCTCCCGATCTCGAGCTTGCGATCTGATTGCCTGCCAACAGTTCAAACCAGGAAGTGTTGGCAGCCATCTTGTGACTCGGTTGAACCGAGTCACAAGAAAAAAGGTCAAAAATGTACAAATTAAGAAAAGGGGGCAAGGTAGAAACACCCTGCCCCCTTAGGCCTGCTCAGGGAGTCCCACAGGGACCCCCAGGGCCAGAAAAAGCATTACAAAAAAGAAAATCAGCAGGATTCGTGTTGGATCCGCGAATCCAGACAAATCTTTTTTAAAACAAATGAAGCACGGGTGGGCCACGTTCTGGGGGCAATCATTAAAATAGATGCAGGGGTCCGTGTGGGACCCCGCAGCCCTGGGGAACCGACACCTCCCCGGGCAGTGTTTATTAACTGAATGCATGGCGGGTGCGCTCCTGCCCCCCCAGCAGCCTATGGGACTGCCACCTCCCTGGGGCTAAATTCAAATGATGCGTGGGGGGGGCTCCAGCCCCCCACAGAGCCCCGGTGACTGCCACCTCCCTGGTGCTAATTTAATGTAATACGGGGAGCCACGTGGCCCCCCACAGACCCGGGGACCGCCACCTCCCTGAGCCAAAAATTCAAAAGATGTGTGGGGGGCTCCAGCCCCCCATGGAGCAGTGGGGACCGCCACCTCTCCGGGGCAAATTTAATGTAATGCAGGGGCCATGCGCCCCCCAGCCCCGGGGACCGCCACCTCACTGGGGCTAATTTAATGTAATACCGGGCCACATTACCCCCCGCAGCCCCGGGGACTGCCACCTCCCTGGGCCACAAATTCAAAAGATGTGTGGGGGGGCTCCAGCCCCCCACGGAACACTGGGGACCGCCACCTCCCCGGGGCAAATTCAATGTAATGCGGGGGCCATGCGCACCCCCAGCCCTGGGGACCACCACCTCTCTGGGCTAATTTAATGTAATGCAGGGGCCACGCATCCCCCTTGCAGCCCAGGGAACCACCACCTCCCTGGGGCACAAATTAAGTAAAGCGGGGGTCTGCTGTGGACCCCCGGCCCCGGAGACCATCACCTCCCCATGGCTACAATGTAGATGGGAGGGGGACTGCATGGCCCCCTCCAGGAGCCCTCCATGGCCCTGAGGACTGCCACCCCCCAGGGCTGGCTCCAGCAATGTCCTGGGGTGCCCACCCCCAGGACATGGCAGTTTGCTATGGCATGGTAGGAGCACTGGGACCACGGGGGGTTGAGGCACCCCCGCGGTCCCCAATGACCTGGCAATGCCCTGGGGGATGGAGTCCCCATGGCCGAAAATGGCCCGGGAGGGGGGCCGCTCAGCCCCCCTCCCTTTTTTATTTAGATAAAAAAATGGCTATGGGGTCCCTGCCTTACAAGAAAAGTACATAAAAAAAAAGAAATGGCCAAGCCCGGGGGGATGGGGTCCCTGGGGCCCAACATGGCCTAGGGGAGGGGGGCCTCTCGGCTGCTGGTGGCGGGATGAGTAAAAAGTGTAGAACTTCAGAGGGCCAGAAAAAGCATTAAAAAAAAAAATTCTGCGGGATTTGCGTTGGATCCGCGAATCCAGCCGAATCTTTTTTGTAAAAAATGAAGCACGGGTGGGCCACGTTCCAGGGGCAATCATTAAAATAGATACAGGGGCCTGTGCGGGACCCCGCAGCCCCAGGGAACCGCCACATCCCCAGGGCAGTGTTTATTAACTGAATGCATGGTGGGAGTGCTCCTGCCCCCCCAGCAGCCCTGGGGACCGCCACCTCCCTGGGGCACAAATTCAAAAGATATGTGGGGGTGCTCTGGCCCTCCACGGAGCCCCGGGGACCACCACCTCCCTGGGGCTAATTTAATGTAATGCAGGGGTCATGCAGCCCCCCTGCAGCCCAGGGGACCACCATCTCCCTGGGGCACAAATTAAGTAAAGGTGGGGGTTCATTGTGGACCCCTGGCCCCAGGGACCATCACCTCCCCAGGGCCCTCCATGGCCCTGGGGACCGCCACCCCCCAGGGTCAGCTCCAGCAATGTCCTGGGGTGCCCACCCCCAGGACATTGCAGTTTGCTATGGAATGGTAGGAGCACTGGGACCGCGGGGGGCTTGAGGCTCCCCCGTGACACCCAACGACCTGGCAATGCCCCAGGGGATGGGGTCCCCATGGCCGAAAATGGCCCGGGAGGGGTGCACTCGGCCCCCCTCCCTTTTTTTATTTAAATAAAAAAATGGCTATGGGGTCCCTTCCTTACAACAAAAGTACATTTAAAAAAAAAAGAAATGGCCAAGCCCCTGGGGTGGGGTCCCTGGGGCCCAGCATGGCCTAGGGGAGGCGGGCCTCTCGGCTGCTGGTGGCGGGATGAGTACAAAAAGTGTAGAACTTCAGAGGGGTTATATATATTATTTCCACACCAAACAATGCAACAGTAGGGTAAGTGTTGGACTTCGGACGGGTTCAATTTACTATTTCTCACTCCAGTCTGTGCAACAGTAAGGAAGCTGTTAGACTTCAGAGGGGTTACATTTACTATTCCCATTCTAGTCTGAGCAGCCGTAGGGATTGCATTGGACTTTGGAGGGGTAAAATTTGCTATTCCCACTCCAGTCTGTGCAACAGTAGAGAAAGAGTTGGACTTCAGAGGGGTAAAAATTATTATTCTTACTCCATTCTGTGCAGCAGTGGGGAAAACACTGGACTTTAGAGGGGTTAAATGTACTATTCCCACTACCGTCTGTGCCACAGTAGAGAAATCATTTAACTTCAAACACATTACATATTTGAATAACATTATTAATGTACCCAAAAAATTATAAATATAAAAATAAACATTTAAACTATTTACATGACTGTAAAACAATTTAATGATTAATCATCAATAAAAATGATTTTATGTATTTACTACTTAATTGACTTCCCACACTATACCTGTAAAAATCTACCAGCCCACACTTAAAATATGTATAGAATAAATAAGTATAACAACATTAATAATCAATTAAATAATTATTAATACATCAATGATTAATAGTTAAATAATTATTAATTATTATTCAATTTACTTCCCACCCCACACTCATACAAATCTAGCATTCCCACCTAATATATAACTTACTAAATATAATTATTACACAATTAATAATCGATTAAATAATTAATTAATAGCTAATTGTTATAAATTATTATTTGTAATTACATCAAAAATAATAAATCATTTAAAATTACAAACGCTATAATTAAAAACGATACTAACAACAGCAATATTCTTGACAACAATGTGCTTCATTACCGTAGCGGTCTGGAATCTCCCAACCATAGGTCGGCGGTTCCAACCACACAATTTGGATGCGACTACCCATAGGGCGGTTGGAAAAATCCATTTCACTATGGCAGCTTGTGTGGCAGGTGGAAAAGGCCCTCAGCACAAGCTGCCGTAGTAAAATGGATGTTTGGAAACATCCCTGCACTGTGTGGAGGGCACCATGAGATGCCTGCCACACGGTGCATGGATGTTTGAGAGGGCCCTATAGTGGAGGGCCAGGAGGGAAGGAGTCCCTGCTAGGGGCCCCCAAAGTCACTTTTCAACAGCCTTTCCATGTCAAAAAGGCCAAAATGGAAAGGCTGTCAGAAACCAACATTGTAATCCCAAAGGCAGAGCCGACGCTGGCTCCACCATCATTCATGGGATTACAATTCAGCTCCTCTTGCTCTGTGAGCCCGTCGGAAGAGGAGCGGAATCCCAATGTGGGTTTGCCTCTGACTGCCGTCATCATAATACGGTGGTCGGAGGGATACCCTCGATGTCGGGCGAAAGGCCTCCGACAGACTGTCAGTGGCTTTCGCCCAACATCAAAATCAGGCCCAATATTACTTACCTGAAAAAAATCAATATTCTTGGCAACATTTCTGCATCACAATAGTTTTCTAGCACTGTATTTTTTTCAGATTTTTCTGTAAGTCAATATTTAAAACTCGATATGTTGAAGATGTGGCCTTTAGCTGGTTGCTCCTTATGTTCCAAACGTGTACAAGCTGCAATAGAAAATAGCCAACATGCTATTTGTTAGACCTGGCACAATTGGTGTGGGTCTCCCTTCCATTTTTTGCTGTTGCCTCCTGTGTTGTTACAATGTTTTTGATGGTCTAGATGCTTTGGGCACTTTGCCACTGCTATTCAGTGCCAAAGTGCAAGTGCTCCCTATTGTAAATTGTGTAATGGATTATTGACTCCATGATTGGCTTATTTGATTTACTTTTCAGACCCTAGTACAGTGCACCATGTGTGCCCAGGGCCTGTAAATCAAATGCTGCTGGTTGGCTTGCAGCACTGGTTGTGCCACCCACAGAAGCAGCTTGTAAAGTATGGCTCAGGCCTGCCATTGCAGAGCCTGTGTGCAGTCTGGGACTGCCATGCTGACGTGGCAAGTGCACCCACTTGCCAGTCCCTAAACCTTCCCTTTTCTACCCGTTAGACACCCCAAAGGTAGGCCCAAGGGCAGGGTGCATTGTATGTAAAAGGTAGGACATGCCCTGATGTGTGTGGCATGTCCTAATAGTGAATTACAGCCAATTTAGTTTTTCACTATTGCAAGGCTATCTGTTCCCATAGGCCAGAATGGGCAGATTGGTTATAACATCTTATAATCCTTACCTGACCCTAGGAACAAGATAGAAAAATGAATTTAGTATGCCTGAACTCAGAATGTTAAAATACATCTTTTAGTGTGGCTGATTTTTACATTCTGTGTTTGAAAATACCACTTTTAGAAAGTAGGTATTTTCTTGCCTAACCTTCCAGTGTGCCTCTGCTAAGGTTGTGTATTCACTGTCTGGTTTGTGAGTGACAGGGGACTGGAGAGGGTCTTGGCTCCAGCAGTCTGATGGGTCAGGGCTGGGTTGAATAGGACCCACATAGAATAGAGAGTAGGGGGGAGGAGACTTCCTTTCACTGACCTGAGCCCTCATAGAATAGAGACTAGGGGGCGGGGATTTCCTTTCACTCCCCTGAGACCTCATAGAATAGAGAGTAGGGGGAGGAGATTTCCTTTCAGCTACCTGGGCCAGGTCTGCTCTCAAACAATGCGGTCTCCACCTCCTGCCAGGAAGCTGCACAGAACTGGTTTTGGTCAGGCACAGACACTATCTGCCTCCAGAGAACAAAGACTTTCTGAGTATAAATATTGGGGCCCAGACCCCAGAACTTTAGATCACTTCTGGGAATCAAGACGAACCTTTGCTGAGGAGAAGAACCAGGAAACTGAAGGAGGAGACTGCCCCTGTGCTGTGTGCTGTTGGGGTTGGCCTGCAGTGGTTACTTTATTGCCAAAGAAAGGAGAAAGGAACTTTGTGTGTACTTTCATCATCTTGAAGAAGATCTCCAAGGGCTTGAAGACTGAGCTTGCCTCCTGCCTGAAGTCTCAGGGATACAAGACCTCACCAACCAGCTCCCCTGAATTCCCTTGCTGGGAATTCTACCTGCAAAGAGGTGCCTGCTGTTGTGATTGGGCCCTCTTGAAGACTGCGTGTCACTGGGAGCTGGAAGCGCGACTCAACGAAGGAGAAGCGTGTCGCCGCCACAGCAGTTGCCGTCGCATCATCGCCGAGGAGCGGCGCATCACCAGAGAAGCGTGTCACCACCGCAGCAGTTGCCGTCGCATCATCGCAGAGGCACGGCGCATTACCGGAGAAGCGTGCCGCCGCCGCAGAGGTCGCCGTCGCATCACCGGAGTAGCGTGTCGCAGGGCCTGTCGCGGCTCAGAAGTTCACTGAGTCGCTGCACGGCCGTCGGGCGTGCACGCATCGCATCTACGTTGTCGCACCGTAACCAAGACGCCATTTTGTCGCATCGCACTGGATCGTCATCGCATCGAGGCGCCATCTTGTCGCATCGTACCAGATCACAGTAAGAAACCGACTCATCAACTCCCCACACAGTAAGGAAGCGAGCATCAACTCCCCTGCGCAGCAGTAAGGAACCGACGCATCCACTCCCCTGAGTGTAAGGAACCGACGCATCACCTTCCCTGCGACCCTTTTGTTTGTATTGCGTGACGCATCCAAGGTACTTTGAGAGTAAAGTGTTGCATTTACCATCTACATTGAACTAAGCTATTTCTACCATTTTAGAGACTCATTTTTGATTACAGTATTGTGGATTTTTGTCGTTTGACCTTGTGATAAGTCTAGTAAAGATTACTTACTTTTCTAAACTGGTGTAGTGTCCATTTGTAGTGTTGTCACTGTATTACTGTATGTGTTCACAAATGCTTTACACACTGCCTCTGAGATAAGCCTGCCTGCTCGTGCCAAGCTACCAAGGGGGTGAGCAGGGGTTATTTAGGAGTGTAGCCCCTTACCCTGACTAGACTCAAGGGTCCCTATTTGGACAAAGGTGCAAACCATTGCCAACTAGAGACCCCCAAATCTAACATTGGTGGTCAGCGGTGAGGATTTGGACTTGCATTTGTGATTCATATACAGTGATTGGTGTACTCTACTAGTGAGTGCAGATCAAACGCAACCACATACTTATTGGTAGAATTTTTTTCCTTGGGATTTCTATTTTTGCTAAGAACTGCCAGTTTTTGTTACCATGAGTAGACCAGCATCCATTGCACCTGAAGAGTTTGAATTTGAAGAAGAAATGTTGGATGCATACACTGTGCCCCAGCTCAAATCCGCTTGCAAGAAATTTAAAGTCTCCCTGAAAGGCCTCACGAGAAAAGAGGAATACCAAAAGGTGCTGAGGGCCTGGTTGGAAGCAAGGAGTGCCAGGGAGCACCCTGAGGATCAGGTGGAGGATTTAGAGGAGCAGCAAGGGGGGCCCTTGGGTCCAGTGGGAGGGAAAGTACCTTCCAGGGCAGGCAGCAGTGTTTCTTCCAAAGGCCTGTCCCCAGGAGATCTGGAGGACAGGGAGAGAAGTAGGGTGCATGAGATGGAGCTAGCCAAGCTCAAAACGGGTGGGCAGTTAGAATTAGAGAATAAGAAATTGGCTCTAGAGGAAAAGAGGATACAATTGGAGCATGAGAGAAGTTCGAGGGAGTTGGAATTGAAAGCAAGAAGCTTAGAGATTACTCCCTCTGGTGGCAGCACACCGTCCATGCCTAGTGAGGCACGAGTATATATACCCAAGGAGGTGGTCAAAGAATTTTACAGAAATTATGATATTGGTCAGTGGTTCAAGGCCTATGAGGTAGCTATGACCTCCCACCTGGTCCCTGAGAAAGATTGGGGAGCGGGGTTGTGGGGGCGGTTCCGCAGTGAGGGCGGGATACCTTGTTAGACTTGCCCTCTGAAGTCCACAATTCTTATGAGCACATGAAAGAAGCCTTGATGAGTAGGTATGGGTTGACTCCTGAAATGTATAGACAGAGGTTTAGAAACTGCAAGAAACTGGAGTCAAGCACTTGGGTAGAATATGTGTCCTTTTTTGGCAGAGCATTGGATGGTTGGGTGAAGGGTAGCAAAGTGAATAATGATTTTCAGGCGCTCTATGATTTGATTGCGTGGGAGCACTTGTCTAGTAATTGTTTTCCAGAGCTGCGCCAGCACCTGATTGATAGTAAGCTGACTATCCCTAGGAAGCTTGCTGAGGAGGCGGACCGCTGGGTGAGGACCCGGGTCCACAAGGGTCATGTGGGAGACTCCGCCAAAGGTGGGCAGGGTCCCCAGCAGAGGAGTGGGGGGGACAAGGGTAAACAGAGGGAGTTCCAGAAAGGGCCCCAAAGTAATCCCCAAGGGAACCAAGGGAAGGGTTCCCAGCCTCCCCTGAAAAGAAGTCAGGGGCCCTGACAGATAAGCCTGTTCACAGGGGGCCCAAGACCTGTTTCAAGTGTGGTCAAGTGGGCCACTGCTCCTATGATTCAAGATGTCCCATGTATGGGAAAACAGCACCCACTGGTGCACCACCCCGGCAGATCGCTAGTGTAGCCCTGGGGGAGGAGTTGGGTGCCCAAGGTGGGTGGGGTCCCGCAGAGATGTCCCTAGTCTCTTTAGGAGGCTGTGAGGTGGTCCCCAGGACCCAGCTGCCTGATAACACTAAGAAGTACAGGCAGTGGGTGACCATCAATGGCCAAAGGGTGGAGGCTCTGAGAGACACCGGAGTCAGTGTGACAGCTGTCAGTTGTCAGCTGGTGTCTGAAGAGCAGGTGATCCCCGATGCATTTTACCCAGTTGTTGCCGCTGACAACACAGAGAGCCACTGCAAGGTGGCTCAGGTTACCTTTGAGTGGGGGGGGTCTCAGGTACTCTTCAAGTAGCTGTGAGGCTAGCCATGCCTGTTGACTGTCTGTTGGGCAATGATTTGGAGAGCTCCCCTTGGGCTAAGGTGGAGCGTAATGCACATTTGAAGATGTTGGGCTTGCCAGGTTGGGCGTGTGTGGCCACCCGGTCTATGGCAGCCAGTAAGGGTGTTCAAGAGAACCTGGAGCCTGAAAGAGTGGCCCAGGTGCCGGCTTTAAAGAGAAGAGGCAGGGGGCGCGGGAAACTGGCCCCTGTGGTTCCCACGGTCCAGGAGGAGGCAGACCTTGAGGGGGATGCCCTGGAACCTACAGGGGAACAGGTGGCTGAACTGGGGGACCTGCCTGAGCTGACCCATTGGCAGCAGGAAGGAGGCCCCTCCAGGGAAGAGTTCTGCGAGGAGCAGAAAAAGTGCCCTTCTCTTGTGGGTTTGCGGCAACAGGCCACAAACCAGGCAGCAGGTGATCAGTCTGGATCACATTGGATCTACTGGGAGAATGGTCTCCTGTATAGCGAGCCTAAAGTTGCTGAGCCTGGGTCAGCCCGTGTGCTGGTGGTACCGCAGTGCTTCAGAGCCTTCCTACTGGGTTTGGCTCATGATGTACCTTTAGCAGGACATCTGGGGCAGGACAAGACCTTTGAGAGGCTTGTCACCCACTTTTATTGGCCCCAGATGCGCAAGAGTTCGGACACTCATTGCAGGACATGCCAGACTAGCCAGGCAAGTGGAAAGAGTGGGAGGAAGCACAAGGCTCCTCTCCAGCCATTCCCTGTGGTCAGCACCCCCTTTGAAAGGGTGGGCATTGACATTGTGGGGCCTCTGGATCCCAAGACAGCCATGGGCAACAGGTTCATCCGGGTCTTGGTGGACCATGCCACCCGGTACCCGGAAGCCATCCCTCTCCGGACTGTGACGGCCCCCGTGGTGGGACGTGCGTTGATGGGGATTTTCTCCCATGTGGGGTTCCCCAGAGAGGTGGTGTCAGACCGTGGTACAAACTTCATTTAAAAGTATATGAAGCCCCTGTGGCAGGAGTGTGGTGTGACATACAAGTTCACAACTCCTTACCACCCCTAAGGTAATGGGCTGGTTGAGAGATTCAACCGGACCCTAAAAGGCATGATTATGGGTCAGGAAGAACCCATGAGGCGTAAGTGGGACGTCCTCTTGCCATGCCTTCTCTTTGCTTACCGAGAGGTGCCACAGAAGTCCCTAGGGTTCAGCCCCTTTGAACTGCTGTATGGTCACCCGGTAAGAGGACCTCTGAGTTTGGTAAAGGAAGGCTGGGAGAAAGCTCCCAGGAAACCTCCCCAGGATGTATATAGCTACATGCTGGCCTTCAGAAACCAAACCCGGCATTTCAGGCAACTCGCTCAGGCGAATCTGGAAGCCAGCCAGGAGGAGATGAAGCGGTGGTATGATCAGAATGCCACTCTGATTGAGCTTCAGCCTGGTCAGAAAATGTGGGTCATGGCCCCAGTGGAGCCCTGCGCGCTCCAGGATAAGTGGACTGGACCATTTGAGGTGGTGGAGCGCAAGAGGGATGTCACCTACTTGGTGAACTTGCGGTCTCCTAGGAACCCCTTGCGGGTCCTGCATGTCAACCGCCTGAAGCCCCACTTTGAGAGGTCCGAAGTGGGCATGCTCCTAGCGACAGATGATGGAATGGAGGAGGAGACTGAGCCTCTTCCTGACCTCCTGTCTGCAACAGAGCAAGATGGGTCAGTGGATGGTGTAAACCTCTCTTCCACCCTGACCCCTGAGCAGCAGGATGACTGTCGCCAACTGTTGGGACAGTTTACTGACCTGTTCTCCCTGACCCCTAGTGTCAGTGAGTGGTGCGTCCATGATGTGGGCACTGGGGACAGTCCTCCTGTTAAGAACAAGACTTACAGAGTGACTGACAGGGTGAGAGCTTGCATCAAGGAGGAGGTCTCCAAGATGTTCGCATTGGGGGTGATTGAGTCTTCTAACAGCCCTTGGGCCAGCCCAGTGGTCTTGGTCCCAAAGGCTGCCGCGCCTGGTGCCACACCCAAACTCCGGTTCTGTGTGGACTACTGAGGACTCAATTCAGTCACCAGGACTGACGTGCACCCCATCCCCAGAGCTGATGAGCTCATTGATCGGTTAGAGGCTGCCCGGTACCTCAGCACGTTTGATTTAACGTCTGGGTACTGGCAGATTGTCTTAACAGATGGGGCAAAAGAGAGGTCAGCATTCTCCACACCAGATGGGCACAACCAATTCCGGGTTATGCCCTTTGGGATGAAGAATGCCCTTGCCACCTTTCAGAGGTTGGTCAACCAGGTGTTGGCTGGACTGGAGGATTTCAGTGCCGCCTACCTGGATGACATTGCAGTGTTCAGCGCCAGTTGGGAAGAACATCTGCGCCACCTCTGGGAAGTGTTGATGGCGCTGCGGAGGGCAGGCCTCACGATCAAGGCGAGTAAGTACCAGATCGGGCAGGGTTCCGTGGTGTATTGGGACACCAGGTTGGGAGCGGCCAGGTGGCGCCCCTACAGCCCAAAATTGATACCATCCTGGCTTGGGAACCCCCAAGACCCAGACAGAGGTGAGAGCCTTTTTAGGACTCACTGGGTATTACAGGAGGTTTGTCAAGGGGTATGGCAGCATAGTTGCACCCTTGACAGAGCTGACTTCCAGGAAGCAGCCCAAGAAAGTGAACTGGACTGACACCTGACAGAAAGCTTTTGATGCCCTGAAGACTGCCATGTGCACGGCGCCCGTGCTCCTGGCACCCAACTTCTCAAAAGAGTTCATTGTTCAAACAGACGCTTTAGAGCATGGTGTAGGGGCTGTTCTTGCACAGATGAATGAGGAGGGCCTAGACCAACCTGTAGCCTTCATCAGTAGGAGGTTACTTCCACGGGAACAGAGGTGGAGTGCGATTGAGCGTGAGGCATTTGCTGTGGTCTGGGCACTGAAGAAGTTGAGACCATACTTGTTTGGGACTCACTTCTGGGTTCAGACAGACCACAGGCCCCTCAGATGGTTGATGCAGATGAGGGGTGAGAATCCAAAGCTGTTGAGGTGGTCCATTTCCCTACAGGGGATGGACTTCACGGTGGAACACCGCCCTGCTATAGAACACACCAATGCTGATGGTCTGTCCAGATTTTTCCGCCTTAGTGAAGAGAACTCCCAAGAGGTAGGGTAGTTCTCCCCACATTTCAGCTGGAGGGGACACGTGTTAGACCTGGCACCATTGGCGTGGGTCTCCCTTCCATTTTTTGCTGTTGCCTCCAGTGTTGTTACAATGTTTTTGCTGGTCTAGATGCTTTGGGCACTTTGCCACTGCTATTCAGTGCCAAAGTGCAAGTGCTCCCTATTGTAAATTGTGTAATGGATTATTGACTCCATGATTGGCTTATTTGATTTACTTTTCAGACCCTAGTACAGTGCACCATGTGTGCCCGGGCCTGTAAATCAAATGCTGCTGGTGGGCTTGCAGCACTGGTTGTGCCACCCACAGAAGCAGCTTGTAAAGTATGGCTCAGGCCTGCCATTGCAGAGCCTGAGTGCAGTCTGGGACTGCCATGCTGACGTGGCAAGTGCACCCACTTGCCAGTCCCTAAACCTTCCCTTTTCTACCTTTTAGTCACCCCTAAGGTAGGCCCAAGGGCAGGGTGCATTGTATGTAAACGGTAGGACATGCCCTGATGTGTGTGGCATGTCCTAATAGTGAATTACAGCCAATTTAGTTTTTCACTATTGCAAGGCTATCTGTTCCCATAGGCCAGAATGGGCAGTTTGGTTATAACATCTTATAATCCTCAACTGACCCTAGGAACAAGATAGAAAAACGAATTTAGTATGCCTGAACTCAGAATGTTAAAATGCATCTTTTAGTGTGGCTGATTTTTACATTCTGTGTTTGAAAATACCACTTTTAGAAAGTAGGTATTTTCTTGCCTAACCTTCCAGTGTGCCTCTGCTAAGGTTGTGTATTCACTGTCTGGTTTGTGAGTGACAGGGGACTGGAGAGGGTCTTGGCTCCAGCAGTCTGATGGGTCAGGGCTGTGCTGAATAGGACCCACATAGAATAGAGAGTAGGGGGGAGGAGACTTCCTTTCACTGACCTGAGCCCTCATAGAATGGAGAGTAGGGGGCGGGGATTTCCTTTCACTCCCCTGAGACCTCATAGAATAGAGAGTAGGGGGGAGGAGATTTCCTTTCAGCTACCTGGGCCAGGTCTGCTCTCAAACAATGCTGTCTCCACCTCCTGCCAGGAAGCTGCACAGAACTTGTTTTGGTCAGGCACAGACACTCTCTGCCTCCAGAGAACAAAGACTTTCTGAGTATAAATATTGGGGCCCAGACTCCAGAACTTTAGATCACTTCTGGGAATCAAGACAAACCTTTGCTGAGGAGAAGAACCAGGAAACTGAAGGAGGAGACTGCCCCTGTGCTGTGTGCTGTTGGGGTTGGCCTGCAGTGGCTACTTTATTGCCAAAGAAAGGAGAAAGGAACTTTGTGTGTACTTTCATCATCTTGAAGAAGATCTCCAAGGGCTTGAAGACTGAGCTTGCCTCCTGCCTGAAGTCTCAGGGATACAAGACTTCACCAACCAGCTCCCCTGAATTCCCTTGCTGGGAATTCTACCTGCAAAGAGGTGCCTGCTGTTGTGTTGGGCCCTCTTGAAGACTGCGTGTCGCTGGGAGCTGGAAGCGCAACTCAACGAAGGAGAAGCGTGTCGCCGCAGAGGTTGCCATCGCATCACCGGAGAAGCGTGTCGCAGGGCCTGTCGTGCCTCAAAAGTTCACCGAGATGCCGCATGGCCGTCGGGCGTGCACGCATCGCATCTACGTTGTCGCATTGTAACCAAGACGCCATTTTGTCGCATCGCACTGGATCGTCATCGCATCGAGGCGCCATCTTGTCGCATCGCACCGGATCACATTAAGAAACCGATGCATCAACTCCCCACACAGTAAGGAAGCGAGCATCAACTCCCCTGCGCAGCAGTAAGGAACCGACGCATCCACTCCCCTGAGTGTAAGGAACCGACGCATCACCTGCCCTGCGACCCTTTTGTTTGTATTGCGTGACGCATCCAAGGTACTTTGAGAGTAAAGTGTTGCATTTACCATCTACATTGAACTAAGCTATTTCTACCATTTTAGAGACTCATTTTTGATTACAGTATTGTGGATTTTTGTCGTTTGACCTTGTGTTAAGTCTATAAAGATTACTTATTTTTCTAAACTGGTGTAGTGTCCATTTGTAGTGTTGTCACTGTATTACTGTATGTGTTCACAAATGCTTTACACACTGCCTCTGAGATAAGCCTGCCTGCTCGTGCCAAGCTACCAAGGGGGTGAGCAGGGGTTATTTAGGAGTGTAGCCCCTTACCCTGACTAGACGTAAGGGTCCCTATTTGGACAAAGGTGCAAACCATTGCCAACTAGAGACCCCCAAATCTAACACTATTCCATAATGAAAGCACAGGTATGCTGTGCAAACCATCTCTGAAACTCAAGAACAAGCTTGCTGTTCTTGAGTTTCCTAGCCACAGTTAGCATAGCACTTAGAAATAGTGTGACGGTGTTAGAATTATAGAACTCGATAACAATGTTAGAATTGTTCTTGTTGTTTTAACTGTCCATGCCATGCATCAGTGCCTGTCTTTTCATATTCTGTGTGGTCACGTTAATATTTTATGCACTAGGTTAGAATTTTAAAATAAACATTCTAGATTGCATGTCCTGTTTCTTAGTGCTGTTTGTGAGTGTGCTGTGTATTAATGAAGATGGTTGATAGATTCACTGTGTACTTAAACTTATCTTGTGGGACTGATCTTTACCAGAAAACAATTCCTACACAGTATTGCTCAGTGAGTTGTGTATGGGTTGCAGCCAATTTGGATTTCTGATTCTTACTGGCTCATTAACTAAATCCTTATGCCAGGGAGATAGAAATCCAACCCCTGCAATGTATCATTAGCATGTTCGTTGGCCCTATCAATCTTAAATCATTCAATATTTTTTCAAATCTGAATAACCTCTATTATCATATACTTGCATCAATACCTCATTTGATCTTATCCTCTTTGCATCAAAAATCTGACATCTTTACTTTCTGACACAAGACAACTTGGTAAAGCAATGTTCAATTTAGAGTGGCAGATCTAATAGTAGTAGAAGTAGTAGTAGTAATAGTGTAAAATTGTACATTGCTACAGAGTCTTGAAAATAGTCCAAGGTACTGTCCTTCAGTGGATTGTCTAGCTTCTTTTCATAATATTTCCTTACTCCTTTGCACGTTTACCCTTCGCAGTCGGAATCTCCCAAGGTTTGAACATAGACTCACTCCTCCATAATGCATATTAGCCCTTGACCCGGCCTCACTTCTTCCCTCTTCCTCAAAAGTAACAATCATGCAGAGAACACCCAAATCGGACAATAGCTCAAATATCTATCCAATCTTGACTCCTGCACTATAGATCAATTGCTCCAAGTCATTGACCATTGGATGAAAATTCCAGTTAACAAAAATATTTTTTAATCATTTTACACAATGTGATGCCTGTGTCAAATTTTCACTTACCTGGGGTTCCCTTAAGGGGAACAATCCTCCATTGACCTAGTTTGTGCGCTCCCACATAGACAGTCTAAATTGCATAAACTTAGATGTTCTGCTTTGTAAATCATTAAAAATTGACTTCTGCCATCAACATAACTGCTCAGAAATAAAAATCTAAAAAAATATGGTAAGTTCCTCACACTTTCCTACATCTCAGGCTTAAGTGCAACTACTAGTAGACAGAGTATGTTTACAGCATATTACTGGAACTCTCTCATCTCATCCAACCCCTCTTAATTACTCCAACAGACATCATATCAACCTCGCTTTTTCAAACCGGCGCCCAAGAACCGAATGTGAAGTTGAGTACTTGCTGCCCCATCAAGGGTCTTAAGCACTGTATACATTCTGTTACACAATACAATACAGCACATCGTGTCTTAAATAGATATATATGTTAAATCCCCCTGGATAACTGAATACATCATTGAGATAGAATTTAATAAGTTAATTTTGTTAGTTTATGTTAATGCTTTACAGCACTTCTGCTTTAACTTTGAAGCTGTCTGCAGAATATTGTTAGGCATGTGCTCATTGTGCAATGCTGACCAAGAAAGCTTTCTGTGTCTTTGCCATTACTATTGAAACAGAGCATGTTTATTTTCCATGACCTATGTGCCTGAAGGTTGTTTTGAAATTTCGGAAACTACTGTCCCTCCCGCCATCTGTGTGTTATTATGTACATCATCATGAAAACACATGCTTTCTTTCCTTACTAGTGTGGGAAAATATATTTCTTTTTATAAATACATAATTTTGACACTACATAGTACAAAATAATATGGGTTTTGTTTACAGTGTTGCGAACTGTTACACATTTTTCATTTGATACAAGTGTGCACAATTTACCAGAGAATATAACATCTATTGAATATACTTATTTTTCTCAAACACTATTTATCTGTTCCCACAAGAGTGAGGATTAAAATATGTACTTAATAAGCATCTTGATATGTTTCCCTTCTCACACTTTCCTTCTCGCCAATAATAATGCACTTTATTCTATCTCAAGTTACCCAGGGAAAAAGAGACAAATCAGCCACATATCGGAGTGCTGAACATGATTATTAGACCTCATTGTGCCAAGCAAGAAAAATAGTAAGGGCCTTATTACGAAGTCGACACCGTTGCGAAATCAGGACTGACCAACCTCCGGTCGGCGTTCCCGATCGCAGTATTAGGATGCGACCGCACACTCCCATTTTCTATGGGAGATTGTGCTGTGGTCGTAACCGGCCACAGCGCAAGTTCCCATAGAGAAATTAGAGTTTTTGTTAATCCCTGCACTACATGGCAGGCACCACATGGTGCCTGCCATGTAGTGCAGCGATTGACATTGGGGCACCATATGTGCCTCCCAGGCCCCCAACCGGAGTCCGCTGTTACAAGGTGGCCCTGATTGGGGCCCTCAAAGTCACTTTCCGACAGGCTTTTCATGTCAGAAAGCCTGACATGAAGAGCCTGTAGGACACCAACATCATAATCACGATGGCAGAAACGCCGCCCTTAAGGGATTACGTGTCAGTTCCGACAGGCCAAAGGGATCCTTGGGCCCAGCGTAAGCCAGCCGGAATGACCGTCCGGTTTCTATTCCTACCGCCGTATTCGTAATACGCCGGTCAGAACTGAAACCGAAGATGTCGGTTGGAAAGCCTCCGACCACAGGTCGCAGGCTTTCCGACCGACATCAAAATCAGGGCCTAAGTGACTTGGAAGTTCATTATAGAGATTGTGGGCCCGATTCACAAAAGTAATCTGAGACAAAATCCTGACTTTACAACTTTCGGTATTCACAAAAGGCATTTAGGAGTAGTAAAGTTAGGATTTTGTCTTAAGTTTGTCTTAAGTTTTGGTCTTAAGACAAAATCCTAACTTAAGTTTAACTTAAGTTTAACTTAGGATTTTGTCTTAAGTTTGTCTTAAGTTTTGGTCATAAGACAAAATCCTAACTTAAGTTAAATTTAAGTTAAACTTAAGTTAGGATTTTGTCTTTAGTTTGTCTTAAGTTTTGGTCTTAAGACAAAATCCTAAATTAAGTTTAACTTAAGTTTAACTTAAGGTTAACTTAAGACCAAAACGTAAGACAAACTTAAGACAAAATCCTAAGTTAAACTTAAGTTAAACTTCAGTTAAACTTAATTTAGGATTTTGTCTTAAGACCAAAACTTAAGACAAACTTAAGACAAAATCCTAACTTTACTACTCCTAAATGCCTTTTGTGAATACCGAAAGTTGTAAAGTTAGGATTTTGTCTCAGATTACTTTTGGGAATCGGGCCCTATGTATTATTCAAAATCTATTGATTACCCCCCCTGTGTGTGAATGATGCACAATATTCCTACAAGGTGTATGGATTCCCCTGCTTAAAGAATGCATCTTACAATGTTTTAAAGCTCAGTTCGACCTCCTGCTTTCACCTAATGCATTAGAAAATCTGAACATCCGACCTTACTCACCATGTCTTAAAAATAGCAATCATGAACACAAACAGGGTCTTGAATGAGGGGCTAGAGGCTTTTATCCTTCCGGATTTTAACTGTAATTTAGCTGGCCTCAAATCATGGCTTGCAGACTCCTCCATAACTGTGTTCAACGACGTTCTTCCCTCAGCCATAATTCAGTCTGAGGGACAGGTTGCATAGTAAAGTGTTGGATAAATATTGTCATTATGCCAAATATTATTGTAAATTAATTTTACATATTTATTTTAAACAACAAATGGTACAACACTATTAACTTAAAATTGGATTAAATATTTAATTATTTTAGATATATTAAATTAAATTGACATCATTTTTCTGAAGCTTAAATTAAAAAAAATACTTTTAAAAAAGTATATATTTTTATTATATATTCAGAATGAATAAAAGTGACGTATAGAATACATTAAAAGTAATTTGATTATATTTTAATAACAATTATTTTTACATTATTTTTTTATTTAAAATGTTTATTACAATATGGAAGGGTGTTGTAGTATCAGTGGTTGGCTATGTGTGATGCTGGACGTACGACTGCTCCATGGCAGTAGTAACTTTATACTTTCTAAATTTGACCCCATCACATTTTAGGGGTTGGAGGCAACTAACTCTACATTTTTTTTTAAACTTTACCCAGGGATTTTCTTAATAGCCCAAAGTAGTTAAGTATAAAGAGTAAATAAAGAGTATAAAGAGTACATTTACTAGTAGTAATTTGACACAAGAAGCTGTACCTGTGACAATATGGCCCTTCATCTTGGGTTGACTGGTGGGCAGAACACTTAACAACAGCTACATTCAGGGGAATTTAGAGGTCATAGTGCCAACCTTTGACATAGGAACCATTTTTGGGGCTCTGGCAGATGTGATGTACCCTTGCTGCAGCCACAAGTCCTGAAAGTCATGGACATTCCAAACACAAATGTTGATTCAGTGAAAATGGTCATGGTATACTGGGTAGCAAATATGTAGTTTACCTGTGGTAAACATCAGCTCTCAGCAGTTTCAACAATTTCAAGTATAGTGCAAACAGTATTTCCGAAACAAGAACAATATACATATTTTACAAGATCAAAGTTTAGTAATGATGTGTCAGTGAAATCAATATGAGCTTTGGTAAGGAGGGCAGTGGTCTGGATTTAAACATGCGGTTCTCCTTTAAGACAAGTGGGGAACAGTGATGATGGATTCAACACATTACATTTTATCAAACTGATCGGTGAAGAGCAACATAATTTCCTACTTATGGCATATGGACACAAAAAAGTATATGGACCCGGAAAGGAGTTTTAGTGGCAGATTTACTATAACTCATGCAGTGCTGCGCTGCTTAGCAATGCATGAAAAATGCTTGCACTTCGTTGCTTTCTTACCTCATTAATGCACCGTACTTACTAAAAGGCGCACCAAGCCCCAAGCGCTATGCAAGCGCAAGACAGCACAATGCAAAATTGTAGTTCTGTAATAAGGCAACGTGATGCATCTCTGTCCGTAAGGTACAACTGTGTCATGTAGGTGCCCATGTCATGGTGCACTTTAAAGAGTGACACTAACTACAGCTTAGTTTTCCGAATTGAAAAATTGGCTACTAATGAAGATAATACCAGAAAGGAAGTCTCAACCATGGATGGAGGTGCTCCTTTGGAGGGCACTTGCAAAAACAAAGTCAACTTTTCAGAGCAGAAATACCAGATATTGATTGCTGAGGTGACAAAGAAGTGCAAATATCTGTTAGCCTTATCTAAAATGGAAGCATTATGGCAAAACATTGTGGCAAAAGTAAATGCTGCAGCTCCAATAAGAAGGAACCTGGTCAAATGTGAGAAAAGGTGGCATGACTACAAAGAGAGGCTACACTATCCCCACCCTCCTGCCCCTCTGCTGTCCCTTAAACTACCCCCAACTTTTTCACTGCCCTAAAACCTACCCTGACCCCGCCCTAAAAACTAACCCAACTACCCATTCCCCTCCCACTACCCCAAGGCCTAAAACCCTGCACCCTAACTTACACTACCTTGACCCCGATCCTCCCTGCGCTATCCCTTAAACTACCTCAACCCCTTCCACTGCCCTAAAACCTACTCCAACCCCCAGCCCAAAAAACTACCACAACTACCCATTCCCCTCCCACTGCCCTAAAGCCTAAACCCCTACACTATCCCACCCTGTGCCGTCCCTTAAACTACCCCAACCCCATCCACTGCCCTAAAACCTACCCCAACCCCTGCCCTAAAAACAAGCCCAACTACCCATTCCCTTCCCACCGCCCTAAGGCCTAAAACCCTGCATCCTAACTCACACTACCCGCCCCACCTGCACTGTCCCTTAAACTTCCCCAACCTCTTCCACTGACCTAAAACTTACCTGACCCCCTCCCACACCTAAAAACTACCCCAACTACCCATTCCACTCCCACTGCTCTAAGGCCTAAAACCCTAAACTCCCCGGTGCTCCCCCGCCCCCTGCGCTGTCCCTTATACTACCCCAACCCCTACCACTGCCCTAAAACCTACCCTGATCCCTTCCAAGCCCTAAGAAAAACCAAGCCCCACTTACCTCACCACGGCATCTTCCTGCTTCCATCCTCCAGCAGCTAGACCGCACACTGCCTTAACCATGCATATGCATGGTTACGGCATATGCATAGTAAAGGCAAGCGTGGTAAAACTTGCGTAGTCTGAACATGCGTGGTTCAGACCGCGGTGTTCCGACTGTTTCCCGTTTTAATATATTTTTTTACTTTTTATGCTTAATTTTCGGTTAACTGCTTCAAATGGCTTACTCTGTAAAATGTATGGTAGTTTCAGCATTAAGTGAAGGGAAGGAGATGTGTTATGATGTGCATTGTTTATTCTGGAATCTCAGATATGTAATACAATTCCAAAGTGTCATCTGTATTGTGTATTCTAGATTTCCAGGCTTTGGGTGTTCTATGGAATTCAGTCTACCCCTGGCTCTCATGGATGATTGATGCCAGGTTGTGTGTATCAATAAAACTTAATTCAATTTCACAGTGGAATGGTGGTATCCGTGTATCTTCTTCACAACAGTTATAATAAAAAATACTGGGTTTTTTCTTAGATAATTATACAAGGGGTAGAATTCCTTTTCCTGCAACACCACACAGTAACACAATTTGGTGTACTGCGTTGGATGAAACATAGAGATTAGAAATGTGCCACATATACTAAAATGTGCTCTACTGTACCTCGCTCCATGTGCTAGTGCTGGTGGACTGCCTGTGACCAATTGGCAATGCATGTCCCCATATGCCAGGATGCAGGCTTGCCAGTGTTACAAGCAGCATTGTTGTAGTATATCAAGAAATACCTTTCTGCACAAAAAGATCTTAAATGCATTTTCCAATTTCTATGATTGACATTATTACTTGTATTTTCTGGGTTGGGAAGCCATACCATTTTAACACAATCCCAAGACATCAGGCCTTTTTAAAATGGGGGTGCATGTACAAGAAACTGGTGCAGTGCACTGTTACGCGATAATTGGTAACGCCGCGCTCCGTTAGCTTAAAAAAGCAGGGATGCACTGTATTTACAAAATTACGGTGCACCCCAGCATTTCCCCTAGCACTGGCGTTAAAGAAGCTGCCTAGCGCCAGCGCAGGCACCCTAGCGCCATTTTGCTAGGGTGCCTGCACTGCAGGTGGGATTGTTTATGTGCAGGATGAGACACCTTCTTGCACATAAACAATCTTAACAGGTGATTTGCTCTATCCATGTGTGCTGCAGAATGCAGCACACATGGAAAGAGCAATATACGAGGAGAAATAATCATTTCTCCTCGCATCCCCTGCTTAAGACCAGGTATTTTCTTATTTGCGCTGCCCATTACCTCGTAAATATGGGGCAGCGTCAACAAAGCAATGGGTGTTGTGGCTGAATGCCCACTGCAACACCCATTGGCTGCCCCTTTCACGCTAAGTGCTGTGTGAATAGGGGTATTATTTACAAGGCGGCGTAAAGCCATGTTATGTCGCATAACACCACCTTGTAAATAAGGTCAAGGACTTAACGCCACCAGAACTTCACAAAAAGTGACATTCTGGTGGTGTTAACTCCTTGTAAATATGACACTTGGATTGTGGCATAATCAGTGGTATGATGCATGGAAATGCCCATGCCCCATCCACGGAAAACACCCATGATGAAAGTTACACAAGCAGCTCTATGTGTTGCCTTCCATAACATTCTAGTAAACCATGCAAAGCCACACCAGTGGACTTTTCATTGCATCCTAAATGGTTACATGGATTGTATGATGAGGTCTGGGTCAATAAGCTGCAAACCACAAGCAAAATAAGACTACATCAGGATAAACATTATTTATTTGATCCTTAATGAGATTTTTTTTAAATAATTTCAACACATTTTTCAATTTAACGTAGCCAAATGTCAACACAGAAAATAATTGACTTTAAGTTACATTGTGTGAAAGTGGGAAAGCAGAACTTCACCTTCCAGGCCTGCTATGAGAATTTAGCAATTCTGCTGTGCGGGACTTACTGGATGTCCTTGGGGACCAACTACCCCTCCTCTTACCTCCAGTAAGTCCCACACAGTGGGATTGCTAAGAGGTCTTCGGAGGCTTCGCCCCCTTTCTCCACCACTCTGCAAATGCGCCTACTGGAACACTTCTGGTTGGGGGATAAAGTCCACTTTACTTGTGAGAGACTTTGGGGGCCAAGAAGCCCTCCTGGTACCTCCTGTAAGTCCTATGCAGAGAAATTCCTAAGCGCTGGTCGGAGGCCCAGCCCCCTTACTACAGCACTCTGTAAACACCACTACTAGTTAAAGAAGCATTTGCAATGCAATAGGTCTCGCATTTGCGAGAGTTAGAGCTATTGGCGTGGTATATGTAAACATTTTTACTAATGGTTTTTGGAGTGGAGTGGATGTAAGTTGTGTGTAGTGAAATTATATGGTATGTTGTGCAGTGAAATTATGTGGATAGAAAGTATGTGGTTTTAGTGTATAGGAATTATGTAGAGTGGGATTATGTGCTATGGAGAGTAATTATGTGGTATGGTAGTCTGTGTTGTGGAGTGGTAATCTCAGGTTTAGTCTTCCTCATTTCCATAGAAGCTAAACTGTAAACTCAATGAGACAAAAAACAGAAGGAACCACTGAGGAATTATGCGACTGTTCAGCTGCACCGATTTTCGCATATTTATACATTTTCCGCATTTGCCACATAATTCATAATCTACTGCATAATCTGCAGATTTGAAAAAAAAAACCCTTCTTTCTAGCTCAAACGGCTCAAAAGTTACCAAAAATGCAGCGACAAGTGTTACAGCGTGGTGGAAGGCCCTTTGCAAAGCTGGAATGGTCACCTGTTACTTATTGCTAAATGTGGGTGTTAAATTGGTACTAATAGTGTGCTAACCACTCTTGCTTCTTTCTGCGCCTCTTTTGCCTCTTTCTGCATTTCTCTTGCTTCTTTCTGCACCTTTCTTCCTTTGTCTGTACTTCTCGCCTCCTTCTGCGCATCTTTTACACTTTGTGCACCTCCCTTCTTTCTGCACCTCTCGCTTCTTTCTGAACCTCTCTTGTTTCTTTCTTTCTTCTGCACCTCTCTTGCCTCTTTATGTACCTCTGTTGCTTCTTTCTGCACTTCTCTTGCCTCTTTCTGCACCCTCTTCCCTCTTTCTGCACCTGCCTTGCCTATTTCTGCACCTCTCTTGCCTCTTTCTGGACTTCTCTTGCCTCTTTCTGCACCTCGCTTGCTTCTTTCTGCACTTCCCTTGCTTCTTTCTGCTCCTCTCTTGCTTCTTTCTGCACCCCTTTTGATTCTTTCTGCACCTCTGTTGCTTCTTTCTGCAGTTCTCCTGCTTCTTTCTTCACCTCTCTTGCCTCTTTCTGCACCCTTCTTCCCTCTTTCTGTATCCCCCTTCCCTCTTTCTGCACCACTGTTGCCTGTTTCTGCACCTCTGTTGCCTCTTTCTGCACTTCTCTTGCCGGTTTCTGAATTTCTGTTGCTTATTTCTGTGCTTCTCTTGCCTCTTTCTGCACCCCTCTTGCCTCTTTCTGCAACTCTGTTGCTTCTTTTTGCACCTCTATTGCTTCTTTCTGCACCCCTTTTGCCTCTTTCTGTACCTCTGTTGCTTCTTTCTGCAGTTCTCTTGCTTCTTTCCTCACCTCTCTTGCTTCTTTCTGCACCCTTCTTCCCTCTTTCTGCATCCCTCTTCCCACTTTCTGCACCTCTGTTGCCTGTTTCTGCACCTCTGTTGCCTCTTTCTGCACCTCTCGTGCCTATTTCTGCACCTCTCTTACCTCTTTCTACACCATGTTCCTCTCATTCTGCACCTCTCTTGCCTCTTTCTGCACTTTTCTTTCCTCTCTCCGCACCTTTGTTGCTTCTTTCTGCACTTCTCCTGCCACTCACTGCACCCCTCTTGCCTCTTGTTGCACCTCTGTTGCTTCTTTCTGCACTTCTCTTGTTTCTTTCTGCACCTCTCTTGCCTGTTTCTGCAAATCTCTTGCCTCTTTCTGCAGTTCTCTTGCCTCCTTCTGCACCTCTGTTGCTTCTTTATGCACTTCTCTTCCCTCTTTCTGCACCTCTCTTACCTGTTTCTGCACCTCTCTTGCCGCTTTCTGCACTTCTATTGCCTCTTTCTACACTTCTCTGGCCGCTTTCTGCATTTCTGCACTTCCCTTACTTCTTTCTGCACCTCTCTTGCTTCTTTCTGCACCCCTTTTGCCTCGTTCTGCACATCTGTTGCTTCTTTCTGCAGTTCTCTTGCTTCTTTCTTCACCTCTCATGCTACTTTGTGTACCCTTCTTCACTCTTTCTGCACCCCTCTTCCTTCTTTCTGCACCTTAGTTGCCTGTTTCTGCACCTCTATTGACTCTTTCTGCACTTCTCTTGCCTCTTTTTGCACTTCTCTTGCCACTTTCTGCATTTCTGTTGCTTCTTTTTGCACTCTTAATCCCTCTTTCTGCACCCCTCTTCCCTCTTCCTGAACCTCTGTTGCCTGTTTCTGCACCTCTGTTGCCTCTTTTAGCACCTCTCTTGCCTCTTTCTGCACTTCTCTTGCCGCTTTCTGCATTTCTGTTGCTTCTTTCTGCACCCCTCTTGACTCTTTCTGCACCTCTGTTGCTTCATTCTGCACTTCTCCTGCTTCTTTCTGCACCTCTATTGCTTCTTTCTGCACCTCTATTGCTTCTTTCTGCACCTTTCTTCCCTCTTTCTTCACCTCTGTTGCCTGTTTCTCCACCTCTGTTGCTTTTTTCTGCACCTCTGTTGCCTGTTTCTGCACCTCTCTTCCTTCTTTCTACACCTCTTTCCCCTCTTTCTGTACCTCTCTTGCCTCTTTCTGCACTTCTATTTCCTCTCTCTGCACATCTGTTGCTTCTTTCTGCACTTCTCTTGCCTCTCACTGCACTTCTCTTGCCTCTCACTGCACCTCTCTTGCCTTTTTCTGCACCTCTGTTGCTTCTTTCTGCACTTCTCTTGTTTCTTTCTGCACCTCTCTTGCCTGTGTCTGTAAATCTCTTGCCTTTTTCTGTAGTTCTCTTGCCTCCTTCTGCACCTCTGTTGCTTCTTTTTGCACTTCTCTTGCCTCTTTCTGTACCCCGGTTCCCTCTTTCTGTACCTCTCTTGCCTGTTTCTGCACCTCTATTGCCGCTTTCTGCAGTTCTCTTGCCTCTTTCTGCTCCTCTGTTGCTTCTTTCCTCACTTCTGTTGCTTGTTTCTGCACTTTTTTTGCTTCTTTCTGTACCTCTCTTGCTTCTTTCTGCACCCCTCCTGCCTCTTTCTACACCCCTCTTCCCTCTTTCTGCATACCTGTTCCCTCCTTCTGCACTTCTCTTGCCTGTTTCTGCACTTCTCTTGCCTCTTTTGCACTTCTCTTGCCTGTTTCTGCACCTCTATTGTTTCTTTCTGCACCCCTATTGCCTCTTTCTGCACCTCTGTTGATTCTTTTTGCACTTCTCTTGCTTCTTTCTGCACTTCTCTTGCTTCTTTATGCACCCCTCTTGCCTCTTTCTACACCCCTCTTCCCTCTTTCTGTACCTCTATTGCCTCTTTCTGTACCTCTCTTGCCTCTTTCTGCACCCCTTTTGCCTCTTTCTGCACCTCTGTTGCTTCTCTCTGCAGTTCTCTTGCTTCTTTCCTCACCTCTCTTGCTTCTTTCTGCACCCTTCTTCCCTCTTTCTGCATCCCTCTTCCCACTTTCTGCATCTCTGTTGCCTGTTTCTGAACCTCTGTTGCCTCTTTCTGCACCTCTCGTGCCTATTTCTGCACCTCTCTTCCCTCTTTCTACACCACGTTCCTCTCATTCTGCACCTCTCTTGCCTCTTTCTGCACTTTTCTTTCCTCTCTCCGCACCTCTGTTGCTTCTTTCTGCACTTCTCCTGCCACTCACTGCACCCCTCTTGCCTCTTGTTGCACCTCTGTTGCTTCTTTCTGCACTTCTCTTGTTTCTTTCTGCACCTCCTTGCCTGTTTCTGCAAATCTCTTGCCTCTTTCTGCAGTTCTCTTGCCTCCTTCTGCACCTCTGTTGCTTCTTTATGCAAATCTCTTCCCTCTTTCTGCACCTCTCTTGCCTGTTTCTGCACCTCTCTTGCCGCTTTCTGCACTTCTATTGCCTCTTTCTGCACTTCTCTGGCCGCTTTCTGTATTTCTGTTGCTTCTTTCTGCACTTCCCTTGCTTCTTTATGCACCTCTCTTGCTTCTTTCTGCACCCCTTTTGCCTCTTTCTGCACATCTGTTGCTTCTTTCTGCAGTTCTCTTGCTTCTTTCTTCACCTCTCATTCTACTTTGTGTACCCTTCTTCCCTCTTTCTGCACCCCTCTTCCTTCTTTCTAAACCTTAGTTGCCTGTTTCTGCACCTCTGTTGACACTTTCTGCACTTCTCTTGCCTCTTTCTGCACTTCTCTTGCCACTTTCTGCATTTCTGTTGCTTCTTTTTGCACCCTTCATCCCTCTTTCTGCACCCCTCTTCCCTCTTTCTGAACCTCTGTTGCCTGTTTCTGCACCTCTGTTGCCTCTTTTAACACCTCTCTTGCCTCTTTCTGCACATCTCTTGCCGCTTTCTGCATTTCTGTTGCTTCTTTCTGCACCCCTCTTGACTCTTTCTGCACCTCTGTTGCTTCATTCTGCACTTCTCCTGCTTCTTTCTGCACCTCTATTGCTTCTTTCTGCACCTTTCTTCCCTTTTTCTGCACCTCTGTTGCCTGTTTCTCCACCTCTGTTGCTTCTTTCTGCACCTCTGTTGCCTGTTTCTGCACCTCTCTTCCTTCTTTCTACGCCTCTTTCCCCTCTTTCTGTACCTCTCTTGCCTCTTTCTGCACTTCTATTTCCTCTCTCCGCACATCTGTGGCTTCTTTCTGCACTTCTCTTGCCTTTCACTGCACTTCTCTTGCCTCTCACTGCACCTCTCTTGCCTCTTTCTGCACCTCTGTTGCTTCTTTCTGCACTTCTCTTGTTTCTTTCTGCACCTCTCTTGCCTGTGTCTGTAAATCTCTTGCCTTTTTCTGTAGTTCTCTTCCCTCTTTCTGCACCTCTCTTGCCTCTTTCTGCACCCCGGTTCCCTCTTTCTGTGCCTCTCTTGCCTGTTTCTGCACCTCTATTGCCGCTTTCTGCAGTTCTCTTGCCTCTTTCTGCTCCTCTGTTGCTTCTTTCCTCACTTCTGTTGCTTGTTTCTGTACTTCTTTTGCTTCTTTCTGTACCTAACTTGCTTCTTTCTGCACCCCTCCTGCCTCTTTCTACACCCCTCTTCCCTCTTTCTGCATACCTGTTCCCTCCTTCTGCACTTCTCTTGCCTGTTTCTGCACTTCTCTTGCCTCTTTTGCACTTCTCTTGCCTGTTTCTGCACCTCTATTGTTTCTTTCTGCACCCCTATTGCCTCTTTCTGCACCTCTGTTGATTCTTTCTGCACTTCTCTTGCTTCTTTCTGCACTTCTCTTGCTTCTTTATGCACCCCTCTTGTCTCTTTCTACACCCCTCTTCCCTCTTTCTGCACCTCTCTTGCCTCTTTCTGTACCTCTCAAGCCTCTTTCTGCACTTCTCTTGCTTCTTTATGCACCCCTCTTGCCTCTTTCTACACCCCTCTTCCCTCTTTCTGCACCTCTCTTGCCTCTTTCTGTACCTCTCTTGCCTCTTTCTGCACCTCTGTTGCTTCTTGCTGCACTTCTCTTGCCTCTTTCTGCACCCCTCTTGCCTCTTTCTGCACCTCTGTTGATTCTTTCTGCAGTTCTCTTGCTTCTTTCCTCACCTCTCTTGCTTCTTTCTGCACCCTTCTTCCCTCTTTCTGCATCCCTCTTCCCACTTTCTGCTCCTCTGTTGCCTGTTTCTGCACCTCTGTTGCCTCTTTCTGCACCTCTTGTGCCTATTTCTGCACCTCTCTTCCCTCTTTCTACACCATGTTCCTCTAATTCTGCACCTCTCTTGCCTCTTTCTGCACTTTTCTTTCCCCTCTCCGCACCTCTGTTGCTTCTTTCTGCACTTCTCTTGTTTCTTTCTGCACCTCTCTTGCCTGTTTCTGCAAATCTCTTGCCTCTTTCTGCAGTTCTCTTGCCTCCTTCTGCACCTCTGTTGCTTCTTTATGCACTTCTCTTCCCTCTTTCTGCACCTCTCTTGCCTGTTTCTGCACCTCTCTTGCCGCTTTCTGCACTTCTATTGCCTCTTTCTGCACTTCTCTGGCCGCTTTCTGCATTTCTGTTGCTTCTTTCTGCACTTCCCTTGCTTCTTTCTGCAACTCTCTTGCTTCTTTCTGCACCCCTTTTGCCTCTTTCTGCACATCTGTTGCTTCTTTCTGCAGTTCTCTTGCTTCTTTCTTCACCTCTCATGCTACTTTGTGTACCCTTCTTCCCTCTTTCTGCACCCCTCTTCCTTCTTTCTGCACCTTAGTTGCCTGTTTCTGCACCTCTGTTGACTCTTTCTGCACTTCTCTTGCCTCTTTCTGCACTTCTCTTGCCACTTTCTGCATTTCTGTTGCTTCTTTTTGCACCCTTCATCTCTCTTTCTGCACCCCTCTTCCCTCTTTCTGAACCTCTGTTGCCTGTTTCTGCACCTCTCTTGCCTCTTTTAGCACCTCTCTTGCCTCTTTCTGCACTTCTCTTGCCACTTTCTGCATTTCTGTTGCTTCTTTCTGCACTTCTCTTGCCTCTTTCTGCACCCCTCTTGACTCTTTCTGCACCTCTGTTGCTTCATTCTGCACTTCTCCTGCTTCTTTCTGCACCTCTATTGCTTCTTTCTGCACCTTTCTTCCCTCTTTCTGCACCTCTGTTGCCTGTTTCTCCACCTCGGTTGCTTCTTTCTGCACCTCTGTTGCCTGTTTCTGCACCTCTCTTCCTTCTTTCTACACCTCTTTCCCCTCTTTCTGTACCTCTCTTGCCTCTTTCTGCACTTCTCTTTCCTCTCTCCGCACATCTGTTGCTTCTTTCTGCACTTCTCTTGCCTCTCACTGCACTTCTCTTGCCTCTCACTGCACCTCTCTTGCCTCTTTCTGCACCTCTGTTGCTTCTTTCTGCACTTCTCTTGTTTCTTTCTGCACCTCTCTTGCCTGTGTCTGTAAATCTCTTGCCTTTTTCTGTAGTTCTCTTGCCTCCTTCTGCACCTCTGTTGCTTCTTTTTGTACTTCTCTTCCCTCTTTCTGCACCTCTTTTGCCTTTGTCTGCACCCCGGTTCCCTCTTTCTGTACCTCTCTTGCCTGTTTCTGCACCTCTAATGCCGCTTTCTGCAGTTCTCTTGCCTCTTTCTGCTCCTCTGTTGCTTTTTTCTCACTTCTGTTGCTTGTTTCTGCACTTCTTTTGCTTCTTTCTGTACCTCCCTTGCTTCTTTCTGCACCCCTCCTGCCTCTTTCTACACCCCTCTTCCCTCTTTCTGCATACCTGTTCCCTCCTTCTGCACTTCTCTTGCCTGTTTCTGCACTTCTCTTGCCTCTTTTGCACTTCTCTTGCCTGTTTCTGCACCTCTATTGTTTCTTTCTGCACCCCTATTGCCTCTTTCTGCACCTCTGTTGATTCTTTCTGCACTTCTCTTGCTTCTTTCTGCACTTCTCTTGCTTCTTTCTGCACCCCTCTTGCCTCTTTCTACATCCCTCTTCCCTCTTTCTGCACCTCTCTGGGCTCTTTCTGTACCTCTCTTGCCTCTTTCTGCACTTCCCTTGCCTCTTTCTGCACCTCTGTTGCTTCTTGCTGCACTTCTCTTGCCTCTTTCTGCATTTCTGCTGCTTCTATCTGCACTTGTCTAGCCTCGTTCTACATTTCTGTTGCTTCTTTCTGCACTTGACTGGCTTCTTTATGCACCCCTCTTACCTCTTTCTGCAACTCTGTTGCTTCTTTCTGCTCTTCTCTTGCTTCTTCCTGCACCTCTCTTGCTTCTTACTGCACCTCTGTTGCTTCTTTCTGCACCCTCTTCCCTCTTTCTGCACATCTTGTGCGTCTTTCTGCACTTCTCTTGCCTCTTTCTGCACTTCTCTTGCCTCTTTCTACACCTCTGTTGATTCTTTCTGCACTTCTGTTGCTACTTTTCTGCACCTCTCTTGCATCTTCCTGCATCCCTTTTCCCTCTTTCTGCATCTCTCTTGCCTCTTTCTGCACTTCTCTTGCCTCTTTCCGCACCTCTGTTACTTCTTTCTACACTTCTCTTGCCTCAAACTGCACCCCTCTTGCTTCTTTCTGCACCTCTCTTGCCTCTTTCTGCACCCCTGTTCCCTCTTTCTACACCTCTCTTGCCTGTTTCTGCACCTCTCTTGCCTCTTTCCATACTTCTCTTGCCTCTTTCTGCACCTTTATTGCTTCTTTTTGTACTTCTCGCAGCTCTTTCTGCCTTTCTGTTGCTTCTTTCTGTACTTCTCTAGCCTCTCTCTGCATTTCTTTTGCTTCTTTCTGCACTTCTCTTGCTTCTTTACG
This sequence comes from Calotriton arnoldi, assembly GCA_963921515.1. Classification (NCBI taxonomy): domain Eukaryota; kingdom Metazoa; phylum Chordata; class Amphibia; order Caudata; family Salamandridae; genus Calotriton; species Calotriton arnoldi. The sequence goes on along the minus strand of CAWUFW010000425.1, from coordinate 1,060,007 downwards.
CACCACTCTTCCCTCTTTCTGCACCTCTCTTGCCTTTTTCTGCACCCCTGTACCCTCTTTTTGCACCTCTCTTGCCTGTTTCTGCACCTCTCTTGCCTCTTTCTGCACTTCCATTGCCTCTTTCTGTACCTCTGTTGCTTCTCTCTGCACTTCTCTTGCCTCTTTCTACATTTCGGTTGCTTCTTTCTATACTTCTCTTGCCTCTTTCTGCACCCCTCTTCCCTCTTTCTGTACCTCTCTTGCCTCTTTCTGCACCTCTCTTGCCTCTTTCTGCACTTCTCTTGCCTCTTTCTGCACTTCTCTTGCTTCTTTCTGCGACTTTCTCCCTCTTTCTGCAAATGTCATACCTATGTAGGCATAGTTAGAAATTAGCATTTAAAAAACCTTAGAAATTCACTGAAAAAAAACAGAGGTTTCAGGGACGTTATAGTTAGTAATTAGCATTTAAAAAACCTGAGAAATTCACTGAAAAAAACACAGGTTTCAGGGACGTTATAGTTAGGAATTAGAATTTTAAAAAACCTTAGATATTCACTGAAAAAACCACAGGTTTCAGGGACGTTATAGTTAGGCTGACATTTCACTTGTACAAAACCAGATAAATTCAGCCGTTATAATTAGCTGAGCTAACTATAACTCGCCCCCCCACAATGCGCTGCTGATGACATCACATATTACATCACTTATGACATGGTCAGTGACATCACTGATGACATCACCGATGACATCATCCACTTAATGTGTAATGCACCTCCTCTCACCCTAATATAACCTTTCAGACACCCACTCTAAAATACAATACCAGTTTGTACATACCCACTTACTGATTGATACGTCTACACACACATCCACTCACTCACCCATACAGTCACTCATTCATGCAGTCACTCATCAATTCAGCCACTGATATATGCACTCATATACCCATACAGATACTCACACACTGCCACTCACCCATAGAGTTACTCACACACCTAGTCAGTCACCCAAAGAATCAATCACACTGCCATTTGCTCACCTATACAGTTATACACACACCACCTCCCTTATTCATACAGGTACTAACACATACTTACTCTCTTATACAGTCACTGACACAAGCACACATTCATCCATACAGCCACTCTCACAATCACTCACTCTCACATATAGTCATTTATATATTCCAACACTCACATATACTGCCTTTCACATATGTAGTTACTCACACATATACCACTGAGACATCCATTCACTCTCCAACACAGCCATACGCACACTCACTCACCTATACAGCCCCTCGCAGATGCACTCAAAAACCCATACACCCAGTGAATCACCTACTCACACATCCATGCAGGGAGTCACACACCACCCACCCACTGACACAGACACTCAGGCACCCATAGAGGTACTCAGACAACCAATCATTAACCCATATAGACACTCATGTATCTACTCACCAACCCATGCAGCCACTTACACACCAACTGACAGACTGATACAGACATTCACACAGATTAGTCATTCACCGATGCATTCACTAAGACATGTTTAATCACTCACTTATACAGTCAGTCACACACCCAGTAAATCATCCATTCAGATGCTAATAGACCCACTCATTCTTCGATGCACCTTGGCATATATATATATGTAACATTCTTATACTTTTAAAAAACACTCAGTCACTGGATGATGTCATCAGTGATGTAATCAGTGATGTCACTTGAGATGTCATCAGTGATGTCATCAGTGATATCACTGACCATGTCATGAGTGATGTAATATGTGATGTCATCAGCAGTGCATTGCGGGGGTGCGAGTTATAGTTAGCTCAGCTATCTATAACAGATGAATTTCTCTGGTTTTGTATCAGTGAAATCTCAAGCCTAACTATAACGCCCCTGAAACCTGTGTTTTTTCAGTGAATATATATATATATATATATAATCCACTTCCTTTGGCTATAATGACAACACTGGACCTGTGGCAAGTATGAACAGTTTAGCTGCACTGGCAGTGGAAACAGTATTTGACTGTGCAATAGTTATAAATAGAGGGGCAGCATGAACATGTTTGGAATTATGTGTGTACTCTCAACCAAGTAGATTTAGAAAAATTGTAATTAAAAAACTGGATACGTTTCATTTCAGACTTTGATAGAAAAGCAGACATTTGAGGTGAGCAAATTTAGAGTGTCGCTGGTGTTGAGAGTGCTCTATACTGGAGCTGCTTTCCACCTAAACTTGAGAACTACCCAGAGTTCTCTGCTTCTTTTTTTTGCATAATTTATGCGTCACTCTATGCCTGAAAGGGAATTGTTTTGACTTATACTGGGTGCTCCCTTGTGTCTGGACAAAGCTATACCTCTCTGAAGAGCTCTAATGAGAGTGAAACACGTGTCAGGGGTTGCTTTTATTCATTTCAGGTTGGCTTGGATGGTATTTTATCAATCCAAAGCGGTAATACTGTGCCTGGAGTGGTAAAAGGTTTTGGCCATTTTACAGCTCGGCAAGGATAGCACTGTGCTAATCCCATGCTTAAAGACTTTGCTGTAGACATGGTAAAAGACTTTGTCCCTTTCTATCTCGGTGTGGATGGCACTGTGCTAATCCTATGCTTAAAGACTTTGATAGAAAGCAGACATTTGAGGTGAGCAAATTTATAGTGTCGCTGGTGTTGAGAGTGCTCTATACTGGAGCTGCTTTCCACCTAAACTACCCAGAGTTCTCTGCTTCTTTTTTGCATATATATATATATATATATATATATATATATATATATATATATATATATTTTACACCAACTCCGGTTACGGGATCTGCCTGGCAAATTCACGGGCGGTCCGAGTTAGGGCTACCGGAAGCCCGATACATATATTCACTCCGTTCTGCTCCTCCAACAGACGTACTCGGACACAACACGTATGCTTATGAAATATTTAATTGCAGTTTCCTGCAATTAAATATTTCATAAGCATACGTGTTGTGTCCGAGTACGTCTGTTGGAGGAGCAGAACGGAGTGAACGGAGTGAATATATATATATATATCGCCACACTCCGCTTTACACTTCTCCTTGCTTGGAAAAAAGACAGACGACAAACCCAGATTTGGTGCATTCAGGTGTTTATTTTCAGTGCGCCACCATTACTGCCATGACGCGTTTCGGCCAAACTCGGCCTTGATCACATATATATATATATAATCCACTTCCTTTGGCTATAATGACAACACTGGACCTGTGGCAAGTATGAACAGTTTAGCTGCCCTGGCAGTGGAAACAGTATTTGACTGTGCAATAATTATAAATAGAGGGGCAGCATGAACATGTTTGGAATTATGTGTGTACTCTCAACCAAGTGGATTTAGAAAAATTGTAATTAAATAACTGGATGCATTTCACTTGGCATTTATGCGCTCGTACAAAGAGAATTATGGGATACTTATTGGGAAAATGAAATTAATCAGCTCATGAATGTCTATTAAAAGAAAGAGAATTAACAGATATTGCCGACTAAGGCCACATATATGATTGACATTTGACTATATTTAGCATAATAGCCGTAGGTGTCAAGCGCGCTAGTATTTCTTTTATTTTTATAAAAGGGTGCTTGGTGGGAGGAACACAACAACAGCGATTTCATTGAGCAAGGCTGTGAAGCCAAAACGTGTCTCAAAACTGTTTGGTCCAGTGTTGCCTTTGGATTAAAGAACTGGAGTTTGAAGGTCTTCGAGTGCAGATTCTCTATTGATTACAAGGAGCTTTTGTTTGATGTTGAGAAGGCGCCAGCGGTGACGCCGTTGTCTGCACCACTTGCGGTCAGGTGCATGCTGGCAAATACCGCAACCTTGGACTATTATATATCACGTGAACAAGGAGTTTTTACTCTGAAACGCGTAGTGAATAAACAACTTTGAACTTTGCTCGTTGTCGTGCTTCACTGAGAGCGTGCGGATCCTGGATTGTTCGTAATTTGACTACCGGCTTGCTCCGCCGGTATGCACGCCACCCCTCTCGGGTCTGTGTCAGCCAGAAGGAGTGTTTTCGTTGTGTGATATATATGTGATCAAGACCCGAGTGGGGGTCGAAACGCGTAATGGCGGACTTGCTGGCATTTTAATAAACAGCATTGGATTTGCACAAAGAACCTGGGGTCTGCTGTCGTCTTTTAGGTCCGTGAGAGGCTTCTCTGGAGGACGAATCGAATATATATATATATATATATATATATATATATATATATATATATATCCAAGAAAGAAGTAACTCAAACAGATAGATTCACCAAAGAACAAAAATATATTTCCACTACAACGTTTCAGCTTCCGCCTTTCTCAGGTAGTACAAGATGGTTTGCTCAGTGGCTGCACAGATGACACAGCTGAATTTTCAAAAAGCATCATGAGTGAAGATTCCATTTGGAATGTGGAATCAATGCAGTCCTGAGAGCTCTTGAGATATGCAGTAATCAGGTTGTATTATCAGTAATGTTCAGTCCATCTGGATGCAGTGATTTTAAACGGTACATCCAGAAGTTTTCTCTGGAGTCCAGTAGTTCTTCCTTTGAGACATGTTCCACGGGGAAAATCTTCAAATCTGATAGTAAATGATCCACAAAGTTAAAATGATTGGCTACAGGCTGGTCAATTTTCTTATTAATTATTGCCGATTTGTGGTTCCTGAATCGTGTACGGAGGTCATTCACTGTTTGGCCTACATATTGTTTTTTACAGCTTTGCCGTTGGCACTGAATCACATAAATAATGCATGTTGAGCGACATGTAAGATGCTGTCTTATTCCATAGGTCCTTCTCGTAACAGAACTAGTTACTGATGATGTTTGTAAAAGGTATTCACACGTGATGCACCTTTTAGAGTCACAGCAAAACGTGTCAAGGCTTTCGGTTGAAAGAATAAATCACAGTGTCATACTTCCACGGTGTCAGCGCCTGTCATTTGGATGCAGTGTACAGGATTGGCCGCATATTTACAGATTTTCCGGAATCTTCACGCTGACCCTCCTCGTTCTGGAGCCCCGCGTACCCGGACTCAAATGGTACATTATCTATTATAAAATATATATATATATATATATATATATATATATATATATATATATATATATATATATATATCCACCAAATCCTCTTTCCAGAAGAAAACGGTCCGCACTCATGCAGGTTATGCGATTTTTATTTCCTTATCTCCTTCGTTACAGGTGAAACAAAAGATCTACGCGTTTCGGTATTACAAATACCTTGCTGACGATCAACAGGTTGCTTGTTGTTCCTACACTTATGTGTTTAAATTTCTATGACATCATTTCCTGCTGGTTACTGCAAGCATCCCTGTGAATTATGGGAGATGTAGTTTTCCAAGTTTAATTAAAAGAAGGGGGCATTTTTAACAGTTTTCAATAAGGTTGTTACTTTTCTCTACTTAATTAATGTATTTTGAAATCAGTATTACTATAGTTAATCAAACTAATATGCCTGGTAAGTTCTTCAATGCAAGGCTTTTCATTTTTATACAAATACATTTTGCCTGTATATCATTAAATCCCTCTGATGGGAAAAGTCACGCTAAATGTTCTCTTATTTTCTTCAATTTCAATAATGAAATCCTTTTATTTCTTTTCTTTCTTTGTTACCTTTATCTTTAATGTTCCTTATTACCCTTATACTTCGCTCCCTTTCCGTTCATTCTTCTTTGAGAAGCTTTAGTCATGAGACTATAGATGTATGTATAATTCTTCCGACTGGTTCAGGCCATGAGGTGTCAAAGTACGTTGCTTCAGGATATGTCTTGATTCCTTCTGTCGCAAGGTCTTTTCGCGGTTTCCGCCTCGGTCATTTTTGGTACAGTTTCAATCCCATAGAATTTAAGCTGTTTCCAGTCACTTTGATGATACAGTTCCATATGCTTAGCCATTGCATTTGTTTTATCCTTGTTTATGGTAGCTCTTACATGTTCCATTATGCGTTTTTCAATTCACAAATGGTGCTTCCAATATATTTTAAAGGACACGGGCACTCCATTACATAAACAGTAAATTGTGTTTTGCACGTGATCAATTCTCTAATTACCCATGTCTTGTTGTTTGCCATTTTGATTTCCTTCATGGGCTTCGCAATTTGACACATTTTGCATGAGTAGCATTTGACAAAACCTTTTGTTTTTATCCATGATGATTCCTTTCTTTTCCCTTGTAATGACTGTGAATCAGGTGATCCTTCAGATTTTTTTGCTCGGCGATATGTAATGGTTGGATGCTTTCCAATTATTTCTTTTACCGTTGTATCCAACTGCAGGATTTTCCAATTTTTTTGCAAGATTTTTGAAACTTCCTTACTTTCTTGGGAATAGTCAGTTATCAATCTGATTGGTTCTTTCTTTCCTGTGTTTTCTTTAATTTTGGAAATGAGACATTCTTCCCTGGTTTTTGATTTGTTCTTTCCCAACATCCTTTGATCACTCCCGGGTTATATTTCCTTCTTTTGAATCTTGCAGCTGTTTCAGTGCTGTGTTTTTGCCATTCACTTTCTTCACTGCAGATCCTTCGAGCCTTAAAAACTCCCCATAGGGATGCTGGAGATTAAAGATTGTTGGTGGAAGCTTGTTGCTTCTAAGGTGGCATTGGTTGCAGTGCTTTTCCGATGCAGCGTTGTGTGAATTTGATTTGCCTTTATATAAATTTCAGTGTCCAAAAACACAATTCGTTCATTACTGATTTCATAAGTGAATTTCAGGTTTGTTTCACTGTTGTTGATTATTTCAAAATATTGCTGAAATTCAAGCGCTGTACCGTCCCAGATGATGAGCAAATCATCTATGAATCTGATCCAGCTAATGATTTTCACTAATGCTGAATCATTTTCTGCTTTCCATGCCACCTCCTTCTCCCACCAGCCCATTGCCAAGCAGGCATAGCTGGGACTAAATGAAAAACCCATTGCAGTCCCATTGTTTTGCCGATAAATTTCTTCTCCAAATACGAAGATGTTTTTCGTAAGACAGATTGAGATCATCTCTAGGAGCATCCGATTATGATCACTATAATTTATGCTCCTGTCTTGTAAAAAGAATTCACATGCTTTTAATCCCATGTTATTTTCTATATTCGTATACAACGAAATGACATCCATTGTTATTAGATGATAGGTGTCTTGCCATGGGGTATTTTGTAATATTCTTAGAAAACATCTTCGTATTTGGAGAAGAAATTTATCGGCAAAACAATGGGACTGCAATGGGTTTTTCATTTAGTCCCAGCTATGCCTGCCTGGCAATGGGCTGGTGGGAGAAGGAGGTGGCATGGAAAGCAGAAAATGATTCAGCATTAGTGAAAATCATTAGCTGGATCAGATTCATAGATGATTTGCTCATCATCTGGGACGGTACAGCGCTTGAATTTCAGCAATATTTTGAAATAATCAACAACAGTGAAACAAACCTGAAATTCACTTATGAAATCAGTAATGAACGAATTGTGTTTTTGGACACTGAAATTTATATAAAGGCAAATCAAATTCACACAACGCTGCATCGGAAAAGCACTGCAACCAATGCCACCTTAGAAGCAACAAGCTTCCACCAACAATCTTTAATCTCCAGCATCCCCTATGGGGAGTTTTTAAGGCTCCGAAGGATCTGCAGTGAAGAAAGTGAATGGCAAAAACACAGCACTGAAACAGCTGCAAGATTCAAAAGAAGGAAATATAACCCGGGAGTGATCAAAGGATGTTGGGAAAGAACAAATCAAAAACCAGGGAAGAATGTCTCATTTCCAAAATTAAAGAAAACACAGGAAAGAAAGAACCAATCAGATTGATAACTGACTATTCCCAAGAAAGTAAGGAAGTTTCAAAAATCTTGCAAAAAATTGGAAAATCCTGCAGTTGGATACAACGGTAAAAGAAATAATTGGAAAGCATCCAACCATTACATATCGCCGAGCAAAAAATCTGAAGGATCACCTGATTCACAGTCATTACAAGGGAAAAAGAAAGGAATCATCATGGATAAAAACAAAAGGTTTTGTCAAATGCTACTCATGCAAAATGTGTCAAATTGCGAAGCCCATGAAGGAAATCAAAATGGCAAACAACAAGACATGGGTAATTAGAGAATTGATCACGTGCAAAACACAATTCACTGTTTATGTAATGGAGTGCCCGTGTCCTTTAAAATATATTGGAAGCACCATTTGTGAATTGAAAAACGCATAATGGAACATGTAAGAGCTACCATAAACAAGGATAAAACAAATGCAATGGCTAAGCATATGGAACTGTATCATCAAAGTGACTGGAAACAGCTTAAATTCTATGGGATTGAAACTGTACCAAAAATGACCGAGGCGGAAACCGCGAAAAGACCTTGCGACAGAAGGAATCAAGACATATCCTGAAGCAACGTACTTTGACACCTCATGGCCTGAACCAGTCGGAAGAATTATACATACATCTATAGTCTCATGACTAAAGCTTCTCAAAGAAGAATGAACGGAAAGGGAACGAAGTATAAGGGTAATAAGGAACATTAAAGATAAAGGTAACAAAGAAATAAAAGAAATAAAAGGATTTCATTATTGAAATTGAAGAAAATAAGAGAACATTTAGCGTGACTTTTCCCATCAGAGGGATTTAATGATATACAGGCAAAATGTATTTGTATAAAAATGAAAAGCCTTACATTGAAGAACCTACCAGGCATATTAGTTTGATTAACTATAGTAATATTGATTTCAAAATACATTAATTAAGTAGAGAAAAGTAACAACCTTATTGAAAACTGTTAAAAATGCCCCCTTCTTTTAATTAAACTTGGAAAACTACATCTCCCATAATTCACAGGGATGCTTGCAGTAACCAGCAGGAAATTATGTCATAGAAATTTAAACACATAAGTGTAGGAACAACAAGCAACCTGTTGATCGTGAGCAAGGTATTTGTAATACCGAAACGCGTAGATCTTTTGTTTCACCTGTAACGAAGGAGATAAGGAAATAAAAATCGCATAACCTGCATGAGTGCGGACCGTTTTCTTCTGGAAAGAGGATTTGGTGGATGTATTAAGTGGCGTGGTTCAGCCGCGGGAGCTCGCACCCATACTGAGCGTTACTGGGTCCGGCGAAAGAATGAACCAAACTGGGATGATATATATATATATATATATATATACATATATATATATATATATATATATATATATATATATATATATATATATATATATATATATACATATTATCTACTGGCGGTCGCCAGTAGATAGTTATAGTTACAACCTATTATCCATAGGAAATCCGCGACATTCTATTTGAAATAACTCTCTTGCCGGTTGACGTATCTTCACAAAATTTTCAAACTTTGTGGGGCGCTCCGGTCCGCTCCTACCCTGAAAGGCTCGGGGGATTCGTCAAGCGGGGGCCGAGAAAAAGGGGGTCCCAAAACGCGTTTTCCCCATGCAATTTTCCATAGGAAACTTTAGACACGGCTACAGCCCGAACTGCTGAACGGAATTACACCAAATTTGGCAAAGAGGTAGTTCTTGGTTCAGAAAGAACCCTTTTTGTTAAATGGTGTAAATCCGTTCAGTAGTTGCTGAGAAAATCAAAAGTAAAAGTATAGATATATCTATGGCCGAGTAGGGTCCGCGTACCCTCAGCGCACCCTGCGCGCACCGTCCCGATCACGAGCTGCATGTTAATTGGCTGTCAGCTGGCTGTCAACATTCCGATTCAGGAAATGTTGGCAGCCATTTTGTCCCTCGGTAGAACCGAGGGACAGAAACAAGTGCGCAAAGTGCACAAAGGGGGCAGGGTAGAAACACCCTGACCCCCTAGGTTTGCTCAGGGGTCCCACAAGGACCCCTGGGCAAAAAAAACCAAAAATGTTTTTAAAAAATCGGCAGGATGCGCTCAGGGTGCGCGAATCCTGCCGAAAAAATCGAAGCGCGGTCTCCCGCGCTCGATGGCATTTTGCCCCCGGGTGGCCCAAGTCCCGGGGGCATGGTGGGGGTGGGTATATTGTTTGTATTGGGGGCCTCAAAGGGCCCCCTAAGCCCGGGGACCGCCACCCCCGGGGCTTTATAGAAAAATGGTGCGGGAGGGCTCTTCTGCCCTCCCGCAGCCCCGGGACCGCCACCCCCGGGGCTTCTTTTTTTATTTAAATAAGGTGTGGGGGGGCTCCAGCCCCCACACGCCCGGGGACCACCACCTCCCGGGGCACTTATAAAATAAATGTGGGGGTCCATTACGGACCCCCAGAGCCCCGGGGACAACCACCTCCCGGGGCTGTGCAATTTAAGGGAGGGGGCCGCGCGGCCCCCTCCTGGAGCCCTTGATGGCCCTGGGGACCGCCACCCCCCAGGGCCGGCTCCTGCAGTGTCCCGGGGTGCCTACCCCGGGACACTGTAGTTTGCTATGGCAGGACGGGAGCCTCGCGGCTCCCGTCCTGCCATAGCAAACTGCTTTGGATATTGGAAGAGAGAGCAGGAAACCTGCTCTCTCTTCCAATATCCAAAGCACATTGCTTTCCACATGGGGAGCTGCATCTTAGCAGCTCCCCATGTGGAAAAGCAATGCCGGCTCCCAAGGGACGCGGGGAGCCGGCGGGACTGTGTGGGGATTGGCGACCCCCCCACAGTCTCCAACGTGAGGCCAGGCCCCGGGGGATGGGGTCCCCGGGGCCATAAGTGGCCCGGGAGGAGGGCCACGCAGCCCCCCTCCCCAAAGTTAAAAAAAAAAACACACAAAAAAAAAAAAGGGTATGGCCGGCCCCGGGGGATGGGGTCCCCGGGGCCTTAAATGGCCAGAGGAGGGGGGCCACGCAGCCCCCCTCCAAAGAATAAAATGTAGAAATAGAGGCCATGCCTCGGGGGATGGGGTCCCCGGGGCCAATACAGGCCTAGGGAAGGGGGGCCACACGGCCCCCTTCCCGTTTTTTTTAAACATTTTAATTAAAGAAAGGGGTAAGGCCCTGGGGGATGGGGTCCCCAGGGCCCAAAAACAGGAAAAAGGAAGGGGGCTACACAGCCCCCTTCAGGGACAAAAAAACAAAACAAAAAAACGATCGGGCCCGCAGGCCCCGCCCCTTCCTTCACCACTCTGCAAACGCGCCCCTGGCACGTTTGCAGAGGGAGAACGATTCCCCTTGAATACTGAGGTCCTAAGCCAACTAGCCCACCAGGAACCTCCAGTATGCGCTAGGACTGCGTTGCAGAGAGGTGTACAGAGGCCACGCCCCTTTTTACACCTCTCTGCAACGCAGCTCTGTGGCGCTTTTTGGATATACCTGTTGGGCTAGTTGGCCCCCAGGGACCCTCAGGTTTCAAGGGGAGTTAATCCCCGACTTAAAACGCGCCACGGGGCGCGTTTGACAGTGGTGAAGGGAGGGGGGGCTCAGGTGACATCTGTGCAAACGCGCCCGTGGCGCGTTTTAAGTTGGGGATTAAATCCCTTCAATCCTGAGGGTCCCTGGGGCCAACTAGCCCAACAGGTACATCCAGAAAGCGCCACAGAGCTGCGTTGCAGAGAGGTGTAAAAGGGGTGTGGCCTCTCTACACGTCTCTGCAACGCAGCCTCTGGCGCATATTGGAGGTTCCTGGTGGGCTAGTTGGCCCCTAGGGACCCTCAGGATTCAAGGGGACTTAATCCCCCAACTTAAAACGCGCCACGGGGCGCGTTTGCACAGATGTCACCTCAGGCCCCGCCCCTCCCTTCACCATTGTGCAAATATTCTTCTAAAATCATCCGAAATACGAATTCCGATTTACTCACCTGTTGTAAGGAGAGACCTCAGTGCTGTATCTTTCAGTCCAGTACTGGTCCTGAAAAGTAATTTTAACCGTACTTACCAGTAACTTGAATTTCCTTCCATAGGATATCATTGCCTGCTTTTTGCTGAAAAAGTTTCTAAGTGTTGATTTTTGAAACCTACAAATATTCCTCTAAAATCAGCCGAAATACGAATTCCGATTTACTCACCTGTTATAAGGAGAGACCTCAGTGCTGTATCTTTCAGCCCAGTACTGGTCCTGAAAAGTAATTCTAACCGTACTTACCAGTAACTTGAATTTCCTTCCATAGGCTAACATTGACTGGTTTCACTTGGAAATTCTTCTAAGTGTTGAGTTTTGGAACTTTATAATATTCCTCTAAAATCAGCCGAACTACGAATTCCGATTTACTCACCTGTTATCAGGAGAGAACCCAGTGCTGCATCTTTTAGCCCAGCACTGACCCTGAAAAGTAATTTTAACCGTACTTACCAGTAACTTGAATTTCCTTCCATAGGCTAACATTGACTGGTTTCACTTGGAAATTCTTCTAAGTGTGGAGTTTTGGAACTTAAAAATATTCCTCTAAAATCAGCCGAAATACGAATTCCGATTTACTCACCTGTTATCAGGAGAGACCTCAGTGCTGCATCTTTCAGCCCAGTACTAATCCTGAAAAGTAATTTTAACCGTACTTACCAGTAACTTGAATTTCCTTCCATAGGATATCATTGCCTGCTTTTTGCTGAAAAAGTTTCTAAGTGTTGATTTTTGAAACATACAAATATTCCTCTAAAATCAGCTGAAATCCGAATTCTGATTTACTCACCTGTTATCAGGAGAGACCTCAGTGCTGCATCTTTCAGCCCAGTACTGGTCCTGAAAAGTAATTTTAACCGTACTTACCAGTAACTTGAATTTCCTTCCATAGGCTAACATTGACTGGTTTCACTTGGAAATTCTTCTAAGTGTGGAGTTTTGGAACTTTAAATTATTCTTCTAAAATCAGCCGAAATACGAATTCCGATTTACTCACCTGTTATCAGGAGAGAACCCAGTGCTGCATCTTTTAGCCCAGCACTGACCCTGAAAAGTAATTTTAACCGTACTTACCAGTAACTTATCTTTTCTTCCCTAGCAATCCATTGTCTGGTTTTCAGCAGAAAAGTTTCAAAGTGTCGATTTTCACAAACTACAAATATTCCTTAAAAATCGCCTGTATGACTTAAACGCATTTTTTCAACTGTTTACAGGAGATGCACCAGTGCTGGATCCAGGATCCAACACTGAGTAAGAAAAAGTAACGATAACAGATTTTACCTGCTAAGTGAATTTCCTTCCATAGGATAACATTGGTGATTCTATGAGGAAAAGTTTCAAAGTGTCAACTTTTAAAATACAATAATATTCCTTAAAAATCACGACTGTAACCAAAACGCTTTTACTCAACTGTTTACAGGAGATGTCCCAGGACTGAATCTAGGATCCAGTCCTGTGGTTAGAAAAGTAATCCATAAAGTAACTAATTGCATTTAACTAGAAATTCACATTGAGCTGAATGTTGCATTGTGTTTGAAAATGTGTTGCCCATTGCAACAACTGTAACTACTGTACTTAAAAGTCTATTGCCTATGTGCAAAGTATTTAAACTAAAGTAATTCATTCTGAGAAAGTATTTTTTGTAATGTAATGTATAATGTAATTACAATGTAATTTAAAAAATAAAATATGTAAAAGAAATTGTTTGTAAAAATGTAGTAAATCAGTATGAAAAAATTTTATATAAAAATTAATACATTTAAAAAATGTCATTTAAAAAACCTTTGAAATTCACTGAAAAAACCGTAGGTTTCAGGCACGTTATAGTTACAAATTAGCATTTAAAAACCTTTGAAATTCACTGAAAAAACCATAGGTTTCAGACACGTTATAGTTAGAAATTAGCATTTAAAAAACCTTTGAAATTCACTGAATAAACCATAGGTTTTAGGGACAGTTATAGTTAGTTGGACATTGCACTCGTACAAAACCCGTGAAATTCCCCCGTTATAGTTAGTTCAGCTAACTATAACTCGCGCCCCCGCAATGCATTGCTGATGACGTCACATATTACATCACTCATGACATGGTCAGTGACATCACTGATGACATCACTGATGACATCTCAAATGACATCACTGATGACATCATCCACGTGATAATCTGATGCAGCTCTTCACACCGTAATATAACCTTTGATACACCCAATCTAAATTACAGACTGCCATTCGCAAAACCATAGACACTCCAACACCAATAACTACATACCCACTCACTGATTCTTAGGACTACACACACACATCCACTCACTCACCCGTACAGTCACTCATACTTATGGTCACTCAGTACAGGACTATCATATGCACTCTTACTCCTATATAGACACTCAAACACCGCCACTCATCCATAGAGGTACTCACACACCTAGTCAGTCATGCAAATAATTAACCACACTGCCATTTACTCACCTATACAGTTATACACACACCAGCTCACTTAATCATACAAATACTAGCACATTGTTACGCTCTTATACAATCACTGATACAAGCACACACTCATCCATACAGCCACTATCACAATCACTCACTCTCGCTTATAGCTATTTATATACTCTAACACACATATATACTGCCTTTCACATATGTAGTTACTCACGCATGTACCACTGGGACATACATTCACTCACTAACACACTCTTACACACACTTACCCACCCATACAGTCTATCACAGATGCACTCTTGAAACCATCCACCCAGTGAATCACCCACTCACACATCTATGCACAGTCGCACACACCCCATCCACACAAACACTCAGGCACCCATACAGATACTCAGACAACAAATCAATAACTCTTATAGACACTCATGTAGCTATTCACAAACCCATGCAGCCACTTACACAGCAACAGACAGATACAGACATTCACCCAGTTTAGTCACTAACCCATGCATTCAGTAAGATACGTTTAATCACTCACTTATAGAATTAGTCACGCACCTACTAAATCATCCATACAGACACTTATACACCCACTCATTCTTCAATACGCCTTTCCCTATATATATTAAAAATATTTAAACTTTACAGAAACACACAGTCACTGGATGATGTCATCAGTGATGTCATTTCAGATGTCATCAGTGATGTCATCAGTGATGTCACTGACCATGTCATGAGTGATGTAATATGTGACGTCATCAGCAGTGCATTGCGGGCGCGAGTTATAGTTAGCTGAACTAACTATAACGGGGGATTTCACGGGTTTTGTACGAGTGCAATGTCCAACTAACTATAACTGTCCCTAAAACCTATGGTTTTTTCAGTGAATTTCAAAGGTTTTTTAAATGCTAATTTCTAACTATAACGTGTCTGAAACCTATGGTTTTTTCAGTGAATATATATATACATATATATATATACATATATATGTATATATATATTCACTGAAAAAACCATAGGTTTCAGACACGTTATAGTTATATATATAAAAATTTGATAATTTCCGGGGAATCCAGAAAAGAACCAGCAGCACACCAGAGGACGGCACAATAGACTATTATTGGGCACACAAACAATGCATTTCGGCGAAGCCTTTCTCAAGTTAGTGACCTGTGCTCAATCTCCCTTAGAAATACGGTTCACAGTTCATAGATAGTGAGAACATACTATCGTATCATGTCAGTTCATATATCGATTACATTAATCAACATAGATCAAACAACTTATGTGAAATTATATTGTAAATACATGATTTAAACATGACAACAAAAAATAATAACATGCAATCATTGCCGGGACATTCAATTCTGGAGTATGTATGTCAGTCATCGACAGTGTGGAAATACTCTACGGTAAAGCCGCGCTCAAAGATAATGTACTTAATTTATATGAAGCCATAATAAGCGATCCCCACTATAACATTCGAGGTGCGGGCATTTCTCGTATTCATCCACCCAACATAAAGCGCCTGATAGCTTATCCACGGGATGGATATCACGGATGCTCAAACCATTTGCATCGGACCCCTAGAAATGTAAGTGAGTGTGGCTATCACTATATATATATATATATATATCCTACAGTATCGCTTCTAATGGACCAACGGACCCGTGGAAAGTGGTGCGTGTGTCGGCTAAGCACTCAGACTGAAGAATCTTTTTTTTTTAGAGTTTTATATAGCGCGAACTAGACCCGAAGATATCGGGTATCAGAGCGCTTTACATAGTACCAGTTTCGTTACACAAGGACACATTCATTTTTGTATTAGGCACGGGGAGATTAAGTGATTTGCCCAGAATCACAGGATGTTGAGCGTCGTTGCCGAGACTCGAACCCGGTTCCCCAGCTTCGACGTCGACCGCTCTAGCCGTAAGGCTACATCCTCTCCCCTAATCTTCCCACGATCAATCATAAGCAAATAACTCACTCTCAGGACACGAAGAAATATTGCAAGTACTCAAGTTCACTGAGCTTCACATAATGCGTTTTGGCTGTCCCGCAGCCTTGTGAACAATAATAATAAGAAATATGTAAACAATACTAAAAAAATTATTGAACTCCAACATTAATAAATATACTATTCCCATTTAAGAATGTGAAACAGTAGGGAAAGCATTGGACACCAAAGGGGTAAAGTTTACTATTCCCACTCCAGTGTGTGCAACAGTAGGGAAAGCGTAGGACTAAAGAAGGGTACAATTTACTATTCCTACTCAACTGTGTGCCACAGTAAAAAAAGCATTGGACTCTGGAGGGGTAATATGTACTATTCCCACTTCAGTGTGTGCAACAGTAGGGAAAGCGTTGAACTCATGAGGGGTTCAATTTACTATTCACGCTCCAGTAGGTGTAACAGAAGAGAAAGCGTTGGAATCAGGAGGGGCAAAATTTACTATTCCCACTCTAGTGTAAGCAACAGTAGGGAAAGTATTGGAGTCAGCAGGAGTTACATTTACTATTCCCACTCCAGTAGGTGCAGCAGTAGGGAAAGCGTTGGACTCAGGAGGGGCAAAATGTACTATTCCCACTCCAGTGTGTGCAACAGTAGGGAAAATGTTGGATTCAGGAGGAGTTCAATTTACTATTCTCACTCCAGTAGGTGCAACAGTAGAGAAAGCGTTGGACTCAGGGAATGGTAAATTAACTATTCCCACACCAGTCGGTGCAACAGTAGGGCAAGCGTTGGACTCAAGAGCGGTTAATTTACTATTCTCACTGCAGTCAGTGCAACAGTAGGGAAAGTGTTGGACTCAAGAGGGTTTAAATTTACTATTCCCACTCCAGTAGGTAAAATAGAAGGGAAAGCATTGAACTCAGGAGAGGTTACATTTACTACTCCCACATCAGTCGGTGCAACAGTAGGGAAAGCGTTGGACTTAGGAGGGGTAAAATGTACTGTTCCCACTCAAGTCGGTGCAACAGTAGGGAAAGCGTTAGACTCAGAAGGGGTACAATTTACTATTCCCACTCCCTTCACTGGTACAGTACAAAGAGAGTACTTCACTTCAAACAAATAACATATGATAACACCTCTAATAAATACCACTAAATATAAAATTCAAAATACAAACATTGAATATCTTAATTTTAACAAAAATAAAAAAAATAGCATAAATATTACATTTTATAATAAATATTATCAATTAACACAATTGTTATTGATATAATTAATATACCATACTATATTCCCCAAAAACATAAAAGCCAACAATTAAAATGTAATAAACAAAGTAAAACAAAATTAACACATTAAATAATATTATTTTTCAAATAAATGAATACCATTTTTTAATGTATTATTACTTAACTAACTTCCTGTATTCCTCTACAAACTAAACAACACACATCTTACCACTTAACAAATATGATAAGTTCACAATCAACATAATTATCAATTAAA
The DNA here is from genome assembly GCA_963921515.1 of Calotriton arnoldi. Taxonomy (NCBI): domain Eukaryota; kingdom Metazoa; phylum Chordata; class Amphibia; order Caudata; family Salamandridae; genus Calotriton; species Calotriton arnoldi. Next base: position 1,042,296 of record CAWUFW010000425.1, on the reverse strand, counting down.
TAATTAATATTAAAGTAATCATTAATAATCAAATTATTTCCTAATTAAATTCCCACCTGGAATATAATTTTTAAAATATCTTAATTGCACAATTTACATAATTAATCATCAATTAAATATCAAATAATAATTTAAATGACTAATTAATTAATTATTACTAATTTACTTCCCACCCTGTACCTCTACAAACCCAACAACCCGCACCTAAAACATAACTTTAAAAAATTACTTAATTACACCATTTTCATAATTAATTCTCAATTAAATAACTATTAATAATTAAAAGTTAATTATTAATTAATAATAAATAAATCACTTCCCAACCTATACCCCTATAAAACCCATAACCCGCTACGACACAAAAAATGACAATAAACAATTAAATTAAACAAAAAAACAAAAAATGTACAAACTGTATTAAAAAGCATTAACAATAATTATACAAACAATTTATCACATATACAATTAAAACATACTAAAATACATAAAAATGTAAAAAAAATATTATTAACAACAATATTTTATAAATGATATTAAAAACATAGATATTCATAACATCGATATTAACAACATAGATATTTTTTATATCAATATTATTTATGTTAGAAAATCGATATTCTTGTCAACGATATTCTTGCTCACAATATTTGAGGATCGCGATATTAAAACCTCGATATTTCTGCATCTCAATATTTTGTCAGATTTGCACTGTTGCAGTTCATACTCTACCCTTGAACCGCCTACCCATTTCAAAGTAACAGAAAGCTGTGCTATGAGCTGCGTTGCATAATTTTATATTTAATAAAACAACATAAAAGTACACAAAGTGGCTTTGCTTGCCTTAGTAAATGCAGATAATGATTTAGTTGGAGGTCTGTGCCGCAAAAGTGATGCAACCCAACACAAAAACATAGTAAATCAGGCCTATAGTGCCTACAATTTTCAGTACTGTGGAAATAATATTCTTTGTTTTATATTAGACTGTTTTTAAATATTTGATTCTCACATTATTCATTGTTTGGTCATTGTGAAAGAACATTATTATATTTATCACTCAATATGATTTTTATGTAAAGTTACAAGTGTAATGTATGTATGTATGTATGTTTGTTTTGTAGATAGACACCAGCCTTTTGATGAAACCGACATTGCCAGCTTTAGTGATCCTGGAGCTGATGGTATGTACACATATATAAGTATATCTGCAACACAAGATGAATTTGTGTACTGCACGATCACATACATGAGTACGATGTATATATTTTTTTCTAAGCACTGATATCTTTGTAACGGTTAGCATTGCAAAATTATATGTTGCTAAAATACTATTCATTACCATTATTAAAATGTAAGTATGAATTGTGTTCTACATTTACCATTAATTCATGCAACACAGAACAGCAAGGGATCTTGCTGCACTGCGTTTTATGAAAGGGAGGTACCAGAAATACTCCATGTTTACCTTGTAATGCAGTATTTCTGATCTCATTGTGCGAGTGCACTGTGCCTCTGAGAAGGTGTGTTTTTGTGCCGGAAGGGACATTTTTCTACACAAAAACAATCATTAGAAGACATATAATAACAATATGGGTCAAAAGAGCTTTCTATCGGTAAACCAATGCTGCAAAGCAACTTTGCTGGATGGTCAGTGTAGTGTAGGTGTCTTTTGAAAATCTGCTCCTCCCTGTATATGGAAAATGACCAAAGCCTATAGCAACAATAGTAAGAGTCAATGGTGGATATGATATGTGATACAAAAATGCACCTGCGGAAGCGATAACTTAGAGAAATATGTGTTTGGACTTCTACATTGCATTTTATATGGTGTAGTTTATAGTGTGCCACACAGGGAATGACATTTGAATAAAAAGTTTATGCTTTTTATTTTATTTTAAATGTATGAAACATATATGGACTACTTCACAAACGTTAAGCTACACTTCTTAGTAAATGTAAATATGTTTTGGCTATGGACAAATGGCTTGTGTTATTTAGTAATAAGAATTGTACGTCTGTTGAGATTCAGTCAATGGGACTGAAACTCTACACATACAAATATAGGACAGACCTATCATTTATTTGCTGAGTCTATGCCCACTCTGCGAGTAATATCATTGCACTTGTATTTTCTGAATGGAAATATTAGAGGTAACATTAGTACAAGGGAAATTCCACCTTTAAGAATTAGGCCTATGAAGTGTGCTAATTACATTGCTGATGATTGTGATGTGTATGAGTTTGTTTTGTGATTATACGTGATGCACAATAACAAGGTAAGATAGTTTGTCTGCCATTTGATGTTTTTATGCATAGGGACAGATATTCAAATGATCCAAAATCTATATACTACATACAATCCTGCAAGAATGTTGTGTTCAAATAATCAACATTTGCTTGCAGTACCTAGGATAAGTAGAACCAGGAGTGGCGGCAGATCATTTGCCTTCCTAGTAGCTAGAATTTGGAATGGACTGCTACTACAGCTAAGACAGACTAACTATGAATCAGCCTTTATGAAAATGCAAAAAACTTTCCTGTTTTAACTGTTTTCTCAGCTTCAGTTTACCTGGGTGTTTCAGTGTGGGGAAGCCCTTGAGGGTAGCCATGAGCTTAAGAAATCCCCATGAATAGAATAGAATTGAATTTGCGAAACAATAACGTGATTTAACTGATTTGGGGGACTGTCAATTTTTCATTACCAGATTTGGTCATTCTCCACTAAATTTCAAATATTATAAATGGTTACTTCACGCTTTTAAGGGATAAATACACATTTATATACATTTTGTATTTACTTATATAAAGCAGAAACATGTAATTATTGAGATAATATGTGATGTCAGGCATTTCACATTAGTAAGTATTCTGTCCAATTTTACAATTTTAATGGCTAAAACAGATAACAATGTAGGAAGTATTTTTTTCCTGAAGAAAATCTAACCTCATATGTAGGTAGTCATGTGTGGATTTAATTGCAAGAAGGCCATTATCTTGAAAATTATTTGGTACCTAGGGCTTGATTACGATGGCGCTCGGAAGGGCCTTTGCGGTCCCGTTGGAGTCAGAAAAGACCGATTTGGTCGCGTAGGAAGCGGTCCTCCTGACCGCCATATTACAATGGATACAGATAGGCATTTTCCCGGGGCAGTCCTTCTGAATCCGACAGGAAATTTCGACCGCACCGGTGTCGGAAGGGGCCAATGGAGACAGACAGAAGCGCGGAAGAGCGCTCTGACCGCCCACCCCATAACGATGCACCTATCAGGCCATCTGACCGAGGGGGTTAAACCAGCTTGTCAGATTTGGCAGAAACAGAGGGATAGATGGAACAAACTCAACTCCACGCACCTCTCCACGTCCTGGGACACCATGGATCCTGCTTTACAAGTCCTGCCACTGCTCTACCTGCTCCAATACTACCAAATCCGATGCCGTCGCAGACCCAACCTGAGGTAAGTCAAACACCTTTCACTGCATGTATATTCCACGGTCAAGTCCAGGTCTTCCATCCCAAAGCTGGCCCATACCGCGGCCTGCAGGTCTGGCTGACCCAAACATGACCCAGGCACCGCTCTGGGGCAACTTACCTGTGTACCTCAGCCATCTTGCTGGACACAGGAATCCATTGGCATGGCCCACACTCCTGCAGGGCACGAAGGGCCATTGTCACCTCTGCAGTGGGGGGTCCATTTTCAATATAGACTGCAGGCATGTGGGCTGGCCGTGCTGGTCACATATTAGCAGTGACACAGCGGTGGGCAGAAATGCCTAGTCAGAGGCAGATGAGCCTCTAACACGTTACTGGTCACAAAGGGGCCAAGTTGTCAGTCCCCCTCCCACGCATTAGCTGCCATAATCTTGACAGCAGATTGATCACAAATAGTTGGCCTGAGCACAATTGGACACACTTACATGCAAATGCACAAACCTCACCATTGACTGATTTGCCCTGCACAAAATAAACTCAACTTACCTATGCAACACTCATCTCAGTGCACACACTTCTTGCACACTCACCCTATCTCCTGTTATTACAACAGACTACACACATGCACTGGTCTATGGAAAGCCAATACAGAAACATCACACCCTTCAACCTTCTTGAACCCATGACCTATTTACATCCCACAACATCCCACAGCAGCCATAGCTGGACATATGGGGCATAACACCTATCACAGGCCATGGTTCTGCCACCTGACAGCACTGCTTGGGCTCAAATGAATGTGCTGACACCACTACAACCAGGGACCTCCATATATGCTATCACCTTCATGAACAGCAACATCACAACTCATGTCACCACACGTATCACTCTCCATTATCTAGGAGTCACTCCAAAAAGGCCCCTCATTGCACTTTCACACTCTCATGAGCTAACAACATTACCACTATCAACAACAACATACTCCATGACTATTGACCACATGCAACTCACAACCCACAGTAAACACTATTGACTCTGCTAGGCACAGGTGAAAGCTCACTGCTCTCACAGCTGCTGACATTCACAGAACTTGTCAAAAACTGCTCTTGTGTCACATCAGGATATGCATCCATGCACAGTAAACATGTCACTACATTGGGACACCAGCACAATATGGCAGACCATTGCCAGGGACACCCCCTCCACCTTAGTAGCTACACACCAAAAGGCTTGGCTGGCCAGAAGGAAACTCAGAAAGAGTGAGCATTCTGAGCTATGTCGCAGGCACTGTAGTCTGTAGGGGTATGTCTATTCTCCATACAGCACATCACTAAACTTCATACCCATGTGTCACTCATAGCCGCATAACTCATGTGTTCACAACTTCACTGTGTACAACATTTGCTACCAGCCAGCACTACACACTCTTCCTTGTCACCTCCATGTGTGAAGGAAGTTTTTCCATCAGACATCGATATGCATTGCCATGACATAACGAAGAAGAGATGTCGCGGGGAGGGACAATATCATCATCACATGAGTACAGATGATACACATGAAACACAGGTACTCCCATACATCAGACACACTTTTATGAGAGCACACAACTTCACCCTCTACATACATTACACTCAAACTCCTTAGGTACAGCACATCTGCTACTAAGAGGAACATTCCATGCACCACACTGTACATGTATAACACAGCATACAACACAGAGAGTATCTGTATATGTCAGGGTGGCTATACCATACATACCAACAGCTTTCACACACACTCCACACCACCTGACTCAAGGCTATCATTGCCAGAGATTGCACTCAGTAAACATCTAAGAAGGTGTGCACACAACACATAAAATCATACCCCAAGAGCATCAAGACAGTGGGGCAGGTCATGACTCTTGCATCCATGCCCCAAAGATTTCTTCTGTGAGCCTGTATACAACATCTCAAACACCAGGCCCACATTTACATCTTAGTTGGTCACCCTATGTCTAGACCAATCACAATGGACAGGCTAACACTTACCATTACAATATCTGTGGCCAGCTCACAAGCTCTTGCCATGCAGTCTGCATTCAACAGTCCTTACTTACTGCACATCCTCACAAATGTCAGCATCTCATGGCACAACCTCAAAAGCATCTTCACATATATCATATACTCATCTCTAACAAGCATCAGGATGGATGGGAGTGGGTCATTTAACAACTCTACACTGCTGATGTAACCTACTGCTCTTCAACTACAGAATCTACTTGTATAATGGATTAACGTATAGGGCAGTGTTGCAAAGTGAAGTGTTGTAGACTGGAGTGGCGTACACTGGAATGGAGTACAGTATAATGGCATGCAGTGGAGTGGCAGTCACTGATGAGGTGTAATGGAATAGCATAGAATGGAGTATGCTAGACTAGAGTAGCACACACTGGAGTGGTGTATAGTGGAGTGTCATACAGTGGAGTGTAGAGTTGGACAGCATGTAGAAGAGTAGCGTATAGAGTGGGGTGGCATACACTGAAGAGGCATAGAGTTGACTTGCATACAGTATAAAAGCATAGAGTGGAGTAACGTAGAGAGGAGTGTTGTACAGTGGAGTGGCATAGAGTGCAATACGATATAGTGTACATTGGAGTAGCGTATAATGGAGTTGTGTAGACTGCAGTGTCATACATTGCTGTTAGATAGAGTGTAATAGCACACAGTGGTGTGGCACACCTTGCAGGGGAGTCCAATAGAATAGTATAAAATGAAGTGCAGTACAGTGGAGTGCCATACACTGGACTGGTGTAGATTGGAGTAGGGTACAGTGGAGTGCCATAAAGTGCAACAGAGTAGACTGGAGTAGCATACAAAAGTATGGCATAGAGTGGAATAGCATCTAGTGGAGCAACATCCAGTGGAGTGGCGTACAGTTGTGTTGCATACAGCGTAATAGTGTTGAGTACAGTGATGTACAGTGGACTCTCTTACAGTGGAGAGGCGTAGAGTGTAATGGTATTGAGTGGAATAGCATGTAGTGGAGTGGATACAGTGGCATGGGATATGGATGTATGAGATATTTCAGCTACTTAGAATATGGTGTGCAGAGTAAGGCAGCACAGCGAATCTACATGTACAAATGAAAGGCTGAAAAATGCGATATCCACAAACCACTGTCTCACACATTTGATCAGCACACTCTCACTACTCCCAGCTGATGTAGCCTACAAGTTGCTAGATTCCAGGATGGCAAGGCCACAAGGACACCCTGCACATAGCACCTGCAGCAATGTCCCCATGTGCATTTAACCTGTTGCATAGTTGGAGACTGGGACAACCTATGCCCTCTCCAACTGGCATGTACATGTGGAAAATGTGCAAGTGCAAGTCCATTAACATATATTGCTGCAACTGCAGTTCTCCTGCCATTAATGATGCTTTGGTGGGAAAGTTCACACATGGAAATGCACTCATGTGCCTGTAAAGTTATACATTTGATAGACAACAGCACACCTTCCCATGTGTGCTTCAAAAACAACTTATAGTGCACCTATGAAACACCCCATCCACCCTACAAGTCATACAGTAAACCAAAATTGTTGATGTTGATATAGTGGAAGCAAAGATGCCATGCGTAACATAGCATACCCCACCCAAGGCAATGTATAGCCCAATAGTAACATTTCACAGATAAGCATCAAATCCACATTGACTCTCTGATTCTGCAAACCCATTACCTGCTCCAAGGTCTGGGTATACCTGCCTCTGCAAATCCATCAGATGCTATAGTGACAGTGGTACTACTATACTGTAGCAGGGCGGGAAAGCTGGCTTCTGTAGTGGTAGGGAGGGGGAGTGCTGACTCGGGTAGTGGGAGGGCTGGTCTCTGGATGGGGAGGGCTAGGCCTCAACATTTTTGGAATTTTATATCCCTGAAGGGGACTAGGGGGTTGGAAATGGAGAGGGCAATCTTAGCCCCCTTCTTCACTGAATGAGGAAGGGGAGCTTTTTTTGTTTTCCTTGTAGATTTTTGGGTGGGATTGGGGCGGGGGCTCCCTTACCCTTCTTCCCCTGTTGGGAAGGGACTTGTGCTGCATGGTTGATGGTGCCGCCCTTCTAAGGGGGTGCAGGATGTGGAACTGTAAGGGAGCAGTGGGAAGCCAACCCTCTTTTCTTTGAGAGGAGGGCAGCACTGGAAGGCCAGAGGTCCAGGGCACACCGGGTAGGGGTTTTGTGAGATTTGAGAACAGGTGTGGTGATGGTTGGGGTTTTGGAAGGAGAGGAAACTAAGGTCTGAGAGGTGGATGCATGTTTTGTGTGTGTATGTTTTGGAGTGTTCTGGGATGGTGTTGTGCCTTGGGTGTTGTGAGTGGGTGTTGTGCTGGGTGTAGTGTGTTTGCGTTTTTTTGGACAGGTGAGAAAGTGTACTGCATGGGAATGTCTGGGTGCTTGTGTGCTTAGCTTTGCATGTTCTCTGGTCAGGCGGCGGCATTGGGAGGGTGGATGGGGAAGGAACAGGATCCGGGCAGGGAGGCTGGTAGGTTTGGATGGCTGCCATCAGTGTCGAGGCCAGAGACTGGACAGATCTCTGCAGGCCCGCAATGAATGCCCTCCAGGAATGCAACAACTTGTGACAACTTGTGACCTACAGAGATCTTCCGCAGGATGTCTATGGCCTCCACACTGATGGCAGCAGGGGAGACAGGGGCGGGCTGTGGTACCTGGAGGGAAGGGGACTCTACCCTTCTTAGGATATTGGCCCAGGATAGCAGTTTGGGGAGCAGCAGGGAGGGTGGAAACAGAACGTGGTTTGGCAGACGAAGATGTTGATGTTGTTTTCTGTCCTTTGTCCGCCACCACCATAAAGTCGCCGCTGGAGTGTGACGATGTGGAGGTAGGTGTCTCATCTCCTATCCCCTCCAGGGCACTCCCATCACCCTCCAAGGCACTGGTCCCCTCTGTTTCGGTAGCTACTCGGGGACCACTCTGGACAGCTGCTTCCCCAATGGTGTTGGGCCCCTATCCTTTCCTGCCCTCAGTTGATGCTGTAACAGAATGAGACATAGCTTAAATGCAAATGGCCGTGGCACAAATCTGAAAGCCTATCTGTATTCAACTCTTTATAAATCAGTATGGTAAATAACTTGTACACGGATTTGCTGCATCAGCACAACCCTTAGCATGAGAACATGCTGTATTGACACATGACCTGTGCAAAGTCCATCTGCATGATGTTTTGGACAATGGCAGCTCCTATTGCATGTGCAAACATATACATCCCAAATCCTCTTCTTATGTGTAGCAAGACCTACATACATCCTCTCAAACTAGGTCCTCATACAATGGTGTAGTGACCCTCTGATATCTCATTGAAAGGCCTGATGTATACACCACTACCCATCCAAACTGAGACATGCAAATATGGAAAATTCAGGAATGCATAAACTGATATACTGAGTACTGTAGAACACCTACTTGAGATAAGCATCATCACAATCTGAAGTTGCAATTGACATAGAAGTGGACACCACACCCAGCTTACATCCCCAATTATCAGGCTCACTGCTGCCCACCGCCATATGATGCTGTTGACATATTCACATCAGACGACTCGCTACGTGTCTCAGGTAGTTTGGATATATATAGGTACAAATCACTTTGTAATAGTGTCAACAAAGAACAATGCACATGAGCCTGCTTAGGGCAATCTCAGTCAAGGGCCTTGCATGTGAACAGACCTCATCCACAGAATCTTTGTCAATGCCAGGACAACACTTTAAGGACAGGAGTCCTTGGAATGAGCCCATCAGTGAAGATGAGAGTGGCCTCCACAAGGACAGGGAATGCGCTGTACAAGCCATTACCTGGTGTTCGTCATACCCATGTTGTACTGACCGCTGACACACACAGGGTACATCAGTGACTCAAGATATCACTCCTTGATGCATGTCAGCGGCCACAGACTGACTGGGCACTGATGCAAATGCCTATCCCACCTCAATGCATACACAGTAAGCTCTGCCATTCAGCTAAACATTGGCAGACTCTATTGCAATGTACAGTACAATTGTCTCAAAGATACTAAAGTTTCACTCTCTCTGATCCCATCCAACCTTGTCAACCCTTAGGGGTGACACATTCACCCAATCCGGACACACCACTCCATTGCATCATTCTTACACTGTCTGCCCATCACAAATACATATTGCCATGCATACAATGCACAAATAGACATCACCTAATGCATACAGATTGTTTCCCATCTACACTATCAGCTCATGTGTGCTGCTGTTGTGAATGTGCCAGTAAAGCATCTAATGTGATGATATGTTGCAGGTAGGCATCTCCAAAGTAAACTGTGGTGCTGTTATCTGAATATTTCTGCCAAGAATACTATATATTACTTTTTTGACACTATTTGTATTGTCTGAAAATCTATGTATAAATAATTGAAACTAGTATATAAAAAATTATTTATAATATACAAAAGATGGCAGTGGTCTTAAAGAAAACAGTCAGCACCTCTGTCCAGTTTGCGCATGTAAATCACAATATGTAAAATAGCGTGCTCAATGTCAACACGTGCCATTCACAGTGTTACCCAGTGCGTAGAGAAAGAATTTCTCATGCACATCACTTATGAAAATTCGAACGACAGAGCACAACACAAACAAAGTCCCATCTGACCAGCAATAGTCAGTAAAGTATTTAATATTCAAAAAAGAGCAGTAACTATAACAGTCAGTAAGTCAAGAGCTTGATTATCGGTGAATCAGTGTTGTGAAATGTTGACACGTCGTTGTAGCAAGTAAACAGCCGACACGTGTTTCGTCGATAGACGACTTTCTCAAGGCTTAGTTCGAAATCAGTATGCGGAAGAATCAACGCAAGCACCCTTATGTTCCTCCAATAGGTAGTTTAAGGAGTGCAATGAAAGCAATCCCGAATCCATGAATTATAATGAACTTGTAAGTTCACCAGTTACAGTCGAGTTAGACAAACCCATTATAGTAGACAGGTAGAAGCCAAGGTAAAGCGCTTCTAAAAAGGTATCGGTTCTCCGTTGAGGTCCTAAGAGCGAAGTTTACTGCTCCCAGTGCGTCAGGTTAATTAACTGCTGGTTAGGACTTTGTTTGTGTTGTGCTCTGTCATTCGAATTTTCAAAAAATTATTTATGTTAGTTGATTTTCTTATATGTTGAATAAATGGAACATATATTTCTCTTTATCATTTTCTTCATTTTATCATTTATTATTCTCTGTCTCTTTCTGACACATCTCTGATTTTGCTCCCCGGGTTTAGATCCTTTCCTCAGCCCACCTGAGACGCTTGGCGCTCATATTTATCCTTAGGCAGGTGATTTTCTTTCCCCTCCTGGGAAGGTTCCTTATTTCAGTGTATTTCTGCCATACACAACACATAGGACAAGGGGATATTGAGCAGACTCCTTGCACCCTGAGTGCTTAATAGGCCATGCCACAAGCCCCTGCCAGACCATTGCATGAGTTACAGTTGTCAGGGAGCCACACTGCACACATAAGGATGACAAGTATCCTGTGTGGGACAATTTACACACTTCTTTTCATGTGTCTGTTTTTACATTATTCTCCAAATTGGATCTACAACTATGCTTAGATTTGTTTTGAGGACACTGCCAATGTTTTTGCTACATAAAGTGGAGACAGTGGTAAACACCAGGCACTAATACCATTCCTAAACCAGCAACTTTGTTCATATTGCATGGAACATGAGTCATCTCAAAGCTTCCTGGGGTGATGATGGCTGTGATAAAAGGTAGTTAGTCATGCACAAAGGTACCCTCAGCCCAATACTCACCCCTGAACTAGCTGTTGTTGGGCCCTCAAACGTCCATCAAGCTCTGGCTGGATCACCACCAGAATGCGGGCCATTAGCGGGGTCAAGGTCTGGCGCACCAGCCTGCTACTTCAGGGCACCAGCTGCGTCTCTGCAAGCTTCTTGCTGAGGCAGCAGATGTCATCCCACCTCTTGTGGCAGTGTGTACTGCGCTGGTTGGAGACCCCCAGGATCCACATCTTCCGGGCGATGACCTTCCATATGGACTTTCGCTGATGGAGTTTGAGCTGTTGGTGCAGCTTGTCACAGATTGTCACAGCTAGTTAGAAGACCTTTGTGTGAAAGTTATGAAGCAACTTGACACCTACCACACACATACATTGATGGACAGCATAGTTATACAGACCATGTCACATGCTAAGCTCAACAAAAGCTTAGAAAATCTAATTGCTATGTCTGTGAGGATGAACCTACAACCTGGGTATCACATGCACATACAGAGGCTGCCTACTTAGATCTGGTTGATCAATGACATCCTTGGTGGTACGTAATGTGAGGGACCATGACAGACAGTACACCGTTCTGAAAACCTCTGGGCAAAACTCACTGTGTCTGACTGTCCAAACTCCTTTACAGCCAGGCCCATTGAATTGCGGCACGTGTCACGTAGGGCACAATAAGGTACTTAACACAACATGCACTCACTAAGGTGACAAGGTAAGGGCTGGCATGTGTGTCAATCAGACCTAGTACTGTTTTGGCCTATGTAGAAGTGTGCACTACTCAGATGCCTAACCTTCTCAGTAGTGAGATGTGGCCTTTCCGTATTGTGCCTTCACAAGACAGCCCTTTTGCCAAATGTGACACTGTAACTGGGATGACATTAAAATTCTCACCTGCATGTGGAATGTGAATTGGCAGACTGTAGTTGCCTGTGTGATCCTCACCACAATATCATACCATAGTAGTATTACATCTACACTGTACATGTCTCAGATGTGTAAGAGGGGAGTTCAGCTGAAGCTATACAATTTAAAAAGTGTCAATACACCAGTGTGTATACTGGGACAGTCATAAGTATCAGACACATAATAATTGTGGGTTATATATATTATCTATCAGGTGATGGCTTTCAGCTCGTTCATCCTCACTCACATTGGATGGATTACTGCACAGAGGGTGGTTTAGGATTCCTACAAATGTGACAGGGAACAGCTAAGGAACAGCTGGCCTACAATGACATAGCAATGTGCATAACTTTACAACCAAAAATTATGGCTTGCTCCCTGTGAGCAGACATCACTCATCTCCATTGTGTCTCAGTTTGCCAATTTTCCAAACTTACCTCTGCCCAATAGACATGTGTTATGTAATTTCTGTTGACATTGTTAGCATGATTGTGATTTGGAACCGCCTCCAAGGGAACTGGTGCACAAAGTGTAAATTGGGCTCAGTCGTTAGTGGAATGGTACAATTGGCAAACCTCATTGTGTCTAACTCCTTATTGTATGCAGTCAGGGCTCATGGGAAAAAAGGCTCTACAGATCATTGCACCTTAACCATGTAGCCATTAACCCCTTCGCTCGTAGGCCTTTTTCCCCAGTGTGCTAAGCCTTTTTTAGGCTATTTGGTGTCGTTCGCGCTTAGGCCCCTGTCACTTTTTGTCCACATAAGTTATGCGTGTCAAATTTGAGTCCTTTTCTTCCAACATCCTAAGGATTCTAAAGATATCCAGGGTTTGTGGATTCCCCAGGACAGCACCGGAATTTTTTTTTAAATGGGAATAAAATAGTGCTGCAGAAGAAAGCGTCTTTTTTTCCCTGCAAAAGGTATTAACAAAGGGTTTGTGGTGTTAAAATAACCATCTTCCCTGATTTCAGGAACAGGCAGACTTTTGTCAGAAAACTAAACTTTTATATACAGTTTTGGCATTTTACTGGAACATAGCCTATTTTTACTATTCTTTGTGCTTTCAACCTCCTTCCAATTAGTGGTAGAAATCTATACATTTCAGAAAAGTAGACAAAATTCCAAATTTAGCAAGGGGTCGTCTGTGTAGATCCTTCACGGTTTTCCTATAGAAACTAACAGTTGACATAAAAAAATATTGAAAGTGGGTAGAAAAAACAGCTGTTTGTGTGAACATTTTCACCTGTAACTTCTTATAACTATGGCAGATTTTTTAAAGCAATATACCGTTACATTTGCAGGAACCTTCTGGTTGAGGTGATATATAGGACTTGTAGGTTCACCAAGAACCCGAGGTACCCAGAGCCAATAACTGAGCTGCACCTTACAATGGGTTTTCATTGTGTACCGGGTATATAGCAATTCATTTGGTAAAATATGAAAAGTGAAAAATAGGTATCAAGGACACCAATGTATTTCTGAAATGGGAAAAGAAAATTCAGTTTAGAAGCAGTAGTTATTTGCACAACTCTGAAATTGTGGGTACCCGTACTAGCATGTGAATTATAAGACAGTTTTTTAAAGCACTTCTTTTTTACACATTATCTTACATTTGGAAGGCAGAAATGCATAGAAAGTCAATAGGTAATAACAGTTGTTCTACAATTATATGTTTCCCTAAGTCTCTCGATAGAAATGGTACCTCACTTGTGTGGGTAGGCCTAGTGCCTGCGACAGGAAATGGCCTGAAACGCAACATGGACATATCACATTTTTCCAGTGAAAACTGACCCTTTTTCGCAATGTGCCTAGCTGGGGATTTTGGACTCTAGCTCATTCGGCACCTGGGGAAACCTAGAAAACCTGTACATTATTTAAAACTAGACAACCAGGGGAATCCAGGAGGGGGTGACATGTGTGGCTTGCACCAGGTTCTGTTACCCAGAATCCCTTGCAAACCTCAAACTTTGTAAAAAGAAAATACATTTTCCTCACATTTCTGTGATGGAAAGTTCTGACATCTGCGTGGATCCACAAACTTCCACCCACCCTGCATTTCCCAAAGCCTCCCAATAAAAATGGTAGCTCACTTGTGTGGGTAGGCCTAGTGCCCGAGATAGGAATTGGCACAAAAAGCAACATGGACACATCATATTTTTCCAGTGAAAACGGACCCTTTTTTTGCAATGTGCCTAGCTGTGGATTTTAAACCCTAGCTGAGCCGGCACCTAGGGAAACCTAGCAAACCAATGCATTTTTGAAAGCTAGACTTCCAGAGAAATCCAGGATGGGGTGCCTTATGTTATGTGACACTCACCAGGTTCTGTTACCCAGTATACCTTGCAAACCTCGAACTTTGTAAAAAAAAACATTTTCCTCACATTTCTGTGATGGAAAGTTCTGGAATCTGCTTAGATCCATCAAATTCCACACACACCGCAATCCCCAAAGTCTCACAATAAAAATTGGTTCCTCACTTGTGTGGGTATGCCTATTGGCCGCGTCAAGAAACGAACATAATCGCAACGTGGAAACATCACATTTTTCCAGTGAAAACTGACCCTTCTTTTGCAATGTGCCTAGCTGTGGATTTTGAACCCTAGGTCAGCCGGCACCTAGGGAAACCTAGCAAACCTATGCATTTTTTAAAGCTAGACACCCAGGGAAATCCAGGATGGGGTGCCGTGTGTGACTCTCACCATGTTCTGTTACCCAGAACACCTTGCAAACCTCAAACTTTGTAAAACAAAAAATACATTTTCCTCACATTTGTGTGATGGAAAGTTCTGGCATCTGCGTGAATCCACAAACTTTCACCCACACCGCATTTCCCAAAGCCTCCCAATAAAAATGGTACCTCACTTGTGTGGGTAGGCATAGTGCCGGTGACAGGAATCGGCACAAAAAGCAACATGGACACATCACATTTTTCCAGTGAAAACTGACCCTTTTTTTGCAATGTGCCTAGCTGTGGATTTTGAACGCTAGCTGAGCCGGCACCTAAGGAAACCTAGCAAACCAATGCATTTTTGAAAGCTAGACACCCAGAGAAATCCGGGATGAGGTGCCTTGTGTGACTCTTACCAGGTTCTGTTACCCAGAATACCTTGCAAACTTCAAACTTTGTAAAAAAACAAACACATTTTCCTCACATTTCTGTCATGGAAAGTTCTGGAATCTGCGTGGATCCACAAACTTCCACCCACCCCGCATTCCTTAAAGTCTTCCAATAAAAATGGTACATCACTTGTGTGGGTAGGCCTAGTGCCCGCGACAAGAAACGGCACAAAACGCAACATGGACACATCACATTTTTGCAGTGAAAACTGACCCTTTTTTTGCAATGTGCCTAGCTCTGGATTTTGAACCCTAGCTCAGCCGGCACCTAGGAAAACCTAGCAAACCTATAAATTTTTTTAAACTAGACACCCAGGGGAATCCAGGATGGGGTGGCTTGTGTGGCTCTCACCAGGTTCTGTTACCAAGAATCCCTTGCAAACTTCAAACTTTGTAAAAAAAAAAGACATTTCCTCACATTTCTGCAATGGAAAGTTCTGAAATCTGCGTAGATCCACAAACTTCCACCTACCCCACATTCCCCAAAGTCTCCCGATAAAAATGGTACCTCACTTATGTGGGTGGGCCAAGTGCCCGCGGCAGGGAAGGGCCCACAACGTATTGTGGAGACATCAAATTTGCCAATCACAAAACGATCTGGTTTTGCAAGGGGGAGGTCACCTCAGGAGGGCAATCCCCAAGCAGGGATCCACTAGGGAGGGGGTACCATTGGAAAGGGGTGATTCCTCCCCTTTCCAATGATACCTCTCCTGTCTGCCTCGGTGCTCGGGATGCTGAGATAGCCCCCTGAGCACCAAGGCAGTGAAACTGAAAGTTTTGGTTGCTCCGAATGTCAGTGCGACCATCCACGCCGATCATCATTTTGGAGAAAGTATCAGAACACCCTCAGGAGCTGGGGAAGCTCTTCCCCAGCTCCTGAAGGTCTTTTGATTGAAAGGAAATCCCTCTGGTGCCTGCACCAGAGGAATTTCCTGTGCCTGCACATGCAAGGGGTTAAGCAAATCAAAGTAGCTGACATGAATCAGAGCAATGCAGAGAGCAATACCTGATGTAAAAGTTTCAAAGAGAGTTACACTCATGCCAATGGGGCCATCCTCTCCACAGACTCAAGGGCAACATATGCATTTACAAGTATGGCCCATGAGTGGTCCTACAATCAATGCATCCACATTGGCTTGCACTCTGAGGCACATACTAGTCTACAGTAACAGAAGCTAAGCATTCAAATGGAGTCAAAATAGAAACATGAACACTTACCGGTAACTCTGGTGATCCATATAGCCGCCCATACTGGCCAAGGACCTCATCCACCAGGAGCACCAGCTCCCCTGGAGTAAAGGGACGGGCCCTTTCCATCTTGGTATGGGCCATGAGTGCTCCCAGAGGTTACAGCCAGCAGCAGGTGATGGGGAGGTATAGCAAGCAGCAGTGTCTGTAGACAAGTAACAAGTATTCCTAGACGCGAACAATAAATAGGTCACATTGCCAGTGTCAGTGCTAGACCGGCACGTACATTGGTCCGTGTCGGTCGCATTTTACAATATGGGCCTATGATGGCAGTGGCCGCTGTGGCTGAGCACGCCTACCGTGAGTTTCAAAACTGAAAGTGGTGGCCGAGATAACAGGGCCCATTGGCTGCCAAAGTATTCTCATAGGTGGGCTTAGACCGCGTGGTCACAATTTTCTTTACCGCACTAGGTGCATTTTACAACATGGGCTTATGGCAGTGGCCACTGTGGCTGACAAGCCTACCTCATGGGTCACACCAGCTGGTGATCACAGTTGTTGGCTAACAAGTTGCAGCATTGTGCTCCTCTCAATATCAGGCATCTGTAGCACCTTGTCAGGGGACTCAATAGTGTGTCATTCATTGTTCTTAGCTTACACATGAAATTGCTGTCACCAGAGGTTTGCCATACCTCACATGTCAGTGTTGTCCATGTGTGCATGGACACACCTTACCAGTCGAGCTGTGTATTCTTGTAGTGACTGTGCTAATGTGTGTAATGCATACTCCTCAGACAGTTACAGTGGCCTCTGCACAAAAGGTGTATCTATAATCTACACAGTGATGTAACAGACTCATGTGTTGTCCAGATTTGAGAAAATGGCAGACTATGCAGATATTAGTGTGCATCCTTTCCATCAAGGTGTGTCATGTTAAAAAATAACTGGAATATCAATCTCAAACCTAATGCTGTGTGCCACCTGTGATGTGTTCACACCCCACATGGCTCAGTATCCATGATTTTGTAATGGCCTGCATGTCTGTCACCTATTCCACTACCCCATACTAGTGGTTTTTATGTGGACATTATCACCGTCATACCTAACTGATGATACTGTATGTCTACAGCTCACACTTGCATGACACTGATTCCACAGGACTGTTCATCTTCTGATGGTATGAGTCAATGTGTACTCTGTAACCAACCTCTTGGCTTTTCCTGTTTCCCCACCTAGGTACCCTGGCAGAAGGAGGAGACAAGCAACCGTCTAACGGCCTTTTCCAGACCTGTTGACCATGGAGGAGTGAGACATCATAAAGAATTTCAGACTAAATCGTCAGACATTTCAGGAGCTATGTGGCGTGTTGGTGCTTCAGTTAAGAGCTCACAAAACCTATCCCACAGCTCTGACCCCACCAAGTGAAGGTGATGGCCTCAATGCATTTCTTGACCACTGGTTCATTTCAGTACACAGTGGCTAAATCTGGTGGGATGTCACAACTGAAGTTCAGTATGGTGTTACTTGATGTCCTGTCTGCACTGATGCAACACATGGCTAGTTATATCCAGTTCCCAAGAAGAGAAGAATTGGCAACTGTGGAGGGTGACTTTTATGACCTAGGTCGCATCACACATGTTGTAGGATCCATCAATGGCACACACATTGCCCTTGTACCACCTCAAACACGTGAGCAAATATATAGGAACCGGAAACATTATCATTCAGTCAACGTGCAAGTGACATTCCTTGTGGATTTGACAATTTGACATGTCTGTGCCAAATTCCCAGGACCTGCCCAAGACTCCTATGCCATGCGGAACAGCAACATACCCCAGTTGATATCACATCTACAACCGGAGAGGACCTGGCTTGTTGGTGAGTGAGATGTGTCCATCTTTTGTATGTGTGTGTGCGTGATGCATGCTGTCATCCTCTGCAAATGTCTGAATCATGATTGCGCATCTGTGTGTCTCCCGTCTAGGTGACTTAGAGTATCCCAACCGGCCTTGGTTGCTGACCCCGCTGAGATATCCAACAACGCCAGGGGAAGTCCGCTTCAATGAGGCCCATGGGAGGACACATCGGGTAGTTGAGCGGGCTTTTGGGCTCCTGAAGGCCAGATTCCGCTGTTTGGACAGGACCGGGGGAGCTATCCTCTACTCACCCAGGAAGGTGTGTCAGATCACAGTCACCTGCTGCATACTCCACAACCTTGCATTGCAAAGGAACATCCCTCTGATTGTGGAGGATGGAGACCAGCAGGACCCCCCCGGGTGAGAATCCTGACATGAACACTGATGATAGTGGTGAAGAGAAGGGCTTAACCTGTGTCAACAGCTCATCACCAACTACTTCTCTTGAGTTTAGGTATGCCGAGAGATGTCATGACAGTTACAGTCGCTGTTGTTGTGAAGCAGTGAGCATGTGGTGGGTTGCTGACTGTTTGGTGTGCACAACTGTGGGTTACTTTGTGCAGAGCTGTGAGTGGATGAGCTCTTGACTGATGTAGACGTTGATGATGTAGCTATGTGTTGTCTGATCTAGTCCATGTACTGTGTACTCCTGAAGTAGAATGGTATTGTTGTGACATGTTTGAACTGCTACCTGAAATATCCTTGTTGTCTTGTTGTAGGTCCCTTCGGCCTGTCATTTTCATTTGGACATGTCAGAGTATTGACATCAGCTGCACTATGATGTTGTTCTGCCAGGCAAAATGGACATGAGGTGTTCCTGGGAATGCCTGACACTGACTTTGGGAGTACAACTCTGGTACCAAAGCAACTTGCACAGCGAGAGGATGGAAGTTTGAGGTACACCTTGGTATTTCTATTCTGTCGTGTGGTGTGCTTTGCCTATGTGTTCCATCGTGTTCTACAACACATTGTGTTAGTTGGCCAATACATGTTTGTCTCTGCTCAAATAGATTGCTAAGTCTCTGTGTGTGAACTGGATGTAGGTGTCCATGTGTCTCATCAATGTATGCCACATAGCTTAAGTGACACCACTGGCAGATGTTAGAAACAATCCAACAGATGCAGCTACACCTGTTTAGAGTATACCAGTGCTGAGTTACTGTTTTGACCCCCCGTTGCTATCACTGTTTGGCTGTGTGAAGTCTATTGTGGGCTACTTAACATGCCAGAAACTTCATCAATGTCAAATTTGTGAGATCACTCAGGCATTGGACAATGTCTGATGTTTCCTCTCCCAACTTGTATCTGAGATGTATATATGAAAATTGTGGTACTTGGCATTCCACAAGTGACCGATTTGTCATGTTACTGTGTGAATGACCTTCTCCTTCTAACCACCTACGGTTGTGACACTGTCATAAAGATATGTGTGAACTTTACACTTCAATGTCGCTGCACCAATTGCCTGCATGGTGATACATTAGCAGTAGACTTCATAAAGTACTACATCGGAATAATTCACAATGGACAAGTGGATGTGTAAAAAGTGTATTTATTATAGTGCATAAAGTGAGTAAAACAAAGTGCCATAAAGTGGGAAGGTGACACAGAGGGGTGAGGTTGTCAGTGTTGGTAGATGAAAACATTTGAGCTGTTACTACTTTGTTTAAAGTCCACAGTCCAACAGATTCCTGCCATCACAATAGAAATGTGTGACAGGATAGTCCACAAAGTTAATGTGCTGCACACTAAGGGTGACATCAGGGACGGCTCTGCTTCCTGGCTTGGGTAGGTGCCTTGCCACTAGAATCTCCTGGTGGGATCTTCTCACATCCTGCTTAAGTTTGGGGGGGTTCCACTGCTGCAGGCTCTGAGGTGTCTGAGGTCTCAGCCTCTGACAGGGCCTCCCTCCCTGTGGAAGCCACAGAGGTAGAAGGTGCAGCTGGGGGCTGCCCACAGGGTTGAGATGTTGTGGGGGGAGGCATGACAAAAGCTGTTCTGATGTCCTTCAGCACCCCAATGAGCTGGCTCATATTCTCAATGAGTTTTCCGAACTTGTGGTCCATGGACCACTGCAGCAGCTTGATCTCCCGGAGTTCCTCGAGTACCTGGCCCATCTGTCCTTGGTTGCCTTCATAGGCACTAAGCACTCTAGAAATGGTGGCCAGAGCTTCACTGTCCATAGTGGTCTCATGTTGTTGGCCCCCAAATGGCCCTCCCACCAGCCCGCCCCCCCGGACCTGTGCCCTTGGCTGTGCCTGTACCCTCCCACTGTCCTCTACATCCTCAGTGAGCACGCAGTTGTTGCTCACCTCCAGATAGGGTACTGCGGTGTAGGCGTTGGTGGATGTGGTGGTGGAGTTAGGTCCACATGTTGTTGGGGCAGTACTCTGCGTTGTTGTAGCTGCTGGGGTGGGAGTGGTGGTTGTGGGGCCAGTGAGACTCACTGGTTGTGTCCGCCCTGGCTGTCCAGAAGGGCCAGGTTGGTCCTCCATGTCCGAATGAGTGGGATATTCACCATCAGAGAGTTCTTTATATTGGGGTGGAGACTTGCTTGGCTAAGTGTTCAGAGTCTCAGCAGCTGTTATTTGAGATCCGCCTGTTAGGGAAAGGTTACATTTTCAGGATGTTAAGTGCTTTCCCCAACCTTTGTTACACATGAGCAAAGGGCTGAAGAAGGCAAAAGGGTTAGGGTTAGACATAATGACAAGTATCCATAGTGTTAACCTGTATGACATGAAATTGAGGAACATCCATTACTTGTTTGTAAACTGACATGAAAATAATGAGAACTGTACAGCTTCATGTTGCCAATATGGATGGACATGATATTACCTACCAACTTGATGCTCAGCCACTGTAGATTTTGCATGTGTAATGTTCAGTTCACACTCCTATGTGTTTACTATACAGCCATAGTCTCATTTGTGCTGTTCATTTTGCAGAGTTCATCATATGTGCTGTGTTCTTTGAATGACTGATCCGGCGTGCTTTTCCTTCATGCTTTTCATCCTTTATGTTTACACATATCATTGTGTGTATGTTGAGGTATATCTTAACATTTAGTTACTAGAGCCTTGGTGATTGGCAGTCTGAGTTGTCAGACATGTACATGAGCAGAGCTATGTGTGCAATGTGTGCAGTTAATGTGACATGTGGAGCAGTGTAGACATGGCTGCCAAGTGGTGATGGGGTGAGAGCATTGTAACATCCTGTTCAGTGTAAGGAGAAGAGGGCCTGCTGTTAGTTTGAGTGCTGTTCTCCTGTCCCAACCCACCACCCCCAGTAAGGAGAGCAGTGTTACATCCTCTTCTGTGTAGGGAAAAGAGGGCCTGCTGGTAGCTGTAGTGCAGGCTGCCTGTCCCAACCCCCCCTAGTAAGATGGCTACCTACCTATGAGTAGAAGCAGAGGAGTGAAATGGCTGCCAAGTGATGATGGGATGGGAGAAGTGTTACATCCTGTTCAGTGTATGGAGAAGAGGGGCTGTTGTTAGTTGGAGTGAAGTTCTCCTATCCCAACCAGCCTCCTAGTAAGATGTCTACCTGCCTATGAGTAGAAGCAGAGGAGTGAAAGGGCTGCCAAGTGATGATGGGGTGGGAGAAGTGTTACATCCTATTCAGTGTATGTAGAAGAGGGCCTGCTGTTAGTTGGAGTGGTGTTCTCCTGTACCAACCCCCTTAGTGAGATGGCTACCTACCTGTAAGGAGATGCAGGTGTAGTGCTAGCTGACAGTCCAAACCCACCCTAGTAAGATGGCTAACTACCCGTAAGGAGATGCAGAGGAGTAACTTGCAAGTGATGATGGGGTGAGAGCAGTGTGACATTCTGTTCAGTGTAGGGAGACGATGGCCTACTGCTAGCTGTAGTGCTGGCTGGCTATCCCAACCCACCCTAGTAAGACTGCTACCTACCTGTGAGTAGAAGCTGAGGGGTGCAATGGCTGCCAAATGGCTGTGGGGTGAAAGCAATGTTACATCCTGTAGAGTGCTGAGGCAAGAGGGCCTGCTGGTAGCTGTAGTGCTGCCTGCTTGCCCCCACCCACCCTAGTAAGATGGCTACCTGTCTTTAATGAGATGCAGAGGATTGAAATGGCTGCCAAGTGATGATGGGGTGAGATCGGTGTTACATTCTATTCAGTGTAAGGAGAAGAGGGCCTGCTGGTAGCTGTAGTGCTGGCTGCCTATCCCAACACCCCCTCGTAAGATGGCTACCTACCTGTGAGTAGAAGCTGAGGGGTGAAATGGCTGCCAAATGGCTCTGGGGTGAGAGCAGTGTTACATCCTGTAGAGTGCTGAGGCAAGAGGGCCTGCTGGTAGCTATAGTGCTGGCTGCTTGTCCCAACCCACCCTAGTAAGATGGCTACCTACCTGTAAGGAGATGAGGAGGAGTGAAATGGCTGCCGAGTAATGATGGGGTGAGAGCAGTGTTACATCCTGTTCAGTGTAGGGAGAAGAGGGCCTGCTGGTAGCTGTAGTGCAGGCTGCCTCTCCCAAACCACCCTAGTAAGATGGCTACCTACCTGTGAGTAGAAGCTGAGGGATGAAATAACTGCCAAATGGCTGAGGTGAGCAGAGTGTTGCATCCTGTGGAGTGCTGAGGCAAGAGGGCCCGCTGGTAGATATTATGCTGGCTGCCTGTCCCAACCCACCCTAGTAGATGGATACCTACCTGGGAGTAGAAGCTGAGGGGTGTAATGGCTGCCAAATGGCTCTGAGTGGAGAGCAGTGTTAAATCCTGTTCAGAGTAGGGAGAAGAGTGCCTGCTGTTAGTTGGAGTGGCGCTCTCCTGTCCCAACCCCCCCCCCTAGTGAGATGGCTACCTACCTGTGAGTAGAAGCAGAGGAGTGAAATGGCTACCAAATGATGATGGGGTGAGAGCAGTGTTACATCCTGTTCAGTGTAGGGAGAAGAGGACCTGCTGTTAGTTGGTGTGGTGTTCTCCTGTACGAACTAGCCCCCTAGTAAGATGGCTACTTACCTGTAAGGAGATGCAGAGGAGTGAAATGGCTGCCAAGTGATGATGGGGTGAGAGCAGTGTTACATCCTGTTCAGTGTAGGAAGAAGAGGGACTGTTGGTAGTTGGAGTGGTGTTCTCCTGTCCCAACCCCCCCAGTAAGATGACTACCTACCTGTAAGGAGATGCAGAGGAGTGAAATGGATGCCAAGTGATGATGGGTTGAGAGCAGTGTTACATCCTTTTCAGTGTAGGGAGAAAAGGGCCTGCTGGTACCTGTAGTGCTGGCTGCCTGTCCCACCCCCCCTAGTAAGATGGCTACCTACCTGTGAGTAGAAGCTGAGCGGTAAAATGGCTGCCAAGTGATGATGGGGTGAGAGCAGTGTTACATCCTGTTCAGTGTAGGGAGAATAGAGCCTGCTGTTAGTTGGAGTGGTGTTCATCTGTTCCAACTCCCCTAGCAAGATGGCGACCTACCTGTAAGGAGATGTAGAGGAGTGAAATGGCTGCCAAGTGATGATGGTGTGAGAGCAGTGTTACATCTGGTTCAGTGTAAGGAGAAGAGGACCTGATGGTAGCTGTAATGCTGGCTGCTGACAGTACCACCCCCCCCCCCCCAGTAAGATGGATACCTGCCTGTGAGTAGATGCAGAGGAGTGAAATGGCTGCCAAGTGATGATGGGGTGAGAGCAGTGTTACATCCTGTTCAGTGTAGGGAGAGGAGGGCCTGCTGTTAGCTGTAATGCTGGCTGCTCATCTCAACCCCTCTAGTAAGATGGCTACCCACCTGTGAGTAGAAGCTGAGCTGTGAAATGGCTGCCAAGTGATGATGGGGTGAGAGCAGTGTTACATTCTGTTCAGTGTAGGTAGAATAGAGCCTGCTGTTAGTTGGAGTGGTGTTCACCTGTTCCAAGCCCCCTAGCAAGATGGCTACCTACCTGTAAGGAGATGCAGAGGAGTGAAATGGCTGCCAAGTGATGAGGGGGTGAGAGAAGTTTTAAATCCTGTTCAGTGTAGGGAGAAGAGGGCCTGCTGGTAGCTGTAGTGCTGGCTGCCTGTCCCAACCCACCCTCGTACGATGGCTATCTACCTGTAAAGAGATGCAGAGGAGTGAAATGGCTGCCAAGTGATGATGGTGTGAGAGCAGTGTTACATCTTGTTCAGTGTAAGAAGAAGAGGACCTGCTGGTAGCTGTAATGATGGCTGCCAGTCCCAACCCCCCCTAGTAAGATGGATACCTACCTGTGATCAGAAGCTGAGGGGTGAAATGGCTGCCAAATGGCTCTGGGGTGAGAGCAGTGGGTACTACATATGCGAGCATTGGACATGATAGTCGATAGCAATAAGTGTGCAAAACAGTACCTGAAAGTGTTGTGGCAGTTTTGTAGTTACTACTTACCAGTGTTGCGGGGATTCTGTACCTACACAGAACTATGCGCAGGAAAACAGGACTTCGGTGTATAGGGGTGTACCAACCTTTCACCTTAGTACCCAAAATCCCAGAACCGACTCGCTATAGTGTCTCATTAGTTCTCCTCCAAAAACCACGAAGCTACAAATGATTCGACAACCCAGAACACAACACTCCCGACTCTATCAGGAATCGCGGTAGCAAGACATACCCTTTCGCTCGCTCACTCGTACTTGTCCACAATAAGAATTGGCAGAGTCACTGTAATAGTTCAAAATGTTTATTTTAACTATCGTACTCTACAATACAGTATACGAGCCACTACCAGCAGCAAAATGCATAAACTCAAAACAATTAGCATTGTTACAATTCCATAGAGTACAAAGGGGGTAGTCATATAAAGACAGTGGAAAAAGGACTACAAGGCCTAACCACCCTCCCCTTGACTGGAAGAAGTTTATTATATAAAGGAAGATCTCTGGGCTTTGTCAGCAGACCCCATACCTTAAAGCCTGGATAGGAACAGCATAGCTCTTCTCCATGGAAAGGTCTCTCTCCAAGTGTGTGTTAAAACAACATGCATTCCCGTAATATCAAAGCACGAGTCTTCAACATTGCAGCTGTGTGTAGCATGTTTTGTCTAGGTGCTAGGGACTGACCAGAACAGAATAACAAGGGGCATTGTTTATCGACCTTGCATATCGTGTTCAGACTAAACTCCAGGAACTTAGCAGAGAACGTGAAAGGCAGACAGTTCTCATTTGAAAGGCATAAACAGAGTCTTGCAAAAATAAAGTCATGTAGTAACGTGCGCAAAAGCAGCATCATGGCAGCAAAGCTCATGCTAACTTAGCAATGTCGACAATGACCCTAATGGCCATATAACACCTTCCCCTTGGTAAGGTCATAGGACATAGACAAGGACCAAAACAGAGTTCAACAGCTGAGCAGAGTTTGAAGCGTTGAAAAAAAAAAAAGAAATTGGAAAATTTAAAAAGAAAAAAATCCAATAAAGTGTTGTCTCCGTGATAATGTTATTATGAAGGAGGTGGTCAATCCATCAAAGTACGGGAACTTAAGAATTCAATTCCCTCCAAAAGTTCATCCCTACCATTAGTAGAAAAAAGGGATGCCATCCAATCAAGTAGGTCGAAGGAACAAACGTGCTCCTCGTAGTCTGATGCCTCCAAAAGCATAATTGGGCAACTTGCATGATATTCGATGAAACTCT
Organism: Calotriton arnoldi; assembly: GCA_963921515.1. Taxonomy (NCBI): domain Eukaryota; kingdom Metazoa; phylum Chordata; class Amphibia; order Caudata; family Salamandridae; genus Calotriton; species Calotriton arnoldi. The sequence goes on along the minus strand of CAWUFW010000425.1, from coordinate 1,016,344 downwards.
GATGTAGGAGGTTCTGCGCAGCCGCACAGATATCCCATTCAGCCAATACTCCAAGTGCCGCTGCACGCGCCATACGGCCATCCCCAGAACAAGCCTGGTCATGAGCCTCTAAGGCCGTGGTTCCCAAACTGTGCGCCGCGGCACCCCGGTGCGCCGTTATGAGTAGCCAGGGGCACCGCGACCACGATGTGGAAAAGTGAAGCTTCTTGCAGCCGCAGCGCAAAATACGTTCCACCTGCAAAAACTGGGGACATGGTTTGTCCCAAGAGCGCACTGCCGCCATACGTGCGTACGTATACGCGTCGTACGTGCGTTCACAGGCGTAGGTAGTCTCCATTACTGGCATACGCATGCCATACGCAGCTCTGGCCATTTGAGGGGAGTTACTGCTGCCCACTGTGTACTGCCGCCCGCCGTGTTCTGCCGCCCGCCTTGTTCTGCCGTCCGCCTTGTTCTGCCGTAAGACCCTCTTCCCAAGTAAGGTAAGTAAGTTAGTAGGCCGTTGGTGTTGGGACTGGCATAGGAGGGATTCCTGTGTGGTCCGTTCAGTGAGTCTGCACGGCAGCCAAGAAGCTAGAGAAGGCTTGGCTTGGCTTATATTTTATGTCTGATTTCTAACGTGCTCCGTTTTTACAGTAAAATAATGCTGGTGATACGGGTGTAAAACGGAGGTTGGGCAGAAGATCGGCATGGCATTTGATTAATAATTAATAAAATGCCATGCCGATCTTCTGCCCAACCTCCGTTTTACACCCGTATCACCAGCATTATTTTTACTGTAAAAACGGAGCACGTTAGAAATCAGACATAAAATATAAGCCAAGGCAAGGCCTTCTCTCTGGCTTCTTGGCTGCCGTGCAACAGACTCACTGAACGGACCACACAGGAATCCCGCTGTTATGAATAATAATGCTGGTGATACGGGTGTAAAACGGAGGTTGGGCAGAAGATCGGCATGGCATTTTATTAATTATTAATCAAATGCCCAACCTCCGTTTTACACCCGTATCACCAGCATTATTTTTACTGTAAAAGGGCGGGCTCCATGGAGCCCATTAAAGAAATCAAGGTCCTAGGACAGGTAGGATTCTTGTCTGCAACTTTATCAATGCAATGTCCATAGTTATGACTTGTAAAAGAATAAAAGGCTATTTCAGGGTTTAGTGAGGCACTGAGAATTACAAGTACAGGGTGAATAAACTACCACGCTGTGCGGTACGCTTTGCCCATAATCATCATGAACTGTTGGAAGCTTTGATTTGATTCGGATTCGGTAATGCACGTCCATGGTCACCATGAGGATGGATACTCATTGTTACAAGGAAATATAGCTCTGATGGTTTACTTAAGGCAGAGCAACGTGGAAGCAATACAAATGATAGTAGAAACATTTTGCACATTAGATGGTATACTCTTTGCAACCTTTGATGCCTGAAGCACTGTTTATTAATTATTACTCAAATGCCATGCCGATCTTCTTAAATCCTACAATACTAGTCACTCAGTCATACTGTGGTTGTGATCAGGATTTCAAAGCCTGTTTGATATTAGGTGCCCTTTGTGGGATAGAGCTGCACTGTGGACTGCTCCCTCACCATCTGCTCACCTGACATGCTTCTAGCACTGCAGCTTTGATGAGTTTCTGACTGGGCGTAACCCAAGAAATATGCAGGAACATTTTCTCCTGACCCACGATGTGTGGAAATGTATGCAAATTTATGTGGATCCTCATTCATCCCACGTGTTCTTGTTTGCTTTCCCATTGATGCATGCAAAAGTACAGCATTTTATTTAGTTTCGGCCAGATGTGTTTTAAATCCTTTATGTTCAAGGTCCTAGGACAGGTCTTCCAGCTGTCCACCGTTCGCTTCTTGCCCATTGTCCTGCATTATGGTTGTCGTACTCCGGTTTCTTTTGCGTTCCGTGTTGGTTTTTGTCATGATGCACTACATCAGGTGTTGGTACTTTAGTGCTGGCGTAGTCCTTTCTGCACTGTAGAGTTCACGTGAGTTGGAGGGGTGATAAGGAAGTGGCTTCTGTCTTGGAAAGTAAGTCATCGGTGGTAAAGGTCAGCTGTAAAAAGGCGGCCTCCACGGAGCTCGTTAAAGAAATCATAAAAGCGCCTTATTACGATTTCATTGGTCACTTTGAACTTGGCTGGAGTTAAAAACTCAATGAGCAACTCAACGTTATTGGGGGCTTTGACGTTTGTTTATTCCTGGAGATTCGAGCAACAGAATTGGTTTTTGTTAATGGATTTTAATGCAAGAGCTCTCAGTACCAAAAAGCTACTGAATACAGCAGCTGGCATACCTTCATTGCATCCCAATTAATTTAAGGAAGACAACAGGAAGTACTCCCGAGGTCGGGCTTACATCCCCCCCCCCCCCCCGCCCACCGGTAAAAAAATGGTGGGGAGCCACGGCCAACTGCCAATTAGGTCAAGGGAGCCACAGGTCAAAAAAGTTTGGGAACCACTGCTCTAAGGGACCCATTAACTGGATAAAATCCGGGACTGGACATGACGTATTGGAGAGGCATAAATCCATAGCCCAATAAAAGGGGCACCACCGACAGTAGAACACTGGTTGCACGCAAGTAAAGTAGGCAAAGCGAAAAGTTAATCCATAACTCAGCCAAGCGTTACTAATGGCAAGCATCCAAAAACCTGTTGCATTCGATCACAGTACAGTTGCAATTGGCCTGGTCTGTGCATTACCGCAAGATGAGCAGCCATTGCGCAGCAGGAACAGAAGAAGCAGGATTCCACCAGCTAACGCCAGTAATAAAGGGAATCTGCTGGAAAAAATGGAATGAATAAAAGCCGGTATTACTCCAAATATCGTCTAAAAAGAAGTCACAAGGCCAGACCCCACCTGTTTAAAAAAATGTGCAAGGCCTTTAGTGTCAGACGCATTGAATATTTGATGTATAAGCTCCCCAAAGTGAAGTGGGAGGTTAGTGTTCAGAAGTGACTGAATCTCGCTAGATGTTCTAGCCACCTGTAACTCGAAGGTCTCTCGAGCTGAAGTGAGAGCCACTTCTTGTTGGAAAAATAGCGCTTTGAGCCTGCTCAATTTGTTGAAATCTGTTTTCAAAGTCGGAATGGAAGGCCAAATGGAACTATCTACACTCCCATGCTGGGGCGGAAAAAGCACATTACTACAACAAGTAACACGCTGTGAAACCGTTACTAAATACGGGGTTCCTGCCCGTAAACCACAGCAGTCTTGGTTGTTCAAAATAAGATAACTGCCGTTAGTAAGCAAGGTAAAAGCGGGAATTATTGACTGGACTGGAGTTCCTTTCAAAAAACATGCAAGATTAGGCGCTGACACATTACAAGCGCCGTGCAGCTTAACTTGTTTACAAAGCAGGGAATGTCCCACTGTAGAATCGCAGTCCTCCCCTGTTAGGAAAACTTCCTTATCCTCCCGTTGACATCTGTATGTGAAAGGCAGGGACCATAATTCATGGAGAAATGCACTACCTAGGGGTTCAAAACCGCCAACCGGAAAATGTTGCATGCATGATTTAAATTGAAACAGCGAAAATGGGAGAGATATAACCCCATGAATTAACCAAACAGCAGAGTCCGTTTCCACTACAGAAAACGGTAAGGGCTCCAATTGTTCAATATGCAACAGAGTGTATGCGGCATAGGGGGTGACTTAGCCATAATCTTCAAAAATGAACTTCTGCTCTCCCTCGTTAATAATTCTGGCCACTCCACCTTCGAATACCTTGAAGCTGAACTAAAAGTACAAGGTTCCCACCCAATTCGTCTGCATAATATCTACCACCCTCCTGGTTATCCTCATCCCTTCATTGATGAACTATCTGACCTTCTTACACAATCCTCTATATCCAACTCCAAAAATCTCTTCCTTGGAGACCTCAACCTCCACTTGAATGACTCCAAGGATCCCACAACCACCCTCCTCACCAATCTTCTTGAGATCTATGACCTCAAACAACTATGCCAGTCCCCAACCCATACCAAAGGAGCCATCCTGGACGCCATTATTACCAACAAGGACTTGACCTTCCTGACCAATATCATCCCCATTGACTGGTCGGACCACCACCTCATACTGTTCACCATTGCTACCACGTCCCCTACTCCCCCCACTAAAACCATTAAACCTAGGAAATGGACCAGAAATCTTAAACTTATCCCCCCTGGTGAGCTTGAGTCCAAACTCCAAGCTCAACTGCTCCTCACTCCTCTCTCACAAAATGCAAATGAGCTTACCGAACACTTTAATAAAGCTGTCACTGATGTCCTAGACCAAATTGCAGCGCCAAAACTTAAAAATCAAAGGAAAATCCCTTCCACATCTTGGTATAACTTAGAGCTCAACAACGAAAGACGCTCACTAAGACTGATGGAAAGAACATGGAGACAACATCCCTCTCCCTCAAATCTGACACTCCTCAGAGTAGCTAGATCCACATACAAGAAACACATTTTTAACGAAAAGGCATCCTTCTTCCGTACACAACTCGATCGGGCCAAAAATAGACCCAGAGAACTGTTCAACATTATTCGTAACCAAACCTCCTCCGCACCGCCTAACATGATGGCCTCGACTGCTAGATGTGAAGAAATTACCCACTTCTTCTCGGATAAAATCGCCAAAATAGATCAATCCTTCCTTTCAACTCTGATCCCAACCAGCCCCCCACTTACACCTGGCATCACCTCTAAAGCGCACACCATAGTCCCCACACCCCCTGATCCCCCCGCACTCCTGTCCCCTTCTTCACCTCTCCTTAACCTCCCCTCACACACTCCTCCTACTACACCCCCCTAAACTACTCCCCACTCCTTACCACAACTACTCCTCTTGTACCCAACCACCCAAACTCACAACTGAAAAACAATGCCTCCTGGCATAATTTCCTCCCTTAACAGAGCACGAAGTTCTCAACATCATTGCTAAACTTAAACGGTCCTCCCATACCAAAGACCCACTCCCTCAAACCTTATCCAAGACCTAAAACACATCATTGCCCCATCTTGGACCACAATCATCAACACCTCCCTTGCCACAGGATGTGTCCCTATCTCCATTCAACTTGGTCAAATCTCCCCCATTATTAAAAACCCCAATACCGACCCCAATGACCTAAACTATCTCGGCCCCATCTCTAACCTCCCCCTTCTTTCTAAAGCCCTCAAAAAATGTGTCTTGCTCCAATTAGACAAACACATCGAAAATTTCAAATTACTGGACCCCTTACAATCAGGCTTCAGGAAAGGCTGCAGCACCGAAACTGCCATGCTAAACATTGTTGATGATATCCACCACTCCCTCGATAATGGCGAGATGTGTCTACTTATCCTCCTTGATCTCTCCGCAGCGTTTGATACTGTTAACCACTCTGCCCTACTTAATGTGCTCAGAGATTGCTTCGGCCTCAATGGTACTACCCACAAATGGTTCGTCTCCTACCTACAACATCGAACACAGCAAATCCAAATTCAGGAATGTCTATCTAACCCCATTTTAGTCTCCCTAGGAGTCCCCCAGGGATCTATCCTCTCTCCATCTCTCTTTAACCTCTTTATGGAACCCCTCACCCTTATTCTAAAACAAGCTGGAATCAACTATCACCTCTATGCTGATAATTCCCAACTTTACTATAAGATCAAAACCCACGCTGACATCCTACACCTTAACAACACCCTCACTAAGATCCAATCCTGGTTCCAATTAAACCATCTCAAACTCAACCCTAAAAAAACTGAAATCATTCTCTTCTCCCCTAAACTAACCCTCCCCGCATTCAAACCTGGATCTCCGACCTTAATGCCCTCAACTGCTCACTCTCCTTGTCCAACTCAGTCAAATCTCTTGGTATCTCCATCGACAATAACCTAAATCTCAATGCTCACATCACAAATTCGGCTAAAGGAGCCCTCTACACTCTCCGTCATCTCAAGAAAATCAAGCCCTTTATTCCATCCGAAGACTTTAAATTAGTAGTTCAATCTCTGGTCCTTTCTCGAATAGATTACGGCAACGCCATCCTCACCGGAATCCCCAAAGTCCACCTAGCTCCACTCAAATCTGTTCTCATCCTTGCAGCCAGGCTCATCACCGACTGCAAACGTTTCAACCACATCTCCCCAGCCCTCAAAACTCTTAAATGGCTCCCCATTGAAGGCAGATCCACCTACAAAAATGCTTGCATTATTCACAAAGCCCTCCATCAAAATACACTGCCATACCTCGCCAATAAACTCTGCATAGCGGGCAGCACATGACCTCTGAGAAGCACTAACTCTCTCCTCCTTGTCCCACCCCTGCTAAAAAAGAAATCCACACAATCCCGCTCCTTCTCCGGAAATGCCCCAAACATCTGGAATGACCTCCCCAAAAACCTGCGATGCAACCCTTCCTATTTCAGCTTTAAAAAAGACCTCAAATTGCACCTCCTCAATAAACATTGGGGGTCTTAACCTGCGCCCTAGTTTTGACCCTACCTGTCATATATGTATATAGCTCTTGCTCTAACTATATATTTTTATGTGTTTTGTATATTTACAAGCCGTCTCTTTTTTGTTAACTTGTTGAAATTCCTTGCTGTTGAAATTTTGTTTCTTACCGTAACTATCATGTAAAGCGCTCTGATACCTCTGGTCCAGCCAGCGCTATATAAAACCTCAAAATAAATAAATAAATAAATAAATAAATCTTTCATGGACATAAATCTCTGTTTATCAGTCAGATTAATGGTAGAAACAAAGCAGAAGCATTCAAATAATCCCAAGGGACCTTTCCCATTTTAAGGGTCTGTAACGTCCATGCAAACTGCATAACTGACCGTAATTGATTTTGACCATGGTACAACACAGATACATCACTCTGAACAATATCGATAACAGAAGAAACAATATTATCCAATGTATAAATGCGTGATGAAATGGTTTTGATGCTATTGTCAACCACTGCAAGGACTTTCTCTAAATTGGCTTGATCAATTTGGCGCAGACGAAGAGCTGCCTCAATTTGCGAAAGTTTCCAAATTTCATTGTAAGCGGCATAAAAAAATCTCTTAGATCTAGGTGCCCTAAGTCCTAATATAAAATCAGCCAAATTGATGTCGTTCGACAAGAGTGTGAGGTGTTGTTTTACTGATGATAAGGTGGAACGTTCCAACCATTGTTGGAATAATTTACCCACCAAGTATGTGGTGACCGAATGTGTAAGTGGATAACACGGGTTCCGGTCTAGTCTGTGTGAAACCAGGTCTTCGATTATAAAAACACAATTGACATGCATCTGAACTTGTTTGCCACACCAACCACCCGGATGATTCAATTTCAGAGACATAAAAAGTCTTGTTTCGAAATAAAGCCTGCAACGCATCAATGGTATAATTCGTCTGAGCCCGCCAAATTGTCGTATTCCGCTAAGGACGGAATAGATGGGACATTTAAATTTTTTACAGTTGCCAGGCCTAAACAAGTGGTTTGGTACACGGTATCATTTAAAAATAAAATTTGACTTGGGATCAGGCAGGCACGATGTAATGCTTCAGTTCCCTGAACCTGCCATTGTTTAGTGCCCCAGATTGATTTTAACTCAATGGTCTCTTTCCAGTACTCATAACCCTGCGTGGCCAATTTAGTCCCAAAAGAGTTGGAGTAAATCAATTTAGTGTGGGTCAAAATAAATTTGGATTGAGATGACAATTGTTGTTTAAAGAAATAGGATTCCGGATTAGACCCCCTTTTCACTACAGGAAACTCCATCACCTTCAGCCACACCACCGAACTCCCATGGACCGACCATCGTTGCGTCCACTTCACCTTCAGAACACCCACCATCCACAGACACCAGCACCTGCTTCCACGAAGAAACTGGACCAAAATCACCGACGACCAGCTCACCTCCTCACTCAACAACTCCACCCCAACCATTGCGGAAAACGACGACCCCAACACCGCAGCCCGAACCCTGCATAGATGGATTTCGGACAGCACCAACACCATAGCCCCCCTCAAGAAAAACAACAATACCTGCGCCAAGAAAGCCAGATGGTTTACCACCGAACTTCGAGAGTCCAGAAGCACATGCCGCCGCCTCGAAAAGGCCTTGAGGAACACCAAATCCACAGAAGCCCACAACAACTTCAGAGCCGCCACCAACGCTCACCATCAACTCATCAGAGAAACGAGGAAAAAAGCGATTGAAGACAGAATCTCCACCCACGCGCACAACAGCAAGGAACTCTTCAGCATCATCAAGGAGTTCGCCCAACCCACTAGCGAGTCTACCGACATCCCTCACTCACAAGACCTCTGCGACAAACTCAGCACCATTTTCCACCACAAAATCAAGAGCATCTACGACAACTTCGACGAAGCCAACCAACACACTGAACCCTCACCAACCACCCCCGACACCCGTAAACCAGCGATTGACGACCGGACAGCCCTCACCACCGAAGACACACTGAAGACAATGAAGTCAATCCACTCAGGGGCCCCCACGGACCTCTGCCCCCACCACATCTTCAACAGAGCCGCCGACACCATCGCACCCATGCTCCGCCACACCATCAACCGCTCCCTGGCGACCGCCTCATTCCCCGACGACTGGAAACACGCCGAGGTCAACCCCTCCTAAAGAAACCCTCAGCGGACCCCACCGACCTCAAAAACTACAGACCCATCTCCCTGCTCCCGTTCCCAGCGAAAGTCATCGAGAAAGCCATCAACAGCCAACTCGCCACATTCATTGAAGAACACAACATCCTCGACTCCTCCCAATCCGGCTTCAGAAAAAAACACAGTACGGAAACCGCCCTCCTCGCCGCAACAGACGACATCCGCACCCTACTGGACAAAGGAGAAACAGTAGCCCTCATCCTCCTCGACAATATAAGCGGCGTTCGACACAGTCTCCCACCGCACCCTAATACGCAGACTCTACGACGCAGGAATTCAGGACAAGGCCCTCGACTGGATCCGCTCCTTCCTCTCCGGAAGGACGCAGCGGGTCAGACTCCCCCCTTTCCTCTCGGACCCCACACCTACCACCTGTGGAGTCCCCCAGGGCTCCTCCCTCAGCCCAACGCTCTTCAACGTCTACATGGCTCCACTCGCCCCCATCGTCAGAACCTATGGACTCAACATCGTGTCATACGCAGACGACACCCAGCTCATCCTCTCCCTATCCAACGAGCCCAACACCGCCAGACGCAACTTTCGAGAAGGCATGGAAGCCGTCGCCAAATGGATGAAAAACAGCTGCCTACAACTAAACACCAACAAAACAGAAGTACTCATCATGGGCCCAAACCCCGACGCCTGGAGCGACACCTGGTGGCCCCCCGCCCTCGGAAACCCGCCAACCCCCACGGACCACGCACGCAACCTGGGAATCATCCTGGACTCCGAGCTCAAAATGGACCGCCAGATCAACTCTGTCTCGTCTTCCTGCTTCCACACCCTCCGCCTCCTTCGTAAGACCTTCAAATGGATCCCCCTCGAACACCGAAAGACCGTCACTCACGCCCTGGTCACCAGCAGACTCGACTACGGCGACGCACTCTACGCCGGAATAAACAAAAACCTCACCCGCAAGCTACAGAACATCCAGAACGCCGCCGCAAGACTGGTCCTCAACCTGCCAAAACACTGCCACGTCTCCCGGCACCTGCGCACACTCCACTGGCTCCCTGTCGAGGCGAGAATCACCTTCAAGATGCTCACCCACGCACACAAGGCCCTCCACGGCACCGTACCAGCATACCTGAACAGCCGACTCAAATTCCACGCACCCCAAAGGACCCTACGATCAGCCCAGCTCTCCTACGCCGTGGTCCCCCGCACCAGAAAGACCAGAGAGGGAGGTCGCTCCTTCTCCTTCCTCGCGGCCAAAGCATGGAACGCCCTTCCGCTCCACCTCAGACAGACAACATCGCTCCCCATCTTCGTAAGAAACCTCAAAACCTGGCTCTTCGACAGACCCCCTCCTTGATGGATGGAACCTGCACCCCCCCACCCCTAGCGCCTTGAGACCCTTACGGGTGATTAGTCGCGCTTTAACAAACCCCTGATTGATTGATTGACCTATCATAATCTGTAAAATATGTGAACTTATCTCTAAGAGTTTTCGAACTCCCTTGTATGGGAGTAGGACAATGTTCCCATTGAGTGTAATTAAAAACCGGTCTTAAAGTGTTTGTTTTATGCAAAAAAAGATGCCCATAATGTTGATAACAGAAGAGATCAGCATAATTGGCAGAATTTAAATACAGATCTTCAGCATCAAACGCAGCATAATATTTTAAATCGGAAAACAATGCATGTACTGCTTGCACATCCCAATTGTCAGAATGTATGTCCCGTGTTACCACATCTCCTAAAGAGACGCGAAAGTCGTATGGCACCCTGAGCACCTCAGTCGGACCGTGAATTTCAAAAGCCACTTTGTCCCAAACGATGCCATCTGCAACCGGGAAAGCTGAAATGTTCACAAGGGTTTTATCACAATTCATGATATGGGATGATGTGTGTGGGGCCAGAATTCCATTGACCAAGTTCACAGCAGAGCGTTCTGGCAAATAATGACCATTGATGAGTAAGAAGAACACTGTCACAAATCCAATCGACATAAAGAGGAAAATCAGGATAAGCACCAACCAGATGAAGGTCCATGGTGGGACCAGGTAAGTCTTTTTGAACCAAGAGACGAAAATGCTTAATTTAGTCGGTGGGACTGCCAAACTGGAAGACGAGGAGGATGAGTCATAAGAGAAGCGGGCATGGTCCCCAAAATAACCATTTGCATCCCTTGTTATTAAAGGTGGGTGAGATGTATTAGCATGATGTTGTCGAGGATTGCTTGGCACTTCCCTCTGGGACTCATCCGTGGGATATGTATACTCCACATCCGTGGTGTTAGAGGATGGAGGCAGAACAGGTGAAAGGTCAACAGAAGTTTCCATCTCACCCTCACCGGTACAGGCTGTAGTCGTAGAGGCTGAAGTTAATGGATTCAAAGAAATATCGTTGCAGGAAAGTGAAGGTGTTACACTATTCAGAATCGGCCAGACGGTGTAACTTGACATTGTCCACTGATATGTATCTGTTGTCTTTGCGACCAGGTAAAGGTGGTAAAATGACTGTACGAGTACCCTTCAATCCAAGTACTGGAACTGGTGCACGATAAGAGGGACCAAATTCTTTTTTGTTCTCTAGCTTTTCTCATACCAGATCCCCAATCTTAGGAAGCCAGCCGGCGACCAGAATCAGCAGTGCTGCATCATTGGAAGAGGGTAAATGTTCAGTTGCATAGCTGTCACGGGTCTTTTGTAGATCCTGTAACACAGTAGAATGATTATATTCGTCAAAGGTTGCGGCAGCCGCCACAACGTCTAGACCATCAAGGTCTGGCACAAACATTTTAATGCCAAAGAGCATTTTGTATGGGGTCCGCCCACCCAGAGATCTTCTAGGGAGATTATTGAGTGCACGTTAAACACCATACAAATGAGCCAGCCAGTTCCTGCCAGTACCTAAGACTCTTGCTGTCAAGGATTGCTTTAAGTCACGGTTCATTCGCTCCACAATTGAATTGCCCTCAGGCCTGTATGGAGACAAAAACTGCACCAGTACCCCCATTGACTTCATCGCGTCCTTGTACGCCTTAGAGGCGAACGATGGACCTTGGTCAGAATGGAAGGTGCCACAGGCAAACATCCCGCAGTGATCAAGATATACACAGCCAAATGGTTGATTAGAAATACACAGCTGTGTTTGAGGTGAACGTGTAGCCGTAGAGGGTTTAATTTGCTGACAAATGTCACAAGTAAGTACATAATTACGGGTTTGTTTGTATAAACCACGCCACCAATAACGTTGCTGTAAAATCGAGACTGTCGCAGACACCCCGGCATGCGAAGAAGCCATGCCCTTGTGCGTGGCTTGGATCAAAGCAAGTCTGCTGTCCATGTTGGGAATCAGCCAATCCCCAACAGACAGAATCTTAGCATAAGGAACTTGTTCTGGAGATACATGATAAGAGTATTTTGAAGGGAAACCCTGAGGATAAGCAGTTCCCTCCCTCGTAGCAGCTACCGCTGCCAGAATATCATTATCTATTTTAGTCATGGACCTTGTAACTGCTGCTACGGAAAACGTGGCTACTGCAGATTTGGCCGCTTCGTCAGCCAAAGAATTACCAAGAGCATGTGCTCCCACACGCTGATGGCCAAGAGTATGTATAACATGTGTGAGGGGCAGACGTTGTTTAAGGTCTGCCACTCGAACCCAAAGCGTTTTTATGCTTAATTGCGCTGCCTTTAGAGTCTCGATAATCATTTTGAGACCAAAAGAATAAGTTGTCATTAAAAGACTGGACACAGTAGTAAGAATTGCACACAATAAGAGTATTCACATTAGGATCAGCAAACTCTAAAACAAGAACAAGAGCCTGCAGCTCCGCCAATTGTGCCGTACAGTCCCCAAGTGCTTGAGTATGCACTATGGAAGACTTAAACTCTCCATTGACAATTGAGCCAGCAACAATTGCGCAAGCCGCTGAATAAGCGTGTTTTGAGCCAGTGGCCGAGCCATCGGTATAAATGATACATTTGTACTCATGTAAAGGAAGCAACGACAACGGAGGAGGACGAACATGTTCATACTGTAAAAACTCCTGTGTCTGAAGTGCAGGGTCAAAGATAAACATGACATCAGATGATGTCAAAGACGTAGCCCATTGTATCCAACGGGGATGTAGTGCCTTAGAGTTAGGTACACTTGCCTTAGTCACGGCCTCCAAAGCAGGGAAAGGCGTGACAATAAGAATGCGTTTACCTTGCGCCAGTGAGCGTTCCTTGAGGACCGCCATCTGGACCGCCGTCAAAATTTATTTCAACATTTGAAAAACGCATTTCAGCTGCAGTGTACAAATGTGATTTGTATGCAATAGGTACTGTGTCTCCCTCATTGAACGTCAAGTAAGTGAAACCCACCGCCCTGGTACTATACGTATCACCAGGTTCGTGGCGTTATCACGCGTCAACAAGTATTTAGTTGCAAGCATGCCAGATTGTAAAGAATGTAGGATAGAGGTATGTTCTGGAAGCCAGCTGGCAGAAGAATATGCTGGTTGTATCAACGCATAAAGCGGTTTGATACGCTGGGCATAATCGGGAATGTATGTCTTCCCGAAATTCAAAAATCCCAGCAAAGACTGAAGTTTCTTCAGCGTAGAAGGGGGTTGCAATTGTGCACATTTCTCTAGGAAGTGGGGGGCTAACCCCTTGCCTTCATTATTGAGCTCATAGCCCAAAAAAAGCACCGCCAGATGCGCGATGTGAGATTTTGCAAAATTGAACTTGTATCCATAGTCGGCAAACGACAAAATGATGCAGTCGACTCGGACTAGATGCGACATGATAGTCCATCAGATAAATGTCATCAACATACGAGAACGCATCTGGATCTATGTCGTGCAACAAAGACACAACACGTGCTGCTAATGTCCCGGGGCTGTTTTTATACCCCATAGGCAAACGTGTACATTTTTTCTGATTTCCGACGGCGGTAAATGCTGTCAAGTCACGGCTCTCAGGAGCGAGATTATGACTGTAGAAACCATTGGAAATGTCCAGTGTAGTTTTGTATTTTTTACGAACAAGATTGTGTACCAGCGCAGAGCTGTGTGTGTTTTGCACTGCAAAAGTGCGACAATGACTATTCAAATTTCGGTAATCCAATACAATGCGATATGAACCGTCAGGTATTGATACCGTAAATAGAGGATTATTCACCGGTGATGTACATGATTCAATCACTCCCTGATACTCTAACTGTGTTAGAATGTCACAAACGTGAGCTTTAGCTTCACGTCTTATTGGATATTGCGGTTGTGGCTGTGGCATAGATCGTAAAGGTATCTCATGAGCTGGTGATTCTATATCCCAGCCTACCTGATTACGGTACACCGCCGAAGCAAGGGCCAAAGCCCACTCAGCTGCGAAAGCCTTCGCATGTTCCTCAGGGACGTAACGCGAAAAACTCAAAAGTATCACGTCCTCCCCTCTAGAAGCAGCTAGCACAAAGGGTGGAGGCCAATCTGCCTCCGCCAACAAAATGTCGTATGAGGAGGTTAGATTTTCCCAGAAAACCGCTTTGATTGGACGCTGTGCATCACCTTCAATTTGGAAAATGATCTCATAGAGTCTTTACCGAGGGGGGCAACCCGGGTATCTGCTGTCTCTACTGTAATGAATGTATCAGTTGCTGTCGCATCTAGACAGGGATGCAGTGCCTCCCGCACTATGGTAACCTCCGCCGCGCTGTCGAGCAGAGTCACTGCCCATGTCCAGTCCAGGAGTCGCGTTCTCACCATCTGAGGCATATCTCGCTGTTAAAGCGGCAACTTTTTTCTTCTGATACGGGGGTCGAAAATGAGGCAGGTCCTCTTGTTTGGCTTTAACATCAAACTGTCGAGGTTGATCTCGTCCCTGTTGAGTGGTCGGACCTTTGCCACGATCCTGGCGCTCCCTTCCACCGACTTGACAGTTCGATGTGTCCTGTAAAGAACGAGGAGAGCGCTGATCAAGGACCTGAAATCTATCAGGAGTCTTAATTTTTGCGCGGTCGCGCAAGTCATAAGTACGCTCAGAAGACTCAGGTGTCGGTGATCCAGCACGCAAACCTTGCTTCTGTTGTTGCTGCCCCTTTTTTTTAGTTTTCCAGTTCTTTTTAGGAAAGAATGGGCGTCCGTCTTTATCAGTCTGGGCTTTTTGTTGTGTTTGAGATTGCGTCTGCGTCTGAGTAAGAAAAACTTGACTCCAGGACCATTGTGGCCTATGGTTTTATAAGCCTTTGCAATAATCTTCGGTAATTTGCGTGGCTTGTCTGCGTCTGCGACAGCCTCCAAGTGGTTTGCCACTTGAAAGCTTACAGCATCACCCTTGACATTAGCAAGGATCATGTCAGCAACCACGTTGAACACCCCGACCAGTCTCATTCCCAACTCCACAGCTGCTTCTGCTCCGTGTTCATCTTGAACACGTTTTATCACGGAAGGGAGTATGGTCATGGAGGGAGTCCCGAAAAACTTAGAATATACCGCCGCAAACACCTTGCCCCAGGTGTTACAATCAGCTAATTCGGGAATTAAGTCTTTAGGCAAACTTATAGTCAAGATCCTGTGTTTCTCCACAGGAGTGGTATTTGGAAAAACAGCCTCTAGTTGTCCAAATTTTTCAGCAAGCCAATAAGGGAACTCAGCTTTGTTTTGCGGACGTTTGCCCATCACTGAATTAACCATAAGAGGACTGATGGTTACACCACCAGGACCAGCGGGTTGTGCAGCAATGCCAGGTAGTCCCACCTGAAAGTTGCGCGACATGAACTGTATAACAGCCCTATGCACATGTATCAAGGATGTATGCAATACGCGGAGTTCTGCAAGCGTTGCAGTTGTCAGATAACGTGGGTGTGGGGTATACCCAGCCAAAACAGGCAACGTGGCCCCATCTATCGATAAAGGGCCTAAACGGACCGACATTATTGGATGAGGAAGGGCGCCATTAAACCAAATTTGGTGTTGCCAAGCCGTTAGCGGAACCTCGAGAGCCCTATAAGGCTAATAAACTTGAGGCAGGGCCGTGGCAGTATATTCGTGAAACAAATTATCTGTTCCATCCACCGCCGGAAAGGTGACCCAAGAATAAAACACCTCGAAGCGGTAAGCTGCATCCGCTTCTACAACAAAAATGAGCGTAACACCTGCATTAGGGACTCCATTTTGAGTCAAATAGGCTGTGACTGCAGCCCGATTAGGCAGTGTAATCTCAACCGCCATAATGAATAACAAAGAACGACAACCTACGTCGTGGCAGTGCAAGAACAGGTTAGGAAGAAAGAGAAGGAACCTTTTAAGATTTCAAACTTGAAAGAACCTATAAAACATCAATATAGGAGGTTACACTGTCACAGCTGTCTCTGGAAACAGAAGTGAGGGGATTGTGGACAAGCACAAGCACTACTCAAGAGTCTCGCAGATAAGAACCAGACCAAAACGTTGGCGGCGCCATGTTGTGGGGATTCTGCACCTACACAGAACTATGCACAGGAAAACAGGACTTCAGTGTATAGGGGTGAACCATCCTATCACCTTAGTACCCAAAATCCCAGAACCGACTAGCTATAGTGTCTCATTCGTTCTCCTCCAAAAATCACGAAGCTACAAATGATTAGACAACCCAGAACACAACATTCCCGACTCTCTCAGGAATCGCGGTAGCAAGACATACCCTTTCGCTCGCTCACTCGTACTTGTCCACAATAAGAATTGGCAGAGTCACTGTAATAGTTCAAAATGTTTATTTTAACTATCGTACTCTACAATACAGTATATGAGCCACTACCAGCAGCAAAATGCATAAACTCAAAACAATTAGCATTGTTACAATTTCATAGAGTACAAAGGGGGAAGTCATTATATAAAGACAGTGAAAAAGGGACTATAAGGCCTAACCACCCTCCCCTTGACTGGAAGAAGTTTATTATATAAAGGAAGATCTCTGGGCTTTGTCAGCAGACACCATACCTTAAAGCCTGGATGTAAGGTTTAGATCATAGGAACAGCATAGCTCTTCTCCATGGAAAGGGCTCTCTCTAAGTGTGTGTTAAAACAACATGCATTCCCGTAATATCAAAGCACGAGTCTTCAGCATTGCAGCTGTGTGTAGCATGTTTTTTCTAGGTGCTAGGGACTGACCAGAACAGAATAACAAGGGGCATTGTTTATCGACCTTGCATATTGTGTTCAGACTAAACTCCAGGAACTTAGCAGAGAACGTGAAAGGCAGACAGTTCTCATGTGAAAGGCATAAACAGAGTCGTGCAAAAATAAAGTCATGTAGTAACGTGCGCAAAAGCAGCATCATGGCAGCAAAGCTCATGCTAACTTGCAATGTTGACAATGACCCTAATGGCCATATAACACAGGTCTCCATTCTCCCAGCTATTCCAGAAAAACTCTCTGGAAGCAGTGTGGCAAGCACCTTCTCCTCCCATGAGGTGAATGTAAGTGGTGGCTCGGGAGGGCCCCCGCTAGTCCCCTGAGCCGCCTCGTGGTTCCAGTTTGCCCGGTATTTTACCTGGCCCTTGAGGTCATGCCACCTCTTCTTGATGTCACGCAGTGTACGCAGGGTGCTACATACAGCATTGACTTTGTTCACTATCCTTTCCCACATTTGATTCTTCGTGGCGACAGGGGCCTGTTAGACTAGGGCTCCAAACAATTGTGGTACTACTCTAATGATTTCATCTACCATCAATGACAACTCCTTGTCAGTAAATGCAAGCATTTTTTGGGGGGACATACTAAATGGTCTGAAAATAAAACTCTAGTGAAACTGTAATTGTGGTAGTGAAGGTGAAAAAATGTGTAAGGTGTATGAGTGAAAAGGGTTGGTGCGTGAAGATAGGTGAGTGTGATGTTGTGCAGTGGTGAATGTCTCCTCTCCCTCTCTTGACTGATGTGGTGTGTGGGCCTTGAATGAAGAGTGTTGGCAAAAGATGCTGGTCAGGGAAGGGGTGTGTTTTACACTCTGCAGTGTAGGTGTATCCAGCTGGGGAATGACCATCAGCTGTGTAAAAAAAAAAAATCCACAGTTTGCTATAGGCACATTCTTTTTTTTCTGGGCTAGCAGGGCGGCATAGGTCAACTGACATTGTCGGATCGCAGAGTTCGTTCAGACAGGACCGCGGATTCATCATGATCTCCTCAGCGGTCATGCCGCTGGGGAGTCGGCGTTTGTATGAGAAAGTACAGGCTTTCCGACCGCATCGGTCAGAGCTGCAAGCTTTCTGACCGCATCGGTCACAATTGATGTGTTTCTGACCGGCGCGGTCGGAGTTTTACAGTGCATGTATCGCAATGGGGCTGTCAAATAGTCCCCGGCCCCAGCGGGCGGATTTTTCCCGCTACCACTATGGTCAGACGGCTTTCCCGACCGGCATTGTAATGAGCCCCTTAGTATCTAATTGATAGGTTAAGTATGTCCCTATGTATGTTTTTACTGTATATTACTATTTTAATAATGCACTTTTAAGGTTGGGATTACAAAAATTGTGTGATTCTGGCATCAAGCACATTGGGTTGATAGACCGCTTTCCATAATCAGTTTGAGATGTATCCGTTAAACAAAAGGGAGCATCTTTGCGAAAGAGAGATCCACTCACATGGATGATTGATCAAACAACATCGCTTGTGGTATTTGTACCGTGGCCACTTAAAGGCAGGACCTTTTGCTTGGACCGTCACCCGTTTAGATATAGTAGAAGAGGTTTTTAGCACTGATTCTGCTCCCGCTAATAATAGAGCACGCTCATCTAGGGGCAGCTTAGGTTAAACCGTACAGGTAACACTCGCCTGAGGAGGCCCGGAACTTTACAGGCTGAAATGTGTTGAGTTTGTTTTAAAAAGAGACCACAAGAAATGAAAAGGAATAGTTACAAAAACACCAATCTAGGTATAACAACATATAGGACTTGGACATTAGATCGGGTGGTAATTGGATACAAATGTGGACGACCTACACAATTTACCCAGCATATGAAAAAGTTTTGGCTGTCAGTGATCTTTGAAAAACATATGGGGAAAGAGTGCACAATTTCTGAAACAGTTGAATATTTGCTGTATCTTTCAATGTGATAATTCTTGTAATTGTTGAATATTTGTTGAATGTGTTAGAGATGAACACTATTTTTCAGTAAGAAAAAAAAATACATAAACCAGATTTGCAGCTATCATGAGCAGTTTTTGATACAACCTTTAGAACTCACAGGTGAAGTTATTTAGATATTCCAATAGTAATTAAGAATCTATTGCTGATAAAACAGTACAGATATTTCATCCCTTGTGGGCCATTTTTCATTTTGTTCATATTATTTTGCCCAAAGCCTAGAAGGTTACTGGGCTCCCCCCTTGTTATTAAGGAACTTACATGTGAGCTGTCATCTGTCTACTCAGGGCCCTCTCGTGCCTGACTGCAGCACCTTAAGGGTCCCACCTTGTTCCTCGTTCTCACACATTCTCAACCTCTCTTTGTCACTCTCTCTTGTGTCCTTCACTGCATAATATCTACCCATCGCCTACTCTTGTTCCGTTCTCACAGTTGCCACCCCTTTGTGTTTTAAATTGATCTTAATTTGTGTCAATATTGCATATCTTGTTTGGTGGCTGTGTAATCATTGCTTTTTCAGCAATTTATCTTTGTTTCTAGGATCCCAGTTAGAGTCCTGTCTTCAATGCTCCTATTTTTCACACACCCTTCATCCCTGACCAATACACCTTGCATGGTCCTTGCACCTTTTTCATGGTTTCTCAAGCTCTGCCCTCCCACACTCATACCAGCTACACCCACCACTGTCAAGGCCCTACACCTTGCCTGTACATACCTAATTGCAGCTGCAACACAAACACACACTGCATCACTCACACCACAAAAGCTCATCAGAGTGAAGGCTGTCTGCACCCATCTGCATCTGGACCACACAGAGCATCACTAACCCTGCTCATCACCCAATACAAACAAATCCTTCTGTGCACCTATACACCATCAAACCCTGGTGACCCTCACCATGCACCTGCAGACCCACAACATACAACACAGAAGCACCCTTCACCTCCACCTCCACCTCTTGCCACTTCAAACACACCTGTACCACCACACACACTGACCCTAAACACATCAATTACAACAACACCCCAACCCCACTCTACACCTCAATATGATGCATGTTCATCAACACCCGCAAACTACGCAAACTACCTACAAATATCTTAGACATCCTTGGTCATGCCTCCCCAGACCAGCTTTTCGTTGGCAACACATGGCTGAAAGCAACATTAAGCATCTTCTCAGCCACCTACAGCAGCCATAAAATCATCAGTCAGAACCACCAATATGGACCTTCTGGATGAAACAACAGACGTCATTAAGACACCATCAGCTAACGTATCAAATCAGCAACTAAAAAACATGAAATGGAACAACTCAAAATAACCTTACAATTAACAAAAACCTTAACAATAGCGGGACTCTGGTCTACTGACCACCATGACAACAACTCTATTTCACCTGTAACCTCACTGACTTTGCTTCTACACTAGACATCAATGGCAGCCCCTATTTCCTCCTAGCAGACAATAACAATTACCTAGAAGGCATGACCATCAGCAAGTGAATCACAATACTGGAAAGGGTCGCTAACCACAGGCTCACCCAACAGTTCCCAGCCTCCAATCACACAACCAGACATATCCTGAACCCTATAATTACATCATTACATGACATAATAATAAACACAACCATCTTTCTCACCTAGTCTGATACCAACATTGACAGTTTAACATTCAACACCAAAGAAGATCCACCACAACAGGTGCTGCCTGCCAACTGAAGATCAACATATCAAAAGTCACCTTTAACTCAATTCTCAATGAAAAATTATGCTTGCTCACAGGCCACCTATCCAGCAACATCAGCAAGTTTAATAACTGAGACAATGGCTACTTCAGCACCCTGGCCCCACAGATAAAAAGTCAAGCAGCATGACTGTTAATGCATACCACCTCATACACAGAAGAACTCTGAATTACAAACACCACTTCAAACAAATAGAGCAGAGTTGGGGGCCAAGTCAGAAAAAGACATTACTCTGCTGGCAAACGTAATTCATGTACACAACAACCCCATAAGGAACAACACAGACAATACAAAATACAGTTGTCTTGATCAGACAAAGCACACAGCACCAGGATACAATTCTGCATGTGCATGACTAAAGTGGCCAACTGGATGAAGTGCAACTGCCTCAAGCAGAACACGGATGATACCAATCTGGTGGTCTATTACTAATGTACCTTGCCATGGCATTGGACATGGTGACCTACAGATGTTGAACCGAACACCAACTCTAGCAAACTAACAAATAACCTTGGATTCATTATCATCAACAAATTAAATATGTAGGCACAAGTAAACTCAGTCATCCTACTTCTTCACATTAAAGATGTAGAAATATCTATTCATGTTGGAATCCATCAAGAAAAAAAACAACATTGCCCAATACTTCAGAAACAGCAGACTGTACGACAGGAACACCCTCTACAGTGGAATAGCCAATCCAATCCTAAACTAAATTCAGAACACTCAGAATGGAGCAAGAAAACAGGTCCTCTAACTCCAAAAACAAACTCATGTCATACCATACAGAGGAAGCTCCAGTGTCTCAAAAAACATAACTTGTTGTTGATTACAAGGACAACCCAGTAAGCCCACATGACCTAATAAACAATATATCAAATAATATACAACATCTGTGGTACTCATTTAAATGGAGAACCCTCATAAGATAATTAGTTAACATTCGATTGAACATTAGCAATGCTGCAAATGCTGCATGTCCGCTGTTAGAAGAGCAAAACATAAGAGTTCCAGCTCAATTGGTCATCAACAACGCTGCATGTGCTCCATGTTCACTGTTAAATGAACAAAATATCTATGGTTAATATATGGCTTGAAACAAATTGCAAGCAAAATCACACAAATAAAAAAGCTGAACCAAACAGGTTTCAATGATACATGTTTGCATTACATTCATACATACATATCTTGCAAGGTGTGACAATGTGAAATAAGTAGTGCAGATGACACAGTGTACATAAAGTGATTCAACAGACAAAAGACATTATATAATACAGACACTGTAGGTTCCCAATGGTTATATGAGTCCCAATGATCAAACAAAAGATAAGGTGGCTCAAACAGTCTAGCCACCCTGTTATGTCCATTACATGGGGTGGCCAGTTGGGAACATTGTTGAAGTTTTGACCCCAATTTATACCAGGGGTCTCAGGACGATTGGTGGCAATCCAGATATAACCACTCACCAAAGATGGCCTGCTATCTGTATTCAATACTTAAAACATATCAAGAAAAACAAAGAGTGAGGAGGACCAAACCACAGCCCAACTGGAATGTAAAAAACGTCATCTTGTAACTTAAAATGTCCCCCCATAACTATAAGCAACTGTTAGATTAGTACTCCAGTAGGCCCAGATACGTAAGAAGTAAGAGGTTGGAGAGGCAACAATCATCAGTCAGACATGGAACAAGTACTACAGTTGGTGAATAACAGTGTCACACAGAAATCCCCTGTCATAAACATATCGAAGCATACCCTCAACACCCATGAACAGAGTGTACTGAGTAAGGGTTTGGGTTTTGTCCTTACTGATTGTCCTGATTTTTTTAGGCTGAGGGGTGAATTCTATCGGTTCTTCACAACCTTTTCTTCAAAGATAAACCTGAAATGGAGTGGGAGGAGAGAGATAAATTATACTCACCTTCACAATTTGATCCCCCAGCATGCCTTATGAGCACAGAAATTCCAGCGTTTGAGAAGATTGTACTTAAACAGGTAAAGGTATTGGAAAAGAAAAGTAGATTCATCCTGTATAATATTTCTAAGGATGAAAGGAAAGCTATAGCCGATTTGTATAATATGAACTTTATCATCAAGCAAGCACCACAGCAACAATTCTTTTTATTTTTTATGTGTCAATACAGGTGTGTTCAATTTACCTAGATAAGTAGAAAAATGAACACTATTGCATTACACCCAAGAAAAATATTCCATGTAAGAGCAATGCTACAGCAAGTGTCAACACATGGAACATAGTGGGACAATTGTACAAGTAGCTAACCTTAGATGTCGGCAACAATAGAGTCATTTGGCGTACTAGTGGAGTAGGAGCACAGTACAAGATGGAAACGGAAGCGGGAAGCAGGAACAAATTTCAGTTTTTACTTCATTTCCTTCAATTCCGCCAACTCAAAGTAGGAGGGACTTCTGTCACAGTTGCCTTGATGGAAAGGCACATCGTAATCAGCTTGGGGGGCCTCTTGGCTGGAGTCCCGCCGCCAGCCGCTTCTGCCTATGACACTAAACGATGCAGATGAAAAATCCTGCCGGAGGCTGTGAGACTGTGGGGTCTTTCGCCCATTGACCCACCAACATCTAAAGGTGGCGGGCGTGAATACATCAAAAAAGCGACGATGGGACCTTTACCGTCAAGATCTAAATCAGGCCCTAAGTCATGGACATTTGATGTCACCTACAATATTATGACTAAGGCTATAATAAGACAATGTAGATTTTTTTAAACTTTCAAATGATGAAGTTAATAATACTCAATAATACTCAATGATTATTACTAATAGTAACATATTTTTAAACTATTAAATAAATAAATTCAATAAATACTATCAGAAATCTACTCCATAGTGAAAAAGTTTATCAAACAACTGATTTTGCCTCATAAGGCCTTCACTTGAATCATTAATCATTTCCGGCATGTCACTTTCTTCTATTGTTGGCGCCTCCGTGTCATATTAAATTAGACATTATGCAAATGTTATGTGGCACAAGTGGCACAACACATACCACAATTATTCTGCACACCAATTGTGGACAGAAAAGGCATATGCTTCTTGACATGTCCAAACACCTGAATCTTGAACTGAAAAGACCAAAGGCCCATCACTCTGTGGTTGAGCAAATGGAGTCATCATCCACGACTGGAGTCCATACTCTTGATCAACTATAAAAGAAAATGTATTAATGAGTATAAATATAGTTCTAGTATGCTTAAAATACATTCATAGAATGGCAGATTTAGAAAAACTCATACATTTCAATACAATACTTATAATACAAATATTTAGATACAAAGAAATCATTCATTGCACTTCTACAATTATTAAAAAGATGATTGTTAATGGCTAAATAATGCACCACAATTTGTGATATTTAATCATTGACAAAGCAAAAGATTTTTAAGTATTATCAAATTATACTGATGATTTGTCCCATAAACAAATACAAAATATTTGTTAATGATCACAACATATATCAACAAACTTAAAAACGAAACCATTAAAAGTATACATTCATTATGGTTCAACAGAGGATATTGTAATTAAAGGCTTATTGTGGTACACTCACAGATTCATACAGTCACCCATACAGCCACTCACATACCCAACCACACACCCATACAGCCACTCACACTCACACATCCATACAGCCACTGACACAGCCACTCACATACCCAGTTACACAGTGACATACTCACTACACACCTATACAGCCACTAACACCCCAAGTGACACATGCACATATATTTACACAGCCTGTCCGAGATCCACAAAATTACTCAGACAACTACCCATAAACCAAGTCACTCACTCAGAAACCCATTCACAGACCTACAAAGCCAGTGACACTCACACACTCACACACCCATACAGACACTGAAACACCCACTCATACACATACACACACCCATACAGCCAAACACGCAGACACTCACACATAAACAGTCAATGACACAGTGAGATATAGACCTCTATAAGCAGTGAGACACCCACTGAGAGATTCACACAATGACTTATTCAACCAATGAGAGATCCATACAGACACTCACATATCCATTTACACACAGATATAGCCACTCTCAAACTCTCTCACATACCCATGTAGCCAGTTATATGCCTACTTTATTAAATGTGTTGAGAATGGATACGCGGATCCATTGTGGAGCAAAAACCTGTTGCTATTTTGTTTTGAGTGTGTGCATTTGGTTTGCAATCCATGATGGATTCGCGGATCTAAGTGAGACAATGTAAAATGGGTTTAAAAATTAAATTAAATAATGTTTGGGAATAGGGTTGGCTCTGAAAAGAGCATTTGAGTTTATGGTGTGTAGATGATAACTACACATAGAACAGGATGCTTTCAAGTTCTTGAGGTGCACTCTATTCCTAAATCTGTGAAATGGACTCTGTCTTTTCAATATATTCCATCCATATCGAACTGTAAGTTGTTGTGGTACATGGAGCCTATGTTGTGGTCTCAGAGGAATGCAGAAACCGTTTTTTGGCATGTTTCCTAGATATTTCTATCTGTGGACAGAATTTGGTTGACCACTGCCTCCCTTGTCTTTGGCAAATGTTGGAGAATACCAAGGCAGTATGAGGGAAAAGTGTCATTAATTTACCAATGGCATCCTTCATTAAGATTTCCACTCCTACCTTCCAAATTCTGCCTAGGTCAATGCCCGCACAGTGCACAATCATAAGGTCTGGATGTTTGCAATCCACAATGCTTTCAACCAAAGGCAGCAATTGATGCCACTTTAATCCTCTCTAGCCATCCCAAGTAATGTCTGCATTATGTAAACCGAAATCCCTGCCAATGCCAATCTTTCTAGCACTCTCTCTGGCCCAAATAACAAACTATGACCCAGAATCCACAATCTGACCATATTGGAGGCAAGCAGGAGTAGCACACAGGAGAAGGCTGCAGCTGAATGAGGCAGTTTTAAAGATGAAAGGCAGTTAAAATGGAGGACAGCACCTAAAATATAAATGAACATACTTGATTGGATGGTGATAAAAAACTTATGTTGTTAGGGATATGTTTGAAATTGCAACCAATCCACCACACCTGCTACAGTTTAATTTGAAGCTAGTATGCTGCTTACAGAAAGTAATGTGAACTTTTGACCTATTGGTAGCTAGAGAGTGTTGCAATCATGGTCATCATGGAAACAGAGCTAAAAGAGTGTGGTGGTAAGGGAACAAAGAAGACTGCACTGTCAAACTCAAAAGCAGAGTGGTGTACAAACATTGCTCATTAGAGACTGTTTGGCAAGGAGTTGGAGGTCCCGCTTCCCAGTTTATGATCTGACCACCGTGTTGGCTGTCAGATCCTGTATTTTTCCACTGTGGCTTGTGCTGCCACTCACAGCTCAAGCTGAAACTGAAAAAATTTAGAGTTTAAACATCCTTGTACCGTGTGGCAGGCACCCCAAAGTCACTTTCTGCCTGCCTTTTTATGGCGGGTGGACCGCCATGAAAGGGTTGACGGAAAGCAAAATTGTAATCCCGATGGCAGAACCCAAGCTGCCTTCGCTGCCATTTGTGGATTACATTTCCGACCACCGCCCCGACGGGCTCGGTGAGCCCATTGGAAGCAGAGCGGTATTCCCCCACAGGTTTCCCTCCGACCGCCAGTATCTTAATATCGCAGTCGGATGGAAACCTCTGATGTCGGGTAGAAAGCCTCTGACAAGCTGTCAGATGGCTTTCCGCCCGAATTCATAATGAGGCCCTAAATGTTTATGAAACAATACTGATACAATCATACACCCTTTTCAAGCAATAGTGAGTATAGAATCAAATAGTGGGCGACTTCCACCGACTGAGCTACAGAAAGGCCTTAAAGGTCAAGTTGTGTACTTACCTTTAGATTGTAAATGCAATATTGAAACTGTGGGTGTAGAGAGAGATTTGGAAGAACCGCATGTTATTCTAGTAAATGGTGTGCCACCTAAAAACTAAAAAATCTGGCAAGAACTAGTGGATGTAAATAAGGTAAAGTAAGCTACTTTCTATCTTAAAGAGAATAATCTTTACTATAACGATGTAGATGTTGACACACATGGAAGCTGCATGGAGGAAGTTATGTTGCTTTCAAGTAGACAGCTTCAAAAAGTGGATAGAAGTAGATCTGAAGAAATATATGAGCACTACAGTATACATCCACTGCGTTCAAAAGAGGTTATGGGGCATGCTATTGACTTATATCAGATGAAACAAGCTAAAGGACCTCCAATGAGTGTGTGGGAGAAAAGTTTAGAGGGTTGATGTTTTCCTCAACTATTTCCATCTGGAGTAGGTGGACGTTATAATGATCATCCTGTGCAAATACCTGCAGCTGAGTATAGGTCAACAAGATTATTTTCAGAGGACCCTAGATTTTGACAAAGTATTCCGTTTGTATTCAATCTCTTATTTGTAAGTGATTTGTCTGGACTACAATATGCTGTTAACCATATTATTAAAACAGTAGTTAATCTGCAAATTATGGGGCATATTTACAAGCCCCTATCTCAACCACAACGTCACTTTTCAGGACGCTGTGGTGGTGATAGGGGCTTCGCCTTATTTACAAGGCAGAGTTAAACCACTTAATGTAAATAAGGCACCCTTTCCCGCTATACTTAGCGTGAAAGGGGAGGGCAATGGGTGTTGCTGTGGGCGTTCCACCGCAACATCCATTGATTTTGATGCTGCATAAATATGGGGCAGCGCCAAAATTAAGACCAGGGAAAACCTGGAGAAATGTTTAAATTCTCCTCATTTTTGCTTTTTCCATGTGTGCTGCGTTGTGCAGCACACATGGAAACAGCAAAACGCCAATGATTGTTTATGTGCAGGAAGTTGTCCATTCCTGCACAATCATTTAAAAAAAATTACATATTGCAACTTCTATGTGTGCTGCATTGAGCATGGAGTTTGTAATTTTACTGCTGTTACTGTAAGACTTTGTGTATCTTTTAGGATCTGCCATTGGAAGATCAAAGAAAGACAATGAGAATGAGAATGATGAAATTCAAAAGGAAGATACAATTGCTGCTGAGGTAGCTAAGGAGAGTTCACAAAGCAGCCAAATTTCAGGTCCACAAAGTCAAGACCAACTTGGAAGATAAGTGACACAGCCCTAACACCAAATTTATTTTGAGATTTTAAAAGCCACACAAATCCCGATTTGCTTGGATTTGTGCGGCTTTGTAAAAATAAAGCAACACAACACAGCACTTATCGCTGCCTTGTGTTACCTTGCATCAAGTAGGTGTTACAAGGGGGCTGCATGGGCATTCCCGTGCATCCACCCATGTATTTTTATGCAAACCGATATTTACATAGACTTGTAAACATGGTTTGCATGAAAATGCTTTGCTTTCCCACACCATATAAATAAACATGAAACTCTGATAACTCTGATCCATGTGTAATATTCCATTAATTGCAAAACTTCTTAAATTGATAGCGCCAAACGTAATACATTCTCACTTCACACCTAAGTACGTTTTTGTTACGGTAGGTCTAGTATTTCTTTAAAGTGTTGCAGATATAAATCCTATCCTTATGATCGTATTCAGTGACCATATCATCTTCCTCTCATTAAGCATAGAAATTGCTGGAACTGACAAAAATCTCCTTTATCAGCCACATGTCATCCCAAAATGTTGTCATATCTTCCACGCTGACAAAGTTCACCAAAGAAACTTGTCAGATATCAACCTTATCCTCATATATAAATACACCAACTAGATGACCCTGCCTTCATCAGTAACTTAGGGCCTCATTACGATGCCAGTCAGACCAGCTTCCGTGGTCCTGTCGGAGGCGGTCGCCCACTGAATCTCTCATGTGGAACGGTCAGCCTGACCGCCGTACTACAATGCATGTGAATAGGCACTTTTGGAATTGCCATGGTCCCTCCGACAGGAAATTACGACTGCGGTGGTGTCGGAAATGACCAATGGAGTCTGTCAGAGAGGAGAGCGCCTCACAATCTGCCCGCCAAATTACAATGTGCTATTCTGACGATGTAATGATGGCGGTCCAACTGGATCATCAGAGCTGATGGAAAGGGAGGGAGAAGAGGGCAAAACTCACCAGTACACAGCTCTGCATGTCCTGTGCAGCCATGGAGCCAATCACACCTGTCCTGCCACTGCTCTACCTGCTCGATGCCCTTGACAATAAACCCTGTCGTGGACGCAACCGCAGTAAGTCTCACACTTACCTCTGTACAGTCAGTCCACAGCCAAGCGATGCCCTGCCATGGGCAAGCAGGGCGGGATCTTGCACAGTATGAGTGGGGGGGGGGTGAGCATCATGTCCCCAAGTCAACATGCGGGGGAATATTGGCAATACATTTTGCATGACAAGCATGGCATGAGGGGGCCTGAAGGGACAGTTGACACAGTAAGTATTGAGAGTAGCGTAGTAGATCTTGAAGTGGTCAGGGGTCTGCCTGTGGTTACTACCTGCAGGTGGAAAAAGCTGATGCAGACATGCCTCCCCTCAGACTCTCCATATTTGACCTCACCCTCATGGGGCTACATTAAATTAATTCAGCAGCAGAACCTTTAAGGCAAATGTAACTGCAAAGACACTTGCAATACACCATTTCCAATGTTGTCTGCTCAATACTGAGGCAGTATTATAGTCAAAAATGCAATGATGACAGAGTAGAAATTCCTGGCTACATGTATGTACAATGCAGCTCCTAGTATCACATACCTAAATATTTAGTTATGTCTGAAGGAGGACAAATCACTGATCATCTCTGAAGCTTGTGTACTGATGTGTGCATTAAATAGTGTCACTAAACAGCCCCTCCACATCAATGATATAGGAACCAACTTCTGTGACACCCTCACATTGCTATTAAGGTCCTGTTGTCACATCTAACAGACATCAGTATGGATGTCTCAAGTACATAAAACACCCCTCCACTGCTAAAGCATTGCAAAGTGCCATCACACATTTCCCACATGAAAAAGGAAAGTCAAGGAAATGGAATGCACACTACCCACAGTGGATAAATTTTAAGTCCACAATGTAAAGACTCCCTGCAGAAATGGGTTAATCAAACCAGGGGCACTCATGGCAGGCGAAGGGCAAAGTCCACAGTCCATATTGCATCTGCCTCACAGTCTCCATGCTCACAGGACCTGGGATAAAAAATATTCTAACAAAGTGGCATGCACATGTGGCTATTGTGCAAGTGCAAGTTCTTTGAAAAATAATATAGCAGCAACAGCAGTTGTCTGACATATTCTAAAAAAAGAGTTCACACAACACATATGCAAATGGCTATATGTGCATCCAAAGTACCAAATAGGTATGACACTACAACACCCCCGATGTGTGGAGAAACAAGTACCAACTTGGCACATATCAAACACATATCCACCCTACATCCCAAGCCCAAAAGCCTGGACAATGGCAAAGGCAAGCTGCAATATTTACCATAGCAGATACCACACAATGCAATGTCTGCCCAAATAGGAGCTCTTCCCACATCTACATCCATTGAACCTTCACTCTCGGCCTCTGTAAATCCATAACTTGTCCCAAGGTCTGACTATACTAACCACTGCTAATGGATCAGCTATCATGGTCAAAGAAACACACCTGTAGACACACATTCCGAAATATACAAATGCAATGAGTGGCATCAGGAGCAATGGCAGAACAAAGGACGTCAACAACAATGAAGTATTTTATTTCACACAAGAAAGTTCGGCTGTAAAACAAAGACCAAGGGCCAGTCCATTCAAATACGTTTGATGCAGCACACTGCTGTTCCACAAACCTGCCTTCATCAACACTTCTAGGGAAACCTCCCCAGGAAGGGGCATCGAGTGGGCAGGCCAGGCACCTCCATAAATGTCACTCGGGTGGCCTGGGTTGGGATTGGGAGGGCTAGGTTGGTCGGTGAGGGTGGTGGGTATCAGGATGGGGAGGGCTGAGTTGTGCTGTGGGAGGGTGGGTATCAGTATCGGGAATGCTGGTTTCGGCTGTGGGAGGCCTGGGTTCAGGATGGGGAGGGCTGGACCGGACCAATTTTGGAATTTTATAACCCTTAAGGGTAAGTACAGTTCCTGGGGAGACAGGGGAGGAGGTGACACAAGGGGTGGACTTTTGGAGGTAGAGGGATGTGATGTCTGAGGTGTGGCTGTGCGTGCATGTGCCTCTGAGTTTGACGTATGTGTGGTTGTGGAATGTGCCTGCTCTGTATCAATGTATGAAGTGCATGTTGCTGGTATTGTTGTGGTGTCTGGGTGTGTGATGTGGGTATTAGTAGTGTCTGGTGGCGTGGTGGCTTGCTGCGTGGGTGTAGTGTCTGCCGGAAGGGTGTCTGGATGCATTTCAGTGGATGTGGTGGTAAGGGGTGCAAGTGCCTTGGCAGTGAGAGCCTGCCTGTGTTTTTCCTTATGTTTGTCTTTGTGTGTGCTGCGTGGGGATGTTTATAAGGTTGCAGGCGTATGTGTGTGTGCTTTGGGCAGGTGTTGGAGTAGGAATTGTGGATAAGGAGGAGGCTGGAGGTGGGGTGGAATGTTGGAAATGTTGGAAGCTTGCTGTGAGTGTGGAAGCCAGAGCCTGAAAAGATCTCTGTAAGGAGGACATGTCAGCGTGAATGCCCTGCAGGTACAAGTCTATCTGTGTCAGCTGTGGTCCCTGCACCTGGATTGCATTCAGCACTGCACTCTGACCCACAGAGATCTGCCTAAGTATGTCAATGGTCTCCACACTCAGGGCAGCAGGGGAGACTGAGGCAGGGGGAAAGGTGCCTGGAGAGAAATAGACTCCCCTCCTCTTGAGGGAGTGGGCACAGACAGCTTGTTGAGGAGCAGCACGGAGAATGGAGATGGAAGGGAGGTGAGCATGGCTGGAGTGGATGGAATTTCTGGCTGGTCCAGCATGGATGGCATACCGGAGGATGACTCTGAAGATGTAGAAATGGAGTCTGAAGGCTCCTCCAGGGTACTCCAACTATCATCCCTGTCACTGGTTCCATCCGTGTCACTTCTTCGACCTTAACCAGTCTGGCCAGCTGCTTCCCCAATAGTTACTGCCCTGGGTGGATGCTGCAAGAAAAGTAGGAATAGGTTAAATGTTATTGCGTGAACACACTGGCAAAACAGATCCTAACACAACACATTACACATTTCACTGATCACATCACTAATCAAGGATGAAGAGAATGGCTCAAACAATGGCATGAGCACATGCATGAATGCTACATCACCTGTGCACGCTTACACATAATAGTATCATTACCACTGTCAGCTCCAGCTGCATGTGTGACCTTATTGAAATCAAGCAACGTGTGTAGTAGGAAATCACATCAGCCTTTAAATTTAGGCCCTTGTAGCATACCATAGGTACCTGAAGTCCTCAAATGGTATGTCCACATGCAAACCATCTCTACCTTTCCACACAGGGCCATGCAGTCAGCAAATGGTCGTATGTCCCTAACTTACAACATGGAGAATTGCTGGGTACCTGCTAAGCTGCACATGAGTGGGTTAGCTAGGTGATACATGTAGTAGAATTTACAAGTTGTGGCTTCAAGTGGTGTGAGATAGCAGCACAACTCAGCATTATACATGGTTATGGCTAGGATCATCCCCAGTCCTTGATGTCCCATGTCAGCAGCCTGTTTAACATTGTAAATGTCAATGCCACCACAACACTGAAAGTAAATGAGGATTAGGAAATATCCTGTCTTGAAAATGGACTCCTTGTGTACAAAAGGGGAGGGATTTCACTTTATCTTTCTT
Source organism: Calotriton arnoldi (assembly GCA_963921515.1). Lineage (NCBI taxonomy): Eukaryota > Metazoa > Chordata > Amphibia > Caudata > Salamandridae > Calotriton > Calotriton arnoldi. Next base: position 984,077 of record CAWUFW010000425.1, on the reverse strand, counting down.
GCCTCGCAAACACATATACCAATGTTGTACTTAGTGCTGACACACACATATGGCCCCAGCATGTCAGCATGTCTCTCCGTGATGCATGTCACCAGCCAGTGTATCAGCCTACACAAATGCACATGTCCAACACACCTCACAGAATACACCCATTACCATGGCATGCAAACTCACACTGCCAGATAGTACTGCAAGTCTTCCCACCATGTGTTTCATTGCCACAACAGTTTGGACTGCCTAATGACATCCAACATTGGCATTGGGTATGTGTGACTCACCCACCCATGTCTCCACTTCCTATATGTGGTTACATCCTGCTCTGTACATCCATCACGCCAAACCTATTGTCATAAACATGTTGACCAACACATACCCATATGATGGTATCAGAATGGAAAGTATGTAGGGCCTCAGCTCATGCATGGAACAGTTGTACATAGGACAGTATATCACCTAAAGATTTACATGCCAACATATACGCATCTATTCAGGTGGCATCAATGGTGTCAGCCACATCTAAATACTGTTCATTCCCCACTTACCAAGGGGGAAGTAGTGCACAGCGGATGCATTCAGAGAGCATTGTATGCCATGCCACAAGTCTGTGGACCACCCCCTCCTCCACATGATACACAGTTATGAGGAAGCATCACGCCAGACACAAGGATGACAAGTGGGCTTTTTGGGACCACTGTCACACATGACAGCAACTGATAATGTAGGCAACCTGTGACATTGGCCAGCCTTGTGGCTGGTAAACTCTGTTAACTGTCATTTTACTGGATCCTGCTCAATACCTGGCCACATGAACAATAGTCCATGGGGTTCAGCATGCACCAACTGCAAGGCCTACCATGCAACAACTCTCCCCTTGCGTGGTACCTAACTCACCTTCAAGCTTGATGGGGAAATAGCTGCCTGAAACAGAAAATCGATGGTTTGCAGAAAATTTAACTCAAGAAAATACACACCCACTCTTAGCTGCTGTTGGGCATGCAACTGCCCATCAAGGTCCGGGTATGCCACAGGCAAGTATGCAGCCATCAAGGGGATCAGGGTCCAGCGCGTGACTGTTCTGTTGGGAGAGGACAGCCCCAGCTGGACCTCCATGATCTTGTGGGTCATGCATCATAGGTCCTTTCACTATTTCAGCAGTGGACACTGTGCTGACAAGAGTCCGCCAGGGTGCGCACCTTCCGGTAGATGGCTTTCCACTTGGATAACTTCAAATGGGCATTGACCTGTATGGATGCAAGAGATGAGGAGATTGAGTTGACATGTACAAAATGGCTAATTTGCTAGGGTGACACAGAGGTCGTAGACAGATAGTATACCCATCAATCAAAAATGTGCACACTAAATGTGTAATGAGCACTAGCTGAGCAGTAAAAAAAACCTGTACAGCACACTGTTTATGTCATCTGAGGAGTAACCTGAATCATGATCATGCCAATTATAACTAGGCCAGCACACTGACATTGCATAGCCACACCAAATGTACTCTGAAATGAGTTACCAACTAATATAGCACACCAATGTGTCCTCCTGAGGGTACAGTACTAGTGCATCCCTGGACAGACACCTGAACAGTTTGGACAAATGATTCGACTGATACAATCTGATACATAACTGCTATCATTGTGATTAGCACATTTCAATATTTGGGACACAATGGAAGGTCGGGATGTGTGTCACTGAGATCTCCCCATATGAGGATCAGTGGACATGTTATGTTCTCAGTGAGACATCATACCACGTCAGACTTTGTGTGTGTGGGAAGACCTGCCATCACAGTACACATCTAATGCCAAATGAGGCAGTATCAAATAGACAACATAAACATTTGATTGTACAAACTGAATGCAAGGTCATTCTGAAACAGATGTGTTAGGTTTGAAAATCCCATTCCTGCAATGCACTCGTTTCATGCTATATTAGGTTAGCAGTGTGTGGCTAAATATACGCCATTTGTATTCACGTTAAGCAACCCACTGAGTTATCCATGCAACGTGCAAGCTTTCCTGTAGTTAGCCAGTGTGACTCCATTTTGTATTTCGTAAATCCTATTAGGCTGCTTAGGCCGTGTCTGAACTAGGCCTTATCATTCGTATTGCTTGCCTCAGCAGAACACTGTATTTCGTTATTATTTTCTCTCTGTTCAAAGCTGTTTTCCGACTTACTAATGAATAGGCCATTCTGCCCTCGCATACCTATTTGTTTATTTGAAAAGTTTTATATAGTGCTGGCTAGACCCGGAGGTATCAGAGCGCTTTACATGAGATAGGACATTGTTTCAGAACATTGTTACATAGTTACATCAGTTACAGTTGCAGTTAACAGTGTATGCTTAGGAGAAAGAAAAAAAAACACGTGCGCTTACACAATAATATAAGAAAATTAGCGCGTAGCATATCCAAGACACACGTCATATGGGGAATGGAAGGTAGTGGGGGAAAGGTAAACAGGGGAGAGGAAAGTAGACAGAGTCATGTAGATCTGAAGGGGGAAAGTACTCCAGGGGGAACAAAGCAGTCAAAGCAGTCAAGGAGAGAGACAGATAAAACCGTGAAGAACCGTGACAAACAATGTCCGATGTCCGGCTGGGTAGGTGACGGCCGAGGGGGTGACCCAGAGCCAGACTCCGCTATAGCTGCATAGGACAGCTCCACCAGGCAGCGGCCAAGGGTACTCGGTCTCCGCGGTAAGTACAAACAGCTAAAGTTTCAGCCCGTGGGGCATCGTCATAGTTCCATAGAAGGCATCAGTCCCAGTGTTACTGGGAGGCGCCGTCCGTCTCGTCCTCCATCTCGGGGTGAGAGCAGGCGAGGTACGGATGGGGAAATTGCTGCCACCATTTTAGAGTCAGGCAGGTACAGGCAGCATCTCGGGACCGAACGCCGTGAATGGCGGGTACAGTGCAACAGTCAGCACTATCTGAGTGTGTAGTTCTGCTCCCACGTTAGGAGACGCTGAGACTCAGCGCGGTGACCTCGAATTGTAGATAGCATGTACCCATCTGGCAAATGGTGGCCCATCCTCCTGTGTCTTCTTTGTTCATGTTCAGCTCAGGCCGGTAACTTTCCACTCTGGGCGTGGTTGGAGGCTTCTTGGGAAGAATGATTACTCACTGCAGACTGTTGGGGAGTTAGTCCCTCAGCAGATATCTTAGGGTGCAGGTTAGATTGGACTCCTCTGCAGAGTATTGCTAATAAAATGTATGTTTGCATTCTCTACTGTCTGACCGACTCTTCATTACTTGGGAAGGCCTAGCAGGTGGTTGTAAATACCCCGGGTGGCCCCTAAGGGCCACTTCCTTCAGTTGGCGCCCGAACAGGGACCCCGCATGGTGATCCGACTCACCGCAATCAGGTTGAAGTGTCGGGGTGGCGTCTGGTCGGTCGGGCGGATCAGGGTACCCCACATGATCGAACTTGGCTCTCGCAGCTGCCCCGCCCGTCTGATCGGGCGACTCCTCATCTAGTGGTCACCGGCTGGGGTCCTGAGAAGGCAAAACCTTGGAGTTGACCGTTTGGTCCGAAGAGTCGGCAGTGGAGAATAACTTGACTTGACCTGTGTGCACCAGGTGAGTGATTTGAGGTTTGGAAAATTGGCGCCATTCTTGAACGGCACGAGCCTACGGGCTGTGTCTTCGTACAGTCTCCGGACTGTCTTGGAGCAGTTTTCGGACTGCCTTGCTTGAACGGCACGAGTCGATGGGCTGTGTCTTGGTACGGTCTTCGGGCCGTTTTTGGTTTGAACTTGGTGGGTTTGCGGACCCTTTTTAAAAAATAAAAAAAAAGACACAGAGTGTTTGTGAACAGCCTACCAGGCCAACTGGTAATTTGGCCCACTCTTGAAAAGGTCTGGGACTGTTTGTGAACAATCTGCCTGGCCAACTGGTAATTTGGTCAATACTTGAAAAGGTCTGGGGCTAGAGCCTATCTTCTTGAACTTGGTACAGTCTCCGGACTGTAGGGAGCGGTCTTCGGACTGTTCTTGTGCGATTCTTGAACAATATTTGTATTCTTTATTTTTTTTCTTTTATTATTTGGCTGGTGGTGTATTTGTCCATTGGGGACAGCGCGTGTGTCTTATATTAAGATGCCTTGTCTAAGTAAACTGGGGTGTTTTGGATGTCGTGTTGTTCTACTGAGGCTTGATTGGAAGAGACCAGCCTGCGCCTCCGGAGGGTACCCCAAATTTTGATGTATACGTCAAGCACGGTATTGGCCCTATTATGTTTAGCACATTGTGGAATAAATATACGAGGGACAATGCTGAGATACAATGGCCACTTACTGGCTCGTTTGATGAACAAAAATTGAATTTCTTGCAAGACAAATTGTTTGCCAAAAAGAGCAGGCAGTCGATGTTTGATTCTTTAAGAGTATGGCTGAAGGAAGCAAAGCAGCGGCGTATGAGAGCAGAGAAAGAGGCCCGGAAGAGACAGACGCAAACTCTAACGCAGAAAGCAGTGGCCTATGAAAGGGAAAAGATAGAGAAAGGCATAGAATGTGCAGATAGAAAGTTTCGATCGCAGACAGATAAATGCTATGTTACTAGGGAGGAAGGTGATGTTTTCGTTGAAGAGCTATTCGATTCTCGCCCTCCTCCACCTTATGCTCCTGAGCGGATATACCCAAGGGTTCTAACATCCCAGTCCACGGCCTCTGGTGCCGCTCTTCCTAGTATTTCTGCCTCTAGTCAAACTGCTTAGGCCCCGGCCCCGCCTGCTCCCTCTCTGCTCACACCAGTAACAGGGGCGGGAGCCGTTAGCTCTCCCGTTCTGTCTACTGACTCTGTATCTACTGCTACACCCCCTTTCACTCCTACAACACTGTCTCCTTTCATGATGATACCTGTCTCCTCATCTGCTTTTTCTCCCTCAAGTATGACACTCCAAGCACTGCTGAATGGCGAGACCCCTGTACGTGGGATACATGAAGGGAATTGGGCGGCAGCACGGGACTATATGGACAAAGTGTTGGTGCGTTCTGCGGTGGGTGATGAGGAGAAGCAAATGATGGCGAACCAGGCGGCTCAGTGGGCTCGGAGCCCGATCTATAGTGTGGAAGATGTGTGGAGTGTGATGAAATATTATGAGCCTTTTATACAGCAGCATGCCCTTAAGCACATGTCGGCCACGCTAATTGGGCTGTGGGAGCAGTGTTTCCAGGGTATTGCACCGCAGATCATCTATGACATACGGGACAGGGTATATACTGCAGGTATGGCTCCTAATGAGGTTTTTAGCAATGTAACGACATTGGTGGGTTATCGGGGCAGATTGCTCCAGAAGGTTCCGACGATGGTGACCCAGTGCCCCATGAGGGAGGTCCATCCCATTTACCATCCTGAAATACCAGAACTGCGCGACTCTACGAATACTGTAATTAGGCCACGAGTCGACGCTCTGTTTCAGGAACAGTGGATCTGCACTCCATGGAAGAGGAGTGAGGCAATTTCCCTTAAAGCTCAGTTGCCGGACCCTCGAAAAAAACCGACTGCGTATTACAAAGAATTGACGGAAGCGGCCTCCTCCACGGTGATGACGTTAGCTGATATTGAGTTATTCTTTGGCCTGTTGGTGCCGGTGGTTATATGGAGGCAAGTACATACACAAGATCATGTAGTGGAATTGGGAGGTATGTGGGATCAGATCAGGGCATGGGATAAGGAATGCAAGCCCGGCGACAAGCCGAAGGCGGAGTTATTGGCTTTACCGGGTCGCATCAATCAATCAATCAATCATGTCACTTATAAAGCGCACTACATACCCGCGAGGGTCTCAAGGCGCTGGGGGAAGAGGGGGGTGGTGCTGCTACTGATCGAAGAGCCAGGTCTTGAGGAGTCTTCTGAAGGCCAGTAGGTCTTGGGTCTGTCGGAGGTTGGTGGGGAGGGTGTTCCAGGTCTTGGCGGCGAGGTGGGAGAAGGATCTGCCGCCGGCGGTCGTTTTCCGGATGCGGGGGACTGTGGCGAGGGCGAGGCTGGTCGAGCGGAGCTGGCGGGTGGGGGTGTAGAAGCTGAGTCGTCTGTTGAGGTAGGCTGGTCCGGAGTTGTGGAGTGCTTTGTGTGCGTGGGTGAGGAGCTTGAAGGTTATCCTCTTGTTGACAGGGAGCCAGTGCAGGTCTCTCAGGTGGGGTGTGATGTGGCTGCGTCGGGGGATGTCGAGGATAAGATATGCAGAGGTGTTCTGGATGCGTTGCAGCCGACTCAGGAGCTTAGCCGTCGTTCCTGCGTAGAGGGCGTTTCCGTAGTCCAGCCTGCTGGTGACGAGGGCCTGGGTGACTGTTTTTCTTGTTTCGGTGGGGATCCACTTGAAGATCCTGCGGAGCATTCGGAGGATGTTGAAGCAGGATGAGGAAACGGCGTTGACCTGCTTAGTCATGGAGAGGGTGGGGTCGAGGATGACCCCTAGGTTGCGTACGTGGTCGGTGGGTGGCGGGGCTGTTCCCAGTGATGTTGGCCACCAGGAGTCGTCCCAGGCTGAAGGGTTGGAACCAAGGATGAGGACCTCCGTCTTGTCCGAGTTCAGCTTCAGGCGGCTGGTCCTCATCCATTCGGCGACGGCCTTCATTCCTTCGTGGAGGTGGGCTTTGGCGGTGTGAGGGTCTTTGGTGAGGGAGAGGATCAGCTGGGTGTCGTCGGCGTAGGAGATGATGTTGAGGTTGTGCTGTCGGGCGACGTGGGCGAGGGGTGCCATGTAGATGTCGAACAGCGTTGGACTGAGGGAGGAGCCTTGGGGTACGCCGCAGATGAGCTTGGTGGCCTTGGATTGGAAGGGGGCGAGGCGGACGCTTTGTGTTCTGCCGGAAAGGAAGGATGTGGTCCAGTCCAGGGCCTTCTCTTGGATCCCGGCGTCGTGAAGGCGTGTTCGTAGTGTGTGGTGGCAGACCGTGTCGAAGGCGGCTGATAGGTCCAGGAGGATGAGGGCTGCTGTTTCTCCGTTGTCTAGCAGGGTCCTGATGTCATCGGTGGCGGCGATGAGGGCGGTTTCGGTGCTGTGGTTGCTGCAGAAGCCGGACTGGGAAGGGTCCAGGATGTTGTTCTCCTCGAGGTAGCGGGTCAGTTGTTTGTTGACGATTTTCTCGGTGACCTTCGCGGGGAACGGGAGCAGAGAGATGGGTCGGAAGTTCTTGAGGTCCTTGGGGTCTGCCTTGGGTTTCTTGAGTAAGGCGGTGATCTCGGCGTGCTTCCAGCTTTCCGGGAAGGTTGCTGTCTCGAAGGAGATGTTGATTATTTTCCGGAGATGGGGCGCGATGGCTGTACTGGCTTTGTTGAAGATGTGGTGAGGGCACGGGTCTAGCGGTGAACCGGAGTGGATGGTGTTCATGATCTCGCTGGTGTCCTCGTCGTTGATGTTGGTCCAGGAGAGCAGGCGGTTGGTGGTTGTGGGGGCAGTGGTCTCGTGGTTGCCGGGGCGGTCGTGGTGTTGAAGCTGTCGTGGATGTCGGCGATTTTGCGGTGGAAGGAGGTGGCCAGTGAGTCGCACAGGTCTTGCGACGGCTGGATGTCGTTGGTGTTGGAGCTGGGGTTGGAGAGTTCCTTCACGATGTTGAAGAGCTCTTTGCTGTTGTGTGCGATGTTGTCTAGGCGGTCTTTGAGTGAGGCCCTTTTGGCGGATCTGATGAGGTGATGGTGATTGCGGGTGGCGCTCTTGTGGGCGGCGTAGCTGTCCGCTGTCCGTTCGTGGAGCCAGATCTTCTCCAGTTTTCGGCATGTTCGTTTGGAGGCCTGGAGGTCTTCGGTGAATCAGGTGGCTTTCTTGCTGGTGTGGCTGTTGGGCGGATTCTTGAGCGGGGCGAGGGTGTTGGCGCAGTCGTCGATCCACTGTCTGAGGTTGCGGGCGGCGGTGTCGGGGTCGGAGGGTTCGGCGGGTGGGCTCAGGGTGAGGGTTGTGGTTAGCTGGTCTTCCGTGACTCTGCTCCAGCAGCGGCGAGGGCATTTGTTCGGTGCGGTGGTGCGTGGTGGGCTTCCTGTAGGTGAAGTGGATGCAGTGGTGGTCAGTCCAGTGGGGTTCGGAGGTGTGGTTGAAGGAGACGTGTGGGCTTGCGGAAAAGATGGAGTCTAGCGTGTGGCCGGCGGCGTGGGTGGGTGTAGTCACGAGCTGTCTGAGTCCGAGGGTGGCAAGGTTGTCGATCAGGGTGGTGGAGTTGGTGTCCTTGTTGTTCTCGAGGTGGAAGTTCAGGTCCCAGAGGAGGATGTAGTCCGTGGAGGCATTATCACGTATATGCATTCCCTTATCCCGCAGAGACGGGTGGATTGGGACAAGTTGACTGCATGTCGTCAGAAGAAGGACGAGAGTGTGTCTGATTTCTTTACTAGGTTTGAAGGAGTGTTTTTCGACTTTAGTGGCCAGGACCTGTCATTGGAAGCTGGTGTCCGGCTGTTTGTCAGCAGGTTTGTTACTAACCTGCTTCCTGAGATTGCTACTAGGTTACAGGCTTCAGAAAGCACTTGGAGCACCTCTTCCCCATCAGTGATTTTGAGTATGGCACAGTACTATGAGCATAGAGAGAATGAGGACAAAGAAAAGGTGGAGAAAAAGGTCAAAGGATTTGAAGACAAGGGTTTGAATGCAGAAAGTTGCGAGGGGAAGAGGAAGAGGTTCAGGTTCGACCCAGCGGCTGCCCCGATCTAGCAGAGGTGGTACTTCGAGTGCACCTCTTGGGCTCAATCAATGTGCATATTGCAAGCGGGAGGGACATTGGCGGAATGAGTGCCCGGAGTTATTGCAGAATTGCGAGAGGTCGGGGGTTTGGAGGACGTGGACGAGGAGGAGGAGGCCGGGGGGAGATGAAGTCAGAGAATGCATCATCTAATAGACAGAGCGGGAACTATTTTGACGACCCCTGAGGGAGGCAGTACTATCATGATGACTATGACATGGACGAAGTGACGGGGATGTCTCACAGCTAGGATAGCCAGGGACAGGGCAAGGGACCAGTACTGGTGCCTGTAGATCAGCGCGGACCCCATGTCACTGCAGATTTACACGGTACGACCGACAAATTCTTAGTTGATACAGGGGCTATGAATAGCTCTGTTTCCCGTTCACTGGTCCCGGGGGCGGCTCTGTCTGGCCAAAACAATGTTTCGGTGGGTTTCTCAGGCGTGCCGGTTGTCAGCCCCATTTGCAAACCTCTTGCTTTGACTATTGGCCCCTTCATGGTTGATTCACCATTCCTATTATCGTCAAATTGTGGGGAGAATTTGTTAGGATTGGACTTGTTAAAAAGGTTGCATGTGACAATTTTTTGTTCTCCAGACGGCGTTTACATGACTATTGGACCACAAGTGGCCCGTGCTAAACAATGCTTCGCTAAGGATTCCCCCCTCCCCGCTCAGTTTAATGACGTGCCGCGCATTGTGGGCTACAGGAGACACGGATGTGGGGTTGCTCCAGATCCCACCAGTCTCAATAGAGATCAAAGACAATGCTAAATTGCCGCGTATTCCCCAGTACAAGATATCCCAGGCAGGAGAAAAGGCCTTATTGCAAATAATACAGGATTTGATTAAGTCTGGTGTGGTTGAAGAGACAGCAGCGAATGTGTGTAATAGCCCTATCCTTCCTATACTTAAAAAGACAACTTTGGATTCTTCTGATGCCCACCCGGATGTTTATCGCTTTGTCATTGACCTTAGAGAGGTTAACAAAATAGTGGTTCCCCAGTATACTGTAGTCCCAGACATTACCACGATATTGACAATGATTTCCCCCGTCTGCAAAATTCTTCTCTGTGATTGATTTAAAGAATGCTTTCTTCAGCATTCCAATCCATACAGATAGCAGATATCTGTTTGGATTTGCAATAGCCGGAAAGAGCTTTAGATTCTGCCGTGCTCCACAAGGCTATACAGAAAGTCCTAGTATCTATAGCCAAGCTTTGAAAACTCAATTGGATCCTTTGGAACTTCCCCCTGGTAATGTGCTGTTTCAGTACGTTGATGACCTCCTTGTGGCTTCGGACACTGAGGATGGTTGTAAAGAGGCTACGGTTAAATTACTGTTACATTTGGCACACCATTGACACAAGGTGTCACTCTCAAAATGTCAATATTGTCGACAGGAGGTCACCTATTTAGGTCACCTACTGTCGAAGGAGGGTCGCAGACTAACACCAGAACGCATAGCTGCTATTACTAATATGCCTGTTCCTAAGACTCAACGCGAGGTACGCGCTTTTATTGGCATAACGTCGTATTGTCGTCATTGGATCCCTAACTATTCCTTACTAACGAAACCCCTTCTTTACCTGACCACCAAAGATGTGCATGAACCCTTGCCTTGGACATCTGCATGCCAGCAAGCTTTTGAGCAATTAAAGGTTGCGCTTTGCTCTGCTCCTGTGCTTGGGACTCCTGATTACCAGAAGCCTTTTGTGCTCTATGTACATGAGGCGGACGGTTGCGCGCTTTCTGTTCTAACACAGGGTTTCGGTGGTAAGCAGAGACTCTGTGCATATTTCTCTGCTATTCTTGATAACGTCGCCAGAGCTCTCCCGAGCTGCCTGAGGGCTGCCGCAGCGGTGGCATTTTCTATCAGACAATCGGCAGGGCTCGTCCTTGATACAGATCTCACAGTCATGGTACCTCATGCTGTGGACACACTGTTGAATAAGACAAAGACACAGCACCTTACTAGTGCGCGTCTGACTGGATATGAGTTAACTTTGTTTGCTCCGCACATTACCATCAGACGATGTGCTACTCTGAACCCAGCCACGTTACTACCCCTCCCTTCGGAAGAAAAGGACAATGATGTCCATGATTGTTTATTTCGGACTGAGGAAGAAACGAAGGGACGGGTAGACCTGACTGATGTTCCCTTATCTGAACCCCAAGGGGAACTATATGTCGATGGCTCTTGTTTCAAACTACCAGATGGCACTACCACTGCAGCTTATGCAATCACAACGTTACACACTGTAGTTGAGACATCCCGTATCCCATACCAATCGGCCCAGGCTGCAGAATTGGTTGCCCTCCTTAGGGCTTGTGAGTTGAGTGAGGGACTGACTGTCAATGTCTACACCAACAGCCAGTACGCCTTTGGGGTGGCCCATAATTTCGGGCGCCTCTGGGTGGAGAGAGGGTTGTTGACCTCGCATGGGTTGAGAATACAGCATGGTCCATTGATACATAGACTGTTGTCAGCACTGACACTTCCTGATAAGTTGGCAATAATAAAATGTAGCGCTCACAAAGCAGTAACAGACGATGTTGGAAGGGGAAATGCTTTGGCAGATCAGACAGCTAAGGAGACAGCTAGATCAAAGATGAAAAAGATGTTCGTGGCAGGTCCGGCTAGCTGGGTTCCAGACAATGGAATGTTTGAGGACACATTAGAAAATGTCAGGGAAATACAGAGCGAGGCGACAGTAGATGAGCTGGCAGTATTGGAGGAGAGGACAGGGCGTTTAGACGAGGATGGGTGTAGGACTGAATTGTCTGGGAAACAGAGATGGTTGCTGCCGAACGCCTATGTGCTCCCTGTTGTTACTATGGCCCACGGCCCAGCACACATTAGTGCCAAAGGAATATGTAAGCTAATGTACCCAGTATGGCGAAACGATAATATCCCTTAGGTAGCCACACACCTAGTGAAACACTGCATCATTTGCCTGAAACATAATCCTGGGAAAGGTACTCCTACACCTGCAGGTAATTTTGCACCGCCCTCCTTCCCTTTCGAGGTTCTCCAGATGGATTTCGTCGAAATGGAACGAGTTAACAATTTGAAGTATGTGCTGATAGTGATTTGTGCATTCAGTAAATGGATTGAGGCTTACCCCACTAAGGAGAATGCGGCCATGGCCATGGCGAAGGCGCTCTTAAAAGAGTTCTTCCCGCGCTATGGATTGCCATGTGTGATCTGAAGTGACAACGGAAGTCCCTTCAATTCAAAGGTCATTGATTTGGTGTGCAAAGGCTTGCATATTAAGCAGAAGTTTCATGCAGCGAACCACCCCCAGTCAGCAGGTTTGGTTGAGAAGTACAATGGTACTCTCAAATTAAAGTTAGCAAAGATTCAAGAAAGCACAGGATTGTGACAGCCCGATGCTCTACCTTTGGCTTTGTTATCCACCAGAGCGACAGCGCATTCTAGAACAGGGTTGTCCCCGTATGAGGTGGTCTTTGGGTGCCCCACCAACGTCTGGGGCGTCCCAAGACCCAAGCGCTTCTCCGAGATAGAGTACCCCCTGCTGATAGATTATCTGTATGAATTGTCTAAAGATCTCCGTTCTGTCCACCAACAGATTCACGCCACGCTGCAACCAGTACCAGAGGGGCCCGGGCATCAGCTACAACCCGGGAACTTTGTGATGGTCAAGAATTTTCAACGGAAAAACTGCCTGGAGCTGAGGTGGAAGGGGCCCCTGCTTGTCTTACTTGCAACCCGCACCGCGGTGAAGCTCGAAGGCCGGAAGCACTGGGTGCATGCATCGCATGTCAAAAGAATACCTCTACCACTTCCGTATGATCAGTGGGCCCTCGAAGGTATTGGTGACCAGGAAGGGGAGTGAGTGCCCCGTTTCATTCCTTTCTCTGACGCCCGATTGAGGTGGGCGCAGACAGACGAAGAAAGCGATGCAGCCTTACTTGAGGCAGTCCCCCCAGAGACAAGGGCCGCTCCGGATGCTCCCGCTTCTGGTGCACAGACACCGGAGTCTCAATGCCCTGCTGAGCCTGAATTTCTCCCCCTTTTTGTTGATGAAGAAGTGCCTGGGGTGGCCAGGTACAACCTGCGGCCCCGACGGAAGGACAGTGCGCCAGTAGGACAGTCCAGGAGTTAGGGAAGGACTCGAGCTTAGGGCGTAGGTGCTATGCCTATGGTGCCTGCTTTAGATTAGAGTGAGATACACTGGTGCACTGCCCTGGACACTTGACAGGATTAGCTGAGGGTGTCTTCCAGGGAGGGAGGGTGCCTTATCCTGAAAGAAGAGGATTTGTTTTCCAGCAAAGGCTGCGATCGCGCAGCTCCCCCGTGGGAGTGCTTCATAGCACCGTCGTTGATGAACAATAGGAGTCTACCAGTGAGGCTCTGAAGGACACTGGGTGATTTTGTACCCCTCTGGTCGGTTGTATTTTCGTGGCTCCGATTCCTAAAGTTTCTTCCTATGTACCCATTTGGCCGCACAATTATGAAGGAAGAAGAGCCTCTAGTGGCCCCACCATTACAGCAAAATGGTCCTGGGTGGTTTAGTTGGTCTACTAGGAGTAGGGTAGTAGTGGTCCTTCTCATTGTAACGATAACACTATTCGGGGTGGTGTGGTATTTAGAAGAACAGCATCTTGTACACACATTGATAGGGACTACCCCGGTTCCATCTGAGCATTAGTTTGTTACATTGGCCCCGCATAAAGAGAGATATAGACAGACTTATGCCGAGAACGCATTTCTGCAGATGCTTCATCAGGTACACAGGACCACCAATGCCACGAACTGCTGGTTCTGTGGGTTACTTCCCTCAGTTATGCACAAAAATGATTTACTGCTGTCATTACCCCTATCATATTTACGTAACTGTGAGGCCTGGTTTCAGTTGCTTTCTATGGTGTACATGCACTATCATGCTGACGCAATGAAAATGGTACAGTTTGATTACGAAGCAGTGTTGGAGTATATAGTGGTAAACCAATGTTATACACCTGGGGCAGATGGAAAGGAGGGTACCCTACATCCAGAAGCTTGTATGAATATTTTTAAGGATAATAAGAATGTCACTTGGTTACAAAATGAAATGCTGGATTTTCAAGGATTTAATGTTACTGAATATTTTAAATGTTTCCAGGAACAAAATATAACTGAAGACAAAGCCATGCCCGTCCCTGTGATCAATACAACAGCTAGTTTCTGTGTTGAAGGTACAGGGAACATTCCAGTAGGTCAGAGCAGTTGTAACTATACATACCGATTGAACACTACTAGTAGCCCACCTTTGCTCACACCTCCAAATGTATACTTTGTTTGTGGGGAACAGGCTTATACATGGCTTCCCAGGGGATGGTCTGGCCGGTGTTATGTCTCTTTCCTTTTGCCCCCTGTTTATATTGCACCATCTAATTATCACAAGAATCATAGGCTACAACGTAGGGATCTACATTTGCATCCGGCCAAGAGAGTTGTCAATCCGGAAGATATAGATCAAACGGATACTTCCCTACAGCAATTTACAGACATCATGAAGGGCATTCTGCCGTTCTGGGGCCCCATGTTCAATAGCCGTAATATCCGTCGCCTTGCTAGAGTAGTCGAGGGAGTTATTACCACTACTGCAGGTATACTGACTAATATTACAGTCAAGCTTCAGGCTACAAGACTCGTTGCTCTTCAAAACCGGATGGTTTTAGACGTCATACTTGCTGATAGGGGTGGAGCCTGCCGCGTCATCGGCAGCAGTTGTTGTGTTTACATTCCTGATAACGCCCCTAATGTATATTCCGCCATACAGAAATTACACAGGCTTGCTTCAGACATCCATCAGGATAATGGATCATGGTCCCTCACAGGGTGGTTCTGGGGTCTGCTGACATCATGGGGTTGGAAGATACTACTTGCCCTCATAGTTATCGCAGGTGTCATCTTCACATGTTACCTATGTATTAATTGCCTTCCAGCATGTTGCACCCATTGTGTGAGTAAGGTCACCCCCAACCCTAAATTGCCAGGACGTGATACTAAGGTCTCGACTATGATGATGCAGGATATCCTGGACATCATGCTTATAGACGAAGGCATTTTTGAATACTAAGTAGCTTTTGATACGCATGTGTTGTTTTATTCTCCCTTGTACCTTGAGTGACTATGCATTTTCCTCCTCCCCACTTAGAATTGTAAAGACCCTACCGGATAGCCTAATAAAGCATTTAGCCACCCATGCTAAAAAGAGGGTCTGTTAGGTTTGAAAATCCAATTCCTGCAATGCACTCGTTTCATGCTAAATTAGGTTAGCAGTGTGTGGCTAAATATACGCCATTTGTATTCACCTTATGCAACCCACTGAGTTATCCCTGCAACGTGCAAGCTTTCCTGTAGTTAGCCAGTGTGACTCCATTTTGTATTTCGTAATCCCAATTAGGCTGCTTAGGCCGTGTCTGAACTAGGCCTCATCATTCGTATTGCTTGCCTCAGCAGAACACTGTATTTCGTTATTATTTTCTCTCTGTTCAAGGCTGTTTTCCGACTTACTAATGAATAGGCCATTCTGCCCTCGCATACCTATCTGAGTGTGTAGTTCTGCTCCCACGTTAGGAGACGCTGAGACTCAGCGCGGTGACCTCGAATTGTAGATAGCATGTACCCATCTGGCAGGTGGTAGCCCCTCCTCCTGTGTCTTCTTTGTTCATGTTCGGCTCAGACCGGTAACTTTCCTCTGTGGGCGTGGTTGGAGGCTTCTTGGGAAGAATGATTACTCACTGCAGACTGTTGGGGAGTTGGTCCCTCGGCAAACATCTTAGGGTGCAGGTCAGATTGGACTCCTCTGCAGAGTATTGCTAATAAAATGTATGTTTGTATTCTCTACTGTCTGACCGACTCTTCGTTACTTGGGAAGGCCTAGCAGGTGGTTGTAAATAACCCGGGTGGCCCCTAAGGGCCACTTCCTTCAGATGGTAATCCACTTCTGAACTGCACTGCAGATGTAACCAACTATATGCAGTGTACATGTGTCACATGAGCTAATTCCCTGTACAATGCCATCATCACTCATATGATAGTAAAATCCCAGACATGTCGGAGTAAGGCACCTGTCCTAAGGCAATGGACACAGTGACCTCATGGGACCATAGACTGTAGTCTCGGGTCTGGCCTTTGAATATGCATAAAAACCAAATGAGCCTATACTAGGTGCAAATAGGTAAACTCATGTTTCTCTTACACTGGTATATGCCACATCTGAGAATAAGCATATATACAGGTAGTGTACTTCATGCAACAACTCTATTAGCACTTCAACTCTGCTACAGCCTGGGCTAGTGGCCATACAAGGCGCATATTGGTGTCAGTGTGTGCTCTCTGCATGCTGAGCACACTGTTCCCACATTAACATTATGTGTCCACATATACCAAAACTAACAGTATACCTTGTGGCCAACCTATATGGGACATTACAGTTGTGGGTTGACAGGGAGGGGGCTGTGAGGTGATGGTTTCACCCAGAGAGAAGGTTGGATGAGGCCTCATCTGTGTAGCAGGATATGTGGAGCTGACCATCTATCTACCATCATCCTCACATGCTACTCAAAGGACACATACAAATGTTAGGGTGTAATGCCCACACATTTTTTAGCACATCTGCCATTCATTGATAAGCTGTGTCATCATAGGCAACAACATGTCTGAACATGCATAGATATGTGCGTTCAACAGTAGCAGGGTATAGGCCTGCAAACACATCAGCATTATGATGTGAGTTCCACAAAGTACAGTGCAACTGAAACCTTCATATCATAGGTATTGGTGTGACCCACACTTTCTGACATAGACAACAATGACTTCAATCTGGAACGCTGAGGCACAATGTGGGCTGAGGGTTCTGGTACTAACGTATTAGCAGATTAAACACTGTATTAGCAGTACTCACCTGCTCCTCTGGTGAGCCATAGAACTGGCGGCACAGGGGAAGGACTTTGGACACCAGGCTCTCCTGCTCCTCTGGAGTAAAGGCAGGGGCCCTGCTCCCTGTACAGCGTGTCATCACTGTTCCCAGGAGTGGCAAACAGCAGCTGAGGATGAGAAGGTTTGTTAAGCAGCAGTGAGTGAAAGCAAGTGTATTGATGTTGAAACTGTCACCTATAAGTATGCGACATAGGCGAACGTTTGTGCTGATGGACACAGTCATTGGACCGCTACGGTCGCATTTTACAAAGCTGGCCTATGGCTGTGTCCACCAAAGTTGATGCCGGCTACCGCATGGTTCTAAAAAGTGATGCAAGACGTATCAGCATGTCCCTTCCTATGCTCCAGGCATCCACATAGGCGGTGTCATCTGAAGGAGGACATATGCCTCGTACCACGATGGTGCCATTTTACAAAGCTGGCAAATGTCTGTGCCCACTAAATTCTATCCCACCTACTGTGTGGTTCTAAGAAGTGGCACATGATGTATCAGCATGTCCCTTCTTATGCTCCAGGCATCCACATAGGAGGTGTCATCTGGAGGCAGACATAGGCCTCAGTCCACAACGGTGGCATTTTACAAAGCTTGCTAATGGCTGTGCCCGCCGAATCTGATCCAGCCTACTGCGCGGTTCTAAGAAGCGGCACACGACGTATCAGCATGTCCCTTCTTATGCTCCAGGCATCCACATAGGTGGTGTCTTCTGGAGGCGGACTTAGGCCTCATACCACGACTGTAGCATTTTACAAAGCTGGCCAATGGCTGTGCCTGCCAAATTCAATCCCGCCTAACGAACGGTTCTAATATTATTATTTCTTTTAATCAGGGTTTGTAAAGTGCACCTACTCACCTGTGAAGGTCTCAAGGCACTGTGGAGGAGCGCAGTGGATCAGACTAAGTGCTGAATTCATCCGAAGAGCCAGGTCTTGAGATACTTCCTTAACTGCGTCAGCGAGGGTGATTTCCTGAGGTTCTAAGAAGCAGCGCACAACGTATTATCATGTCCTTTCCTATGCTCCAGGCATCCACATAGGCGGTGTCATCTGGAGGTGGACAAAGGCCTTGTACTGCGACTGTGGCATTTTACAAAGCTGGCCAATGGCTGTGACTGCTTAATTTGATCCTGCCTACTGCGCAGTTCTAAGAGGCAGTGGTCAGCAATTCTACATTTCCCATTATTGAAGTTATGCATCTATCATGTCAGTGTTGATAGTCTCATGGACAAACTATCTCCTAACTGCACTTCCACCAGTATATATATGTTTCAACATGTCCCCTGATGTACTACACTATTTCTCTGCCTATACCAACTTTCACTCGTCAGTATGGTATATGACTGTGCATGAACACATGATTACCGCTGGCCAGGGTATACCGGCGGTGACAGTAGGTATGTGTGCAATCCAGACTCCTCAACATGACGGTGTCCACCATACAATAGTAGATTGTATGATGGGCACAGTGATGTAACAGACACATGAGGAGGACAGATTGGGGATGATAGGTGGAGCATGTAGTCATGGCAATGTGTCAGAATCTTCCCGGTCTTTTCCGTAGTTTTCTAGAAAGTCAAGGGTATGCTTTAGGCTAGTTACCACCTGGAATGGCCTTTCCTACAACAACTGTCAGTGGGCTTTATGTATGATCAACATCATTGGCAGCCATCACTTCCACTTTCCTCATCCAAGAAGTAGCTGTGTATGCTATGGTATGTCAGACATAGATGATGTAATGCTGTGTACAGCTGACATCTGCAGTGATGTTTGTTAACATTCCATTTGTCTGTGTTTTGGTATATGTGAGTGTGTACACTTTGACCAGTATCCATATGTGTGTACCCTCAAAACATAGGTACCCTGTCAGAGGGCAGAGACGACAGCCTCATGTGAACCGGCCATTTCCAGACCTACAAACTACGGAAGAAATGTCATTTGGAAGTTCTGTCCCAATAGGCAGATATACAAGATCTATGTGACCAGTTGGAGACTCATTTATGTCCTTGTAGGAACTATTCTACATCGCTGACACCAATGGTGAAACTCACGGCAGCATTGCATTTCCTAGCCACCTCTTCTTTTCAGTACACTGTGGCCGTAGTTAGTGGAATTTCAACACCTATGTTCAGTTGGGTGAACGTAATGTGCTGGCAGCATTGGTGAGAGACATGGATGGCTACATTCAGTTCCCCAGGTGTGAAGATTTGGCCAATGTGAAGGGTGACTTTTATGGTTTAGGCCGCATCCCACATGTAGTTGGGTCTATCTATGCCACACATATTGCCTTAGTACCACCGCAAGTCTGAGAACCGGTGTTTAGGAAGAGGAAGCACCATTCTATCAACATGTAAGTGGTGTGTTTACAGGATTTATACATCACACACATCTATGCCAGATACCTTAGATCAGCCTATGACTCCTTCATACTACGGAACAGCACCATATCCCAGCTGATGTCACAACTACTACTGGAGAGGGCCTGGCTTTTTGTGAGCATAACATGTCTAATCCTTTGTGTGTGGTGTCAGGTTGGATGTTCTACAAATGTGTGACTGATAATTTCACATATGTGTGTCTTCCATCTAGGAGACTCAGCGTGTCCCAACCACCCATGGTTGTTGATTCTGCTGAGGAATCCAACAACCCCAGGGGAAGTTTGCTTCAATGAAGGCCATGAGGCAACATGCGTCAAGACTAGAGCTCATCAACATCTTCTTCTCTTGAGTGTAAGTATGCTGTGAGATGTCATGACTTTGACTGCTACATTGAGTGTTGCGATGCTGTGTGGCAGACGTTAATGATTGCATGTTTGGTATGTACAGCTCTGCAAAACTCTGTGCAAGGCTGTTTGTGGAGTTAGGTTTGGAGACATGCGCATGTAGTTTATGAAGCTTTGTGTAGGTGACATGTTACAATGTACTGTGTACTCTAGAAGTTGACTGTGAAGTATGGCTTACTGTTTAAGGTACCTTCACCATGTCATCTTCATTTGGACATTTTAGAGTTGTGACATGATGCTGTGTTACGTAGGAAGTGGACATGGATTGGTCCTGGGAATGTCTGGCACAGACTTTGGGTGTACTATGCCAGAACTAAGCCAGCTTGCACAACAATAGGATAGAAGATGCTACAACTCCATTAGACTTGTTCCCTGTCATTTGGTGGTCTCAGTGCAATATGTGTGCCATCATGTTCTCCAACACAATGTGGTTGTTGAGCCAAATCATGCTAGTCTCCCTTTACATTAGCTAAGTCCTCAATGTGAATGAAATGAACGTAGCTGTTGATGTGTCTCAAAAGAGTATGCCACAGTGCTTGTGGCACACCACTGATGGGTTTGTGACATTCCACCAGATACAGCAACACTGGATTGGAAGGAACCGGTGCTCAGAATCTGTTCTACTGCCATGTTTCGCTTTCTTTTTTCCAATAATGTGGGATACCTTTTGTGAGGTTGTCTATGTGGCTCCATCTGATGACATGACCCAATTGTCATTTGCCTATGCTATTTGGAATTGTCAGATGTGTCATCTCCTACAATGTTTTTGAAGTATGCTCATGAAAATTGTGGTCACTGACACAGATTGTTTTTGTAATGTCTTGTTTTGCTCTCTTTGTAACATCATAACAGTCTAAGGTTGGGGCCATGTATAAGGTTATCCTGAGACTGAACACTCGTATGTCTGTCTTTGGATGACATGGTTGAGATTTTCTGTAGCACCATGTTGAAAATACGCATGTACATGCTTACCTAAGTAGCTTACACTTACATCTGAGGGAAAATGAAAATAACAACAGCAAATGCTAGATGCAAATGATACAACATGAGCTAGTGTTGTTGTGACAAGTCAATTTATTGCAGTGCACATGGTGAAAACAAGAAATGTAACAAAGACAAAAAGAAGTGACCACAATGGAGGGCAGTTGTCAGTGTTGGAGGATGAAACCATTGTTGTAAGAGCCACACTAGTGGAGTCCAAAGTCCAATACCCTCCTCCAATCAGAAGTGGGAAAAAGTACAGGAATAGTCAACAAAGTTAATGGATTGCACACAAAGGAGAACATCAGGGGCACCATTTCAGTACTGGTGGTGGTGGGTGTCTTGCCATCTTACCCTCCTGGATGTTTCCTTGGATGTCCCACCCTACATCAGGTAGGGGGATCCACAACTGCATGTCTGGGGTGTCCATGGAGTCTCTCCCTGACAGGGCCTCCCTTCCTGTGGCTGCCGCAGATGTTGAAGGGACAGATGTAGTTGTGCCACAGGGAGGGGTAGGTGTAGGTATCAAAAGCCCTGCTAAGGGTGATATTAATGTCCCTCAGCACCCCAATGAGCTGGCCCCTTTGGTCGTTATGTGTATCCAGTGTAACTGGCCCATTGTTTCCTGGTACCCCTCATATGCGTCCATGACTCTGGCAAGATTGGCCTGGGCTTCAGTGGCACCAGAAGTTTCACGTTGTGGGCCCACAGTTAGCCTCCATCCACCTCTGCCCCCACAGGCATGTACCCTTGACCCTGCCTGCCCCCTCCCACTGGCTCCTCCATCATCAGTGAGTGTATTGTTGCTCCTCACCTCCAGATTATGGAGGGGGCAGGAGATGTTGCTGGCATAGCTAGATTGTACAGTTGTTGGGCTGGAAGTCAGCTGTGATGTTGAAGCTGTGGTGAGAGATGTAGCTGTGGGCCCAGTTAAACTCACAGGGGCTGTCTGCCCAGGCTGCCCAGATGAGCCAGGTTGGTCCTCCATGTCCATGTTTCCAGGAGAGTCAGCATCGCTGGAGGCTTGATTCTGGGGCAGAGTTTGAGCCTGGGGGAGTGTCCTCACTCTAGCGGAATGCTGTACCAGATCGACCTGTTGGGACAGAGATTATATTGTCATTACTGTAATTCTGGAACCTACTACCACATAATTTGGGTCACAATTATGGCATGCCTGGGAGAGAAAAAAAGAGGTGGAGGTTAACATTGCCAACTATTCCAGTTATTATTGGCTCATTTTCATGACATTAGTATACCTCCCTTACACAAAGTGGCAACGGCTTGCTTGTTAGCTGTGCTGATGTCATTCGTATTAGTGATGAGAGATAGAAATGCCTAAGCCCAGTGACTTGCACCCAAAACAGTGTAGGCATTACCTGAGTGCTAGTACATTCCAAGTTCAACTTGTGTGCGATATAGAATTACACACAGGTTGGTAGTAGTTTAGTCATTGCTAATCATGTGTGCTGTGCAGTGTCAATGTACCACCAGGCAAATTGAACTAGCAGGGTTACATTCATGCATTACTGATATTTCATGTACACACTTCAATCAATCAATAAGGGATTTTAAAGCGTGCTACTCACCCGTGAGGGTCTCAAGGCGCATGGAGGGGTGGGTGCAGCTCCGGATCAGTCGAAGAGCCAGGTCTTAAGGCTCTTCCTGAAGGTGTGCAGAGTGGGGGAGCATCTGATGTTGACTGGGAGCTTGTTCCAGGCCTTTGCTGTGACGTAGGAGAAGGCTCTTCCACATGCTCTGGCTCTGCGGATGTGTGGGGTCTCTGCCAGGGCGAGGTCAGCGGAGCGGAGGTTCCTTTTGGGTACGTGGAAGGAGACTCTTTCGTTGAGGTATTTGGGTCCGATGTTGTGGAGGGATTTGTAGGCATGGGTGAGTAGCTTAAAGGTTACTCTCTTCTCGATGGGGAGCCAGTGGAGGTCTCGTAGGTGCCGGGTCATGTGCTCATGTCGTGGGGTTCCGAGGACGAGTCTGGCTGCGGTGTTCTGGATGGTTTGGAGCTTGTGTAGCAGGGATTTGTTGACTCCGGTGTAGAGGGCGTTACCGTAGTCCAGTCTGCTGGTTATGAGTGCGTGGGTGACGGTCTTTCTGCATTCGGGGGGGATCCACTTGAAGGTCTTGCGGAGGATGCGGAGGGAGTTGAAGCAGGTGGAGGCGACGGCATTGATCTGGCGGGTCATGGTGAGGGAGGAGTCTAGAATGATGCCGAGGTTTTGGGCGTCGTCTGTCGGAGTGGGTGGGTTTCCGAGGGCGGAGGGCCACCAGGTGTTGTCCCAGGCGGTGGAGGAGGGTCCAAGGACGAGGACCTCTGTCTACTCTGAGCTGAGCTTTTAGGCAGCTGTTGCTCATCCTGGTCGCGATGTCTTTCATTCCTTCCTGGAAGCTGAGTCTGGTGTCTTCGGGGTTCTTCGTGAGGGAGAGGATGAGCTGGGTGTCGTCGGCATAGGATACTATGCTGAGCCCATGCTGTCTAACGATGGCGGCGAGGGAGGCCATGTAGATGTTGAAGAGCGTGGGGCTGAGTGAGGATCCATGGGGTACTCCGCAGTTAATCTCTGTGGGTTCGGAGAGGAAGGGTGGGAGTCTGATCCTTTTGGTTCTGCGAGCGAGAAAGGAGCGGATCCAGTCGAGGGCGGTTCCCCATATGCTGGCGTCATGGAGTATGGCGGCAAGAGTGCGGTGGGAGACGGTGTTGAAGGCTGCGGAGAGGTCTAGTAGGATGAGGGCCGTGGTGTGGCCCTTGTCGAGTAGCATGCGGATGTCATCGGTTGCGGCGAGGAGAGCGGTCTCGGTGCTGTGTTTGCTGCGGAATCTGGACTGGAAGGAGTCAAGGATGGCGTTCTCTTCGATGAAGGTGGTCAGCTGGGCGTTGAAGAATCTCTCGGTGACTTTGGCTGCGAAGGGAAGGAGAGAGATGGGCCGGTAGTTTTTCAGGTCCGTCGGGTCAACCAAGGGTTTCTTGAGGAGGGGCTTGACCTCTGCCTGCTTCCAGTCATCGGGGAAGATGCCGGATTCAAAGGAGGCGTTAATGGTCCAGCATAGTTCGGGTGCTATGGCGGCAGCGGCTCTGTGGTAGATGTGCAGCGGGCAGGGGTCCGTGGGGGCTCCTGATTGGGTGTTCTTCATGGTCGTGGCGGTATCTTCGGTGGTAGCCGGTTTCCAGGTGGTGATGGTGGGCTGGTTGTCGATGGCGGAGAGGAGGGTGGTGTCTGGAGTCTGTTCGCTGAAGTTGTAGCAGAGGGCCTTGATTTTCAGGTGGAAGTAGGAGCTGAGCTTGTTGCAGAGGTCCTGGGATGGTGTGACGTCCGAGGCTTTGCTGGGGGGGTTTGGTGAACTGCTGTATGACGTTGAAGAGTTCCTTTGCGTTACTGGCGTTGGTGTGGATTTTGTTCTGGATAAAGGTCCTCTTGGTGGCTCTTGGCATGGTGTCACTGATGGACTCATTATTTCCTGCTCTGGAGACAAGGGGAAGTTAAGGCTAAGTAGGCAGACATGTTTCTGAGACGAGCATTGTGTGTACAGTACTTCAGTTAAGACATGGCTGACAAGTAAGTATAGATAAACAACACTGGGACCTCCTGTTCAGAGTTAGAAGAACAGGGCCTGATGGCAGCTGTAGTCATGTCAATCTGTCCTTCCCCCCACTTGACCAATGGCTCCCTGCCTGTGAGGGAAACCTCAGCTGAGACATGGCTAACAAGTGTGTACAGAGAAACAACACCGGTACCTGTAGTTTGGAGTTAGAAATACAGGGCCTCATGATAGCTGTAGTCCTTTTAAACTGTACTCCTTCCCACTTGACAATGGCTCCCTGCCTGTGAGGGGAACGTTAGTTGAGATATGGCTGACAAGTGAGTATAGAGAAACAACACTGGAGCCTGTATTTTAAAGTTAGAAGTACAGGGCCTGATAGTGGTTGTAGTCATTTCAAACACTCCCCCCCCCACTTGACCAATGGCTTCCTGCCTGTGAAGGGAACTTCAGTTGAGACATGGCTGACAAGTGAGAATGGAGAAACAACTCAGGTGCCTGTAGTTTAGAGTTAGACGTACAGGGCCTCATGGTACCTGTAGTCCTTTCTATTTCAACTTCTCAACACTTGCAAAAATGGTTTGCGTTACATACCTGTTAGCTGAATGCAGTTGTGGAGAGCCATACTATTGGATATTTCTACATATTATTGTCCTTGGTGATGATATGATTGTAATGCAGTTGCAACCAGCATTTCTGCATGTGAGAATGTAATTGGTATTGCTACTTGTGTTCTTCTGTGCAGGGCTACTGTCTGTAACTGTCAATAACAGATCTCAGATACTTTGGCTACTGCATATTGGACCAATCTAGGTAAGAGCTGTGATGTGTGCTAAGGGAACATTGATATTTACCAGACTCTAGTCCCCTAGGCATTCCTATCAAGCCCTCCAAATGCAGGATGATGTGCACCTTCTCTTCTTCGGCTGTGAGTTGTAATGGTGGCCCGGGAAGACCACTGCCAGTCTTCTGGGCAGCCAAGTGATGCCTGTCGACCAGGCCCTTGACCCTGGCCTTCAGGTTGTGCCACCTCTTTCTGATGTCCTCCGTTGTGCGCAGGGTGGTACCTACAGCGTTAACTTTGTTGACTATCCTGTCCCACATCTCATTCTTCCTAATGACAGGAGTTTGTGGACTTGGGCTCCAAAGATCTGTGGCTCTACTCTAATGATTTCATCCACCATCACTGACAACTCATCCTCGGAAAACATTTATATTCTTTTTTGTGACATTGTGTACCCCAGAGTGAGTTAGAGTGAGGGAGAAAGACAAAGGGTTTACAGGAAAATACTTAGCTAAACATATACAGTTTATGGTGCAACGAAGGTGTGTTGAGTGTGAATGTGTGGAAGGGGCTGGCTGCTCTGACACTAAAGTAACGGTCTGTCCTGCTGTGCTGAAGGGTGGTGGCAAAGGATCATGGTCTGGGACGGGGTGTGTTTCATACTTTGAATTGTAGGTGGGTCCACTTTGCCTGTTGACATCAGCTGTGTATTTTTTTGTACGCATACCATGGTTGCATTGTGGTGCTTTTCGGTAGCAGTACCACAGTAATCTTACAATGAGGTGTAACACCCGACATGGATCCGCCAAGGTTTCGGATGTATCATGATCTGCTCGGTGGTGGAACCACAGCCATGGCGCTTTGGAGTCCCGATCGGCACCCTTTCCGACCACCGCGATCCCTGTGGAGTCAACTCCAACTGCCGCTGTCTGCAATTAGGCCTGCATGCATCATAAAATGGTGTGGGTGGAACCTGATGACTCAGCGGTTGTAATCAAACCATGACCACAGAGGTCGGATGGTCGATCCGACCATCATCGGAATCACCCCCTTAGTTCTCCAATTTCACCTCTCCAGAGTTATCGCTAACTTCAATTTTAGAATTCATAGTGGAAAAAAAACGAATAGGCATTTACCCTATACTATCAAATAAATACTCATGACCGGACTCACAAAGGTAACTTACATGTTTGAGTAATTTACACTTTTGAGTAAGTTTGCTACTTTTTGCCAATTCACAAAAAAATAGTAGTCAGTCTTGCAACACACATGGCCAACTACTGGTACTGCAGTACCCTCCCATAGAAAATATGAAAATAGGTAATTAAAAAGAAAGTCCCATAGGAAATAATGTTAACTTAAAAATTTAAACAGTTATAAATATAATCAAATATAATGTAGTATTAAAAGTTTATGTAAAATAGTACATATTTAATATTTAATAAGAAAAGTATGTTAGTGCACTCTTGAAATTCAACATTAATGAAACAACAGTTACTCTTACAAATATAACTATTAACTAATTCTATACATCACTTTTAATAATTAATAATGTATAATATTCTTTTCCTTTAGGTGGGAATTTATTTTTTAATTTAAACTCCAGTAAATATTTTTAATTCAAATTAGAACATTTCCATTAATTAAATATTTATTTCAAAATTAAGATAATATTGTTTTAATTTTGTTCTATATTTGTAATATATAAAATTAGTTTACATCAATATTTAACTTAATGTTTTTTAAATATTTATTTCCGAATTAAATGAACATTTTTATTATTACCAGGTAGAGATCTCTGCCCTAACTTTGGAGACTCGCTATGGTAAAGTATAGGGGAAAATAAAGGAAGTGACTTCGACAAACTATACTTTTCCTGCCTAAAGCTTGAGTCGGTTTATTAGCATTACCCTGCTTGCAGATGCGCTCCATGTAAAAGCTGATTCCAGAGCAGGCACTGTCGTTTTGGCCTTTTGGTAGAATGGCCTGGGCATGAAGTATGTATCTCAACTTATCTCAGGAAGGGCTATTTGGGAGGGGAGGAACTTCATTAATTTGAAAGGCACCGGGGTAAGGCTATCCCATTCATAGTTTAATGTAAAGTGAAACCTAAGGAAGAGTGGACGTTTGTTAGCAGGCTGCACACTAGTTACTTGAAATTCAAATGGGAAGCACAGTTGTTTTCAGAACTAGTTTGGTGTATATAAGTAGGAGTGATTACTCATTTCCCTAGGCCAGTGTTTCCCAAACTGGTGGTCGTGACCCACTAGTGGGTTGCCAGCCGATTGTGAAAGTCTCAGCAATAAATAAAGAGGCCTTTAAATTATGTGCGTATCTTTCACATTGGGTGCTTCAAAGACTGAGGTCAAATGACAGTCTATATGTCTTCTGGCAAATTACAGCTTATGGGATTGGTGTTTACTTTTCTTTCTCGAACTGCAAAGTCAGAGGAGTTTTTCAAAAATGAATTGTGTAACAATTATGGTAGAGTACAGGAAAGTGGGATGCTATCTTTTTGCGACACACAACAAATTGTAAATATCTGTGAATGAACTGCATTCATTCAGCAATAGGGAAAAACAAATATAAACCACTTTTTTGTAATTTGGAAATTCGCTGGAAACAGAGATTTTATTAGGAGCAAAACAATCAAGACACTTTACGTGGTGATGTACACATGATAAATATTCACAGAAACCTGATTTCTATACGTTATGATTTGGGCATTATTAAGGGGCATATTATCAAGAACGGCGTTAAAAATTATCGCTGGTTTAGCGGCAGAAAACTGCCGCTAAGCGGCGATAATGGGCTTGATAATATGCCCTTGAGAATTCCAATAGAAGTCCATGTTCTGGTGTGAACATGGGCTTCTATTGGAATTCTCCAGGACATATTATCAAGCCCATTATCGCCGCTTTAGCGGCAGTTTTCTGCCGCTAAACCGGCGATAATTTTAACGCCGTTCTTGATAATATGCCCCATAGTCTTTTCAGTAACACAGCATGTCTGGACAAAGTTAGTGGCCACTTAAATAGAAAATGTGCTGTTTGTAAATTGCAGTGCAAATGCACTAAATTGTCCCTCCTCATGCCCATTGAAGTTGGGTGGGTCACAAAAGTTTGTCACTCTAAAAAGTGGGTTGTTGTTCTAAAAAGTTTGGGTACCACTATCCTAGGCACATCTTTGGGTGGACCACAAACTGGTGCCAGGGTAGGAAGGTTCTGCCATGTTGATTTTCCCTGAGAAAGGTGAACTGTGGAATATTTTACTTTAGGGTGAACGAAATGTGCTGAAAAAGGGGGAAGGTTTGCCCTTGGGAACTTTTTTACCCCTTGGTTAGGGAGGGTCCAGGAGTCATTCCTACATAGTGGAGAGCACACTGCAACAATGTGCTGCTAAGAACAAATCTGAGAATGAGCAGACGAGGAAGAAGCCTACTATACCTAACCTGTGTAGAGATCTGACGGACTGGACCTGCTCTTACGTGTTCCAGGGCTAAGAAGTGGACTCCAAGGGTTAGTTGGCTAGCCAGCTGTGTAGCTACATGGGCACAGCAAAGTGCAAGAGACCTTTCTTGGAAGTGACCAGTTGACCAGTGGCAAATGGGCCCAGACCTGACTTTGCTGTTGGGTTCTGCTTAAGTGAGTGTCGCAGCAGTCAAAATACTGCGCTGTGTGAGAAGGAGAGAGAAGGAGAGTGCCATATTTACAGAGATATGGAAATCTCCTCTCCTCTCCCTAGCACCGGCACAGAAATTTGCTACCGTGTGCCACACACACACCTTTGCACCATAGTGCATGGGTGTCTGCGTGAGTCTGCCATAGGTTTTGTACTGGAAGGATGCCCTTCCAGTACAAAATACTATGCTTAGACGAACTTTAAAAATTTTCCCACTTGGTATATGTGCTGTACAGTGCAGCACACATGCAAAAGTCAGAAAAGAAAGGAGAAATAAAAGCATTTCTCCATTGTAATGCTTATTTGAAATGGGTGCTATTTTTTGACGCAAACCCCTCTCTAAGTGTTTTTGTAAATTGGGTATTGTATCAAAAATCTTGGGTGGTTGCATGAGAAAATTCATGCACCAACCATGGAATGCTCACTTGGCGCTAAGCAAGGCAAAGGATTGCTTTGCGTTACTTTCAATTGATTTTTCTGCGCAAAACTATTTTGCGCTGAAAAGTAATAGGTAAAATAAGATTTTGTATTCATTTGCATCACTTTTGTGATGCAAACATGGTACAAAATCTTAGTAAATATAGCGCTGAGTTTGTTCCTGAGGTCTTGGAAGCCTTATGTGGACGGCTCCAAAAAGGAGAAAATGTAATTTTTCAAATGCTGGTGGGCAGGGGTTCATACTAAGGTTATCTGATCAAAGTACAACCACACAGGGCAAGGAAATCTGGTTGGTCCCTCTCAGTGCTGTTTGGTACCTGAAAGAAGACTTCACAGGACCCTTGGGGATAAGGCATCTGGCTTCTGCCTGGAGTAAGCTTCCCCGCTTGTACTGTTGGGTGTTTTTGAGCTCCAAAAAAGAGTCCCAACATTGAATTCTTATCTGGGCCAAGGGCATTAAGGTATCTGTCAAACTAGGGGACTTCAGTGGGTATAGAATTTGAATTTACCTGCTTAAAGGTTTTTCCACCAAAACCAACAGCTTTAGCAGAAACTCGTCCAAATAGTATTCATCTTTGAGAGGACTTTATTGGATACAGACTTCAACTATGCCCTGCTGGAGGATTTCTAATTCCATAAAGAAGTCAGAAGGAAATTCTGTGACTGGGCCAGCTCATTAGGCTTAATTATCCTCTGGTGCATTGCGGTCAGGTTCAATTTGTGTTCACGCCCCGGTCAACTGCACCCATAGACGCTATACTGTTTCTTGGCACTTTGATTTAAAAACATTTGAATTTATATATCTGGTTCCCTTTAATCATTGTTGTGTCATTTGTCCTACTAGATTTTTACTGTGGTGTCTTTTGATGTTTTAACTATTTAGGTACTGCTGAATACTTTACAGTTTTTCTATATGGATAAGCTGACTTGTCTATGTCTTTGTTACCAGAGGGATGAGCCCAGGTATATTTAGTAAACTTTGTGTTTGGCCTGATGTGTTTGTAGCCTTCTAACTTGTGGGGGACCCACATCCTCCTTACCTAATAACCCACTTTTTTAAAAATACCTACTAGTTGTCTTTATCTGTACACAGTGTTTGAAAGTGTTGATTTATGGTACAGTGTCTGAATTTGTGTGAATCATACGTACTGCTTGGCTACTAATTTGGCAATGCAGTATTTGGCATCACAGATTGCGTGTATTTTTTTGAGTGTATGTGTCTGTGGTTTCGGTATATGTGTGCCATATCAGCAGTTTGAGTCAATGTGGCATGTAATGTCAAGGGCACCCATGACATGTGGAAAGTTGGCAATTGCATAGGAATCTGTTGTGACATCTTGCTTGTTGAGGCCTGGTTTAGGGAATCAGAGGTATTACAGTGTGATCGACATGATTATCTTCAACACGTATAACGATTGCAGACAATGTGTTTTGGTACAACCCATCTACCTCAGCATTTATGCCCAAGAAGGAGAATGATGGTAGTTGATGCTGTATAGCAAGTGATTTAATATGAGCTGGTATTGCATGTTACCTTTTTGTAAGTGGCTTATATGACTGTGCACTGATTATTCAATATGATTGTTTGACATACTACTTATGTTTTTAAAACAATGTCACCAACACTTTGTACATTTGTTTGCTGCACATTACTGCTGTGGTCAATTCTGGCCTACTGCAGCAGACACAGTTGTCTTCCTATATATTCTAAAAAATAATACCAAGAGCCCTGTCAGGCGCCTTCACTAACCTCAGCAATGTCTTCTCCTTCCCCACCCACATATTTAACAATATTATATTATAATACATGTATTCTGCCAAGCAACCCTACAATGCTTTCTTCATTGACTTTCTTGTCTGCCCCAAATATTTAAAAAGTAAAATGTAATGTTCTCTCAATTAACCCCAATTTCCTCTGCCTCTTTAAAGTTCCTGCTGCACTTACCACAGTTCTTCATGAGCTGAGTCAGTGTGGCCTTGAATTCCCCTACTGGCCTCAGGGTTCTGCAGACCTTCAGTTGTAAAGGACAAATACGTTTTGAGACATGGGCAAAGTGTGCTCTGGCCCAGGGCCCCCATCTTTCTAGGGGCTTCATTATTAAGCTTTCAGGATAGTCCAGATGTTAGACTTGGCATTCTTGGCATGGGTTCCCCTGACTTTTTGCCTCTACTTCCTGTATTTTTGATACTGTGCTGGATTTCGTTTTTGCTGGCTTAGATGCTTTGGGCACTTTGCCACTGCTGATCAGTGCCAAAGTGCAAGGGCTCCCTGTGTAAATTGTTATCATGATTGGTTATCCATGATTGGCATATTTGATTTACTGGTAAACCCCTAGTAAAGTGCACTGAGTGTGCCCAGGGCTTGCACATCAAATGCTACTAATGGGCCTGTAGCACTGATTGTGCCACCCACACATGTAGCCTTCCAAATGTAACTCAGACCTGTCACTGCAGTGTCTGCACGCCCAGTTTTCAACTGCCATGTCGACCTGGCAAGTGCACAGACTTGCAAGGCCCTAACCTTCTCTTATCTTACATGTAAGACACCCCTCAGGTAGGACCAATGTACCCCTATGGGCAGGGTGCAGTGTGTGTGAAAGGTAGGAAATGGACTAGTTTGTGTGACATGTCCTGATAGTGAAATACTGTGTATTTGGTTTATCACTATTGAAAGGCTATCTGTTTCATAGGCTAACATGGGAGTTACTTTGCAACATCTTACAAGTATAACTTTCCATTGGCACAAGATAGAGCAATGGAGTTTAGGCTCTCTGAAGTTACTAACAAATCTTTTTAGGGAGATGGTTTTTAAATTGTGTGTTTGAAAATGCCACATTTAGAAAGTAGGCCTTTTCTTATTTAACCATTCTGTGTGCCTCTGCTGGTTTGTGTATTGACTGTAGTGACAGGGGCTGGGGATGTGCATTCATTGTAGACAGCCATTGGGGGGTTTCAGGTGTGTCCTGCCTTTCCTGGGTGACTCAGAACTGAGCTGAATAGGCCTTTGCTGCATTTAGAGTGGTGAGAGGAGTTTCACTTACACCTGCATAGGCAGTGTCTCCTCTGCACAATGCTGTCTCCACCTCCTGTAGTGATGCTGCACTAAAGAGGACAGAACTGGCTTGGACTAGGCTGAGAGACCCTTGCCACAAACAGGGCAAAGACAAAATGGGGCATAAGTAGTGGACCTTAAACCCCAGAGAATTAGATCTCTTATGGACTCAAGAGGAACCTTTTGCCAAGGAGAAGAGCTGGAGAGCTGGAAGGAGGAGTACTGCCCCTTTGCTGTGTGCTTTGCTGGGTTGGCCTGCAGTTGCTGCTTCTGCCAAGGTTGAGGAGAAAGACTGGAACTTTGCTATGAACCTGCTTGAAGAAGAATCTCCAAGGGCTTGTGTGTGCAGGCCTCATGTTCTGAAGTCTCATGGACACAAAGACTTCACCACGAGCTCCCCTGAACTCCACTGCTGGGAGTTCTGACCTGCCAGGTGGTGCCTATTCCAGTTATGGGCCTCTGGAGATTGTTCCTGCTGTTGGTAGCTGGAAGAAACTTAAAGAAAGCACGAAAAACAATACCGACGCCGTCAGCGACCTGCACCAAATCCAGGGGCACCGCTCGTGAAGTGTACAATGCACCGCCCCACCTGCACCGCAGCTCCGATGCCCTTTGACATCTGCTGACACCTGCGGTTATCAGCCTGTCACAGCCAGTGCCTGCATCCTGTTATCACAGAGCTGATAACTGACGAGGATGACTTTACAAACTCTTTGACTTCGCAACGCCTCATCGGAACCGACTCCTCACCGCCGATGCCACTGTCTTCTCCTGTCCTGGACTCGACACATCGCCTCATCGTGGAAACGATGCCTCGCCTACCCCGTGGCAACTGGCCTCGAACTCGGCACCAACACTTCACCTCCACGACGCCGTGCATTGTCCGTAGACTTTGTTTCCCAAGGTACTGTTGTTTGGGGGTCCATGTGACTCTGTGTCCGAAGCCGCGCACCTTGCGGTAGGCGCTGTAATTTGGATTTATGCCTGTCATGACGTCATAATAGCCCCAGGTGGAGCTATTTGTTTCTAAAAGTGCTATTTCTGTAAGTAACTGTTTCTAAGTGCTAGTTTGATATATGTTTGTTGGATTTTTGTCATTTTGGTCTTGTTCTTTTGGATAAAAATACTTTATTTTTCTAAACTGGTGTGGTGTCTATTTGTGGTGTTTTCACTGTGTTACTGTATGTCCTTAGTACAAATACTTTACACTTTAGCTGTGGGATAAGCCTGCCTGCTCGTGCCAAGCTACCAAGGGGGTGAGCAGAGGTTATCTAAAGTGTATATCCCCCTTAACCTGACTGGAAGCAAGGGTCCCTACTTGGACAAAGGTACATAACTCTGCCAACTAGAGACCCCAATTTCTAACACCCCACTTTTGAGAGTATTAAAAATAACTAGTTTCTTTACCTGCTTTCTTTTTTTTGGAGCCATTCCAGGCTGTCTGGCCCGTAGGGCGCCACCAGTGAGGGAAAAAAGAAAAATACTTATCAGATTCTGCTTAGATTCAGCAAGCACTTTAACCTTTTAAAGTGCATAGGCCCAGTCAACTACTCAGACCGTTTCCTTTATGCAGCATGCACCTCTTTCTGTGCAGTAAAGATTGGCATTGTGAACTCCCTCTGTAACTGGATCATCCCTGTGGAACTGTTGGCAGACTAGTGCAATAATAGTCTGATGCCATCTGACTCCTAATACCAGTCCCATGCAGCACAGACAGTGCAATAAACAAAAGCACCCATCAGCTTCTTTTTCCAGAATGGTGCTGACAGACTAACTATAACACATATTGTGCAGTCCAGTTGGAGACCTCTTGCTTCAATTTAGAGCCTGAGGGTAGGCCATGTGTCAAAGTGCAGTCCAGAGTGGCATTATATGCTCCCTTGAAGATTGTACTGTCCACGTGGACCCACTGCTGGGCTGGTGTGTTCACAGCAAAGTGCCAACTGACTCAGACTCCTTGTTCTGCACATAGCAGGGACAGGATTGCAGTTAACAAAAAAAACACCCTCCATATGCACAGACTCAAAAGGTGAGTCTCATTCAGGCTGCTTGTTTTTCTACTTCTCTGGTGACGGCCAGCCAGAGAGAGACTGTTCCAGAGTTGGACCCAGGTGTAGGCTGGCCAACGAAGAGGGTTGTCAATGATCTGACCATAGCTGCAGGGGGTGAGAATGAGCTGAAAATAAGTTCCAAGTAATTCTGAGCAAGGTGCCCCAAATCATGTTTTTCCCATGGCCCCCATAGTATAACATTATTCAGAAACCAGTATTCTCGCTGATGCTCTAAATGTAAGCCATACATAGTTTTGGTTTTGAAAATCACAGTTCCAAATAAACATACGTTTAGATTCTTATAGAATGCAAATAAATTATCTCTAGCAATTCCAATAATAACTGAGGCATTCACAGCTATGGATCAACATATCTGATCAGATATGTCTCTCTATCACAATAGCGGATCAGATCCGTTTATAACAAAAATGCATTATAAATTAAAGAATTATTTTTCTTATAATAAAATAGTCATGTTTAATGTGCTACAATTTAAAAAATAATTTAGAAATCTTTCTGACGTTATTACAATCGTAATTCGTAAAGTTTCAAAAATTAAATTAAAATTATCTTCTGTTTAAAAAAGAAACAACGGGGCATATTATCAAGGGCTCTATCGCCGCTTTAGCGGGACTTTTTCCCGCTAAAGCGGCGATACTTCTAACGCCCTATTAGCAAGCTGTCGCTAACTGCTGTTAGCGACAGCTTCTAGGCGATAGCGACCGGGTTGGGTGCCGCTTTGCATGCCAGCGATATTTATCGGTAATGGCATGCAAAGTAGGCGTTACCAACCTAAAAGCGACTGGAAACAGTCGCTAAGCTCGCTATCGCCTATTAGCGAGGCAGGGGAGGTGATTAACGAACCAGTGCTAAACACGTTTAGCGCTGGTTTGTTAACGCCTGGTCCAGACCTGACTTAGCCATGTAATCCAATGGGAGGTGGATTGCATGGCTAAATCCCCTCGCCCTATCGCCAAGCTAACACTGGTCACAGTGTGAATATCGCTTGTTTTCAAGCGATATTCACACTGTTCTCAGGGTTTCTATCGCTTAGGAGATAAGCGTTGCTGATAGCACGCTATCTCCGCGATAGAAACCTGCGATAACCGGCGATAATTATCCAAGCGCTAACTGCGCTTAGCGATAATTATCGCCGGTTATTGCTAATAGGCCCCATCGTTTTAACATAAACGATGTATGCCGAATAATAATCATGTGTTTCATTTTTTTTTGTCTCCCTCGTGTAGATTTTATAACATGAAATAAACGGACAACGAAACCATAACACTCACTAAGGTAACCTGTGGAGGTATCTATAGGACATTAGGGAAGTAAAGGACTAATTTCCATGATATAATCGACAAAATGGGAGACATGAGGGTAAATTATTTTTTTAAATTTTATCTGAAAAGGTGAGGCCTTGTGCTTCGTAGTATTTTAGTATTTTCCCTGTTTCTCAATTGAATATAAAACACACTAGACTTCAAATATGCTATATTAATAAACTGCAATGTCATATGTTCAATTAGATTGAAAACTACTGTACAATACAAGCCAATTATGACTTACAACGTAATAATATATATAAATGTGGATCACATATATAGATATTTATTATTATTATCATTATTATTATTAAGTTAAATGTCTTTTAAATCCATTATTTTTTTCTCCTGAGAGTCATAAGTCCTTTGTGTGGGTTGCAGGTTACATCCAAGTCTTACTATGCAAATCTTAACAACCTTTAAAAAAGGTTCTGAAAATATGTTTTTGCCAAAGATGTGAATGGTCTTGTCATTTACGTTTTAAAAAACGGTTATTCGAGGAGTTTTCAAACATATACTCTGGAGTATTTCTTATATTTTATGAAAGGTGAAGGATCATGCATGTATTTTATTTTCTGTACACCATCCTGAAGGAGCTGATGCCATTTTCCATTCTTTTTATAGCAAATATCCCTAGGGCGCCACAATTTGTCTTTGAAACTGACTTGATGATCATTTCAAAAGCATATGCCAGAGCTGGAACCGATTAGACAAAAACAAGGCTTCTGTAGGACACGTTTAGGGCAGCGTCAGTCCGACAGTTTTATTCTTTACTGTTTCCCATTAAGGAACTTCATTTTTCCACAAGTTCCCAACTCTATCATTGCCCACACTTAATTATTTCACATCCTAATTTGATCTAACACGTCATCATGTTTATAAAAATGTATTAAAAAGAATATAACTTTTGCTTCAATCGACTCGAAAGTGTTATAGTTGAATATAACTAATGAGCAATTCAGTTGTGCCTATGAATGTAGAAAAGTAGGAGATTTTCTTTGGCCAAGAATGATTTAACACCCACACACCCTCACTGAGCCAGTGATTCTCTCAGTCAATCACGTTCTATACTTCTGAACAAACATTTAGTAAATGCTTCTGGACCTACATGGATAATCTGACAGTGGATAAATTAAAAAGAACTGTCAAAGCCAATATGTCTTCATGACTCCAATTTGCGTTGCAGATGTTATTTGTTTGTCCCCAAAAGGCCGTCGAACATGCATATGCAGGTGCTATGGGGATCTTAAAATGACTTTTTGTGCTGCTAAAAAAAGATCATTCATTGGCTGCTTTGTTCCAGCAAAAGAAAATTCATTCCAAGATGGCAAAGGCACATCAGCATGTGCCTGTGGAGGCCACCTTTGTATGACTTTTTCTTAAAGCTAAAGAAAAATCATTCTAGATGGCAGCCATGCATGCATGTGCACTCACAGTGGCATCTTGGAATAATCTTTCTTTAGTTTTAAGAGAAAATATTCAACAATGATCATCGTGCATGTGTGTGCGCATGTGATGGCCATCTTAGAATGTTTGTAAAAGCATATATTAGAACCCAGATGGATTCTGTGCATGCTTGGTTTACATATGACTGCCTGCCAATACAATGGCAAACTGAAGTATACAAAAAGTGATGGATGGAATGATTGAATTAATCTCAGCCATTGGGAATTACTCTGGGCCTCATCCCATCCATCATTATTTTGCACACCATGCCACTTCAGTTTGCATCTGGCTATATGCAAATCAGCCTTGATCCTGCTTCAATTGAAACAGTCCAGCTCGAACTGCCAAGACAGGTCCTCCCTGAACCAGAACACAAGCAACCCAGGACTGTTTCTCCCCAGTTATGGGCTCCTCAGCTGGGCACAGTTTGGTTCCAGTGACACAGTGTGCACAGGACCCAAGTCAATGGCATACCCTTCCCACGTAGGGCAATAAACTGAAGTATACAAAAAGTGATGGATGTAATTCTTGAATTAATCTCAGCCACTGGTAATTACTCAGGGCCGCATCCCAGTCCATCATTATTTTGCACACTGTGCGACCTCAGTTTGGACCCAG
Source organism: Calotriton arnoldi (assembly GCA_963921515.1). NCBI lineage: Eukaryota > Metazoa > Chordata > Amphibia > Caudata > Salamandridae > Calotriton > Calotriton arnoldi. The sequence goes on along the minus strand of CAWUFW010000425.1, from coordinate 946,755 downwards.
CTGTATGCAAATCAGTCTTGACTCTTCTCCAATTGGAATAGTTCAGCCTGAACTGCCATGCCAGATCTTCCCTGAACCGGAACACAATCAACCCAGGACACTTTTTGCCCTAGTTATCGGCTCATCTGCTCGGTACAGCTTGGTTCTAATGACACAGTATGCATGGGCCCATGTCTGGGCATACCCATCCTACTTAGGGTGCTTAGGGTGACAAACGTAAGTATACAAAAAAGCGATGGATGGAATGTTTGAATTAATCTCAGCCTATGGTAATTACCCGGGATGCATCCCAGTCCATTGTTATTTTGCCCACCTTTCCACCTCAGTTTGGACCCAGTCATATGCAAATCAGTCTTGACCCTGGCCCAAATGGAACAGTCCAGTCCAAATTGCCAAGCCAGGTCCTCCCTAAACTGGAACACAAGCAACCAGGATGGGTTTCTCCCTAGTTATGGATCGTCAACCGGGTACAGCTTGGTTCTAGTGACACAGTGTGAACGGGATCCACTTCTGAACCAAGTTATACCTGGCTGAAGAGCCCTTACTAGGGCACAACCGGTCTTATGCTGCTGGTGTTCCAGTTCAAGGAGGACCTCTCAGTTCAGGCAGGACTGATCCCATGAGGAGCAGGGTCAAGACTAAGTTGCATATGACTGGGTCCAAACTGAGGTGGCATGGTGGGTGAAAAACAATGGATTGGGTTGCGACCTGAGTGATTGGCAATGGCTGAGATAAATTCAAGCATTCCATCCATCACCTTATTGTTTTCGGAATTTGATGCCATAAGTGTGCCGGGTATGCCCAGATGTGGGTCCCGGGCTCACTGTGCCACTGGAACCAAGCTATACTTTGCTGAAGAGCCCTAACCAGGATGAAACCGGTCCTAGGTTGCTTGTGTTCTGGTTCAGGGAGTACCTGGCTTGGCAGTTTGGGCTGGAGTGTTCCCATGAGGAGCAGGGTCAAGACTGATATGCATCTTGCTGGGTCCATACTGAGGAGGCATTGCAGTGAAAAACAGGGGTTTGGGATGCGGCCTGCGCGATTGCCAGTGACTGAGAATCATTTGAGCATTCCATCCATCACCTTGTTGTTTTTGTAATACAATAGCAGGCAGCTGCCTGTGCATAAGGGAGCTAGGGGCGCAAGGGAGGCGGTGGAGTTCAGAGCAGAACGTGATGGCCTCCTGTTGATTGAGCTGTGTTGCCGTGCCGGCCTAGCTCCCTCGCACTGCCACCCTGAGAGCCCACATCTGTGCTTTTCTGATGGGTGGGGATGCCGACAAACCTGCTGCCATGTGGAATCACTCCTAATTGACCAGGCGCTCCACCGCATAGCTTTTCATTGGAGGCGTACCTCATTTTCAGCTGACTCATGATGTATGTCAACATTAGCACCTCCTCCTCCACACCATGCTGAGGCCGAAGCAGCATCTTGTCTGGATTAATAGGAGCTGCCCACCCATCTACTGCCAGTCAGAACAATATTGGAGACCGTTGCTTCTCCACATCTTCCCGGCCTGGAGGGAACCACTGCTCATCCACCACCAATCACAGGCCTCTCAGAGACCACAGCAGGACAGTACTGAGCTGTCTATTTCAGCGGCTGCCTCTGAGGCAGTCGCTATGCCTTACTGGTAGGCCTCGACTAGTCTTCTGTTGCAATAGTGACTCCCATTCTGCTGATTAGGGAGATCTGCCTTCTAACAGACTTGTCACTGCTGCTCTCTGTTGCCTTGCCCTCAAACTTGCCCTGATTACACTCCAGAAACAGGTAACAGGGTGAGGATTAGTCGCTGCCACCCAGGTGGTCCTGGTGTAACATCCTTTTTAGCAGTATGTGGGCACACTGCCCTTGACTTAGCCCTGATCCCTCCATGTAGGCTCTCTCGCTATTAGGCATTTTGGGACACCGTTGGACATAAAGGAGTGCTGGTGGCCTGGAGTAAATGAAATGCGCTGCTTCACTTTTGAGGACTGAAAGGATAGCCTGCCCCTCATGAGGGTATGCACCTACCATATTGAGTGTAGAGATTTGGTTTAAGAACTTATCCCCCCCTCTCCTTGGGGCTATACAGTCTCAGAGGTCTACTAGGCCTCACCACCTTTCTGACCTTTGGGACTGTAGTCCACTTTTTCCAGTGTTGTCCTGTGCACTTTTGAGTCCTTGGCCACTTGTTGCTACCAGGATATTCCCCATATGACTGGACCGGGAGGGATATCTGGCAAACAAAGGCATAGGTTCCAGACCTGCTTAGTCAGCTCTATCCTGCATGTTATCTTGTAAACAACCGGCCTGCCAACTTTTGTTCTCTGAGGTGGTGAGCAGATCGCAACTGAGTTGGAAAAGCACTGCATTGTCTTCCACAGGCGCCAATATGGAAACGCTTCTCAGAGAAATAGCAGCCAAAGATTCCACACTCACTCCCATGGACGCTAAGATGATGGACATCACTACAGAAGTGAAGTCCGTCCATGTGGCAGGAGAGGTCATCCATGCACATGCAACTGGATAAGCTGGAGCAGATGCAGTGGAGTCCCAATATGATCGCCTTGCCTTCCGAATTGGGGTTGAGATGTTCAATTCCTTCATCATAAAGTTACGGATTTAGAGGACAGAGAGAGGAGGTGCAACTTTCGAATAGATGGGGAGTCTGAATGGGGAACAAGGTGACATGACAGCCTACCTGAAAACTATATGTACCAGAACTCCTCCATCTTTGATTATCTGAACCATAGGAACTTCAGAAGACCCATCTGGTCCTACTGGGCCTTGCAATCCAATACTCCATGTTTGTCTTGATGGACACCGGGTGTTTCTTTCTCCTGACTATTCTGCTACCACTAGATTCCGGGTGCTTCGTGAATGGGTGAATCGCAGCAGCCTTAAATATGACCTCCTTGATTGCTGGTGACACTCGAAGGTCAGACGCACAAATTCTTGGGTCCCAGTAACCTTGAACTGTTTCTCAACACTGTGGATGATTGTCCAATGGACAGTACTTCTCATAGAGTGACAGCCCCACATGTCATGAGGACTCGACCCTCCTGTGGAAACCTGTCAAGGACCAGCCTCTGCACCAGAGTATGAGGGGCCACTGAAGAGAGAAACAGAGTGCTGGCCTAGATCGAGTGGTGGAAGCTTTGCCTTAGGCCAGAGACAGGACAAGTCGAGATACCCACTGAAGCAGAGGCATGGAGAGGAAGGCGACCATATGGACTATTAACTATATCCCTACCTTTGATGCCCAAATGTTGTTTACAATGTGTCTTGCATTGTTTCTTATGTCACTCTCCTCACTCTGCATGGAGCACCACATTATACTTCACTTCGGAGTATATTTCTTCATTATTAAATATAAAGTACCCACAATACACAGATAAGGTATTACCAGCCATGGGGCTCCCTCCTCCTGAAGGCACTGTACATCCAGAGTGACTCCCTCACTGACCCAACACTGACCCACTAGTGATTGGTGATGTGCTACAAGTGTGCTCCATTCAAGGTATCATGACTTACTTCTTTATCACTTCTCACTGGCGGGCAAGGAGCAGTGGCATGGCACCATATGGCACTGGATCGAAGCTTAGTCAGTTCAGTTCATAAATCAGTTTATTCGAGACAAAGTCCCTTGAACCATAAATGTCAAATTGATAAGACATAAAATTGTAATATACATTAAAAGTGTATTATAAAGTCTACAATAATTATAAATCACATATCACAGGCATAAAATCGTATAAAGCCATTAAAGGTCTAGCCAATGCACAGGTTACATACATATATTGCATATGAAACACAGAATCTCTTGCTGCTGATCTTGCTCTTATATAACATTTTTTTTAAACTGGTTTTAAAAATTTACAAAGAACATTTAAAACATAAAGACAATCCAATACAATATGCAAGGTCTTTAGATGCATATTTAACCCACAGCTACATACACCTTCTTGATTCTTAAAAAACTGCTATTCCAGCTGGGTGCAATTGCAGCAGATGTAGACCAATTCTAAACCTTAAGTTTGCATTACACATTACAGAGTTGGGTAACTTATGCAGGTAGGGATAGGAGGTATTGGTTTCTCAAACTTTGCAAAAATCTGCAGAGGCTTTTTTTGTTTAAATATTCTAGATGTTTTTTCCCCTAACACAATTCCCCCACTTTTTTTATTCATTCTTTAAAATGGTGGCAGAGGGAGTAGTACTATAATTGTTTATTTGCAATATAGTTGCTATATCTAGCAAACACTTTTTAACCTCTCCTGCCCAACCTAACTCACATTTTAATAGTTCATCACTACATAAGGATGCTACCTTTGGCTGCTCATTTATCCCAGAATCCCAAGGAGTGAATGACAGCAATCGTTGACTATGATTCCAACCCAGATTCCATCCTTATCGCCTGGCAGATTCTTTACACACAACCCCTCTTTCTTAACCCATCCTCGATACCCGCTGAGACCTAGAACCTCCACTCCATACAAAATTGTGGGATGACCATAGCTCTAAATGTAGCCAGAACTGGGTGAAGTGATGGACCACCGTAATCATAATAATTTTCAATACAGCGATGGTTGAGGTGACTTTATGTCTCAGCGCATCAGTGTACCGACTCCAGAAGGATTTAGTAAAAATCATTCCCAAATACTTGTATTCTGATACTTCCTCGACTGAAGAACTCCCAATAGCCCATCCCTTTCCCATTTTCTTTTTGCCAAATGTCATAGTTTTAGTCTTATCAACATTTATTACTAGATCATTAATTCCGCAATGCCTCATAAATTCCTCTAATTTCCTTTAAAGACCGATTGGAGTGCAGTCTAGAATCACCAAATCATTGGCAAAAAAGGGGGCAAATAATATGAGAGCCTCCCGATTTTGGTGAAAACGACCATGTGGACTGTAGGATGTTGGGTAGAATGGCTAAATATTGTGCAAAGAGTGTTGGAGTCATTAGACATCCCTGGCACAAACCATTATCCATATAGTTGTTCTTGAGAGGCTTCCCCCTTTGTCCACTATTACCCTGGCCCAGTTAGTGTGGAGTACTCTCAGTATTATCAATAGACCTTTTGGGATTTTCTGATTGTTTAATGTTGCCCACAAGTTTTTGCAGTTAACTAGGTTGAACACTGATCTAACGTCAACAAAACAAGCATACATGGCTCCCCCAACTTGAACTGTCATACAGGCAATTGCCCGGAGGCTAAAACAATGCTCGATTGTGGAATGACCTTCTTTAAAGCCCCCTTCTTCTACTGGAATTCAGTTCCCCTTGTCAATCCATATTTTGAGATTGTTCAATAATATTTTCTCATATGTCTTGGCCCCCACATCATAAGGCTAATAATCCTATAGTTTTTTGGGACCATAGGGTCACCTTTTTTATGTATAGGTCTAATAATAAACTCCTGTAGCAGTAAAGGCTTCATATGCCTCAGAGAAGAATTTTCCCCACCAAGCCTGATTTTATTTTATTACTATTGCTGGCACATCATCAGGCCCTGCAGCTAAAGTGAGTCCTGACACTAGGACTGGAAGATAGTTAATGTGGATTGAAAAAAAGGCACTCAAAAGGGATATAAAAATCATTGACTCCGGTCTGCATACTCAGGAAACTTAGGCAGGGAGACAGGTGAGCTCTAAGCGATAATTCCATAATGAACCTTACAGCGTTTTGGGCAGTTTGTAACAAAAATCCATTTATTTTACTGGTTTTTCTGCAAAGTCAGATTTGTTTTGTTTTAGTCCATTTTGCCTTGTAGGTGAACAAAGATAAAGTGCAGATTTTGATCTTCACTCTTCTATGGCTTTATTTTTCCTAAACTGGCTGACAATGAGAGTGAGAGTACATCTTTTCCCAAAAAATATATGTAAATTGACAAAGGAACTTTCCAACAAACAAACAGAGAAGGCACTTGTTATAAATTGGGTTTCTGGCTGGCAGAGGTATGCAACATGTCCAAGCAGGAACCACAATCTTAGTCAGGGTAAGTCAGATACACACTAAAAGATAACCTGTGTTAACCCTCTGCAAACTTGGCGCAGAGCAATGAGGCCTATCTAAAGAGGCAATGTGCAAAGTATTTGTGCAAGAAAAAATAGACAATAATTCCATAAATAAATCAAGACCAAAGTAACAAAATTCTAATTAGTAGAAGTTGAGTTATGAATTTTTACAGAAAAAAAAGAGTTTTAGCACTTAGAAGCAACACGCGGCCCTGAGCAAAGTCAACTGTTCAAGCCAACTAGGATGAGGCGCAGGCCAGGGACAGGAGCCATGCAGGCCCGGTGTACAGAGCACCTTGATCCTGGTCACAAAAGCGAGATGCTGGGTGCAGACAAGCGATGCGTTGATGTCAAGCCCCCAGTCGAGGAGATGTGTTTATTTTCTTCATGCAGTGGTGGCAATGCATTGGGTCCGTTGAGTGAAGTGCGAAACGCCACTTTAATCTATGCTGGTGGGACATTGATCTTCTCCATGCAGTGGCGACGAAGCGTTGGTTCCGAAGCCACAGTTCCGGATGCGATGCGGCGGTTCCGAGTGCAATGCAACAATTCTACTCCCGCAATAGGGTCGATGCGTTGGTTCTGCTACACATAGGCTGGGAATTCATTGATTTCTCTGGTTCAAGTATCTGGGTCCACTTCCAGCGAACCCTGAGTCTCAAGCAAAAGGAGGCAAGCCAACAAGCCCTTGAAGATTACTTTGGTGCAAGGCAGAGTCCAGCACTCCTCAGCAGGGGATCACTGATAAAATATCGACTACAAAAACCTCGTTCTACAAAAATATCGCAGAAAAAATATAGTAAACATAAATATTTACACCCTATACTTAAACAAGAAATTACACAAACATCGATAAAAATATATCGTCTACAAAAATATCGATAAAAATATTGACAACATAAATATAGCTAACAAAATATTGATATCATTCAAAATAAAACACATACACCAAAAATATCGATATCAACAATGTCGACTACACAAATATGGATAAAATACATATAAACAACATTGAAAAGAAGATTTAAAATTAAAAAACAATATTTAAAATTATAAAATTAAATTACTTATCCCAATTACTTAAAATAAACTATAACAAGATATATAAAAAATATTTAATTATTTAAAACAAATACTATTATAATACTAACACAAATAAATAAATAAATTAACTATACAACATTAAATAAATATCCAACAAACCAAAAATTAAATAAAATTAATATATATCAACTATAAATAATTTAAATTACATTTATTTAAAAATATATTTAAATAACAACAATAAATAACATAAATACAAACATTAAATAAACATTATATATATGTTAACCTAATTAAAAGGTAACTGCTAAAAACTTCAAAAAAGGTACCTCGACCAATAAATTTAAACTAAACTAAAACAAACCAATAGAAAACATTAACTAATTAAATAAACACTATAAAAACAAGGAATTAATTAACACAATTTTACCGTATATCGGCCAAACAAGGAGGAAGAGCGTTACTTTGCGAGAGAGAGAACCCAGAAGAAAGAAGAACTACATAAACAACTATATCGAACTTTCTACTACACAGGTAAGAACAAAACTTTATAACAAATTATAAATACTTCACCTTTTTTAATTTAATTAAGTTAAAATCATTACATGTTTTTCCTTAAATATCACAGATTAAACTTCATTACAAATACACCTAGAAAATATCGGAGAAACATTTTAGTGCCCACAATATTTAACTCAACATCATTAAAAATGTAACTAACTAAATATACAAATTAACCTACAAATAAATTAAATTAATTTGATTTTTAAAATGTAATAGAAATACAAAACACAGCTAACAAATGCTTTTCTTTTTACAGCTGCCACAAAATTCAACTAAACATCAACATCAACAAAAACCACTACATCAACAAAAATTAGCAAGTATATAATTTGTATTACAAAATGATTTAAAATAAAATGTAATTAGCACATGCATCAATGTTATTACCGGTCACAAACAAGCCAATTATCAAAAAGCCTCATTTATAACTAATAAAAGTACTTTTAAAATACATCAACTGAAAAAGCAATAGCAAAATAAGTAATATCAAACTGCAAAGAGTTTCCAATTAATTACTATGACCCTCAACACCCATAGGAATTAATAACAAAATATTACACTTCCTATTACAGATTGTGTATAAATAACAATTTATTTAGCAATTCCTACATGCATTAACAATTGCAACTCTTAAATAGCAATTCCTTAAACATGGCTATTAAAGATTCGCAATTCTTTAGCTTCATACATGTGTTCATAAATTTTGTAAATAATCTAAAAAATGAAAAATATAACGTTTTCTCTTTTACTTCACAGCTTACACTTCAATACAACTGCACCAAAAAAGGTTACAACAGACAACTTCGAAGAAAACTACAAAATCTACATTAAAGAAAAAATCAAACAAAGTAAGTATATATAGGAACTAACAAATAGAACAAAATATTAAACAATAAATTAAATAAAATAACAATTTTAACTAATAAATTCTTTTCTTTTCTCAGCTTCTGCAAACTGCACCAACAAAAAACATCCATGAAATTAAATTCATCAACTACAACTAATAAGTATTAATTGTTTTCATACTAAAGACAAAAGGATGCAATTTAATTAAAAATGTATGTAAAATTTTAATAACAAAAACATTTTGCTTTCATACCAACAGAAAATATAGTGAATAAACAACAACCATCAAAACATACCATCAAGAAAAGTAAAGCAACACTAATGTAAGTATAATTTATATAATATTAATTATACTAGTATGTTTATTATTTAACATAGTTTAATTATTAAACATATATATATCTCCACAGATATACCCCAAAAATGTCAGAAGGAGCAAAGTTCATTTCATCGCCAAAGGGGAAACTAATGCTTTGCTACATCGGTTACACTTATACCCAAGAAAATGTTATTGAAAATAAAACACATTGGAAATGTAGCAAATATTATTCCAATGCCTGTTAAGGGAAAGCCACTATAATAGATACCAATGTTGTAAATGTTAGAGAACACAACCATCCACCCAATGTAAGTGAAGTTGAAGTAAGAGATGCACTAGAGACAATAAGGGAAGCAAGCAAAAGTTCCAAACAAACAATCACCCAAATACTGAAAAATATTTTGACTAGAGTGCCAGAACATGTCACAGGACAGCTACCTTTTGTCCCCAATTTGAAAAGACTAATGGCAAATACTAAAAGCGCTACATCTCAAACTCCACCTATCCCCCAAACTTTTGGAGAAATTCAAATACTTTCTGAGTATACCATCACCCACAAAGAGGAAAAATTCCTTATTATTGACAACAAAAGTCATGAGAAAAGAATTATTATGTTTGCAACTAATACAAATTTACAAAAACTTAAAAACTGCGCAACGTGGATGATGGATGGTACATTTAAAGTTTGCCCCAAACCATTCTATCAGCTGTATACCATCCACGGAAAATATGAAGAGACAAATATCCCCTTTATTTACGCATTACTGCCTAATAAACAAAACACCACTTATGTAGAACTACTAACTATAATCAAACAATTCACAGAAAATTACTGTCCCCAAAGGATCATAATAGACTTTGAGCAGGCAATGATTCAATCCATCCTCAAACTATACCCACACACTGCAATACAAGGTTGCTATTACCATTTTAATCAGAGCATATGGAGGCACCTACAGAAATCCACTTTGAGCATAGATTATTCAACAAATAGCAACTTTGTTTATCAAATTAAAAAATGAATAGCCCTGGCCTATGTCCCAACTACTGAAGTAGCCAATCATTACAACTTACTTATAGAAAGTTGTTTGTATCAAGCTAATAAATCTAAATTAAGTCCCTTCCTAGACTACTTCAAAGACACCTGGGTGGGAAGATTACATAGGTCAGGGCACCATAGACAACCAAAATGTCAGATTCCCTGGTGGAACGTGTATGCCAGTACTATGGCTCAAAAAGCCAAAACAAACAACGCAGTGTGAGGATGGCATAATGCCTTCCAAGCCACAATAGTAAGGATACAACCAACACTACACAAACTAATTGAAGCAATTAAAAAAAGAACAGAGCTACCAAGAACTCAGACTAGAGCAATCACTAAGTAAAATAGGCACTAAACTAAGCAAACAAACTAAAACCATGTACGAATACCTGCAACATAAAACTAAGTTGTATCCAACTACACAAGGTCTAGAATACCTAGACATAATTGCTAAATCAATTCTTTAAACTAAACAAAATACTAAACATCATTTAAATTGTCCAACTATAAAACATATAAACATCATAATTGTTTTTTATTTAATAATTATAATTATGTCATAAAATTTGAAATATAGCACAAAATTATATGACATAATATAAATATTAAATAAAAATTGAAACAATGAAACAATGAAAAAAGAGATACATTTCCCATCCATAGTAAAAAAAAAATACTTACAGTTATGTAGCAGTATAATATCCTTGAAAACGATAAAATCCACAGCAAACCAATTAAATACGAATCCATTGAATAACAAAGCCCAAAAAAAATGCAAAAATCCAACTGTACAAAAATAATCCAACACCGCAATCCTCCTAATAACGAAACCCTCAAAAACCCGAAAATAGTTTAGAAAAAAACGCTCCAACAACCCGGGAAAAAAAGGAAATGTAAAATAACTTGTTATCAAACAAGAAATGACATTTTCCTTTAATTAAAAAAAACGCGTCAGTAAATCCATCCATTTACCAAAGCCAAAACCTGTAAATAAAAAAGAAAACAACACCCGCCCACAACACAAATACAAACCCACAAGCATTAATATCAACATTAAAAACACAATAATACATTTAATAAACACATAACTAACACTACATAACATTCTAATTATATCCAACACTTCGTCAAACACATAAAACACTAAGGGGCCTATTACGATGGCGGTCGGAGGCACCACCGCGGTGCTGGCGGTGGCGGAAAATGCTTTTTTCCGCACGCCAGCAGCGGACCTCACACCCGCCATATTAGGATGGCCAAACGTAGCCCATTTCCCGTCCGGCTCGGTGCGACGCGAACCGCCATCAAAGTGCGCCCGCCACCGCGGCGGTGGTAGCCAATGGAGACTCACCGCCGTGCGCAATGACAACCCGACCGCCGTACAAATCAGGATGCCCCAAACAGCCAGTCGCACCGCAGCGGAGAAACCGCCCAACCAGAGACGGCGGAAGCATCACAGCGGAGCGCTAAACCTGATCCCGGGTCCCAACCACCCGGTCCCGAGCGCAATGGACCCAGCTTTGCACGTCTTCTCGGCGCTGTACCTAATACATCACTAGCAACTGATGGCCCGTCGCGGACGATGCCGCAGGTACGCAACAACACAACTCTGCACACAACCACAACACACAACGCATGGGCTGATCTAGGGTTCCTGTCCACACCAGACCACACCAGACCCTGGTGGGGACAGGAACACATCCACAAGTGTACCCACACATGTCCTACCTGTCACCAAATCACCCCTCCGCATCCAGTTCACCCATCCACTGCGATCATGAAGTAATGTCCCGGTCACGTCACCGCAGCGGTGAAAACGCGGGAAAACATGCGCACAATGCAGAAGGCAGGGCCAGCGCCAGGCATGGGTAGTGCACAAAGACCACAGGGCCACACCTCCATACACCAGGCGACCCCCCATGAATGGACATGCCATGTGCCCCTCCTGTGCTCCCCCATGCACAACAACAAGCCAGGTGAACCCACACCCTGCACCACACACCAAACAACTAGGGAGACAGCCACAGCAGGAGTGGCTGCATAGGAACACACAGCACAGAAGCACAGGGCCAGGGCAACCCACACACCACAACAACACCACACACATGGCAAGAAAACTGAGTCCAAGCAGAAAATGCACACACACACAGATAATGAACAATCACTCCACTGGACACACAGCCTGCCAAGTCACACAGACATACCCCACACTGACACACAGCCACATACACAGATCACATGCCAGCAGTAATGGAGTACAACATATAGGAAAGCTAAAGTGAGGTGCCCACAATTGGAAGGCCAAGGAGCTAACTACCAAGCATGTGTACATCACATGCAAGACAAGGAATATATAAGAACACCCTCAGCCCATCAAATCACACATGGCTGGCACAGTGAGTGAAGTCAAACCACAGTCACCTCAGTGCAACAACTCAGGGAGACAGCAAGGCAACCCATGGATAGGCACAGGGATGAAAGGAAGGCCCTGAAGTCAAACAGTGAACAGCCACACATATGTATCCAACTACTTGGCAGGAGCATGTCAGCAGCACAACACACAGGGCCCATTGACTTACTCCATGACTGTCAAACACAAGTAGGAATCTTCACACATACCTCCCCATCACACCTGCAGCACACAACACCAGTGCCAGACACACAGAAGGGTGTCAATAAAGTCCAGTCAATATACAGACAAACAATCACACTCCCTGGGGGCACCCACAAACATCACACACACACAGGGATGCCAGAACCAATGTCTGCACAAAAACAACAGCCAAGCACATAAGTCAACTAAAACACACACAGAAGCACAACAAGACCAGACATGAACTGTGCAGCCAAACTGTGGAAAGGCAATGGGAGCACAGACAGAACAGGAGTGCACAACCCCATCAGTCAGGAACAATGCACAGACAACATACCACAACACAGACAAGAAGTGCACCATCACTAAACAATCATGGACACAAACTGGGAGAAATGGGCCTACAATGACACACAGACAGACATACCACACCACCCATCAAGTGAACATGATGTCACAGTGTACCACATGCCTGCACATGCACAAGACTGACAAGAGACAGCTCAGATATGAGAGGAGAAAACAACAAGGACTCACCTAACACAAGCACAGGAACTAGAATAGACCTAAGTTCATGTGACAGACACACAAGTAAGGCACACCACACTGGCAACACACATCTGAATGAAACACACCACACCAACAAAACACACACACTGACATGCAAATAGGACACCACACACAGAGCATCTGTCATCTGCAAGAGACAACACAGCCCAAACACTGCACACAGCCACATCAAACACACAACAGAAGCACATGCCAATAAATCACATTGCAAACACAGCAGGACATCAGGGGATGCACACCAGGCAAGGACAAGGCAAAATACACCCACAGCACTGCATGCACACCAAGCAGTGTGTGCACACCAAACATACCAGTCCCACACAGACATGAGTGACACACCATGAACACCCACAACAACAATCAAAACAGCACACTGACAACATCACACTCAGGAAGTGAAGCAGTACCTCAGCAAACACACATACACCTAACCCAACACCCACAGATGCACAAGTCTGGGACACCAAAGTCGAAACAACTTGACCAGAGGACTGTGCAGCACAAACAGTTGAACTGCATATGAGCAACCATGACTGCTAAACAGTACAAGATAATAACATATAACCAATAGGGAAAATGTCCTGAGTGGCACATTGGTCCTGTGCAAAGATCTGCACCACAAAGCACAGTGTTACAAATGAAGTGATGGGGAGGCACACACACAGGCAAACCAAGGGGACAGCTGACATGAAAGTGAAGTGGTGTGTACGTCAGTAGTGGACATGGCAGGAGTGTACCATTCACAAATAGATGGAGTGCAGACTCACAATGGGTAGGCATCTGAAGCACAGATAGGGGATGGTATGACACCACACACCACATGCCATACTGGAGGCAATAAAGCCCCATGTGAGAGCAATGCATGAGAAAACACACCCACAATGTCAGTGTGGCTGAGCAGGGATGCACAGTGAGTACAAAGACTTGCCAGTCACATACTCTGCATACTCACAATTGCCAAAAACAACAAGTAGGAGTCAGCCAGAACTGCAAGGACACACCAACACACTGCACAGTGCGCAACATACAACACACACATGTGCACACAATCACAGGGCTGAACAATTAAACAAACAGGCACCCTACTCCTGGGTGACACATGTGTGTAGTTGACATTGCAGGTGCACACACACATCAACACTCACGACAAAGTCACCCCCTCCACACTGCACACTTCCTGACCACCCAAGTGCACACATTGAAAGTAACCCATCTGACTAGGATGACTGACCATCACAAGATGACTATACACCTACACTGCTGGGCACACATAAAGTAAGATCACACATACATGATGACCCTGGCCAGCCTGCCTGCAATCCTGTGCATAGAATCCCACTCTGTGCTGGTAGTGCAACCTAACATCACATGTGTACAATTTAGCAAACCTGAACATAGAATCATTAGGATAACAGTAGATCATCACAAACAACCATCACTGCACCCCCAAGCCTCAGAGTCAAGTAGAACTGAAGTGCCTCTCAACACAGCCAAACTCTGAAATAGTGAAACTAGCAACTGGCAACGTTAAAGTGGCATACAGAGCATGTGTCACATTAAACCATACCCACACAGAAAACCCTTTATTTAGCAAGGAGACTGACATGCAGACAACAGGAGCAACTGTCTTTATTACAAATATCACAGATAGGCATAAAAAGTAGACAAGAGCAAGGCCAGTGGCCAGTCCAAACAGCAGGGTAGGTACATGAGAAGCTGCACAGGGAATGGGCAAACACAGCAATGTACAGTAAGGCCAGTGGCCAGTCCAAACAGCAGGGTAGGTACATGAGAAGCTGCACAGGGAATGGGCAAACACAGCAATGTACAGCAAGGCCAGTGGCCAGTCCAAACAGCAGAGTAGGTACATGAGAAGCTGCACAGGGAATGGGCAAACACAGCAATGTACAGCAAGACCAGTGGCCAGTCCAAACAGCAGAGTAGGTACATGAGAAGCTGCACAGGGAATGGGCAAACACAGCAATGTACAGCAAGGCCAGTGGCCAGTCCAAACAGCAGAGTAGGTACATGAGAAGCTGCACAGGGAATGGGCAAACACAGCAATGTACAGCAAGGCCAGTGGCAAGTCCAAACAGCAGAGTAGGTACATGAGAAGCTGCACAGGGAATGGGCAAACACAGCAATGTAAAGCAAGGCCAGTGGCAAGTCCAAACAGCAGAGTAGGTACATGAGAAGCTGCACAGGGAATGGGCAAACACAGCAATGTACAGCAAGGCCAGTGGCCAGTCCAAAGAGCAGAGTAGGTACATGAGAAGCTGCACAGGGAATGGGCAAACACAGCAATGTACAGCAAGGCCAGTGGCCAGTCCAAACAGCAGAGTAGGTACATGAGAAGCTGCACAGGGAATGGGCAAAGACAGCAATGTACAGCAAGGCCAGTGGCCAGTCCAAACAGCAGAGTAGGTACATGAGAAGCTGCACAGGGAATGGGCAAAGACAGCAATGTACAGCAAGGCCAGTGGCCAGTCCAAACAGCAGAGTAGGTACATGAGAAGCTGCACAGGGAATGGGCAAACACAGCAATGTACAGCAAGGCCAGTGGCCAGTCCAAACAGCAGAGTAGATACATGAGAAGCTGCACAGGGAATGGGCAAACACAGCAATGTACAGCAAGGCCAGTGGCCAATCCAAACAACAGAGTAGGTACATGAGAAGCTGCACAGGGAATGGGTAAAACAGCACAGGGAATGTGTGAGACTGTACACCGTCATTTTTAGCAACATAGCTAGGGGGATAACAATGGGCAGTACAGGCACCGCTGTGGGAGAGACAGGTGTGTGAGGGGGATTTAGCCTCAGACTTGTCTGTCAGTCTGACTGGGAGCTGGCTGAGTGTCGGGGCCAGTTGGAGGACTGGACCTGGGAGAGAGCAGACCAGCTGAGCTTGAGGCATCAGTGGCTTTGGGAGCCGGAGGGCTGCTTGGACCGGGTGGTGTGGTGGCCCGTGGAGGCGGAGATATGCTGCCGTGAGACACAGTGTGGGAGGGAGAATGTGGAGGGGTACCTTTCCACTTCTTGGGGATTCGATATGTAAGTGTGGTCTTGGTAGGAGTGGGAGGTGGGGCGGCCACAACAGGCACACTCACCACCAAAGCTGCATCAGGTGCAGACGGTGGCCCTCCCTCTGGGGACATGCTGGATCCAGCTGTTCGCTTGGCCTGGCCTTGCCTTTGCCCCTCCATCCCCTGTTTACCAGGTTTTCCCCCTACAGTGCCCGCATTTCCCTGCTTCACAGGGCTTTGGATGGGAGTTGTGGTTGTGGGTGAATCTGCCTTGGAGCTCTTCTTATGTGCACTTTTAGCAGGCACCACCTTCTCAGCGGGCACGGAAACTGTCTGCTTGTGCTTGCGAGACGCTTTTGGGACAGGAGAGTCCTTCGCTGGGGATGCCTCTGAGGCATGTGACCCTGAGGCATGCTTCTTGGCTTTGTGGCCCTTGGTGTCGCCTGACGGGCTTATGTCTTTGCGCTCTGGGGTGGATTTAGTTTTCTGTGGGGATGGTGTCTGCGCCCTGGACCGCTTGGGCTGTTGCTGCTGTGTGCTGCGTGTGCTATATCTCGACCTTGAGGTCTGTTGTGCGTGGTCACTATCGTCCGATGTGGCCACTGGCAGGGGGGTGGACAAAGGGACTGGAGCTGGACTCCGAGATTGTGCCAGTTGAAGGGCTGCTGTCACTGCGGAGGACAAAGACTGTACAGTCCAGTGTAGCTCACCCACGTCTGAATGTATGCCCTCCATGAAAGCAACCACCTGTGCCAACTTTTTGTCGTGGTCTTTGAAGGCATTGAGGAGAGCTGTCTGGCCCACACACAGCTGGTGCAAAAGGTCCACAGACTCAGCACTGATGGCAGCAGGGGGGACAGGGGCAGGGGCAGCGGTGCCTGGGGTGAAGGACACTCTTCCCTGCTTACTGGTGCGAACACGGGCAGCAACAGTGGAAGTAGCTGGGAGGGTGGGCACTGTACGCTGTGTGGTGGAAGAGGAGGCAGAGTCCCCGTTCCCTGTGCCCGCCAACATGGATGCGTCACCGCTGGCGTCAGATGCCATTGAGCTTTGCGTCTCTGGCTGTGATTCCTCCAGCAGACTCCTGTCCCCCTCCGAGGCGCTGGTCACATCTGTGTCACTGTGCCTGTGTGCAGCTGTTGTGCTTGATGCCTCACCACTGGTGTCCGTCCCCTGTCCTTCCGTGCCCACGGGAGATGCTGCATGAGAGAGAGAGATGTAGGGTCAGTTCATTGGCATCAACAGAACAAACATATGCAAGCAAAGCATCACTGAAGATGAAGAAATCTACATGTTGCACACCACCCTGTGCTATGACATTGTTCACCCTCAATTTTGAACTCGAACAGTGCGTGTAAACAGGAAAACCAGGCATAAGTGAGCCATGTGATGACCACACAGCACAATATCCTGCTGGTGGCTCCGTTCAACCAGACACACAAATAGCTCTGAGCACACATAGGGCCCTGATGTGGGCATGGATGAACCCCACAACATGTTGCCACTGTCATATCTGGATGGAGCAGAAGGGGACAACACAGATACAGACTCCAACATAACAGTCCACAATGGCCATGAGCTCATGCCATCCACCATGTTGTACTGTGGGGCACAAGTACTGTAGCACATTGGCGTCAGATGTCTAAGCCTCACAAATCTGAGGTTAGGCAATGCACGCATTGATGAGAGCACACTCAGATTAGGCACACTGCCGTTCCCTTCCATGTGATTTCCCAGACTACCCCAATGCAGACGATACCTGAAGCCCACGACTCAGAATGCAATGTCAATGCTCAGTACTCAAATCACACTAGGAAGTACAGGTAGGGCAAATGCATTACAGCTGCACCCAGCACAGAGGCCACTTACAAGCCACTGCATCACACTACCAACATCACATAGCCCAGCGCTGTCCCAGGCTGTGAACACATGCAGCCACTCACAGCCAAAGTCACCCTTCCCAGAATACTCACCCCTAGCTTGCTGCTGATGCTCCTTCAAACGTGCATCCATCTCAGGCTGTGTCACGGCCAAGATGCGGGCCATCAGTGGTGTCATGCTGCGCCGCGCAACCTGCCAGTCCGAGGGAGCAGACCCAGCGTCATCTCCGCCACGTTCTTGCTCAGCTGGCAGATGTCATCCCACCTCTTGTGGCAGTGGGTGCGCCGTCGGTATGAGACACCCAGAGCCCGCACCTTGCATGCAATGGCCCTCCACACAGCCTTACGCTGGTGTACTTTGAGCTGCAGGCATGGGAGACAAGAGGGGGAAAACATCAGTGACACAGTGTTATGTACCAATATCTCTCAGTCCAGTGGCATGATACTGACTCATACCAAATCCACAGATATGTCTCACAGAGACAAGAATGCATCTCACATGGTACATCAGCATGGGAGAACAACACGTAAATGCATGCAGGTGTGAGGGTGGACACAGTACCTGCCCATCACATACACATGCAGGATGCCAGCACATGAAGCCATGTCTAGTCTGCCCACATCTACTGTCCATTGTTAGGTAGAGCAAGACATACATTACATATCAACATATGTTGGGGGTTAGACTCACTGTGTCCAACACTGGGCAGGCCTCAATGTCCTTGCCCTGTGAATGGCTCACTGTGTCATGGAGGTCACATTGAGGGACATGATCTCTCAAACCCACACCCTTCTCACAAGGCCTGTCGTGTGCAAGCTACAGGGCTGAGATGGCTCATTGAAGGAGAGTAAAGAAAAAAAGACACATGTAACACTGTATATTCAGTGATGTGTCCTTGTCAGTTTGGGCGGTGACTGTGCAGGCCAGGTGGGCTCACACTGAGAAGGACAACAGGGACCCACACAGCCATTCACAGAAGCAATCACTGTCCTGACTCCTGCATTACCAACTTGCTGCGTCACTGTATGGCTGACAAGACAATACATGTCCCTCAAATCTTGATGTGCAGGCTGGGAAACGTGTGAAATAGGCTACACACCCCTTCCTCCTGGAGAAAGCGTGCTAGGCAGTGCATGACATAACCCCACACTCGCAGGCACATACTGCAGCAGCTCAACTTCATGTGTGCCCCCCCTGCACTCTCACTCACACTGTTGAAGACTTACCACGACATTTGGGGCACCATATAGCCTTGGATACTTTGTGAGCACTTCGTCCACCAGGACCTCCAGCTCCTCGCTGGTGAAGGGACTGGCCCGGATCTTCTCAGTCCTCGCCATCACTGTGGCCAGGTGACAGCAGCAGCAGCAGTTGGTGTTGAGGGGTGGCAGGCAGCAGTCCCTGGAGACAGCAGCAGAAGCAGGTGGTGTTGAGGGGTGGCAGGCAGCAGTCCCTGGAGACAGCAGCAGCAGCAGCAGCAGGTGAGGGGTCTCAGGCAGCAGTCCCTGAAAGCTGCGGAAATGTGAGGCTCTCTCCCACATATATAGCCTCCTGGGGCAGTTTCAGTGGTTCCAAGCTGCTGCAATTGGTGTGCCAGGTCAGCCTTTTTCAGGGGCCAGGCGGGCGCTACCGCGGTGGTGCATCTTTCAATTGCATCCAATGACCGGCCCCGCGGTGGCGGAGCACTCCTTCCGCGATTTTCAAAATTGCATTAGGCTACCGCGATTGCGGTTCCCATTGGCTGCAAGGGCATGGGCATTGGCGGTGACACACCGCAGGGGCCAGGCGGGCGCTACCGCGGTGGTGCATCTTTCAATTGCATCCAATGACCAGCCCACGGTGGCGGAGCACGCCTTCCGTGATTTTCAAAATTGCATTTGGCTACCGCGATTGCGGTTCCCATTGGCTGCAAGGGCATGGGCATTGGCAGTGACACACCGCTGGTGGCAGGCGGTAGCTTCCGCGATTTGGGTGCCATACATTGGTGCCTGTGACCATGATTTGGGTGGCGGAGCATGCCAACCGCCATTTGGCAATACATATATATCTCTCACTACCACGATTGTGTTCTAGGTATTGGTGGTGACACACCGCTGGTGGCAGGCGGTAGCTTCCGCGATTTGGGTGCCATATATTGGTGCCTGTGACCGTGATTTGGGTGGCGGAGCATGCCAACCGCCATTTGGCAATACATATATATCTCTCACTACCACGATTGTGTTCTAGGGATTGGTGGTGACACACCGCTGGTGGCAGGCGGTAGCTTCCGCGATTTGGGTGCCATACATTGGTGCCTGTGACGGTGATTTGGGTGGCGGAGCATGCCAACCGCCATTTGGCAATACATATATATCTCTCACTACCGCGATTGTGTTCTAGGGATTGGTGGTGACACACCGCTGGTGGCAGGCGGTAGCTTCCGCGATTTGGGTGCCATACATTGACGTGAGTGATCATGATTTGGATGGCGGAGCACTTTGTCAGCACCTATGGACACATCATGCTGTGTCAATGGCCAATGGGCAGTCATCAACAGTGCACAGTGGCCACATGATTAATGGCACATCATTGTGCACACAATGCCAGTGTAACATTTAGCACACTGCTGACTACACATGCCATGTTTGTGTATGTCATGTAGTACATTGGCATGTACTCACTCACATGTCACTTGTGATATTGATGGGCATGTACACAGAACAGTGTTGTTATGGACTCTCAAATGTGTACACATGTCAATGTGTGAAAGTGCTGTGAAAATCACAGTGATGTATGTCTTAATGTAGAATGTGCAGATTTGACTGTCTTGTTTTCTTGGATCATGCACACACTTGTTGTTTACGCTCAGCCTGTGGTCATTGTGTTGTTGATGTGTGCCATGTTCAACTTACGCCTGAAGGTGTGTCAGGTACAGCAGCTAGGTATGAGACAGTGGTGTTGCAGTTTTACACATATGCTGTATGAAATACTCTCAGGCCTGCTCATGCTAGATGTGGCCATATCCCTCCGTGCATTCGCATAGTCAGATGTTGTTTTGGATGTACTTGCTGTGTGAAAGGGGACAAGTGTGCGAGTAGTATAGCTGAAGGTGTCCCTACGTGTAAGCTGCTCTGTAACTCAATTGTGATGACAGTCATTGTTGGCGTTGTGTCAGTCAAAACGTAAGATGTTGTACACGTCTCATGGTGTATTGAATTGACATGTGTCCACTTTCATCTCAACTAGGAGGAGACCAAATCTGCATCGTCCCTACACAGTGCTGGCAGACATGGAGGATGAGGAGGTAATCCGGAAATTCCGTCTGGATAGAGCCACCCTACAAAACGTATGTGCTATGTTGGAGCCCCACCTGCAGCCTCGCAGAACATATCCAACAACTTTCACCCCAACGTCTAAGGTGATGGCGGCCCTGCATTCTTTGCCTCTGGATCATTCCAGCACACGGTGTCCAGCGCAGGTGGGATGTCGCAACCCATGTTCAGCATGGTGCTGCGTGATGTCCTGTCCACCATGATGATATACAAGGACAGGTATATCCATTTCCCCAGGGTGCCTGAATTGGCGGCTGTGAAGGGAGACTTTTATGCCCTTGGACACATCCCCCATGTTGTTGGGGCCATTGATTGCACACATGTTGGGCTTGTTCCACCACAGGCACGGGAGCACATTTATAGGAATCGAAAACATTTCCACTCCATAAATGTGCAAGTGGTGTGCCAGGGGGACATGATCATCACGCACGTGTGTGCCAAATTTGCAGGCTCAGCCCATGACTCATACATCATGCGGAACAGCATTGTACCACAGCTCATGGCTAATCTGCTTCCTGAGCGTGTATGGATTGTGGGTGAGTACGAAGAGTCCAGTAGCGTGCTGTGTGTGACATGCTGTCCTCTGCCACAGTATAATTACAAGGTTTATCTGTGTTTCTCACACCTAGGTGACTCTGCATATCCCAACGTCTGTGGTTGCTGAGCCCACTGCGGAATCCCAGGACACCCGCTGATGTACGCTACAATGATGCCCATGGGAGGACACGTTGTGTGGTGGAGCGGACTTTTGGTCTCCTGAAGTCACGATTTCGCTGCCTTGACAAGACGGGAGGTGCACTCATGTACTCGCCCAGGAAGGTGTGTCAGATTGCAGTGGCATGCTGCATGCTCCACAACCTAGTCATTCGCAAGGATATCCCCCTGATCCTGGAGGATGATGAGCAGCCAAGGCCCCCACCTGCAAACCAACCCGTGTCCAGTGATGAGGACAGTGGAGAGGAGGATGGTGTTGACCTGCGTCAACAGCTCATCAACCACTACTTCACTTGAAGGTGAGGGACAATGTACAACGGACCCATTGTCTGATGCTGTTGTTGTGAAGGTGTATGTGAGCTTTGTGACTGCAGCCGGTTGTTGACTCAGTGGTGGCTGATAATGTTTATGGGACAGGGTCATTTTGAACATCTACAGGATGTGTATGTTGGCACTTGTTGCTCATTGGGATGTGTGCATGTTGTATTAGCTTTATGGTATGTGTTGTGTGATGTCTGTGATGCCACACCCAGACTAGTGAATCTTGTTCTGTTGTGTTTTCCTAGGTCACTTCAGCCTCTCCTTGCCTCCATACATTCCATACTCATGGTACATTTTAATCATGGTGATGACTGCACATCCTGGAATAAAGACGGAGCAGAAACAACAACATGTGTGTGAGGTGTATTTATTTACAATGGTGACATATGAGGGGGGTGAACATTTACATTGAGGTGATTAGTGAAGCAGTGAGTTGACAGTTATGGTACATGAGAGAATCAAGTTGTCACCACATTGATGTGGTGACCCAGTCCAACAGACAGATGCCATTCACAAGGCAGTGTGGGGAAGGACAGTCCAGAAAGTCAATGCAGTAGTGCAGAGTGTTGCCATCATGGCTGGCTCCGTGACTGACGTTTGGCAGGTGCTTTACCACGGGATACTCCGAGGGATTTCTTGGGACGGCCCCTTCGTCGCTTGGCAGGAGGGGCCTCTGCTGTAGGGCCTGTGTGGTCTGAGGACTCACCCCTCTCTGTGGCCGCAGGGGAGGATGTTGAACTGTCATCCTGCGGCCCAGCAAGGGAGGTGGAGGTGTTGTTTGTGGCGCAGGCCTGTCCCTCATTGCCGCCACTATCTGGCCCAGGAGGTCCACAATTTGTCCCATGCGGGTGTCCATGGACCTCTTCAGCCGGAGGAGCTTGTGGGAATCTTCTTCTGACCGGGCCGTTCGTCCCTGGGCCCGTTCATATGCCCCAAGGACTCTGTTTATACTGTCCAGGGCTTCGGTACCAGGCTCTGGTTGTCTGTGAGTGACCCTGCCACTCCCACCTGCCCTGCTGCCACAGACCTGTTGCATCACCACTGTAGGTACCCACATCCTCTCCCTGCCCTCCTCAGTTGGTGGTGTGGGGTGGTCATCTTCTGGGACAGGGAGGGTGTTGCAGGCACCACTGGTGGTGGTGGTGGTGGTGGTGTAGGACGCACAGGCCGTAACAGCAGTGCTCTGCGTAGCTGTTGGTGTTGCTGCAGATGTGTGGGGGGGGACGATGGGGTCCTGGGACCGGTTGTGCCCTGGCACACCAGATGGGCCAGGTCCGAGGTCCTCGTCCTCTGAATACCGGGGGTCAACATCCGAGAGTCCATGTTCCGGGGGGGTGACTGGCTCTGCAGGTTGCTGGTGTTGTCCTCTGCAGTCAGTTCTTGGTCACCTGTGGGACAGATGGGAAATGGTCATTGTAGTGCACCCCACAAGCTTTGTGTTAGCTCTGTAGTATTCACTGTTTGTACACCACACAGTTGACTAGTCATCACATTGTTTGTATGTGCACTACTGTGCCTCCTGAGATGATGTTGAGGTACATGCATTAGTTGTCCATGGTGTGAGGTGTCACAACATACCATGCGCCACGTGCATGTTTTGTGATTACAGGGACATGTTGCCATCTAGGGACTAGTGCAACAAAGCATTTCTGTGACGCCTCTTTGTTGATCACTCTGCCCTGGCAGACGTTACATCTGAGCATGAACTGGCCATTGTCATCTCATGCATACCTTTGTAATGTCATGTGCAAAACTGAATTTGTACCGACAACCATGCTTTCTTTGTTTACATATGGTCCTTGCTGCTCTGGCCACATGGCACTTACACATGGCATTCAGTGCTGTGCATGATTGTGCACAGACTTTCTTCTACATGTGAATTGGTGTGACACACTTTGGTTGCTGTGACAGTTACATTTGCTTAGCTGTCTGCACACTATGAGTGGCAATAGGATCTGTGTGTATTTTTGTGTGATGAGAGGGCTGGTGTTGTCATATGGCACCATGCTTTTTGGGAGGAATGGCTGGTTGCATGTACTGGCTACTTACCTGTTCTGTTTTCACATTTGTGTTGGATCTGTGTCACATCTATGTGTGTTTGTGTTGGAGGCTTCCATCCTGCTCAGGGGTGGGACAAGAGGGCATAATATGTCTACCTACCTGTTAGTTTGAAGTGGACAGTGCAATGACTGACACATGCATCTGGGTGGGAGGGAGTGCTCCATCTTGATGAGCTGGGGCACAAGGGGGCATGGTGGGAGTAGTACTGCAGTCTTCCCATCCCCAAACCCCACTCCCTGTTAAGATGGCTACCTACCTGTTAGTTTGTTTGTAGTGAGACAATGGCTTTCAAATGCTTCTGGGTGTGGAGTGCTCCATCCTGCTCAGGGGTGGGACAGGGGGCATGGTGGGAGTTGTTGTGCAGGCCTCCCACCCCCAAACAGCCCTCCCAGGGAAGATGGCTACCTACCTGTTAGTTTGTTTGTAGTGAGACAATGGCTTCCAAATGCTTCTGGGTGTGGAGTGCTCCATCCTGCTCAGGGGTGGGACAGGGATCATGGTGGGAGTTGTTGTGCAGGCCTCCCACACCCATAAAGCCCTCCCAGGGAAGATGGCTACCTACCTGTTAGTTTGTTTGTAGTGAGTCAATGGCTTCCAAATTCTTATGGGTGTGGAGTGCTCCATCCTGCTCAGGGGTGGGACAGGGGGCATGGTGGGAGTTGTTGTGCAGGCCTCCCACCCCCAAACAGCCCTCCCAGGGAAGATGGCTACCTACCTGTTAGTTTGTTTGTCGTGAGACAATGGCTTCCAAATGCTTCTGGGTGTGGAGTGCTCCATCCTGCTCAGGGGTGGGACAGGGGGCATGGTGGGAGTTGTTGTGCAGGCCTCCCACCCCCATAAAGCCCTCCCAGGGAAGATGGCTACCTACCTGTTAGTTTGTTTGTAGTGAGACAATGGCTTCCAGATGCTTCTGGGTGTGGAGTGCTCCATCCTACTCAGGGGTGGGACAGGGGGCATGGTGGGAGTTGTTGTGCAGGCCTCCCACCCCCAAACAGCCCTCCCAGGGAAGATGGCTACCTACCTGTTAGTTTGTTTGTAGTGAGACAATGGCTTCCAAATGCTTCTGGGTGTGGAGTGCTCCATCCTGCTCAGGGGTGGGACAGGGGGCATGGTGGGAGTTGTTGTGCAGGCCTCCCACCCCCAAACAGCCCTCCCAGGGAAGATGGCTACCTACCTGTTAGTTTGTTTGTAGTGAGACTATGGCTTCCAAATGCTTCTGGGTGTGGAGTGCTCCATCCTGCTCAGGGGTGGGACAGGGGGCATGGTGGGAGTTGTTGTGCAGGCCACCCACCCCCAAACAGCCCTCCCAGGGAAGATGGCTACCTACCTGTTAGTTTGTTTGTAGTGAGACAATGGCTTCCAGATGCTTCTGGGTGTGGAGTGCTCCATCCTGCTCAGGGGTGGGACAGGGGGCATGGTGGGAGTTGTCGTGCAGGCCTCCCACCCCCAAACAGCCCTCCCTGTTAAGATGGCTACCTACCTGTTAGTTTGTTTGTGGTGAGACAATGGCTTCCAAATGCTTCTGGGTGTGGAGTGCTCCATCCTGCTCAGGGGTGGGACAGGGGGCATGGTGGGAGTTGTAGTGCTATTTGCCTGGGCACATACAACCCTGTAAATGTTGGCTACCTTTTGGGGTGATTCAGATGTAGTGGATGTTACATCTGTGGGACATGTGTTGGATATTGTGGTGCATATGGATATACTTGTGCCTCTGAGATGTAGCTTTGTAGTTGTGCTGGACAGTACATTGCTGTGTAATGGTCTACATTTGTTTGTA
Source organism: Calotriton arnoldi (assembly GCA_963921515.1). NCBI lineage: Eukaryota > Metazoa > Chordata > Amphibia > Caudata > Salamandridae > Calotriton > Calotriton arnoldi. The sequence goes on along the minus strand of CAWUFW010000425.1, from coordinate 920,684 downwards.
CTTACCAGCCTCCACTCCCCTGGGTATTCCTGTGAGACTCTCTGGATGCAGTATGGCAAGCACCTTCTCCTCCCATGCAGTGAATGTTCTTGGTGGAATGGGAGGGCCACCGCCAGTCCTCTGAGCAAGCTCACGGTTCTTGTTGTTCTTCTCTTTCACCTTGCTCTTGAGGTCATGCCACCGCTTCATGATCTCCTTCTTGGAGCGCTGCATTGACCTTATCGACTATCCTTGCCCACATTTGATTTCTTCTGGCTAATGGTGTCTGTTGGACCAGGTTGTGGTTCAACTCTGACTATCTCATCTACCATGACTGTCAACTCACTCTGTGAATTTTGGTATTTTCTGTGGTGCCATGGTGTGTGATGTGCTAAGGGGTTAGAGGTGCAGGTGTGGAAGTGGTGGTGGTGCTGTGTGTGGTGTGAGTAGTGATGGTGTGCAGTTTTGCCTCTCCTTTGTGCTCTGGTGTTGGGCCCTTCAGTTGTGGAGTATTGCAAAGGATTGTGGTCAGGGAAGGGGCTGGTTTTATACTCAGCTATGTGGGTGTGTCCAAATGGGGTATTGCTGTCAGGTGTGTTGTGTGGGTTGTCCTGGGATTTGGATTTTTGTAGTTGCCATGTGGTTGTGTCATTGGGGTGTGTTATGTGCTTTTGGGTGCATGGCTAGTTTGCTGTGTGCACTTTGTGGCCTTGTTGTGAGTTTTTTCTGTCCACCGCCATATTTGTCACGGAGCGTCCGCAGCGGTGGCTATGCTGCAGTTCTTCCAGCGGCTCTCCCATTCATCACAGTTGGCATTTTCGGCGGTCGGATACAGCGGAACGTACCGCGGTCACATCGGGGATATCCTAATGTTCCGTGCGGTGTCTCCACTGTCCTGGCGGCGGTTTGGTTTTTTTCCTCCGAGAATCCGACCGCCGCAGATGGGTTTTCGCCTTCTCCGCCCGCTACGGGCGTTTTTTAGGTGGCTCTTACCGCCACGGTCGGTTTTTTTTGGCGGGACATCCTAATATGGCCGCCGGTTTTGCCGCGGTACCGGCGGGCGGTTGTTTTCTGCCACCATGGTGGTCGGGGTGGTTTTCCGACCGCCTTCCTAATAGACCCCTAAACTACCAAAGAAACACCTAACTACACCAAAAACCATCAAATAACGCCCTAACAAATCTATTTACACTACTACTGCCTTACCCCTACCCTAAAACTAACTTAAAAGTATATAAGAATAAACTTAACTGAACGGACGAAAAGCAGCTCCCAACCGCGAGGTACCGTCTTCCAAAATAACCTAAAAACGAAACTGATAGAAAAAAAAGTGAGAGAAAAAAAATGTCCGCATAATTGAAATGAAAGAAAGATAACTCCCCATAGAAAACAATGGAAAATATAGAAAAAAAACTTAAAATTAAAATATACAACTTTATGTATTGCAATGTTTAATTTTTTTAAATATATAAAATATACATTAACTGTTATATTATTCAAAAAAGGTCAAATATAATATTTAATGTAGATTGAAATATATGTTTATTTCATGCAATATAAATGTACAAAAAATATAAAAATGTGATAAAAAATATATATGATTTACAAAATATTTCTGTTAAAAATATTGTAAATTATTTAACATATTAAATATTATTTTATTAAAAATAATATTCAATATACTAAATAATAAAATATAACCTTGTCAAATACATATTATTTAATTTTTCAAAAATAAGAAAGTTATATAAAATGTTTTATAAAAATGTTTAAAAAAATGTATACAAATGTTTTCTTTTTGGTACAAAAAAATTAATAAACCATAAAAATGAAACTGTTTATAAATAAAAAATTGAAAATATTTTGCTTTACCATTCGTTGGCTATGGGGCCGATTAGGATGGCGGAAGGCCCGAAACAGCCAGGCCGGCGGTGGCGGTCCTTCCGCCATCACTAAGCATTTTACCCACCGCCCAAATTAGGATGTTGTGAGGAAAAGGCCTTTCCATGGCGGGGAAAGGCAGGCAGGGATGGGCTTTGGGGGCCCGTTGTGGGCCCCCCTTGTTCCGGGGGTAGGTGTTGCTGCACTGGGGGCGTACCCATGGTACCCCCTGCATTTCCCTGCACTGCGTGGCAGGCACCGCGTGGTGCCTGCCACGCAGTGCAGGGAAATGCAGTGCATGCCGTTTTAACATTGCGAACGGTGCTGCAGCCTGCAGCACCGACCGCAAAGTTAAAGGCCCGGGATGCGCCCGCCTTACTGGCGGGCGCATCGTAATATGTTTGGTGGGACCGCCGCATTACTGGCGGGTGGTCCCCACCACCGCAACAATGGCGGGCACCATCGTAATGAGCCCCTATGTTACCCAAAAATTTACTATATTTCAAAACTGCATAAATTTTTTTTATATATAAAAATATATTATTTGCTTAACCTTTACACATAAAAAATGAATGTTTCAAATATGTTATGCTTTGTAATAAAATATTCATACCATCAAAATATATTATTTATGATTTAATATTATAATACATTTTCTAACCCAAAAAATACAAAGAATTTAATTGTGAATAAAAATATAAATGTTTTCACATAAAGAAATGTTGAAAATAAAAACGAACATATATCTATGTACTTATTACAATATACATATAAACTGTACAAAAATGTTTACATAATAAATAATTCCTATTACTAACTTCCAAATAAAATAAACTCTGAAAAAAATCAGAATAATACCCCCAAAAATTACAATCCCAACAACAAGAATGACTATACTCAACAAAACTACTGTATAATAAACCATAATAATTTACTATTCCAACACCAAATCGAATTAACTCAAAGAAAAGTGCTGGATAGTAAACCATTATAATTTACTATTCCAACTCCAAATCCTACTAAACTCAGAGAAAGTGCTGGATAGTAAACCATAATAATTTACTATTCCAACTCCAAATCCAACTAAACTCAGGGAAAATGCTGGATAGTAAACCATAATAATTCAATATTCCAACTCCAAATACAAATTAAATAAAGGAAAATACTAAATAACCCCCCATATTGATCTTTCAAACAAAAATATATTCTTAACAAAAAATAAATTACTTAGGGGCCTATTACGATGGCGGACGGAGACACGACCGCGGTGCCGGCGGTGGCGGTTACACCCATTTACCGCATGCCGCCAGCGGTCTACACGCCCGCCATATTAGGATGTCCACACATTGCCCATTTCCCGTCCGCCGCGGTGCGACGCCGACCGCCATCAAAGTGCGCCCGCCACCGCGGCGGAGTGAGCCAATCACCACACACCGCCGTGCGGAATGACGTCCCGCACGCCGAAGAGATTACGATGCCGGAAACATGGCAGCGCACCGCGACGGAGAAACCGCACAGCGAGAGACGGCGGAGACACCAAAGCGGAGACAGAAAAGAGACACCCGGTACACACCGCGATGGATCCTGCCCTACACGCCATCCCGGTGCTGTACATGATACACCACCTGCAAGCCATCGTCCGCCGCGGACGCCTCCGCAGGTACGTACAGACACAACAGTGCAAGTAACACAATACACAGCTCCAGGGTGGAAAAACGTCACATGGGAACACCACACACCCCTGTGGGGACAGGCACACAGCCATCACTGCACACACACATGTCCCACCTGTCACAAACACACCTCGCCACATACTGCCCACCCATGTTCCGCCATCATGAACAAAAGACCCGGTCACGTCACCGCCGCGGTCAGTGTGCAGGAAACCATGCACACAACGCAGAGCCCAGGGCCAGCGCCTGCCAAGGGCAGCGTACAAATAGCACAGAGCCACAACTCCACCCACAACACACTAGCTACCTCCCTGAAGGGACACAACATGTGCCTCTCAAGTGCCACTCCTGCACAACAACCACACAACTAAAGCCACACCATGCCCCATGTTCCAACAACTGCATATACAGCCACAGCAGGACCCTTTGCACAGGAACACATAGCACAAAAGCCCAGGCCCCAGCCAACACACACACCACAGCAACATCACACACAAGCCAAGAACATTGAGGCCAGGCACAAAATACACACACACAGATGAGGACCAAACACTTTACTGCACACACTACCTGACAAGTCACACACACACACACACCACCCTGACTCACAGCCACATACACACACCACATGCCAGCAGTAATGGAGGACAACATATAGGAAAGCCAAAGTGAGGTGCCCACAAATGGAAGGGCAGTGACACAACCATCAAGCATGTGTGATGCTTATGCAAGACAAGACACATGTGAGAACACACACAGCCCATCACAGCACACATGGCTGACACAGTCAGTCAACACAAACCACGGTCACCTCAATGCAACAACTCCTGGAGACAGCAAGGACACCCATGTATAGGCACAGGGATGAAAGGAAGGCCCTGAACTCAAACACTGACCAGCCACACATAGGCATCCAAATACTGGACAAGAGAATGTCTGCTGCACAACACACAGGGCCCAGTGACACACTACATGACAGCCAAGCACAAGTAGGATATGTCACACATACCTCCTCTCACAACAGCACCACACAATACTGCCATGTGCACAAAACACAACCACAGGGCTCAACAAGTACACATACAGGCACATACAGGCACACCACTCCAGGGTGAGACATGGCAGTAGTTGACAATGCAGGTGCACACATATCCACAGTCACAACAAAGTCACCCCCTTCACACCATACACCTCTCCACCACCCAAGTGCACACATTGGAAGTAAGCCATGGGACCTGGATAACTCAACACCACTAGATGTCCATACACCTACACTGATTGGCACACAGAAAGGAAGCTCACACAGACCCCATGACCCTGGCCTGCCTGCCTGTAAGCCTGTGCCCAAACTCCCACCCTGTGCTGCCATTGCCCACAAACCTGACATGTGTCCACCATAGATAACATGAGCAAAGAAGGATGATGACAACAAGAATTCATTGCCAACCACCTGCCCTGCACCCATAAGTATCACAGTCAGGTAGAAATGAAGTGCCTCCCACCCCTGCAAAAAAAATGAAATGTGAGACAACCTATTGGCAATGTTGAAGTGGCATACTGAGCATGTGACACAGTAAACCATGCACACACAGAAACAACTTCATTCAGGAAGGACACTGACACAACTCACAGCAGGACCAACTGTGTTTATTCACAATTTGCATATTGAGACAACAAATTTGGGCAACAGCAAGGCCAGTGGGCATTTCAATATGCACAGTATTTACATGAGAAGCTGCACAGGCAGGGAGCAAACAGCAGTGAGCAATAAGGCCAGTGGCCAGTCCAATGTGCAGGTGAGGTACATGAGAAGCTGCACAGGCAGGGGGCAAATAGCAGTGAACAACAAGGCCAGTGGCCAGTCCAATGTGCAGGTGAGGTACATGAGAAGCTGCACAGGCAGGGGGCAAATAGCAGTGAAAAGCAAGGCCAGTGGCCAGTCCAAAGAGCAGGTGAGGTACATGAGATCCTGCACAGGCAAGGGGCAAACAGCAGTGAACAGCAAGGCCAGTGGCCAGGACACAGTGCAGGTGAGGTACATGAGAAGCTCCACAGGCAAGGGGCAAACAGCAGTGAACAGCAATGCCAGTGGCCAGGACACAGTGCAGGTGAGGTACATGAGAAGCTGCACAGGCAAGGGTCAAACAGCAGTGAACAGCAAGGCCAGTGGCCAGGACACAGTGCAGGTGAGGTACATGAGAAGCTGCACAGGCAAGGGGCAAACAGCAGTGAACAGCAAGGCCAGTGGCCAGTCCAATGTGCAGATGAAGTCCATGAGAAGCTGCACAGGCAGGGGGCAAACAGCAGTGAACAAACAGGCCAGTGGCCAGTCCAATGTGCAGATGAAGTCCATGAGAAGCTGCACAGGCAGGGGGCAAATAGCAGTGAACAACAAGGCCAGTGGCCAGTCCAAAGTGCAGGTGAGGTACATGAGATCCTGCACAGGCAGGGGGCAAACAGCAGTCAACAGCAAGGCCAGTGGCCAGGACACAGTGCAGGTGAGGTACATGAGAAGCTGCACAGGCAAGGGGCAAACAGCAAGGCCAGTGGCCAGGACACAGTGCAGGTGAGGTACATGAGAAGCTGCACAGGCAAGGGGCAAACAGCAGTGAACAGCAAGGCCAGTGGCCAGTCCAATGTGCAGATGAAGTCCATGAGAAGCTGCACAGGCAGGGGGCAAACAGCAGTGAACAAAAAGGCCAGTGGCCAGTCCAATGTGCAGATGAAGTCCATGAGAAGCTGCACAGGCAGGGGGCAAATAGCACTGAACAACAAGGCCAGTGGCCAGTCCAAAGTGCAGGTGAGGTACATGAGAAGCTGCACAGGCAAGGGGCAAACAGCAGTGAACAGCAAGGCCAGTGGCCAGTCCAATGTGCAGATGAAGTCCATGAGAAGCTGCACAGGCAAGGGGCAAACAGCAGTGAACAGCAAGGCCAGTGGCCAGTCCAATGTGCAGATGAAGTCCATGAGAAGCTGCACAGGCAGGGGGCAAACAGCAGTGAACAAAAAGGCCAGTGGCCAGTCCAATGTGCAGATGAAGTCCATGAGAAGCTGCACAGGCAGGGGGCAAATAGCAGTGAACAACAAGGCCAGTGGCCAGTCCAAAGTGCAGGTGAGGTACATGAGATCCTGCACAGGCAGGGGGCAAACAGCAGTGAACAGCAAGGCCAGTGGCCAGGACACAGTGCAGGTGAGGTACATGAGAAGCTGCACAGGCAAGGGGCAAACAGCAGTGAACAGCAAGGCCAGTGGCCAGGACACAGTGCAGGTGAGGTACATGAGAAGCTACACAGGCAAGGGGCAAACAGCAGTGAACAGCAAGGCCAGTGGCCAGGACACAGTGCAGGTGAGGTATATGAGAAGCTGCACAGCCAGGGAGCAAATAGCAGGGAACAACAAGGCCAGTGGCCAGTACAATGTGCAGAGTGGGGACATCAGAAGCTGCACAGGGAATGTGTGCAACTGTACCATGCCATGCCCAGCCATTGAGTCATGGGGCTGACAATGGCCACCACAGGCACTGCCGTGGACACACAGGTGTGTAAGGGTGACCACCACTCAGATGGGGCTGTGTGTTCGGCTTGGAGCTGACTGTGTGCTGGGGTCAGTTGGAGGGCTTCCCTGGGCAGTGAGAGGAACAACTGTTGAATAGCCATCTCTGCTGTGGGAAGCTGGGGGGCTGCTTGGACCAGGTGGGGTAGTGGCACGGGGAGGTGGAGTCATGCTCTGCTGAGACACAGTGTGTGCAGGAGATTGTGGAGGGGTGCCTTTCCACTTCTTGGGGATCCTGAAAGGCTTCCCTGTCTGGGTATCAATGGGAACTGGTGTGGACACAACAGGTGAGCCCACCACCAAAGCTGCTTCTGGTGCGGATGGTGACCCTCCCTCTGGGGACATGCTGGATCCCGCTTTGCGCTTGCCGGGGGCTTTCCGCCACCTTGCCTTCCCCTGTGTACTCGGTTTGCCCCCTACAGTGTCCTCCCGTGCTGGCTTCACAGGGCTTGGGATGGGAGTGGAGGTCAAGGGTGGATCACCCATGGGGCCCTCATCCTGTGTAATGTTTGCAGGCAACACCTTGTCAGTGGGTGCAGAAATGTTCATCTTGCCTCTGTGAGCTGGCTTTGGGACAGGGGAGTCTTTGGCGGGGGAGGACGGTGAGGCCTGTGACCCTGAGGCTTGCTTCTTTGCTTTGTGGCCCTTGCTGTCGCCTGACTGACTTTTCTCCCTGCGCTCTGGGGTGGCCTTACTCTTATGTGGTGATGGTGTCTGCGCCCTAGTCTGCCTGGGCTGCTGCTGCTCCTTGCTGTATCGGGACTTTGGGGTCTGTTTAGCATTGTCACTGTCGTCAGAGGTGCACAGTGACACAGGGCCGGACAAAGGGATGGGAGCCGCACTCTGACTATGTGCCTGTTGCAGGGCTGCTGTCACAGTTGAGGATAATGACTGCACAGTCCGGTGGAGCCCACCCACGTCGGAATGTATGGCCTCCATGAAAGCTAGCACCTGCCCCAACTTTTTGTCGTGGTCTTGGAAGGCATTGAGAAGTGCTGTCTGCCCCACACACAGCTGGCGCAATAGCTCAACTGACTCAGCACTGAGGGCAGCAGGGCTCACATGGGCTGGGGCAGCAGTGCCTGTGGTGAAGGTGACTCTTCTCTTCCTAACCGCGCCGACACGGGCAGCACCAGTGGAGGTTGAAGGGAGGCTGGGCACTGGACGCTGTGTGGCCGAAGAGGAGGCTGAGTCCCCGTTCCCTGTACCCCCCAACATGGATGCATCACTGCTGGCGTCTGATGATGTAGAGCTTTGTGTCTCTGGTGTGAATCCTCTAGCATACTCCTGTCCCCCTCCTCGGCGCTGGTCACATCTGTGTCAGTCTGCTCTGGTGCGGCTGTTGTACTGGATGCCTCACCACTGGTGTCCGTCCCCTGTCCCTCTGTGCACACGGGAGATGCTGCATGGGAGAGAGACGTACTGTTAGTTAAGTGGCATCAACAGAAGTAACATGTGCAAGCAAATCTGCATTACAGAAGATTAGTACACCACGTTGCATGACACCCTGTGAAAATATATATCGTGCCACCCCAATTATCAAGCTAACGGTGCATGTCAAACACAAATCCAGCCATGAGTGATCCATGTGACTCACACAGCACACCTTACTGCTGGTGGCTCACTTCAGACACATCCACACAATGCCCTGTGCACACACACTGTCCTGATGGGGCAAGGATGAACACCACAACATGGTGCCAATTACCTACATGGATGGAGCGGTAGGGGACCACACAGATGCAGACCACAACATAACATTCCACAATGGCCCTGCGCTCATGCCATCCACCATGTTGTGTTCACGGGCACAAGTACTGTTCCACATTGGCTTCAGGTGACTGAGCAGCAGAAATCTGAGGACAGGCATTGCACGTATTGAAACACACTCAGAATAGGCACACTGCCATTTCCATCCATGTGAATTCACACACTACCCCACTGCAGAAGGTACCTGAAGGCCACAACTCCAAATGCAAGAGAGATGCACAGTGCTAACATGACTTCATGAAGCACAGGTAGGGCAAATGCATGGCAGATACACCCAGCACAGAAGCCACTGACAAAACATTGCACCACACTACCAACGTCACATATCTGAAAATTTGCACAGTCTGTGGATACATGCACCCACCCCCAGCCAAAGGCAGCCTGCAACACATACTCACCCCTAGCTTGCTGCTGATGCTCCTTCAATTGCCTGTCCAGCTCAGGTTGTGTGACAGCCAGGATGCGGGCCATTAGTGGTGTCATGCTGTGCCTAGACAACCTGCCAGTCCGAGGGAGCAGCCCCAGCGTCATCTCGGCCACGTTCTTGCTCAGCCGGCAGATGTCGTCCCACCTCTTATGACAGTGGGTGCGCCTTCGGTTTGACACACTCAGATCTCGCACTCTGGAGGCAATGGCCCTCCACACGGCTTTACGCTGGTGGACCTTCAGCTGCAGGCATGGGAGACAAGAGGGGTAAAACATCAGTGACACAGTGTACAATGCCAACACAAAGGAAATGCAGTAGCACGACAGTGACTTATCCCTAACTCCAGCAACAACTGTAACAGATGCAAAAATGCTTTGAACATGGTACAATGTCATTGGACAATCAGCCGTCCATGCATGCATGTGGGATGGTGGACACAGTACCTCCACATCCCATTCACATGCAGGATACCAACACAGCAAGCAACGTGTAGTCTGCCCACATCTACTGTCCATAGTCACCTGCAACTAGACATAGATAAGATAGTAACACATGGGTAGTGTTGTGGGACTCACTGTGTCCGACACTGCGCAGACCTAAGTGTCCTAGCCCTGTGGAAGACTCACTGTGTCTTGGAACCCACATAGAGTGACAACAACTGTCATACACACACCCTTCCCACACGGCTGATCTTGTGCAATCTACAGGGCTGAGATGGGACTCAGATGAAGAGGTGTGAAGAAACAACACATGGAACACACTGTACATGCAGTGATGTGTACATGTGCCATTCTGCGGGGACTGTGCAGGCCAGGTGGTCTGACACTGAGAGGGAAAATTGGGAGCAACACATCCATTCACACAAGCAATCACTGGCCTGACTCCTGCATCACCAAAATGCTGCTGCACTGTATGGCTGACACTACAACACATTTCCCTCAACTCAGGATGTGCATGCAGGGAAACGTGTGAAAGAGCACACAAAGCCCTTCCCGCTGAAGTAAGCATGCAAGGCAGTGCATGTCAGAGCCACACACCCACTGACACATACAGAAGCACCTCCACCCCACGTGTGGCCACCCTGCACTCTCACTCACAGTCATGGAGACTTACCACAACATTAGGGGCACCATAAAGCCTTGGGTACTGTGCAAGTACCCCGTCTACCAGGACCTCAAGCTCCTCGCTGGTGAAGGGACTGGCACGGATCTTCTGAGTCCTCGACATCACAATGGACAGGTGGCAGCAGCAGCAGGTGGAGGGTGGCAGTCAGCAGTCCCTGGAGGCAGCAGCAGCAGGTGGAGGGTGGCAGTCAGCAGTCCCTGGAGGCAGCAGCAGCAGGTGGAGGATGGCAGACAGCAGTCCCTGGAGGCAGCAGCAGCAGGTGGAGGGTGGCAGACAGCAGTCCCTGGAGGCAGCAGCAGCAGGTGGAGGGTGGCAGACAGCAGTCCCTGGAGGCAGCAGCAGCAGGTGGAGGGTGGCAGACAGCAGTCCCTGGAGGCAGCTAAAGCAGGTGGAGGGTGGCAGACAGCAGTCCCTGGAGGCAGCTAAAGCAGGTGAAGGGTGGCAGACAGCAGTCCCTGGAGGCAGCAGCAGCAGGTGAGGGTTGTCAGTCAGCAGTCCCTGGTAGCTGTGGGAATGTGGGGCACCCTCCCACACATATATAGGCCCCTGGGGCTGTGTCAGTGGTCCCAGGGTGCTGCAATTGGTGTACCAGGTCTGCCTCATTCAAAAACATCCAATGTCCGCCTCCGCGGTGGCGGTGCACGCCTACCGCGATTTTCAAATTCGCATCAGGCTACCGTGAGGGTGCTTCCCATTGGCTGCAAGGGCATGGTCCATGGCGGTGACACACCGTAGGGGCCAGGCGCACGCTACCGCGGTGGTGCATCTTTTGAATGCTTCCAGTGACCGGCTCCGCGATGGCGGTGCACGCCTACCGCGATTTTCAAATCCGCAACAGGCTACCGCGAGGGTGCTTCCCATTGGCTGCAAGGGCATGGTCCATGGCGGTGACACACCATAGGGGCCAGGCGCGCACTACCGCGCTGGTGCATCTTCTGAATGCTTCCAGTGACCGGCTCCGCGGTGGCGGTGCACGCCAACCGCGATTTTCAAATCCGCAACAGGCTACCGCGAGGGTGCTTCCCATTGGCTGCAAGGGCATGGTCCATGGCGGTGACACACCGCAGGGGCCAGGCGGTAGGCACCGCCAAATCTGTGCCATACAGTGCCTGGAGTGACCGTGATTTGGGTAGCGGTGCATAGTGACCGCCATTGTCACATACATATCTGGCTGTGTCTACCGCGATCGTGCCGCGGGGATGGGCGGTGCCAGTCCGCAGGGGCCAGGCGGTAGGCACCGCCAAATGTGTGCCATACAGTGCCTGGAGTGACCGTGATTTGGGTAGCGGTGCATAGTGACCGCCATTGTCACATACATATCTGGCTGTGTCTACCGCGATCGTGCCGGGGGTATGGGTGGTGCCAGTCTGCAGGGGCCAGGCGGTAGGCACCGCCAAATGTGTGCCATACGGTGCCTGGAGTGACCGTGATTTGGGTAGCGGTGCATAGTGACCGCCATTGTCACATACATATCTGGCTGTGTCTACCGCGATCGTGCCGGGGGTATGGGCGGTGCCAGTCCGCAGGGGCCAGGCGGTAGGCACTGCCAAATGTGTGCCATACAGTGCCAGGAGTGACCGAGATTTGGGTAGCGGTGCATAGTGACCGCCATTGTCACATACATATCTGGCTGTGTCTACCGCGATCATGCCGGGGGGATGGGCGGTGCCAGTCCGCAGGGGCCAGGCGGTAGGCACTGCCAAATGTGTGCCATACAGTGCCTGGAGTGACCGTGATTTGGGTAGCGGTGCATAGTGACTGCCATTGTCACATACATATCTGGCTGTGTCTACCGCGATCGTGCCGGGGGGATGGGCGGTGCCAGTCCGCAGGGGCCAGGCGGTAGGCACCGCCAAATGTGTGCCAGACAGTGCCTGGAGTGAGCGTTAATGCAGTCGTGAAGTAGCTTTGCTGCACCTAACGTGTCCTCCAGCTCTATGCATAGGCCAACATGTACAGTGCCCAGTGTCTCAAAAATTGAAGGGTCCTCATGAGGGCAAATGCACAAAAGGAACATGTCACTCCACGTCACCAACACATACCATAGATGGGTCGCCAATACATTGCATGGGCACATACACTTGCACATGTCACATGTGCTGTGTAATGAAATGTAGACTGTCCAGTTAATGTGTTGCATAGCATATGTTGTTAATGGTCAATGTCTGTGTGTGCAATGTAACGCACAATGTTGTCTGATTTACTGAACTAGGGGCATCAGCAACTGTCACATTGTGTAATGCACATGCACACACGTGTCCCCCATGCTCAGCCAGTGGTCATTGTGTAGTTGATGTGTGCCATGTGCAACCTGTGTTGGGAGGTGTATCAGGGACAGCAACATGGTGTGTCAGGGTAGTGTTGCAATTAGTAACATATGCTGGGGGTCATACTCACAGGTGTGCACACACATCTGTTAGTATATCACACTGTGCATGCGAATGAGCCGCAGGGGTGCACAGATAATTGCTGCTGGTAAGGGGACAGGTGTACGAGTAGTGTGCCTGATGTGTACCTACTTGTGAAGTGCTCTGTCGGTTAATGGTGCAATGTGTAAAACTTGCCAATGTGTCTGTTGAAAAAACTGATGTAATACACATTTCATGGTCTTTTGCATTGACATCTGTGCACTTTGATCTGTCCTAGGAGGAGGAGGCCCAATATCCATCGTCCGTTCACAGTCCTGGCAGACATGGAGAATGAGGATATAATCCGCAAATTCAGGCTGGACCGACAAACCCTGCAGAACCTATGTGCCATGTTGGAGCCCCACCTGCAGCCAAGTCGGACATATCCGACAGCTTTCACCGCAACATCTAAGGTGATGGCATGCCTGCATTTCTTTGCAACAGGCTCATTCCAGCACACGGTCGCAAGTGCAGGCGGGATGCCACAGCCGATGTTCTGCATGGTGCTGAGGGATGTACTGTCGGCCATGATGCTCTACAAAGACAGATATATCCATTTCCCCAGGGGTCCTGAGTTGGTTGCTGTGAAGGGCAATTTCTATGCCCTTGGACATATCCCCCATGTCATTGGTGCAATTGATTGCACACATGTTGGGCTTGTGCCACCACAGGCACGTGAACAGGTTTACCGCTATAGGAAGCATTCACACTCGGTAAATGTTCAAGTGGTGTGCCTGGCAGACATGATCATCTCACACGTGTGTGCCAAGTTTCCCGGCTCAGCCCATGATGCCCACATCTTGCGCAGCAGCATCGTTCCTCAGCTGATGGCCAATCTGCTTCCGGAGCGTGCATGGCTTGTGGGTGAGTATGCATAGTGGATTAGAGTGGGGTGTGTGTGACATGCTGTCGTGTGTCATTCTGGGACTGCAAGGTTAACCTGTGTTTCTCACACCCAGGTGACTCGGCATATCCAAACCGCCCATGGTTGCTGAGCCCATTGCGGAATCCCGTCACGCCAGCTGATGTGCAATACAATGATGCCCATGGGAGGACACGGCGTGTGATAGAATGGACATTTGGTCTCCTAAAATCAAGATTTTGGTGCCTGGACCGTACTGGAGGTGCCCTTATGTACTCGCCAGGGAAGATGTGTCAGATAGTGGTGGCCTGCTGCATGCTCCACAACCTGGCCATTCGCAAGGCAATACCCCTGATCCTGGATGACGATGATGAGCAGCCAAGGCCCCCGCCTGCAAATCAACCCGGATCCAGTGATGAGGGCAGTGGAGAGGAGGAAGGTGTCGACATGCGTCGACAGCTCATCACCCGCTACTTCACTTGAAGGTGAGTGACGATGTAGAAGGGACAAAATGGTCTGATGGTGTTGCAGTTGCTGTGTGGGTGTATGTGAGCTTGCTGACTGCAGCTTTGTGTTGACTCATTGCTGCCTGCCAATGTATGTGTGATTGGTTAGTGTGATACAGAATGTCTCTATGGTGACTGTTGCTCTGTGTAAAGTTTGTAGATCTGAGTACCTTGTTGACAAATGTTGTGTGATGTGTGCGATGCCACACCCATACAAGTGACTCTTGTTCGGCGGTTTTCCCTAGGTCCCTTCAGCATCTCACTGCCTACCTACATTCCATTCCCCTGGACCATGTCCTACATGGTGAAGGTTGCACATCCTGTATTAAAGACGGAGCAGACACAACAACATGTGTGTAAGGTGTATTTATTTACAATTGTGACATGCGAGGGTGGAGAAAATGTGAAGGGGGGAATTGAAGAAGTGAGTTGACAGTCATGGTAGATGAGATACTTGAGTAGTCCCCACAATGATGTGGAGACCCAGTCCAACAGATAGATGCCATTCACACGGCGAGGTGGTGAAGGATAGTCCAAAAGGTCAATGCAGTGGTGCAGTGGTCTGCCATCATAGCTGTCTCGGGGACTAGCGTTTGGCAGGTGCTTTGGCACGTGAGGCCCCCTGGCCTTTCCTTGGACGGCCCCTTTTGTGCTTGACTGGAGGGGCCACTGCTGCAGGGACAGTGGTGTCTGAGGACTCACCCCCCTCTGTGGACACAGGGGAGGATGATGAAGTGTCATCCTGCTGCCCATCAGGAGGAGGCGGAGGGGTAGGATGTTGCGCTGGCCTGTCCCTCAGAACCGCCACTAGCTGCCCCAAGAGGTCCACAATCTGTCCCATGCGTGTGTCCATGGACCTCCGCAGCAGGAGGTGCTCACGAGATTCTTCCTCTAACCGGCCCATTCGTCCTTGGGCCTGTTGGTAGGCCCCAAGGAGACTGTCGATGTGGGCCAGGGCTTCCGTCCCAGGATCAGTTCCCCTCTGCATGACCCTGTCCCTCCCACCTGCACTGCTGCCACGGTCCTGTCCGGTCCTCACATTGGCCCGCTGCATCCTCTCCCTGGCCTCTGCAGTCAATGTAGTGGGCTGTTCAACCCCTGGGGCAGGGAGGGTGTTGTGGCCAGCTGTGGTGGTGGTGGTGGTGGTGGTAGTGGTTGACACACAGGCCGTGACAGCAGCTGTCTGAGGATGGTCAGGGGCTGCAGCTGATGTGGTTGTGGGGACACTGGGTGCCTGGGACTGGTTGCGGGCTGCCACACCAGATGGGCCAGCTTGGAGCTCCTCATCCAAGGAATGCAGGGAGTCTTCATCCAGTTGTCTCTGTTCCGGGGGGGGGGACTGGCTCTGCAGGTTGGTGTCATCCTCTGCAGTGAGTTCTTGGTCACCTGTGGGTCAGATGAGAAAAGGTCATTGTGTTGCACCCAGCAAAGTTTGTGTTAGCAGTGTTACATCAACTGTTTGTACATTCAGCAGTTGTTCACTGTACAAATTTGCAGTGACCGACATCCAGTGATGCATTACAAGCTGTTGTGGTACATGCATTACTTGTCCATATTGGGAGTTGTCAAGACATGACATGCACAATTTAAATTCTTTACATTGACAGGCTCATGTTGGCATCCAGTTATTGATCAATCATATGTCATCCATTTACGCGTATGTGTCACTTGTTAAGCCCTTGCAGCGGTTTACTCTGCACATTGAGTGAACATTGTAGTTTCATACATACCTTTTCAATGTGGTGTACATATCTGTTTTGCAATTCCAGCCATGCTTAAGTTTGCTGTAATTAGATCCTAGGTGGTCTGGACCACTGCTACTGTCAAATGGCATGTAGTGGTGTGCATGGTTGTGCTCTGAGTTTCATCTACATGTGTTTCAGACTTTCACACTTTGGTTGCTGTCCCAGTTTCATTTTCTTAGGTGTGTGCACACTATAGTTGCCAATGCTATCTGGGTGTGCAGTTGTGCATTGAGAGGCCTGGTGTCCTATGCCACCATGTTTTTTGAAATGCATATCTGGCTGCATGTTGTGGCTGTTGATATGTTGTGTTTGCTGTTTTTTGTTTGTATTTGTGAGACCTCTGTGTGTGTGTATGATGTTGGCTTCCATCTTGGTCCAGTGTGGGACAAGTCAGCATGATATGTCTACATACCAGTTTTTTTGAAGTGGACATTGCAATAACTGACACATGCATGTTGGTGCCAGGAAGTAATCGGTCTTGTGTGCTGGCGGTCAGGTGGGCCCGTGTGAGTTGTTGTGCAAGCTCCCCCCCCACACCCCGACCTGTGAGATGCGGTTACCTACCTGTGAGTTGAGTGGGTAGCATACATTGCCTGCCACATGATTCTTATTCGGGGTGTAGTGTCCCATACTCCATAGGGGTGGAACAGCATGCATGTTGCGTTTTGTGGGACGAATAACCATACACAGTACACCGTCTCACTGTGAAGATGGCTACCTACCGTTTGACGTGAAGGTGAGCAATGACATGGCTATGTGACTTGTTAGTAATTTTTGGATGGAGTGTGCGTGTGGTGAGCAGAAGGTGTGTGTGGCTTTTTGTACCCATTGATTTCAGATTACATTTGGGCATGGGGTATAGCCCCCATCACTGTTGTCCCACCGTTCTGGTTGTGGGGTTCACTCCCCCAATATTTGAAGGCACAATAGGGCATGGGGTATAGCCCCCCCATCACTGTTGTCCCACCTATCTGGCTGTGGGGTTCACTCCCCCAACATTTGAAGGCACAATAGGGCAAGGGGTATAGGCTCCTAGCACAGTGGTGACATACAGCAGGCTGAACATCTCACCCAGCTTACATTTCCACACTGTCATGGTTTCATGGTATTTGTGGACCTGAGAACATGAGCACAGTGCTGGTGAAGCAGTTGTTCCAGGGCATCCATACACTGACATGTTGTGGTCAACAGTGGTGTGTGTGTGAGATGTACTCAGCCATGTGCATACAATGTGTGCTTTTGGGGCCAGACTATACCAGCACTGTTCAGACAGACAGTGTGAGATGTGAACATTGTCAATGCATACACACATTGGTGATCCGAACAAGACACCTTTGACAATTTTAGTCAGACAAGGTGCTGTTCTGCAATTCAGTGCAGCACTGTGGTAGCTGGGTGTGTTGCAGGACATTTTGGATGTGCTTAGTTTAGCATTGTGAGTCCCAGCTGCAGTGTAGTTTTTGGGTACACTGCACTTCCACTGTTTACATTGCAACACTGTGGTATGACATGGGTGATTTGCACTTTGCCAAACAACCTGCCAGACACTGCTGCAGGGCAGCATGATCGTTGTTAGTGTTGCAGTGTGTGATGCCTGGCACAGTGGACACAATGTGGGTAATTTTTGAACAGAGACTTGTGCATGGTGACTACAACACAACTGTTTTGCATGATTTGTGTAGGTGACTGTGGACTAAGTGGCATGGTGTCATGTGCGGCTGGACAGACGTCACATGCCTATGAGTGGGACAAGTGCTCCATCATGCTGAGCTGTGGGAGTAGGGGGCCTGTTGTGAGTTGTGCTGCTGTGTCACCAATTAAAAACAACACTCCCCGTTGAAATGGTTACCTACCCGTAAGTTTGATGAGTGACATTCAATATCTGCCACAAGCTTGTGGCTGTGGGGAGTGCTCCATCTTGCGCAGCTGTAGGACAAGGGGGCCTGTTAGGAGTTGTAGTGCAGGCTTCCCTACCACCCACCCACCTCCCTGTAAGGGTGGCTACCTACCTGTTAGGTTAAGGTGAGCATTGCTATGGGTGGCACATGGGTTGGGGTGGAGGGCTCCATCTTGCGCAGCTGTGGGACAGGGGGGCCTGCTGGGAGTTGTAGTGCTGGCAGCATGTACACATGTACCCATGGTGATGTTGCTAGCTACCTTTTGGGGGCTTCAGGGGGAGTGTCTGTTGAATCTGTGAGAGATGTGTTGGGGGGAGTGTTGTGCACATGAATACATTTGAACCTAGGAGGTATTACTTTGTAGTAGTGCAAGACAGTACATTTGTGGGATGTTCGGCATTTGTTTGTACTTACCACCCTCCACTCCCCCAGGTATCCCTGAGAGACTCTCTGGATGTAGAATGCCAAGCACCTTCTCCTCCCATTCAATGAATGTTTTGAGTGGAACGGGAGGGCCACTGCCTGTCCTGTGAGCCAGCTCATGGTTCTTGGCTCTCTTCTTCTTGACCACTGCCTTCAGATCGTGCCACCTCTTCACAATTTCATCTCTATTGCGTGGCACGGTCCCTACTGCATTTACCTAGTCTACTATCCTTCGCCACATTTGCGTTCTTGTGGCTAGTGGTGTCTGTTGGACCTGGTTATCAAACAATTGTGGTTCTATGCTGATTATCTCATCAACCATGACCCTCAACTCACTCTCAGTGAATTTGGGCATTCTCTGTGGTGACATGGTGTGTGATGTTCCAAGGTGTTTAAGGTGCAGGTTTGGAAGTGGTAGTGGTGGTTGTGATGTGTATGGTGTGTGCTGTGCAAAGGTGTTAGAGGTGCAGGTGTGGAAGTGGTGGTGGTGGTGGTGATGTGTGTGTGTTGTGCAGATTTGCCTCTCCTGTCAGCTGTGGTGAATGTCCCTTCAGTTGTGGAGTTTTGCAAAGGATTGTGGTCTGTTAGGGGGCTGGATTTATACTGGTCTCTGTGGGTGTGTCAGGATGGGGTATTGGTAGCAGGTGTGGTGTGTCTGTGGTCCTGGGATTTGTAGTTTTGGAGTTTCCCATGTGGGTGTGTCTTTGGTCTGTGTTAGGTATTTTTGGGTGCATGCCTTGTTTGGTTGGTGCACTTTGTGGCCATGTTGTGTGTTTTTCTCGCGACCACCATTTTTTTCACGGAGCGTCCGCAGCGGTGGCTCGGCTATGGCGCTTCCGCCGTCTCACTGATTCATCACTGTTGTCTACTGCGGTGGTCGGAAACAGCGCACTACACCGCGGCGATGTCGGGAATATCATAATTTCGATGGCGGTGTCTCCGCTGTGGTTGTGGTCGTTTGGGCTGTTTCCGCTGCGAAACCGACCGCCGAGGACAGGTTTGGGCCTTCTCCACAGGCGAACGGCGGTTTCTCGGGGAACCTTTCCGCCGCGGTAGGATTTCTACCGCCGTGGATCCTGATCTGGCCGTCGGTTTTCCCGCGGTTGAGGCGGGCGGTGATTTCCCGCTACCATGGCGGTCGGCTTGCTTTCCCGACCGCCTTCGTAATGACCCCTTAATTTTTTATATTTTTTTAAAAAAATAATACAAATTTTGTTTTATAAAAATTTAAAATATTTAATATTTTCAAATTCTCTACAAGTATTTAAAATATATAAAACTTAAAAATTATGTTTTCATTTATTTAAAAAAATAAAAATTGTATTTACAAATACACATTTTTGATAATTGTATTTTTTTACATTTTTTAAATATAAAAAATCATAATTATTTCAAAAAATTTAGATAAAATATTACACTACACAAATAATTTCGAAATTTATAAAAATTAAAATTTAAAATTACTTTTTTTTTCCAATGCAATATTTTTAAATTACTCCCCACCCTTATCCCCTATAAACCCAACATCCCACTCCTAAAATATATACAAATTTTAAAATTATATACATTTTTAACCTACATTTTTAATTTACTCCTCACCCTTATCCCTATAAACCCAACATTCCGCTCCTAAAATATATACAAATTTAATTTTTATATTAATTTTTAATCAACATTTTTAAATTACTACCCACCCTTATCCCCTATAAACCCAACATCCTGCTCCTAAAAATTATATTAAAACAAAAAAAAAACATTATTTAAACATAAAAAAATATTTAAACATTATAAATTTACTAATACAAAATTACTTAAAAATAAAAAAGTTAGAACATTAAAAAATAGAAAGCATAAAATCGAAATTATTTACATCAATATTTTTACGATCGATATTTTCAAATTTGATATTTCTAAAAAACATTAAAATCGATATTTTTAACATCGATAAAACTTACCTCGATATTTAAAACAATTAATATTCTTACCTCGAAAATCTTGCATGTTGATGTTTTTCCATCGATATTCTTTCTCTGCACCCTCAGCAGGGTCAGAGAGCAGCAGGAAGCTGGGCAGCACAAGAAAAAGGCAGGCCTTCCAGGTCAGCAATCCAGCAGAGTGTCAGTCCTTGATACAGCACAGCAGTTCTTCTGACAGAGTCCAGTTGTAGATTTAAAAGTGTCTGATTTGGTGGCGTCAGAGCCCCAGTACTTATACCCACTTGTGTCTTTGAAGTGGGGATGATTCAAGAAAGGGTCTTTGAAGTGCACAGAAGACCTTTTTTCCCAGCCCTGGCTCCAGACTATCAGTAGGTGGTAATCAGCCCTTTCTGTAGGGACAGAGCATTGGCTATTCAGGTTTAAGTGTCAGCTTCACCCTCCCTTCCTGCCCAGGAAGAGCCATCAGATTGCTGATGAGTACTCAGACTAACCTAAGCTTCCTGTGTGTTGTGGCTGCCTAGAGGGAATGAAGAAGGTATAGCTGTCACCCACCCCAGATGTGTATTGGAGACAGGCTTCAGGCACACAGAGCAGAGAAATGTCCACTTTCTAAAAGTGGCATTTCGAAAATAGTAGTGTTCAATTCAACTTTACTTGTAAAGAAGATTTATCACTACCATTCCAATGATACAAAACTTGACACAGCTACTTCTTTCTAATCAGGAAATATAGCTTAAAAGTTTATTACAGAATTCCCAAAGTTAACCAAGGAGAGAGTAGGCCTTACAGTAGTGAAAAACAAATCTAGCTGTTTTCCACTGCCAGGACATGCAAAACTTCAAAGTGCATGTCCTACCTTTAACTTACAAAGCACCCAGCCCTATGGGCTACCTAGGGCCTACCTCAGTGGTGACTTATGTGTAATAAAAGCGGAGTCTAAGACTTGTCAAAGGGTTTTAAATTCCAAGCCCACGTGGCAGTAAAACTGCACACACAGACTATGCAGTGGCAGGCATGAGACATGTTTAATGGGCTACTTGGGTGGGCGGAACAATCAGTGCTGCAGGCTCACTAGTATCCTTTAATTTACAGGCCCTCTGTATATGGTATACCACTTTACAAGGGACTTACAAGTAAATTAAATATGCCAATTGTGTATACACCTATAGTACCATGATTAGAGGTGAGAGCACATGCCCATTAGCACTGGTCAGCAAAATAATTCAGCAAAAAGAGGAGGGGGAAGGCAACATATTTCTCCTCGTTATGCCTTAGTAAGTCTAGGATTGTCTCAAAATCCATGGGTGGACGCATGGAAATGCCCATGTTCCACCCATGGAATACTCCCCGGCACAAAGTAACACTAGACAGCACTCTGCGCTGTGCTGTGTTAGTTTTGGGCAAAAGCCACACCAAGCCACGCAATTCTGATTTGCGCTGGTTTGTAAATCCCATCTAACATTTTGTGTTGTGGCTATGCCAAAAAAGTGGCGCATCCACAACTCAAAATGTTAACAAATCTGGCCTAGTGTGCTCTGCGCTATAAAAAACGACTACGTAACTTAACATATTTAAAGGATCATTTCACCTTGACTATAAATTTGACGAGCAATTGGTAATCTATAAATTGTGCTAATTCAAGTGTGCAATTAGAGCGTGATTCCAAGTTTCGTCCTCCAAATGCATAACGTACTAAATGCATGTGATTTTTCCTGTTTCAAATTGCGCATGCTCACTATTTGCTTGAATTATTATTTTTAATATTTATTAGTTTTTACATTTTCAAATACGTGTCTTAACTTGTTAAGTAAAGCAAATAATACTATATCTTTGATTTTGCTTGCCAAATATGAAGTAGACAGAGTGTACAAAATGCATATAAGATGTTACAGACAGTATTATGCAGCAACATTATTATGCCTGACATACAGTTGTCTCCCCAATGTTTACGTGTTTACAGATAACAGTAGTGAACTTTCAATGCACAGTGGAAATAGACCATGTTAGCCAGGTGTCCGATCACACTACCGCTGTATGAATTCTCTGAATTTACTACGTGGACACGGCGAGGGGAGACATTGACTCTATGCATTAGTTTAACATGTGTGAAATATGTTTTCTGGAGGAGTTTAGAGAGTAGTTCAGTGAGGTTTGTTTTCATCTTTTTTGCCAGTTTTAAACTAGCATTAGAAAAGCCAATAGGCCTTGCTTATGCGATAGTTATAGCCTTTGCCAATGTCTTACAGTCATGTTGTACAGTAGCATGGCTGTGCAGCATGGGCTAAAAGTAAAGCTGGAAAAGTTAAGCACTATGACGCAAGAAGCACTTTTTCCCCTGTGTACACATAACACAACTACACGAATAAATCCAAAATGGTAATAAAAGACACCACTAGCAGCACAAAAAGGCATGAAATTTTGATCTCATAAGTTTTCAAATAATTAGCCTTCTTGCCATGTTGGTTAAGCAAGGCGATTGTTATTCACAGGTTCAGTGCTATATAATTATCCAGGGGAAGAAATTATTCCAGCATGTTGAGATTGTGTATAACTTACATTTTTTTTTTTTAGCATAACAGTTGGCCTAAGCAGTACAATTGTACAGTACATTTCCATGGACCTTTCAAGGGTGGGGGAATATATTGAGGTAACAGGTTTGGCTATTGAACAGCCTGTAGCGGTCGAGTGGTATCGTAGTGGGCTTCTATGCATTTCTGGTAAGAAGCTATTCTTTTGAAAAAGAGTCCGGTCTCTTAAACTACCGGCGTGCGTAGCTAACTGGGGATTGAAACATGGGGTGCACGGGCCTGGACAGACTAGAACCACCCCGCGGGTGTCTGAAAATAGGAGTGATCATGTCATTACATGCCTTTATGAGGGGGAGGGGGCTGGGGGAATGGGGCGCTCCAGGAGCATGGCTCAATAGAGTTTGGGCGCTTTACAGATGGCTCTATACTCGTGGGGGCGCTGCAAGGTCATGTTTCTTGATGGGGCTCGGAAGTTATTGAGTCCGCATGAGTGTGTGGGGGGTTCAGGTTGTGTATCTCGACTCGGGTTTTCTGGTGCAGTCGGTTGTTGAGTGTTGACTATGTGGTGGTGGAATTGATGCAGTATTGTAGCTGATTCCATAGAGATGTGTTTCCTGTGCACTCCCTGCGCCTCCTCCCGCCTGATTGTGTCTTCTTCTGCCAAGCCCATCTTTCCAACTGCTCCCACCCAGGCCGCCAATGGGGGTCCCTCCGGGGTTCTCCAATGCATTGTAATCCCTCTCTTCACCAGCAGGAGGGCTAGGGAAACAAAATGTGCTTGGACTTTAAGGGTTTTACATCTGCGGAAGACCCCTATCCCGCTGGCTTCCCAAGTGTTGATGTGAGTGAGCCCTGTTAATTCCTGCAGCGTCTCGTCTATTGTATTCCAGTAGGGCTGTATTGTGGGGCATAGCGAAAACATGTGTTTGAATATCGCATCTGGGGATTGGCATCTCAGGCATACAAATTTTGTGGATGGGTAAAAGCGCTGGAGCTGTGCTGGGGTGAGGTAGGCGAGATGTAGTATGGAGAACTGTATATTTTTTTAAACGGGTATTCCGAGTCACTTTCTTTGGATATTCCAGGGTGCGCTCCCATTCCTTGTCCTGTAATGGGCGTCCTATCTTCTCCTCCCATTTTTGTCGCAACGGGGTAAGTGTGGTGGCGGTGAGGTCTCAGGTTGCTTTGTAAAGCCATGTGATTAAGTGTCGCCCCAGACCCATGT
The DNA here is from genome assembly GCA_963921515.1 of Calotriton arnoldi. Classification (NCBI taxonomy): domain Eukaryota; kingdom Metazoa; phylum Chordata; class Amphibia; order Caudata; family Salamandridae; genus Calotriton; species Calotriton arnoldi. Next base: position 896,745 of record CAWUFW010000425.1, on the reverse strand, counting down.
GAAGAATTATGTGAAGTACTGGGTGTGTTGCTGGTGCCCCCTCAGAAAGATCCCAAATGCAGCAGCTGCTGAGGACTATTTGTCTGTGTTGTAAGAACTGCCCTGGCGGGAGGCCTGTCTCATCCGAGAGCTGATGGAATAGTAGCAACTGACCCTCCGCGAACAGGGATCCCACCTCCAGGACTGCGTGATCCGTCCAAACTTGCAATGCCCGAGTGGAGTAAAATCCTTCGCTTCTGGGCTGGGCGGCCAGCGGGTATAAGGGGGTGTACTGGGGAGTCTCACTAGAAATGCGGTGGAGTCGTAACATACATGTTCATGCCATCTTCACCTGCACAGAATGTGTCGATGTAGGGTGGGTGCCTGGGAGGAGTAGGCGGCACAGGGCTTGACTGTCATGGACCCTCCCTCCGAGGCAGTCTCCATCAAATGACACCCCGCCATCCAGAGAGACAGCCACTTGAGTTGTGCCGCAAGAAAATAGGCCTCAAAGGATGGCACTCCCAGTCCCCCTTGATCTATCGGGAGTTGCAATTTGGTGACGGCAACTCTACGGCGCCTGCCACCCCATATAAGGGAGCTTAATAGGGCATCTAGTTCTCGAAAGAAGGAACGTGGGGGAACAACAGGGGTATTGTCAAAGTAGTAGTGGAATTTTGGCCAAGGTTATTCTACCTATGGGAGCTAAAGGTAGGGTCTTGCAAAAGTTTACTTGCGTTTTGGCTCCCGCCAGAACTCTACGATGATAGCCCTCAAATAGGTCAGCAGGGGAATGATAGAGTCTGATGCTGAGGTATCGTGGAGCGCTGTTGCTCCAATTCTTATCTCTCGCAGGGGAAGGTTTGTACTCAGGGGATATATAGTGGATTTCGCCCAATTGACTTTGAGTCCTATTGCCGCCGCAAAGTCAAAGAGAATGTTCCATATGGGGGTGAGATCAGCTGCGATATCTCTCTAGTATAGTAGCAAATCATCCGCATATAGGGACACTATGTGTGTGGTGCCTGCTATTGGGATGCCCCAGGCTTCTCCTTCCCGACACAACCGGATCGCTAGAGGCTCCATCGCCATGGCAAAGAAGAGGGGGGAGAGAGGACACCCCTGCCGGGTGCCTCTCTCTATCCGAAAGGGCGGGGAGATATGTTTGTCCAATCTCACCCTGGATGTGAGGTTCATGTATAATAGTTTTACATGTGTTCTGAAGACGGGCCCCATCCCCATCCGCCTCAACGTTTCGAAGAGGTACGGCCAGGTCAGGGTATTGAATGCCTTTTCCAGGTCCAAGACCAGGCAAGGCGCCCTAGGTTAGCGGCCCCGGGCCTGATCCTGAACCTGAAACAGCCTGCGTATATTTTGGGACATACTTCTGCCTGGCACAAATCCGTTCTGATGTGGGTGGATGAGCGGTGGGAAGATCGGGCCTAACTGGTCCGCCAATATCTTGCCCAGGATTTTGCAGTCAGCAGAAAGCAGTGTGATTGGCCTGTATGAGGCTAGGTGCATCGGGTCTCGGTCAGGCTTCGGAATCAAGACTATGAGGGATTCTTGCAATGAGCCAGGCAGCTTCCCCTCCTCCAAGGCTGCCGCATACATGTCGGCTAGTTGCGGCACCAACAGCGTGGCGAAAGTGCTATAGTATTCTAGGGGCAAGTCATCCATCCCGGGGGCTTTGTTCCAAGCCAGAGCCTGGATTGCTTGTTTCACATCCGAAGGTGTGATCTCAGTCTCGAGGAGGGCCTTATCTTCGCTCGGAATCTGGGATATGGTGAGAGATGCTAGGAATTGGTCGGCTGGCCTCTGACAATCCTGCGTAGGGTTCCGGTATATCTTTACGTAGTGGTCATGGAAGAGTCACAAAATATCTGTCTGGGAGGTTCCAACTCCACCAGCAGGGTCATAGATTTCCGTGATTGGTCGCGCGTCCTGGACCTGGAGGGCCAACCAGGCAAGAAGCGCTCCCGATCTGCCCCCTTCTCTATGTTTTTGGCTGCAGATATTTTGAAGTTATATCATCGCAGGTCTGCTAGGCCCTCCTCATACGCCATCTTGGGCTCCGCGACCTGGGCGGGAGTCACTGAGTTTGAGTCCGCTGCCTTAGTTACCGCTGAAAGCTTAAGCCCTGCTTTTTTCAGGCTGCGTTCGAGCGTCCTGTGGACTCCCGCTATTTGCCTAATACCGGTCCCCCGAATGACCACTTTAAAAGCGTCCCATTCCAACGTCCTGGTGGACGCCGTGTTGGTGTTGTTATGGAAGTATTCTGTGATACTGTTTTCGTGATCGTGACAAAATACTGGATCTTCCAGGCATTCTTGCTGCAGTTTCCAGGCCGGGACTGGCAGGTGGGGCGGCCGCCACCTAAGGCTTAAAAGGTGTGCCTCATGATCGGAGACCACTCTTCCTAAGTAATCTGTTTGTTGGGTCATAGGAAGTATCTCCGGTGAGCAGAGGACCCGGCCTAGATGCACCCGCAGATTGTGGGGTATTGAGTGAAAGGAGTATAGACTGGAGGTTGGGTTCCGGCTCCTCCAGGCATCTGTTAGAGACCAGTGATGCGTCCACAACCAGAACCGTTCCATGTGTGCCTGGGCAGTGGAACCGGCACTTGAGGGATGCGACTGGTCTAAGGACAAGTCCAGCACGCAGTTGTAATAGCCCCCCAGTACTCATGGCGATGTCGTGAATTGCATCAGGACTGCTGATTATGAGTCCCAGAACTGCCCCTGGTCGACGTTTGGGGCGTAGATGCTGCCCAATAGTAGGGGCTGTCTGTCCAGGAACCCTTCCAGAAATGCGTATCGTCCCTCCCTGTCCAGCACCCTGTGACTTTCCTTGAATGGAACCCCCGGTCTGAGCCAGATCAGTGCCCCTCGGGCAAACGTGGAGTATGTGGTAGCACAAAAGGGGCCGCGCCAGCGACTCTGCACCCGGTCTAATTCAGTCTTTGTGAGGTGTGTTTCTTGTAACAGGATTATCTGTGCTTTCTGACGCTTGGCATAGGAGTAAACCGCATATCGCTTCCGCGCTGTGTGCATTCCCCTGAAATTTAGGGTCAAAAGACTAATGTCTGCAAATTGGCATGATTCAATTTACTTTTGGGGAACTTGGGAAATGAGTGGGGGGGTATTGTGCCCTGGCCTTGCTCCTGGCCCCTCTGCATGCAATTCTGTCGGGTAAAGGCGCCCGCCCTGGGTGGGGGTGTGTCCGAGGGAATCGGGGGTAACTGGGAGATGGGTCAACTGTTGTTAGGGAACCGGGTTCCAACATTGCGGCGAACGACCATCGCAACGCATGCGTTACCTGGCATGCGTTTACGTCGCGTGCCATTACAACGCACGAGACGTTACGACGCGTGCGTTCACTATGCACGACATTACATCGCAGGTGCCATTACATCGCGGGCGCTTTTAGAACGCAGGCGCAGGGACACGGACGGTGGGGAGACAACGCTGGAACCACTACGAGAGACAGGTAAGGACGACGCTGTACTCGTAGTGTTTTAGGGTTTAGGGTAGTTTATGGGGAGTGTAGTGGAGGGGAGGGTTTTAGGCTTTAGGGCTTAGGGTTAATAGTAGTATATGGTAGTGTTTTAGGCTTTAGGGTTAGGGCTTAGGGTTAAAAGTCGTATATGGTAGTGTTTTAGGCTTTAGGGTTAGGGCTTAGGGTTAAGAGTCGTATATGGTAGTGTTTTAGGCTTAGGGTTTAGGGCTTAGGGTTAATAATAGTCTATGGTAGTGTTTTAGGCTTTAGGGTTAGGGCTTAGGGTGAAGAGTCATATATGGTAGTGTTTTAGGCTTTAGCGTTAGGGCTTAGGGTTAATAGTGTATGGTACTGTTTTTGGCTTTACTGTTTACGCCTTAGGGTTGAGGGTAGTGTCAGGGCATTGTAGTGTGTTTGGGGGGGCCGTTAGGGAGAATTTTGCTGTGTAATAGAATGCGTGGTCTTTGTCTGCGTTGTAAAGGTCTTTTGCATGCATGTGAGGGCAGAGTGCGATGTCATGGTTTGCGTGGTGAATGCATGCGATGTAACGGTGCATGCGATGTGAGAAATGCGATGTAATGGTGTGCGTTGTTTTTGTTTGCGTTGCATCATCATACATCCAACATTGCGGACCTATCACAACTGGTGATACGTCCAAACTGCGCTTATAGCTAATGTTTTTATGTATTGTGGGGGGTTTTGCGCTTCGCGGTTCTGCGTCTATTGCTTACTGTGGCCTGTGCTTTTGAATGTGTTGGCGGTGGGGTTTAGCGAGCCCTGGAAGAAATGCCCATGGTGGCGGGCGGCAGCATGGCTTCAGTGCGTGTTCCTGGGCATGAGCTAAGTGAGGGTTTCGTGGGGAGGGAGTTGTGGTCCAGAGGGTCAGCTCCTTTCATATTAGCATGTCTGCTGTTTGGGGGGTCACCAGGGGTGGAGTCATCGAGTCCTCTCGGGATATGCTTGTGACTTGGAATTGTCCTCGGATGAAGAGATGTGCGGGCCATCCTCTCTGTCCAAGGTCGCCGTAGCCATATTCAGATTCAACGCTGCCTGAAGAGCTCTTCTGCGTTCCGTTATCTTTTCCTCAATGTTGGAGGGACCCGTAACAGGGCTTTGACCTTTCAGTCCTTGTCGCCGAGGGCCTCTTTTCCCTCGTATGCACCGGCCTCGTGATCCCCTCAGGCTGCAGGCTGTCTCCCAGCGTGGGCTGTATTGGGAATTATCTTCTGCCCATTCGAACACTGCCTTTGGGTCTGTGAAGAACCGTGTTCCTCCATCACATATGACCCTAAGACGGGCAGGGAAGAGTAGCGAGTATTTAATCCCTTTTCGGCAGAGCATTCTTTTTGCCTCCCGGAAAGTGTTTCTTTGCTGCTGCACTGCCCTAGAGTAGTCCAGGAAGATCATCACCCGTTTATCTTTCACTTGAAGTGGGCCATGTTGTCTGGCTGCCCTCAACACAGCGTCCCTGTCTCGAAAGTGGAGCAGCTTCAGAAGTAGCAGCCGTGGGGGTGTCCCCGTAGGGGGTCGTCGGGCAGGGACTCTGTGAGCCCTCTCCACTGAGAAAAAGGGCAAAAGCTCGGTGTCTGAGGTGAATGATTTGAATCATGTTTCAATGTACTTCTCCAGGTTTGACCCTTCTACGCCTTCTGGTAATTTGATCACCCGGAAATTACTGCGGCGGGATCACCCTTCCAAGTCATCCACTCTCTCCTCCAGTCTGGCTATGCAGGTTTGAAGATTCCGCAAGCTGTCCTGCTGCGATTTAGCTAGAGGCTGAAGGGTGGCCAGGGTTTTTTCCCCATCCGTCACTCTGTCGGCCAGCTTCCGATGATCATCTCGTAGCAGACCGAGATCCGAGGACAGGGTCCCAAACCTGTCCTCCATTGTGATTCGAGAGTGTACAATTGCAGCCAGCACTTTATCTAATTTATCGGACAACGCCTGTGAAGTAGCCTTTGCGGCCGTTTGGGGTTGGTCTGGGTCCAGCGAGAGTGGGTAGCGTTCCGGGCTAGAGCTTACGATCCAGCAGCAAGGCATTGGCACCCCATGATCTGTCCACCCGCATAACAGGATCGCCTTCTTGTGTCTATCATGGGGCGGCCCAGTGCCGGTGATCTTCTGTGGCAGTTAACGTGCTGCCGCCTCTGTCCCGTGGTGGGCCAGCGAGGTCTGCGTGTCTCCCAATGCGGCAGGCGTGGCCCTTGTCAGCATGCTAATCTCTAGGCGGCAGTGGTAGGCCGGGGCTCTCGCTTCTTTTGTCGCTAGGGTGTGTCAACAGGCTGCTATGTCTAGTTCTCTGCCGCCCCACGTGGCTCCCCGTTCCGTGACTCGGCTGCGCCTGGGCTTTAATTTTCCTGCGATCTGGCTAGATGGTTTTCCCCTCATTGGAGGAGTCTTCTGCATTTTTCTTTGTACTGATCGGGCTCTGGATGTGTTCTCTTAGACAGTGGGGGTTCCCCGCAGTCCTTTCCTCCTTCTTTAGGAGCACGCCGATATCCCCGGTCCTTCCCTTCGCACGAGTGCCAGTCTATGGGTGTTTAAGGTAGTGGGCGTTCGCTCCTGGACAGTGCCCGGCTATCCCCTGGGGCTTCTCCATCTGTTCTCACCACCGGGTAACCCTCGGGAGGACACCGGGCGCGTTGAGGGCCCAGGTCGGAGGCCACGCTCTCGCCCCGCTGGGTTAAGTCTATGTGAAGAGTGCTAGGTTCAGTTATGGCACTTCAGGAGGGATTCAATTTATTCAGCGTAGAATTTGCCGGCATCCCTAGCCCCCCACCGCGCCCGGGGATCTGTCACTGGATGCTAGGCGGCTGGAGCTCTCTCCCAAGCAGCTCCCAATACTTTGGGTTAGCATGCATAGACTGGAGGGGGTCCTCTTGTTCCTTCCTCCTCCACTCGGAATTAGCCAGTAACCTCGGCTCCCGTGCCTCTGGGTGCTAGGTGGTAGGCGTTCCCTCCTGGCTGGTTCTTGACTGTCTTCTGGGGCCCTTCCGTGTGCCCCCTCCTTGGACGAGTCTCCAGTGGATGCCGGGTGTGGCAGGGACTTCAGTCGGGTCCACGCTCTCGCCCCAATGCCACAGGTCAGAGCGCAGAGCGCCGGGCCAAGCTGTGGCATCTGGGGAGGGTCCCTCATTTTTGTTCCTTCCCTACGGAACGTTCTCCGATGTCCCCCGCTCCCCGTTGTATCCAAGGGCTGACTGCCGGGCACTGTGCGGTTTTCGGCTGCCTTCTGGGTCTTCACCGTTCGCCCCCACCCTCGAATGTCTCTCTGGGGGACTTCGAGTGAATCGGGGGGAGCAGTAGTTGAGGGGTTGCGCCCCCACATTGATGGCTTCCATCGAGATGCTGGGCCCTGAGCAGTCAGTGCTCCCAATCGGCTCCCGTGTTTTACCTTCCCGCCCTCTGTGCGGGATACGTCGCTGTCTTTAGTTCCTAGCTTTGGGTGGCGGGGAAGCTCTCCTTGGGCAGCCCCTATCCGTCAGGCTCAGCCGCTCCCTCTACCTTGCTGGAGGCCTGCGCAGGCCCGATCCCATCCCGGTGTGCTCCTGGCAGCTAACGCCGTGGGTTTGTGCCTCCGGTGCGCTTCTCACCTGTGCGCTGAGATGGCGTGTCCCGAGCCCAGTGCAGGGCGGCCCCGCTCCTTTCCGAATTGGTGCTTCACACTCGCTCTTGGTCTGTGGGGGACACGCAGCTCAGCTCTCCGAACTTCCAGCAGCCCGCCGCTTGTCTAGGGGGCCGCCATTTTGGGAGAATCAGCCTCAACTCCCAGGCGCATGTTCACCGCTTCGCAGTGCCCTGCCTCTCTCTGCGGCAGCTCCTCGGCGTCTGTCAGGCAGCCGTCAATATGTGGCCACCATTTTGCTGCGCCGCCAGGCCTCACTGACCAAGATGATTAACGATCGCAAAGGCCGGAGCTCTATCAGGCATGTCCGCCATCTTGGCTGGCTTAGCCACGCCCAGATTGTGTATAACTTACATAACTCATCTCTATTGACCCTGGTGGAGAAATTCCTCGGGATGACATTGCTTCAGACATGTAAAAATTCTACCCATGCCCTCAACAGGGTCAATCTACTAAACATTCAGAACAATGGTTTTGTTTCTTATAGATGGATAGTAATCCAAGCCACAATCGTCCAAGCTTTGTAAAAACTTAAATGAATATTTTTTATTCGGTGGTGACAGAATTTGATGCACCGCACAGTAACCTTTCCCCTGCCTGCTGAACAAATCAACAACTTATAGCTAATGTCATGATTCTAGCTTTCCACTCCTTCAACCACCATTTTATGGAAGGTGACACAGTGGCTTGAGGAGTGGTGATTAAAGGCAATTTTTTTAGGCCTGGAGGATGAGCGGGTTGAGGAAGTGATTCTCCTCCTTATGGCCGCCGGCAGGTTAGACCTGCTTGCACCAACTTCATGGCTGTTGGCCCGCCTGGCCCATAGGGCAGCAGGCGGTGTGGCTGTGGTGGTGTGGGCGTGCTCAGCCCTGTACAGTAGCATGTCAGCAGGTCAGGTAGGAGGCTGCTCTAGGGCTCATTGAGCAGCCCCTCGGATGCCCCGGGGTTTGCGATGTGCTGTACAGTGGCCCACGCTGGAGTTTGTAGCCGGCAGGGGGGGCAGGGCCATTATGCCCAGTGCTGCGTGGTCACAGCAGCTGGCTCTGGGGGTTACTGCAGTGTTGTGTGCATCGGCGGAGGCTGCAGCGTTATGAAGAGTTGGGGGGAAGGGCACATGCACCACATCACACAAAGATAGAGAAGGCCAGCAGCAGGGTGGAGGCAGAACAGCTCAACGTGCCACGAAGGGAAGGCCTTGATGGGCCAAAAGTGAGGTGCAGGAGCCTGCAACAGTGGGAGAAGGGAGTGGAGCGGGAGAACACTGCCCAGACAATACAGAAGGCAGAAAACCAGAGGGTGCCAGCAGAGGGTCATAGGAGGCACTATGAGGCTGGGCGAGGGAAGATTCCCCCATTTGGTTGGACGGGGGTGCAGGAGACCCACGTCTCAGGACATAGAGTGAGGTGGGTACGGTGGGGAGCAGGAGGGAAGTGTCAGACACCCTGAGCCCAGGGATGTGGCTGAGGGGGAGTAAGGGCCCTAACAATTGGATGACGGTGTCAGGGCCCGGCACCAGCCCTTTTATCAGCATGTCTAGAGTAGAGTGACAGAGAAGAAGGCCCATTCACTCACAAAGTTCTCGGGATTCTAGAAGGTCAGGGCACAGACCAAGAACACGTTATCTAAGGATACACCCCAGAAGGTATATACGCACTCGGGGGCAGTCGGGGTGCAGTGCGATCGAGAAGAGGGGCAGTCTGCAGTGGATGTCCAGGGCATGGTTAGGTCCATGGCGGGGGGCAAGGTTTGCCCAAGTGGAGACTCAGTGCAGCACCACTGGGATCTGAGGTCTCCCGGGGTCGCGGGCGGTGATGTTAGCTCCCGGAGTTTCAATGGGTACAAGATAGTGGAGTTAGGCATTCCAGCAGATAATTCATTTTTTTTACAGGCCCAGTGCAACGGCGGTCATACCGACTAGGGAGAGCTTGGTGAGGCTCCTTGGCCCTGAGGTGAAGAGAAGACAGGGCACTGTGCGGCCAGCCGGACGGCAGCGTGGGACTGCAACAACACTTCCAGAAGAAGGTGCAGTGTGGCCTCAGCGGTGCTTCAACCTGGACACGTCAGTACGGCCCCCAGAGTGGACACCATTGGATCTCTTTGGAGGAATATAAGGGCAATGCTGGGAGGGCATATTGTGGCCCCCCAGCACACCGAGGTGGACACAAGGGTAATATAGTCTGAATTGGTACAGCAGTGGCATATGCAGAGTGAAATGGGTTCAGGTCGCGCTGAAATAGGAGTAGGACATGTACATTTAGTCTATGATAAGATGAGCCTTGAAGGCAGTGAGTTGGTGGATGATGACGTTCGGGTGGTAGTGAAGCAGAGATGGTGGCACAGTGGCACATGCTGCAGGGGTGAAATAACGTGGTTGTTCCTAGTCACTTACAGGAGTCTCTGGATGCACGGATGGAACTTGTCACAGAAGGTGATCATGGTGGACCTTTACAACTGATTGGGCAGCAGGCTCTGGTGCAGATGCTGACCTTGAAGCCAGGTAAGAGTGTTGGAGGACACAGAGTTACAAAAGTGATGGTCTCTACAGGGGTGGATACACAAAGGGATACACTACTTGGGGGCATGCGCCTGCGGAAAGGTTTGTATGTGTGGGACACTGAGGTGGGTATGAAGGAGCAGGAGCCCAGTGGGCAGAGGAGAAGTGCCTCAGCTAACACCGGAGGGGCAAGTGCACAAGAAGTCTCACCGGCGGGGGATAAGGCATCCAGGAACGACAAAGAAGGGGTGGACTCAGGGCTAGCGGGGCAGAGGAGCAGAAGGCAGGGAGTTTGGAGAGCATGGAGCTCAAGATAATGAAGTTGCCATATATGGGGGTAACGAAACCTCTCGGATTGCATTTGATGCTGTTAACTAAAGAAAAAATATGGAAAGGGGAGTACGAGGAGATGTTTAAACTCTTCTGTAGGGAGTTGATGGCAAAGGAAGGATCGAAGGAAGAAGAATATGAGTGTCAAAGAAGCCCAAGGTGCCGATGACAATTGAGAATTGGACTGCAGCCTTTTTGATTTTTGCCAGTGTCTACTGCGAGAAGTTCCCTGAATGAGGTGTGGCATTATTCAAATATATGGATGTTATCAGGAAAGCACAGATCATGTACTGTGGGTATGCCTGGGCACAGTATGATGATGAGTTAGGGCTCGTCTGGCCCTCAACTCGGAAGCAAAATGGGGGGAAATTGACTATGATTTGTGGCAACACACGAAGGGCCCAGCGAAATTTGGTAAGACTGTGTTTACGGCCAGTGATCTCCCAATTGTATAGCAGCCCTTTCAAGGGCATCCCACCTGAGTGGGGATGGGGACAGTGGCTAAAGGACAGGGCATGGTGATTGGAGCTTGCTGGTACTTTAACAAGGTAATATTGCAAGTTCAGTCATGAGTGCTTAAAATGAGCAAGTAGGCATGCACTCATGCATTGCTATGGAGCAACAGGGGATTTTCCAGGGCAGCAGCCAGGACAATGGGCACAACAGCAAGGTCTTGGTGGAGCGTACCATGACAAACAGAACACGGGATCTCATGACGGGGGAAACATAGAGCGATGGGAACAGGCTCTTACGCCACTCAAGCAGGAACATCTGGATTACTGGTTGGCTCGTTACACACACAGGGAGGATGCAAGGCTTGGGAGCAAAGGATTTTGCTCGGTTTCAGGCTGGGTTATGACGGTCCAAGACAGCAGAGGTGACCCAAGAATTTGAAATCTGATGGTCTGAGATAAACTACACAAAGAAAGAAAGATTGTTGCAGGAACACTTGTGCCATGTTCAGTGTTGCGAGGCATGGCAGGGGATGCAAGCAGAGAGGTTTTTCACTATAAAAATGGTACTTGGGTAACATCCTTTCAGCTTTTGGCTGTGATGCGCAAGGCCCTGAACTTGCTGGGGGAGGAGCTGGCTGCATATGGCACTCATTCCTTCAGACTTGGGGTAGCCACACAGGCAGTGAAGAGGGGTTGGGAATGGGACAGGATCAAGGGTTTGGGTAGATGGTCATCTGATTGCTTAAGGAGATAAGTGAGGTTGGATGGGGGAAAATGTTGATGAGGACGTATGGTTTTCTGCTTTCTTCACTCTTGAATCTTTTCAGGTGCAATTGTGGGCCTGGAGATTGCCACTCTCTCCATCTGGATTGTTGGCCGTTCGTTTGTATAATGAGCAGAGAGGCACAAGGTGCAGAGAGGCTATGGCTCTATCCTGGGGTTTGAAAAATGCTTGTTTAAGGTCTTTTGGTGTGGTACAGGGGGATGCATTGGAGAGGATTGTTGCATGGCTTGAATAATTTGCCGCATGGGTGCTGCCTGTATGGCTTGTTGCCTCATCTGGGGGAGAAAGATTTGGTGGTTACCAAGGGCGTAGCCCTGTTGTAGCAGATTAAGAGAGATTTGAAGGAGATTAAGCAGCTGTGGGTGGTGTGCCACATCATTTGGGCCGAATTTACTCCAAGGCAGGAGTGGAGAGGGGCAAGAAAGGCCCACGGCCAATGATAAAGTTTGGAGAATGACAAATAGGAAGATGCAGTATTTTTGCGGGACGAAGGCATGGACAGGGCAGAGCATCTGGAGTTTAGATATAATAATACCTAATTTTCCGGAGGATAGAGTCCACTTGTCTCGCTACAGGATGTACCTGTATTTTTTGCAAATACAGGAGGTCTAGCTAGAACTTTGAACGCTCATCGATGAAGTGGTTTGCCCTTGTTGGGGGAGGGGTCAGAAAAAGTTGAGGCACAGGCACTTTTTCTGAGTGGTGGTTGGCCGATGATGACCACAGTTTTAGATGAAAATTATTGTTGTTGCCATAGGTGAATCAGGATAAAGGGGAGGGTGTCAGGGAAGGACACCTGGATGAGTCAGGAAAGTTAAAGTTATGGTGTAGGTTTTTTAGATATGTGGATGTTTTTAGTGGTAGGTTAAGTGTTAGGGGAGGTTAAAGGTCCCAATTTCGTGCAGCAGGGTAGGATCTAGATAGGTTTAGGTTAGTATGTGGGGTGGGGGGAATTTTAGGGGAGTTAATGACCTTAGGTGATTTGTTGTGTAGTGAGGTTTATAGTTTGTAAGGCAAAGGCCTAGGGATTATATGTGATGTGCACCTGTTTCAATAAATCACCCTTTTTCACACCAAAAATATGTGTCCACGGTCTGAGCTGTTCTCCTCTCACCAACTGGGTTTTGGAGGCCAGCCGAAACCTGGGAGTGTGTCTACCAGGAAAATTGAGGGAGTTGGTAAGGCCCAGGCTATACCTGGGCTATTTTTGGGCCACACCTAAAAACAACCTTGCAGCCCAATATATATGCCCCCTTTCTCCTCTTCCAGCCACAATTTTATGGAAGTTGACATGGTGGCTGGATGAGCAGTTAAGCCAATTTTCCCCTCCCAACTTTCCCGCTTTCTAGGCTAATTGATTTGGGTTATTCTTTGGTTACCCTGCTTTTTTGGATGGCTTGTATTGGATACAGGGGCGCAGGGCTGGGAAGTTGTGCTGTATACTCTTTGTCGCTTGAAGCAGGTGCTGGGCAGTTGGCCTATAAAGTGCATGGTTTTAGATGAAAGTTATTGTTGTTGCCATAGGTGAATCAGGATAAAGGGGTGGGTGTCGAGGTAGGACACGTTGGACGAAGCAGGAAAGTTAAAGTTTCTGTAGGTATTTTTGATATTTATATGTTATTAGAGGTAAGTTAAGAGTTAGGGGATGTTAAAGATCACCATTTCAATTGTGCAGCAGGGTAGGATCTAGACAGGTGTAGGTTATTATGTGTGGGGGACGGGAACTTTAGGGGAGGAAGATTAATGACCTTAGGTGACTTGTTGTATAGTTAGGTTTATAGTTTGTAAGGCAAAGGCCTAGGGATTATATGTGATGTGCAACTTTTTCAATAAAGTGGGCTTTTTCACACCAAAAATATGTGTCTGCGGCCTGTGCTGTTCCCCTCTTGCCCAACATAAACTGTTGTAACCAGCCTGCCACTCAAAGAGAAAAGAAAGGGGCTGATGGGACCCGGGCAGCAATGTGCACCATTTTCAAATGTAATTGTTTCTATTGTTGCATCTTCACATGAGGCTGCGGTCAAGGACCATAAACAATTTATAATAATAATAATAATACATATGCTTGTCAGGAGAATGCTCTGCTTTAATATACGCGGTAGCGCCCCTTCATAGCACTTTCTTAGGTGGGGGAGACAAGCACTCAAAGAGGGGGAAGCTAGAGTGGGCACTGGCAAGCAAGGACAATGGCTAGGAGTGAGGTGACGGGGGTAACAACAAGGATAAGAAATAGTACCTGAAGCACAGTGCACAGACACTAATTAAAATGAATTAATCTGTGCTTGGTCCATGTGCCACAGAAATTAAAGGAAGTGACATATTGGTGAATTTGGAAACAGCAAAGAGTAACAATGATGCAAACGAATGGTAAGTAATGGGAGGGCTTCAAGCCATTTATTGTAGACAATACCCCTTGCAGCAACAGCGCATGCAAGCTGTCACACTAGACCTAAAAAAACATACCCTACTGCGTAATCTGAGGTCAAGCCTGGATTTCTTCTCCTGTTAAGAAAGGATTCTACCCTCAGCCTCTAACCACTTGGGGGCATATTATCAACGGCCAGCGATAATTATCGCTGGCCGTTCTCAGAGTGAGAATTGTTATCGCCGGCTACCGCAGATAATTATCGCCATGCTAGCGCTGTATTAACAACGCATAGCGCAATGGCGATAATTATTCCTGCGATAGCTTGTTTTCCATGGAACATCGCTGGTTTTCCAGCGATGTTCCAAGGAAAACGGCGATAACCTTGCTGATACGACCCTGTGGTCGTATCAGCATAATCCACCTCCAATATAAAGTATAGGTAAGTCAGCATTTTTGCAGACATTAGTTTTTGGCGAAAACCGCGGTTTTCGCCAAAAACTAACGTCTGCAAAAATGCCTGGGCCTCCTTTAAATATCGCGATGTGCACATCAGCGATATTTACAAGGTTGTTCTGCCCAGTGACGCCCACTTTGCATCTCATTAGAGATGCAGAGGGAGGCGTCGGGTAAAAGGGTGCTAACATGCGCTAATGCATGTTATCACCCTCTTGTTAATAGGGCGAAAACATTATCTCCGCTTTTTTGGCTTTTAAAGCCAAATAAGCGGAGATAAGGCCCTTGATAATATGCCCCCAAGTTAGCTTAGTCTTGCATTGCAATCCCCCTTCTACAGCACAGCTGGTTGTCGTTTTGCAAGGATCAGGGCAGATCCGTGAATCTACATATCATCTTTATGTGCTTGGTTCCTGTCATAAATCCCAGAAGACATGAAAACTTGATTGCAGGTGATGCTGCGCCTCAGCACGTGTTTTGTCTAAGCAAATATTTTAGTTCAGTAATAAACTAAAAATGAGCAGGACCAGAGCATATGTTAAGGCATGTTTCAGGCACTGACATAAACATCTTGTTTAAATATCTACTTATCACATATGTGCAGTACAGTCAGTGTCAGACAGAGACATAAAATATAAAGTAAGGTGGATCTGTAGAGTGCTGCCTGTCATCTGTGAAGGTATCAAGGTGCTGAAATAGGCCTGGGCATCAACAAAAAGTGACCCTTTCTAAAAAGAAAAAAAAAGAAAGAAAGGGGCTCTCATGTGCAAATTGTGGCAGCTCTGAACTTTGTGAAATATTTTCTTGATGGTGTTTGAGGGATGCAGCAAAACGTGTTTCTGGTTGCAGATGGAATTTTTTGTGGACTTTAAATGGAATTATTCATTATATCATCACCCGTGTTGCCGTTCCATCTCGAATCATCAAAATTTGACATGCCCTGAGATAGTGGCCACTGTCCTGGGCTCAGCTGTACTATACCAAGGCAGCATCATTCACTGAACATGCATGTTGGATCCAGCCAAACTGGCCAACAAGACAAACAAAATGTAAAAAAGGACAAAATATTTGCCTACACACTAACCTGTTAGGGCAGCCCATCTGGCATTGCCAGATTGTACCACAGGTCAGTTTGACGTAGATGCTGGAGCAAATTTAATTTGCAAGCAAAAACTATTGTTGTTGAAAATATGTAAAAGTATACGTTTAAATTGCACACATACTAAATGCAAATTTTGCAGTAGGTAATCATATTTAAATGTTATAATCCTGCAAGTGAAGTAAATTAGTGCTGATTTACATTAGCCTAACTGTCGATGAC
The DNA here is from genome assembly GCA_963921515.1 of Calotriton arnoldi. Taxonomy (NCBI): domain Eukaryota; kingdom Metazoa; phylum Chordata; class Amphibia; order Caudata; family Salamandridae; genus Calotriton; species Calotriton arnoldi. The sequence goes on along the minus strand of CAWUFW010000425.1, from coordinate 881,438 downwards.
ATGTTAACTGAAAATAATGCATTAACATAGATAGGCCTTTTTTTCCACATTGAACTGTTATTTTCTACAAGATGTTTCGATAAGCCAAAGCTAGTGCATCCATTTCTCTGAAAAGGCTAGATGCTTTACCATCAGCATTGATGAGTCTTCGGAGCATCCCTTACAGGAGAACTGGATTATCCCCACATGAGATTCTCATGGTACGTGCTATGTGACTTCCTGCTATGCCTCCAAATGCACTTGGAAACAGTAGAGGAAATTGTACGGAAAGCTTTATTCATAGCTGTCTCAAAAAAGATCTCTCGACTAATGTTCATTCAAGATTAGTTCAGGACTACACTCAAGCTTTAGACACTAAGGGGCATATTTACAAGCCCCTTGCGCCGCCGGTGTGTCACTTTTTGTGATGCACCGGTGGCGCAGTGTGGTGCTCCATATTTACAAGGACAAGTAAAGCCCCTCTGCATGAGCCTGCCTTGAACCCTCAGAGGCCAGCCCTGCTGTTGAGCCGTGCATGTTCACCTGAATCCAGGACGACTAGAGTGACTCCAAGGGTTTGTTTTCTGGCTTCCTGTTCAGAGCCACAGGAACATAAAAGGCACCCACCATCTTGAACCCACACCTGACCCCGCTTGAGTCAGTCCTGAACCTCTGAGTGGTGTCCCACCAGTCTTGGACCTTTGGTAATGGAGATAATGTGGCAGAGATGACCAAAATCGAAAACTGATGACTTAGAACATTTTTGGCCAAAAACTACTCTGCCAACCGAGAGGATGCCAGGACCTGGCAGCTCGCCTGTCTGCCCGAGGTGCACTGCTGGTCGGGTTTACTTTGTGGCTTTTCCTGCTAAGTTCTTCTCTGCAGCAGCAAATGCTGTTCAGGTGTCCTTCGCCAACGGAAAATCTGAGCCCCTGGAACTGTCTTCAGCTGCAGTCCTCTGGCTCATCCCACTGGAGATTTTCGATTTCCCTAAAAGAGAATAAGAGCCTATTTTAGATCATGGTGGGCAGGTTATTTCATCATAACGGTGATGGATATCCCGTCTGCCAAAATATAAATCCCATTATACGCTATGGGATTTATATTTCGGTGGATGGGATATCCATCATTATTGTGACAGAGTAGGCTGTCTACCAAGATCTAAATCAGACCCTAAGTCGGAACATAGAAATCTTCACTGAGGCTCCCCGAAGACTTGCTCTCTCCTCGACGACCGCCTGCAGCCTTGCCTCAGTGAACTTTACCTTCTCAGAAAAAATTTCTCAAAATTTCTTCGAAGTCTGAAGGGGATAGCTGACCGGACCCAATCTACTTCTTTTATTCAAACTGCACTCCATCACAGTTGGCCGTATGTTTCGACTTTGAGCCGGTCTCACGCGACTAGATGTCCAACGTTGCTGCTTTGATCTTTTTACTAAGAACTTTAAAACCTCATATCTCCAGTTCTACTGGTTGAATTCTTGTTGTTTTGGTGTCAAATAATTCATTAAACTGTACTCTTTTATTCTAAACTGGTTTGGGATTTGATTACAGTTTGTGTCCTGCATATATACTTTACAATTGCCTCTCAGTTAATCCTGACTGCTTTTTGTACCAAGCTACCCAAGGTAAGCACAGGTTACTTTAGTGACTTTTTCGGTTCACCCTACAAGGGATTGTGGCTGTTTCTTGACCAGGTCTCAAACACCAGTCAACCAATGTCCCAATTTCTCACATCAGCTTATGCCCAGAGTCCTAGATCTACCTGTGGTGATTTATAAGTAGTTAGGATGCACAAAGGTTTGAAGCATAGGCTATTTTCATGTTTATACAGGTTTAGCTGTTTTAACTATTACATGTCATTTGTTGCGACCCATTGTCGCCTGCCATAATGTCATTTTTGCTCTTGATGTATATTGCCCTACTTTTCTTTCTCCCCAGCCTTCTTTCTATGTCCATCATAAATGTCATTTTTGTTCTTGTTGCTTATTGGCCTACTTTTACCTTGATTTTTCTCCTTTATCTGTTTTCCTATGTCTTCAACAACCGTATGTAAAGCACTCTGATACCCACTTGGGTCATGTTCGCGCTATACAAAACGTTTTAAATAAATAAATAATGTTCTGCAGGATGTGGATGCATCGGTAAATTTAATTCATGTGACATTGCTGTTTTAGATTTGAACCATTGAATCAAGGCTGCGTCCTTTTTGGGCATGCTATTCACTTACAGCAACTGTCATGTTCCTAGATGGTATGAACCAGATTGATCTGAGTGAACCATATCCGGTAATAGTAGTGAAATCTTGCTTGCTATAAATGACATATCCAGATGATATTGGTGAGGTTACGGTAATTTCACTATTACAATCTCTCTTGAAGGCGGAGACAAAAGACTCCTCTTGTATGCCTCCGTATACAAAGCCAGAAGCTTAAGTTCTAGTAGAGGGGGAAAAAATCGTAGCACTCACTGAGGTAAGGGGATCATTGCTTCACAGAATTTTTTCTAGTGCTACGTTTTGTACAGCTTCTCGAATTTCTGGGAGTCTAGATGGGCATTTGATTCCTCTGTTTGTAGGGGACAGAATTTTCCCTAATCTCAACTATTCACTGCAGGATTGTTTCAAAGATGGTTTGTGTCTGTTTCTCTGTCTCCACTGCTACACCTTCTTTTCATTACTTGTTTAATGCTACTGGTACTCTAAACAAATGGGTAATGCTGTTGTCAATCAATTATAGATCCAAAGACCTGAGTTGGAGCTTAATTTTCTGTGAATTATTTCCTTTCCTCTATTGTGCATGGACCACTGCTTAGGGTGAGTTGGAGCAAATTAAACAGCCCTTCTAGTTTGAAATTCAGACAATCACCAGATGAGGATGAGCACCAGGACCGGAAGGCATCACTGGAACTATGTGTACCAGCGCACAGAGAAAAATCTAGAGAACCCATTGAGTGTGACTTGGGTGGACAACTAGGTATCTAGGTACAACTCAACACTGAATACCTCAATTTTTTCTGTAAGCCAGCCTATCCCTATTTTCTTTCTTTAGAATTGACCCTCAAAGTTTTCTGTTCTATATTCTATGAATCAAACAAATTCCTGAAGGTCAACAACTTGCTTTTGGAGCTCCTTCACTGAAAAACATGTTGCCGCTAACCTCAGCACTCAACTTTAAGTGACATTATCAGAAATCTTGTGGTGATCAGTGCTAAATATATCCACGTACATTCCTACAATATCTACTTTCATTTCTAGTGCCTCAGGGGATTTGACAATGACATCCAGGATGAGGTTCACCTTGTGTGGTGATGAAGGTCCCACCGTCGTGGCACTAAGTGGAGAGGTGTGGTGCAGCGGCCAGGGCAGCTGACTTCGGAGCACAGGGTTCACGGTTCGATCCCCGGCTCCGGCGGCAGCTCAGCTCAGCACCATGTGACTCTGGGCAATAGCTCACTTAATTTCCACTACGGCCCCCAGTGCCTTGAGACCCGTAAGGGTGAATAGCTGCGCTATATAAAAACGGACTTACTTACTTACCTAAGATTTGTGATGTCCAGTCCGCCGACCCTTAGCTACAAAAATCAATATATAGAGAAAGTCATGTGGGACTTATTTTAAGTCGGAGTAATCATCCAATGGTATGCAGGCTCTGAATTCTACTTCTTCACGTACAATATAGGGTTCATTTAAATCACGGCCATTCTTCCATCATATGTGTATTATTACATATGAAAATAAACACAAGTGTGGTGTGAAAAAGAGATTTAATAGTGCAGATGAATTAGTGCTTATATAAAACATAGAATAGACAATATTTACAACACCAACACACTGTACAATCCCCAATGGTTATATGCACTTCTAAGGGTTTAAAGTATCAAAGGTAGCTTTTATAAATTATCCAGCTCCTTCTGTTCATTTCAGCTCTCAACCATTGAGGGTTTTTTTGTTGACATTTTGACCCCAATATCTTTGAGGGGTCTCTTCAGGATGTCGTTGTCCACCTCACACACTACCACGGTGTTGAAATATCCAATTTCCAATCAATGAATTTATGGTCTTCAAAAATCATTTATAGGTGGGTATAAGTCACCATCTTGATTGTGTGGTGGGAGACTACCGTACTCCTCAACTTAATGCAACCACTCCTCAAGAGGCTCGAACAACCTGCATTGGCGCATGTAAGTCACTGTCTTTGTTAGGCAGTAGGATACCTCCGAGCTCCTCAATTCTCTACAACCACTCACCTCTGGGACAAAGAGGCTCAGTTCAGAATTTTTATCATTTCAGCTCAATGGTGCTCATCCAAAGTGTGAAGCACCAGAAGAATCAAGGTGTAGGTCAGCACCCTTGCCTCTGAAGTGTTACACTAAGTACCATCACTTACTCAATGCCTGATTTAGATCTTGGTGGGACTGGCCCTGCTGCCACTTTTTTGGTCCTCTTCCCACCTGCCGCCTTGGCGGTCAGCCTGCTCGATTTAGATGTTGGCTGGACACTAGAGGAAAGACCACCGCAGTCCCGTCGCCTCCACCAGAATCTTTCTCCCATGTGGACGGCCTCCGAGGCAGAAGCCGCTGTCGGAGGGAGGACCCCCAATATTCCAACAGTCCAGATTGCGATGTGTCTTCTTTCCTTCAAGGCAACAGTGGAAGCAAAACCTCCAAGCTCGAGTTGGCAGAATGGAAGAGGAATAGGTGAAAACCCACCTTTTTTTGGAGTCCCACTACCGATTCCGTCTTGTACGCCATTGTCCTGGTCCTTCCTGTGCTGCTGCTACTTGACCACAATGCTCAGCCACCTCATTGTTGCCAGAATCTAAGGTAGCCTTTTGTGGTGGATGTGGGTGTACATTCAATTGTGTGTATATGATGTTGGTGTGCAATGCTATATGTAAAAATAAATGGGCAGTACACATTACCTACATATACATTTTGACAGATTCACACTATATGTGTATATTTAGATGAAAATATGTAATACTTGCCTGTCTCCACACCATCAAGGCCTCACTCCATCAGGACTCCGCAGCCGGACACCGGCAGCACAACGGGAACATCTTAATCGACATGATGTCAACGGACTACTGTTAGCCAGCAGAAAAGACCACCGCAGTGGTCTACTGTCTATTACTGCAACATTAAATATGGTGGGCAGACCACTATTAGCTTGAAGGAGTACTTAGGATTACCGCCGTGTACCGCCATGATCTAAATCAGGCCCTTTCTCTAATGGGTAATCGCTCAGCATGCTGTCCTCCTATCCCACAAGGATAATAGGGAAGTTAAGAAGAGTGCTATATCCGCATCCCAGATGGAACATGTATTGCAAGTTTGGAGCTGTGAGTTAGTCGGGCCCCCTACTGAGCCACCATATCACGCCATGGGCAGTGGTGCTCCATAAGATACCTTACTCGCCCGGTGCTGTTTTTGTCCCAAGGGCCTCACTAACTGGCAAGGCAAGTCACAGGGACTATATTAGAGTGCATTCCTCTCCTGAGCCTGCTGCTTCCATGCATGTAGGTTAGAGTAATGCTCACACCAGTCTCTTCTCCTTCATCCTCGTGGTTATATGCCTGGTCTCTCAGTGGAAAAACAGAATCCTTAGCAAGTGCCAGCGCAAACAGACCATGCTCTGCCACCAGATCTCTCTGCACAGCTCTGCTCGTGAGGCTTGCCGGATTCTGAGGGCTCTCACACCAACCACTGCTAGACAGCTTCTGAACCAGTTTCCATGATATGGATGGCATTGGAAGCTTCAGGATTTTGGTAGGATAAAAGTGTGGCAGTGGGAGCTACTTAAACATGTGGATACGTCCATCTTTAATGGTCACATCCTCCTTGCTTGCACATCACACCAGGTTTTACCTGATGAAAATTCTACAGATAAAGCCCGCACTGGGCTCAATTAATATCCGATTTCATACCCAATTCGTGTGCAGATAGTAGAAAGCATTTAAACTGGGAATTTCCCGACCTGTTAAGAGGGCCGAAGTGATCCGAATTCTGAGTAAAACACAATAAAGAAGTAAATAAGTAATTTTGTGCAATTGCTATATTATTTTGTCTCACTGTACATATTAATCCACAGCCTGTCTTTTAAAAGTTACAAGGGATGTTGCACATTCACACTGCTTTATTTTTACATTAAATACTTTCTTGTGTTCTGCGAATCATTTCACACAACTTGCCTGAGACCATCATTCTAAAATACAATATAATACAATCTGTTTCTTATGACCATCTGCTTCATTTCAATAATGATGTTTCTCTTTCAGTTACTCGGCATTTGCAAAAGCATTTTATGATCAGCTACAATATTTAGCACCTGGAAATCTGTTTATTCAAATCTCAGTGGTTTTCACACATTGAGTTCATGCCTGATGCTCATAAACACTTTACTCAGAAAATGCGTTTGCGCTCCAGATTGTAAGCCTTTGATTGGAAAAGAGTTTTTATGATTCACTAATAGACCTCTTTTGGCTTTGGGATGGTGACCTATGATGCTGAAGGCCTCAGATGCAAAGCCTGATAGTTCCATTGCTACATTCGTGGGTAAAATACGATCCCTTTGAGCACATAATCAAGGATTGGCGAAACGATCAAGAGGGGGAAATATTGTAGACTTTTAATAGGGATCATTGCTATGGCATGTCTTGCCAAAAGACCTCGATAATTTAAATTGCTTTAAATCATTCAGGATATTAGGCAGCAGTCTTTGTTTGATGTGTTATTTTCTGACGATATTATATTTTCTTAGCGAGTTTTAAATGACTTAAAATAATCCAAGAAAACCAGAAGAATGTTACAGAATGAGTTTATCATATCTCATGTTTACTGTGGATTTGCACTATGTCTGACTTAACAGTAAGCCTGGGTGTTGAGCTCCGCTCCGTTGGTGGAGTTTGCAGAGTTTTCCACACTCCACGCTCCGCGGAGCATACACAGTACCCAAAAACTCCACTCTGCGAAGTGGAGTGGAGTTTCTTTCCTTGCTTGCGCTCGTCAACATCAAGTTGGCAAACGTGAGCGGGGAAAATCCACCTCCTAGCGGGATTTTTTCTTGCTCACACTCGCCAAGGTCGAGTTGGCAAGTGTGAGTGAGGAAAATCAACCTCCTGGTGAGAGTTATGAACATGGGTGGTCGAATTTCTCAATGCGAGTGGTCGCGGCAGGTCGCGACCACTCGCGTTGAGAAACCTTCCTCTCGCGTTGAGAAAACTGACGCTCGAGTAGAAAATCTACTTGAGCAGCAGAAAGGAAGCTGCGCCCTTTGGCGCTGCACATGGTGCCATTCGCGATGATTATACAGCGAGGGACAAACACCCGGCGCTCAAAATCACCGCGAACAGCATGACCTTAACCCACTCCGTCGCTCACGGAACTTTGGCAATTTGAGGTAGTTCGTGCTTAGGCCTCTGTAACTTTTTGTCCACATAAGGTATCCACAACAAATTTGCGCCCTTTTTTTACAAAATCCTGAGGATTCTAAAGGTGCCCAGTATTTGCAGACTACTGGAGGAGACCGAGAAATTAGTCAAAATACTGCTAAATTTTGTTTTTGGGGGGAAATGGGAAAAAGTGCTGCAGAAGAAAGTGTCTGGTTTTCCCCTGCAAATGGTATCAACTAAGGGATGGCAGTGCTAAAATGGCCATCTTCCCCGATTTCAGTAACAGGCAGACTTTTGTCAGAAACCAACATTTTCTACACAGTTTTAGCATTTTACTTGGACATAGTCTATTTTCCCAATTTTTTGTGCTTTCAGTCATGTTCCAGTTAGTGGTAGAAATGGGTGTGAAACCAATAATGGATCCTGGAAAGGTATACATTTCTGTAAAGTAGACAAAATTCTGAATTCACCAAGGGGTCATTTGTGTAGATCCTTCAAGGTTTCCAATAGAAAATAACATTTGAAATTAAAAAATAATGAAACTGAGTTGAAAAAAACCCAGTCTTTTGTGCCTACATGTTCACCTCTAACTTCTTCTAAGTATAGCAGATTTTTGTAAACAATATACCATTACATTTGCTGGACCCTTCTGGTTGCAGGGATATATAGGACCTGTAGGTTAACCAAGAACCCGAGGTACCCAGATCCAATAACTGAGCTGCGCCTTGCAATGGTTTTTAATTGTGTACCGGGTATACAACAATTCATTTGGTAAAATATAAAAAGCGAAAAATCGGTATCAAGGAAACCTATGTATTTACGAAATGGGAACAAAATATGGAGTTTAGAAGCAGTGGTTATCTGCACATCTCCAAATCTTTGAATACCGATACTAGCATGTGAATTAGAGGGCATTTTTCAAAATGACTTCGTTTTTACACCTTGTCTTACATTTGGAAGGCAGAAATGCATAGTACATCAATTGGTAATAACACTTTTTCTACTATTCTGTGTTCCCCTACGTCTCCCGATAAAAATGATAGCTCACTTGTGTAGGTAGGCCTAGTGCCCGTGACAGTAAACAGGCCGAAACACAACGTGGACACATCACATTGTTCCAGTGAAAACTGACCTTTTTTTCTCAATGTGCCTAGCTGTGGATTTTGGACCCTAACTCAGCCGGCACATGGAGAAACCTAGCAAATCTGTACATTTTATAAAACTAGACTACCAGGGGAATCCAGAATAGGTGATTTGTGTGGCTCTCACTGGTTTCTGTTACCCAGAATCCCCTGCAAACCTCAAACTTTTTAAAAAAAAACATATTTTCCTCAGTTTTCTGTGATGGAAAGTTTTGGAATCTGCAGGAAGCCACAAACTGCCACCCACCCAGCATTTCTCCAAGTCTCCGGATTAAAATGGTTACTCCCTTGTGTGGGTATGCCTAATGCCCGCGACAGGAAATGGCCCAGAAAGCAAAGTGCGCATATCACATTTTTCAAGTGAAAACTGACCCTTTTTTCGGAATGTGGCTAGCTGTGGATTTTGGACCCTAACAAAGAAACTTAGCAAACCTGTACATTTTTGAAAGCTAGACACCCTGGGGAATCCAGATTAGGGTGACTTCTGTGGCTCTCACCGGGTTCTGTTACCCAGAATCCCTTGCAAACCTCAAACTTAATAAAAAAACAAATTTTCCTCACATTTCTGTGATGGAAAGTTCTGGAATCTGTGGGGAGCTACAAAGTTCCACCCACCCAGCAATTCCCCATGTCTCCCAATAAAAATGATACCTCACTTGTGTGGGTAGGCCTAGTGGCCGCGGCATGACAAGGCCCAAAATGCAGCATGGACACATCACATTTTTCCAGTGAAAACTGTCCCTTTTTTCACAATGTTCCTAGCTGTGGATTTTGACCCTAGCTCAGCAGGCACCTAGGGAATCCTAGCAAACCTGTACATTTTCAAAAACTATACACCCAGAGGATTCCAGGATGGGGGGACTTGTGCGGCTCTCACCAGGTTCAGTTACTCAGAATCCCTTGCAAACATAAACCTTTGTAAAAAAACAAATTTTCCTCACATTTCTGTGATGGAAAGTTCTGAAATCTATGGGAAGCCACAAACTTCCACCCATCCATCATTTCCCCAAGTCTCCCAATAAAAATGGGACCTTACCTGTGTGCGTAGGCCTAGTGCCTGTGACAGGAATCAGCCCAAATCGCAGCATGGACACATCACATTCCAGTGAAAACTGACCCTTTTTTCGCAATTTGCCTAGCTATGGATTTTGGACCCTAGCTCAGCCGGCACCTATGGAAATCTAGCAAACCTGTATATTTATGAAAGCTAGACACTCAGGGGAATCCAGGATAGGGTGAGTATGTGGCTCTCACCAGGTTATGTTACCCAGAATCACTTGCAAACTTCAAACTTTGCAAAGAAATCCACATTTTCCTTCCGTTTCTGTGATGGAAAGTTCTGGAATCTGTGGGGAGCCACAAACTTCTACCCACCCAGCATTTCCCCATGTGTCCCGATAAAAATGGTACCTCACTTGTGTGGGTAGGCCTAGTGCCCACAATAGGAAAAGACCCAAACGGCAGTGTGGACACCATATTTTTCCAGCAAAAACTGACCCTATTTTTACAATGTGCCTAGCTGTGGATTTTGGACCCTTGCTCAGCCCGCACCTAGGGATGTTTAGCAAACCTGTACATTTTTAAAAATTAGACACCTAGGGGAATTCAGGATGGAGTGACTTGTGTGGCTCACGCCAGGTTCTGTTACCCAGAATCCCTTGCAAACCTCAAACTTTGTAAACAAAAACACATTTTCCTCATATTTCTGTGATGGAAAGTTCTGGAATATGTGGGGAGCCACAAACATCCAGTCACTCAGCATTCCCCAAAGTCTCCCAATAAAAAATGGTAACTTACTTGTGTGCGTAGGCCTAGTGCCCGCAACAAGAAACGGACCAAAACGCAACATGGTCACATCACATTTTTCCAGTGAAAATGGACCCTTTTTTTGCAATGTGCCTAGCTGTGGTTTGGGACCCTAGCTCAGCCGGCACCTAGGAAAACGTAGAAAACGTATACCTGTTTTAAAACTAGGCACCCAGGGGAATTCAGGATGGGGTGATTTGTGTGGCTCTCACCAGGTTCTGTTACCCAAAATCCCTTGCAAACCTTAAACTTTGTAAAAAAAAAAAAACATTTCCCTCATATTTCTGTGATTGAAAGTTCAGTAATCTGCGGGGAGCCACAAAATTCCACCCACCCAGCATTCCTATATGTGTCCCAATAAAAATGTACCTCACTTGTGTGGGTAGACCTAGGGCCACATGCATCAAAGGAAAAACCGGTCGCAAACGGGCAGATTCTCAGAATCTGCCCCTTTGCGACCGGTATTTTTGCATTTGGGATGCATCATCCCAAATGCAAAAATTGCAAATTAAGTAATCGCAAAATTTGCGATTACTTAAATTGCAATTGATTTAAGGAATCGCAAATTGCGATTCCTTAAATGCAATGCATTAAACAAAATTATTTAGGGATTTCGCTAATAAGAATCGCAAATTACCATCAATCTAAAGTGCATTTTTCAAAGTCACATGTTACACACACACATGCCCTTGGGGCATGTGTGTGTGCAACATGTGGTTAAATTGTGAATTCAGGGGTGCAACAGGGTATCCTTTTGGCACCCTTACACCCTTGAAATTGCATGCGCAATTTGCGAGTACCTATTGGGTACTCGCAAATTGTGCATGCAATTCTATTGATTCCTATGGGCCTCTAGGCCCATAGGAATGAATGGGTAGCAATTCCTTAATTGCGAATCGCAATTTGCGAGTCGCAATTAAGGAATTTTAGGGAATCGCTATTTTTGTAAGAATTCCTACATGCATAGGCATTTGTGATTCCTTATTAGCGAATCCTTAATATTCGCTAATAAGGAATCGCAAATTACATTTTTGATGCATGTGCCCCCTAGTTCCCGCAAAAGGGAAACGGCCCAAAACGCAACGTGGACACATCACATTTTTCCAGTGAAAACGGACACTTTTTTCGCAATGTGCCTAGGTGTGGATTTTGGACACTAGCTCAGCCAGCACCTAGGCAAACCTTAGAAATCTGTAACTTTTTCAAAACTAGACACCCATGAGAATCCAGGATGGGGTGACTTGTGTGGCTCTCACCAGGTTCTGTTACCCAGAATCCCTTGAAAACCTCAAACTTTGCAAACAAAAACACATTTTCCTCACATATCTGTGATGGAAAGTTCTGGAATCTGCGGGGATCCACAAACTTCCACCCACCCAGCATTCCCCTAATTCTTCCGATACAATTGGCACCTCAAATGTGTGGGTAGGGCTAGTAAACATGATAGGAAACTGCCCATAACGTAGCATGGACACATCACATTTTTCCAGAGAAAACGGACCCTTTTTTCTCAATGTGCCTAGCTGTGGATTTTTCACCCTAGCTCTGCCGGCACCTCGGGAAACCTAGCAAACCTGTGCATTTTTGCAGACCTCAAACTTTGTAAAAAAAACACATTTTCCTCACATTTCGGAGATGGAAAGTTCTGTAGTCTGCAGGGAGCCACAAACTTCCTACCACCCAGCATTCCCCTATGTGTCGCACTAAAAATGTACCTCACTTGTGTGGGTAGACCTAGTGCCCGCAAAATGGAAACGGCCCAAAACGCAACGTGGACACCACATTTTTCCAGTGAAAACTGACCTTTTTCCATAATTTGCCTAGCTGTGGATTTTGGACCCTAACTCAGCCGGCACCTAGGGAAACCTGTATATTTTTCAAAACTAGACAGCCTTGGGAATCCAGGATGGGGTGCCTTGTGTGGCTCTCACCAGGTTTTGTTACCCAGAATCCCTTGCAAATCTCAAACTTTGTTTTAAAAAAACCCACATTTTCCTTATATTTCTGTGATGGAAAGTTCAGGAATCTGCAAAAAGCAACAAACTTCCACCCACCTAGCATTTCCCCAAGTCTCCTGATAGAAATAGTACCTCACTTGTATGGGTAGACGTAGTGCCTGCGACAGGTAATGGCCTAAACCATAGTGTGGAGACTTTAAAATTATTGATCACAAAAAAGACTTTGGGGCATATTAGCAAGGGCTCATCGCCACTTTAGCGGCACTTTTTTGATGCTAAAGTGGTGATATTTTTATTGCCCTATTAGCAAGCTGTCGCTAACAGGCGGTTCAGAAATGAATTCCAGGGTTCACGGTTGGGTCTGTAGTGCAAAGGTTATTCTTGGGTCGCACTCACTGTAGTGGGAACAGTGATCGTCATGTCTCAGCTATGCAACACCTACTCTACTGTTGCAATGTGCCTAGTATTAGTATTTATTAGAATGGAATGCGATGTCATGGCATGCATCGCAACTATATATGTGCCTTTGGCACATGAGTGGTACGCCCGCTGTGCATGGGCGCACAGCGGCCACCATTGAGAAGTGCGGAGGGGGGTGTCTGGACAGCTGTGAGGTGGTAAACCCCGTAATGAACACTGGATGGTGCGTGGCCACGGGGATGTGTGTGTGAGCGTGTGTAGTTAAGAATACATTGAGGGAAGTCTCACCTCTAAGCTGTGTCCCGTGTCTACGTAGCTCCTGCCCTCCTGCGTCTGCTTCCAGGAAAAGGAAGTAGGCAGCCTCGCATGAGTCATTCACAACGCTGCGATGCGGCGGTGGTATTATAATTTGGCAACAGGACAAGTCATGCAGCCAGGGGCCGGAAGGGTGGCATGTTCTCCATGCAGGCTGCAATGCAGCCTGCATTGCGAACAGAGAAGTGTGCATGTCTGCATTGGGTGGCCTGAGTGGGCCGACCAAACAGTCATTGCGCACATGAGTGTGCATGCCAATCTGCACATTCCCTGCTCCGTGTTTGGAGCAGTCCTACCCACCCGCCCAACCCCTGAGGATACATAGCATGATTACATCCGTTATTTATCCCTTGTTTGTCCCTTTTTTAACTGTTTCATTGGCTTCTCTGAGCCCGCACTACACGCTTCCCGCCGCTGCTGCCCCTGTCCTCGCACATTCCCAGCTGATTGTTCCTCCGCCCTCCCCTACTTAATGGCGGACGCTGTGCAATTGCGCAGCGGACAGGCGCTGCTGGCGCACAGAATGCGCACCTAAGACAAGCCCGTCTGCGCACGTGTGCAACCCAACCGCGACCAGCGCCAGTAAGACTGGATCACGGGCCACCCACTGCTACGGCACAGCCACCCTCCACGCACTCAAACCCGGGAAAGTCAGAGACTGACAACAGGCCTTGGCAAACACTACCCACGGTCAGTTCTCCTGCCTCCACTGCCGCTGGAGCTAAACCACCACCCCGGACTCCAACACAGCCGACACCAGCACCGGCTACACCCTAGGATGCATCCCCCTCAACGGGCGCTCCATGCACATACACGCCGTGGAAATCTGGAACCTACTCGACTCTCTCTTGCCCGACATCGCCTTCTTCAAGGAGACCTGGACCAACGCCTCCTCCGCCCCCGACATCAAGACCGCCATCCCGGATGGAGACAAGATCCAGAGGAAGGACCGCACCAACCATCCGGGAGGGTGCCTCGCCATTGCACACAAGAGCACCCTCTGCCTCACCACCCCCAGCGAACCTTCCCCTCCGCCAGACACCTGCACTTCCAGATCCAGACCAGCCACAACTCCACACTCCGAGGAACCCTCGTCTACAGACACCCCGGGCCCCGGACACACAAGCCAGCCCACCATCTCCACCTGGACGCCAGTCACAGCCGAAGACACAGCCTTAACCATGAAAGGCATGCACTTGTGGGCCCCCACCAACCCATGCCCTCCCACATCTACCACAGACCTGCAGCCGCCATCACACACGAACTGCAATGCACCATCAACACCACATTCAAGACAGGCACCTACCCAGACGACTGAAAGCGTGCAGAAGTCTGGCCCCTTCTCAAGAAGACCACAGCTGACCCCACTGACCTCAAGAACTACCGGCCCATCTCGCTCCTCCCCTTCGCAGCAAAGTTGCAAAGTTGCAGAGTAAACAGTCAACAGGGAAGTGACACAATTCATTGATGACAATGCCATCCTCGACCCGTCCCAATCCAGATTGCAAACCAACCACAGCAACAAGGCCATCTTACTGGCCGCCACAGACGACATCCGCACACTCCTGGACCAAGGCCACTCCGCAGCCCTCATCATACTCGTCCTTTCAGCGGCCTTCAACACCGTCTCCCACCACACACTAGTCGCAAGACTACACGACGCCGGCATACAAGGAACAGGCCTCGACTGGATCCGATCATTCCTCCCCGGAAGAAGCCAAAGGATCAGACTGCCAACCTTCCTCTCCATTCCCATGTAAATCACCTGCGGAGTCCCAGAGGGTTCATCTCTGAGCCCGACCGTCTTCAACATCTACATGGCACCCTGGACGCCAACGTCCAATAACACGGCCTCAACATCGTATCCTACGCTGATGACACACAGCTCATCCTCCCCCTCACCAAAAAGACCACCACCGCCAGACTCAACTTCCAGTACGGAATGCAGTACGTCGCAGTCTGGATGACCAACAGCTGCCTGGAGCTCAACGCCGGGAAGACAGGAGTCCTTGTCCTTGGAACCACACCTTCAGCATGGGACAACACCTGTTGTCCTTAGCCCTCGGAAGCCCACCTACCCCCTCGGACCACGCCAGAAACCTCGACATCATACTCGACCCATCCCTCACCATGAACGACAGGTCTACGCCGTCACCTCCAGCTGCTTCAAAACCCTCCGCATCCTACGCAAGACCTTCAAATGGATACCCCCAGAGTCAAGGAAGACAGTCACCCATGCACTCATCACCAGCAGACTGGACATTGGAAACGCACTCTACGCCGCCATTTACAAGTCCATACTCCGCAAACTACTGACATTACAGTACAACGCCGTCAGACTCGTCCTCGGCATCCCCCGGCACTAACACATCAGCCGATACCTACGTAGACTCCAGTGTCTCCCCGTGGTGATAAGAGTCACCTTCAAAATCATCACTCATGCCTCTGAATGCCTACACAACAACGTAACCAAATACCTCAACAACAGAATCAACTTCCACGTACACAAATGAGACATCCGATCTTCCAACCTCGCACTGTCCGAAACGCAGTGCATCCACAGAGCCAGAGCATGCAGGAGATCCTTCTCCCACATTGCATCCAATACCTGGAACGAGCTACCAGCAGACATCAGAGGTGCCCCCTCCCTGAACACCTTCAGGAAGACCCTCAAGACCTGGCTCTTCGGCTTACAGATCTGCGGACCCCCACCCCTCAGTGCCTTGAGACCCTCATGGGTGTGTGGCGCGCTTACAATTCCCCTGAGTGATTGATTGATTGATTGAGTTATCATCATGTGATGATTGTTCCTCTTCTGCACTGCTTAAGGTGGTGGGGCAACGCTCTTCCAACATAGCAGTAGACCCGCCACTGGGGGTGCGTCATCTACGTTTGATAGGTATGAGCAACTACCCCCCCGGCCCTCCTGCGCTACGCGTCCCACCTTCTCCTTACCTGGACATTGACCCCGTTGCGCAATCCACTGCACTCTCTCCACATCTGTGACTCAGCCAGCAGGAGCCTGAGACAGGTGTGCTTCACTGGGCTGGGTACAGCAGTCACCGCGTAGTCGGCTGGTGGACCGCCCGATGCAGTTGATGCAGCAGGGCTCCCTTAGGCGTGTAGTTGCAGCGCTCAGTCCACACAAGTTCGGTGTCACACAGGGGCCTCACCCTCCAGGGCGTCCGGCCAGGCCAACATCATCCGTCCTGTGATGCAGGGAGACGGCACCCACCATTGGTAATCCCCTCCGTGCACGCCGGTGATCATAGTATGCAAAGCGGACATCACTACGTTGGTGCGCAGGATCACCTCTATCATTGACTGCACCAAGGTGCGCAAGGTGGGCTTCTCACAACGGTCAGCAACTTGTCTCCATGCAACCTGCCAGACTTCACCACCAGGTACGGGTGAGCGTCGCACATCAATGTCTCTCACCACAGCTCATCGACTCCACATCTACTCCACATCCCACTCCAGGCCACAGACGCAGGTCCAGCGAGGGATCCAGGAACCAGACGCAGCTCCAGAGAGGGATCCAGGAACCAGACGCAGCTCCAGCGAGGGATCCAGGAACCAGACGCAGGTCCTGCGTGGGGACCAGGATCTCATCCTGGTCAACCGGGATGTTGAGTGGCTTGAGGGGGTTGTTGGTGTGTGCTGCACTATGCCCTGGCTGCTCAAATCTGCATTAATCCTTTTTTTTGGTGCATCTTTTATGTTGGAGGTGGCCAGATAGGCTAAGTCAGAAATTGCGGGTTAGCGTGCCTTTTTCCATCGCTAAGGGCTTATCGCTGGATTCCACCCGCTATCGCCGGTTCCATTAACGCCGTCGCGTTACTGTTAGCGACGGTTTTCGCCGCTGATCCCTGCAGCTATCGCCTGTTAGCAAAACGTTGCTAATACGTCGCTAACAGGGCGATTACTTGCAGGGATCGACGGCGATAGAAAAACTAGCGCTAACCTAGGTTAGCGATAGTTATCGCCATTTCTTGCTAATATGCCCCTTGGTTTTGCGAGGGAGTCACCTGCATTTTTGGTCCTGGGCTCGGTGGGCATCTAGGGAAACCTACCAAACCCAGACATTTCTGAAAAATAGACACCCAGGGGAATCTAAGGAGATGTGGCTTGCATGGATCTCCCAACGTTTTCCTACCCAGAATCTCCTGCAAACCTCACATTTAGCTAAAAGAAACACATTTTCCTCACATTTCTGTGTGGGATAGTTGTGGGATCACCAGGCAGACACAAATTTCCTACTAGGCAGCCAAATACCCATGACAGGGAAGGGCCCAAAACCTATTGTGGAGACATCAACATTATCTAGCACAAAACAGCCTGGTTTTGCAAGGGGGTCACCTGCGCTTTTGGTCCTGGGCTCGGGGGCCATCTAGGGAACTCGACCAAACCGAGGCAGTTCTGAAAACTAGACACTCGGGGGAGTCCAGTGAGGTGTGGCTTGTATGCATCCCCCAAAGTTTTCTTTCCCCCGGGTGTCTACTTCTCAGAAATGTCTGAGTTTGGTAGGTTTCCCTAGATGGACGCCGAGCCTGGGGCCAAAAACTCTGGTGCCACCCCATGCAAAACCAGGTTGTTGTGTGATAGATTATTTTGCTGTCTCCACAATACATTTTGGGCCCTTCCCTGTAGCAGGCACTTGGCCCACCCACACAAGTGAGGTACCATTTTTATCAGGAGAACCGGGGGAATGCTGGGTGGTAGGAAATTTGTGTCGGTCTAGTGATGCCACAACTTTCCCACACAGAAATGTGATGAAAATATGATTTTTTAAGAAAAAAATCGAGGTTTACACCGAGGGATTAACAGAGGGGCACCGGCCCCCAACCCAAGGCTGCAGGGAGAAGAGGGCCCAGCTAGAGGCCCCCAAAGTCGCTTTCCGACAGGCTTTCCATGTCAGAAAGCCCAGTATGGAAGCCTGTCGGAAACCAACATCGTAATCGCTATGGCAGAAACGCCATCCTTAGGGATTACGGTGAGGCCTCCGAGTGGCCGACGGGCTCCTTGAGCCTGTCGGAATCCAGCCGGAATGACCGGAAGGTTTCACTTTCGACGGCCTGCATTGTACTGCGGCGGTTGGAAGTGAAACCTACGATGTGACTCAGAAAGTCTCCGACCTGCAAGCGGAGGGTTTCCAAGTCACATAGTAATCAGGCCCTCAATAGTTATGCTCCATTTTATTGGTGGCATAAGCAGGCAATGCAGTGTAATTTAATTTAGCAGTGTACATGCAAACATGGCTTTGGTGTATACATGAACTCTTCAGTGCCAAGGTCAGCCGATCCAGCTACAGAGTGATGTTTAATAGCACAGCACTCTGTAGATGGATGTCTGTATTGCACATGTGAGGATTGTAGTTCAACTACTATACCCTAACACAGGCATACTGGCACATGCATCAACAATGCCATTTGCGATTCCTTATTAGCGAAAAATAAGGATTCGCTAATAAGGAATAGCAAAAGGCTATGCATGTAGAATTCGCTTTAAAAATAGCGATTTCTAAACATTCCTTAATTGCGACTCGCAAATTGCGAGTCGCAATTAAGGAATACCTCCCCCTTCATTCCTATGGGCCTAGGAATTTGCGATTCCTTAAATGCAATGGCAGTTTAAGTAATCGCAATTTAGAGATTACTTAAATTGCGATTTTTGCATTTGGGATGATGCATCCCAAATGCAAAAATACCGGTCGCAAAGGGGCAGATTCTGAGAATCTGCCCGTTTGCGACCGGTTTTTGCTTTGATGCATGTGGGCCATAGTCCTTTTTATTTAGCAGACATACTGCACATGCCTCAGGCATTACAGTATATCAGATAAAATGGGGCTGTCATGGCGTACATCAGTGCATCCTTAGGCCAATGAGGAGCCAAACAGTGCAGCAGGGGCAGGATCCCCAGCAGAGTCTCAGATTCTGATAGGGCTGTGCATCCCATCCTACCAAAAATGTGGCAGAGGGCTTGAGGTAGGTCTTTCACTTAAACCTGGCCCTGTTGCTCTGTCTGGCTCCTCGTTAGAAATCATGCCTTGACGGTTCCTATGTTCATTGCTGGATTCATGCTCTGCTGCTGCCATGGAGTCTCTGAGTTGCCAGAAAAGGAAAAAAAGGTAGGTAAAAGAAAATCAACTTTTTTTCTTTGTGCATGTGTGAGTTAAAGTATGTTTGTGAGTGACTGAAAGAATGAGATTGAGTGATAAAGTGTGTTAATTTAGTTTATGTAAGAGTGTCAATGAGAGTGAAACAGTGAGAATCAATGAGTGAGTAAGAATAAGTGAAAGTGAGCACAAAGGGGTAAATATAGCAGTGTGAGTGAGTTAGAATGCAGGAGTGAGGTGGAGTGGAAGTGAGTTAGGTGGTCTCTATCAATGGTGCAGCAGGTGCAGTCGCACCAGGGACCAGCGACCATGGTGCAACTGCACCTGTTGCACTTTTATAGCAGACCACCTGTACTCCAGGAGTTCAAATCAAAGTCCTCTATACCAGTATTTGTAAGTGAGGTTCAGTGATTTTGAAAGTATGAATGTGTAAAAGTGTGTTTGTGAGTTAGAAATAGTGAGTGTGAGTGAATGGGTAATCTGTGTGTGAGGGCAGCCAGGGCAAATTTTGAAATTATGAGATCAACCAGAGGTGAGGATTACTCCCCACCATTTTCAGGGATCACCAGCTGCCAAAAGACAAAACTGTTTACAGTTCTAGCCTTTTTACTCTCCTACATCTAAGCAGCACTGTGATTTCTGAAAGACGAGTTTTTCAGGTTGCTTACCATTGATCACTGATAAACACACATCCGTTTGTGGTTTACTAAGACAGTATTTCGAATGTCAAAACTGAATTTATTGGCTTACTTCATAATAAAACACCAAGTCTGATATAGTGGAATTATTCTGAGCAGTAGACTTACTCAGTAGATTTTCCAGTTCAATAGTAGTCTTGCAACAGCAGTTGAACTGACCAGTAGGACTGGAATTACCAGGTCAGAATTGACCATTTCTGAGAGCTAATTGTGCACTTGAACCATGCAATAACGAGTGTAATGGGGAATACTTACTTTTGGGAAAATGTGTGCTTTCTTTAATCTTCTCAGTTTAACACTCTCATTTAACACTGGCTCTAATAGGGTGGTAAATGGAAGCACCAGGCCAGTACAGGTTTAGGGAGATGGGGTGGGGGTTGGGAGGGATCTTGCTGGCACCCATATGGTTAGGCTGGGGTGAGCTGTGGTTGCCTCCTGAGGTATTGATAGGGATGGGGCATGGGGGCACTCAGCCCCTGCATGCTGCCTCTGACCCAGGTCTGTGCTATCACCATCTCGCTGGGTCTAGTCTTACTTTCAGACATGCTGTTGTGGGGTCAAAGTTGGGATGAAGATGGAATCTGTTGTCCAGTGTGCTGGCTGTGTGCCCCAAGCCTCTTCCTCTAGTGCTGCCTGGACACTTAGGGCCTCATTTATGAGGTTTTACCGTAGGCCTTCCTGCTGCGTAGCCCTACGGTAAATGAAAAGGGCAGGAATGCATCGTATCTATGAGATTCCTGTCCTTTTCCCCTGCGCCGGCGCACAATGGGCTGCCTTGCGCCAACGCAGGCACCTTTGCACCTTTGCGCAATGGTGCAAGGGTGCCTGCGTTGCTGGGATGATTATTTCTGTGCAGGAAGGGAAACCTTCCTGCACAGAAACAATCAGAAGCAGAATGCAGCACACATAGAAAAAGGAAAAACGAGGAGAAATAAAGATATTTCTCCTCATTGTGCCTCCCTTACTCCTCCCCAGGCCAATTTTTGGCGCTGCCTCAAATTTACGATTTTTCATTAATCTGGGTCAGTGTCACTTAGCCATGGATGTTGATGGCAACGGCTCCAGCAACACCCATTGCACGCCCCTTTAACGCAGAAAACTGCGTTAAAGGGAGCCATATTTACGAGGAAGCATTAATTAAGCCAAAATAAATGGCTTAGTGCTGCCATGAAAATATGGAGCAGGCTCCTGCGCCAGGGAACATCACAAAAAGTGACGTTCCAGCAGCGCAAGGGGCCTCATAAATGAGACCCTTACTGCTTATGGGTTGTGGGTGGGTTTCAGTCAGTGGTGATATCCATAAGCCCTGGGCACTTCTTGAGGTCTGACTCTGCATTTGCCACTCTCCTGGTAGGATGCGAGTGCGGTTCCGAGGGAGGTGGAAGGAAGGCTGGGGGGAGCGTGGCAGCTCTACCCATGGTGCAGAATTGGATGGGCTGTACACCTGCCTGCACATCCGGCCCTCTGTAGATACCTGCTGTCAGCAGACATCAGCCAGGTTTTACCAAGTGTACAATCGCACCTAGTAATACATACCTGAGGGCTTATTTATGAGAGGCTTGCACCGCCGGAGCATCACTTTTTTTGAAGCGCCGGCAGGGCAAGCATCTCAATCATATATATGAGGCCACGCACAGCCACTCTGCCTAGCTGTGCATTGCCTCATTGATATAGAGTAAGACAAAGCAGCACAAGTCGCTGCACTACCATACTTTGTGCCAAGGAGGCATTCAAAGCGCGTTTGCTGTGGGTTTTCCCATGCAACACTCATGGATTTTGACAATGCTCCAGGTTTACCTAATCATATAAACCTGGAACAGCACCAAAACCTTATGCCTCCCCAGAAGAGGCATAATGAGGAGAAATATTTTTCTGCAGTACACATCAGAAGAAGAAAACGCCTCTCAGGATTGTTTTTGTGCAGGAAGGTGCCCCTTCCTGCACAAAAACAATCCTGCCTGCAATGGAGGCACCTTTGAAGCATGGTGCACCAGTGCAAGGGAAAAGGACAGGAATGCTCCGTATTCCATAAATATGGTGCATTGCTGTCCTTTCACATTGGCGTAGGGCAGCGCAGCAAGAAAACATTCGGCTCTGTCCTATGCCAATTCACCACAAATGATGCCCCTGGTGTTTCCTGATCTGCAATTAATGCATGAAGTAAAATCCCACCGGTAATCCCAGCTGCTGAAACAAATCACCCACTTTTAATGGCCTTGAGTTGATTTACCCAGCAGATACTGCTCCAGGCCATTCGCAAAAGGGACCCGTGTCGGTTCGTCTAATTGTTTTGCAACTTGTTCTAACTGGAAAAAAAATTCTCTTGCTGCATAATTTTTCTGAAAATTTTACTATTTTGTCATTGAATATTGCCTCTATAGATAAGCTTGCTAATAAAGGCACAAACGTTACAGAAATGTCTCATTATTACATTATGGGGCATTTTTTCCCCTTGCACACCATTACAAATATTTCTTGAAAGTAGCAGGAGGTATGCTCTAATAGGTCACACCTGTCAATTTTTGAAAAGAAATCTCGAGTCGCCATCACTCTTTTGTTGCCCTGAGCCATTTTGTTGAAGTAACCCGCAGAAGCAACGTTTCCATAGGTTATTCCCCAAAACTGCAGGATAAGTTTAAAACTGTTTGTCACTAGTGCTAATATGTCAATACGCACATAAGTGTTATGTTAGGGCCAATTGTGTTTTTTACTACACTGACTTTGGGTTCAAAGTGTGAATGTGCAAAGTTGCCAAATACAGCACCACCCATTTTTTTTTTGGGTTAAATGTCGCTAATTCACAAGCCACAGCTGGCAAAATTTAAATAAAAGTGATAGATAAGGGCCCTGTACACCAGCAGAAGACTTCCCTTTGGAGTGAGGCCTGCAAATGCACTACTTAGCAGTCATCAACTTTTCCATGATTGGCCAACCTTCTAAGGTAGTTGTGAAAGAAGAGGAAGCTACAGGACAGTCTCAATCGTGAGTGTAAGCCTGCTCAATGCTAGGTAGGCCTTGAAAGACTACAGAAAAACATGGCCAATTATGTTTGGTGGGATATCAACCTATTGTGAATGGGATGGATGAAGTTATCCCACTTTTCAGGAATACTGTTTCATTTGCCCATCACTAATTCAAACTCCTCATTAAAATCTTTCCAAATCCTTTTCTGTCACAAAACATTAAATAACTATATTATGCAAAATACATTTTATTCATTTTATTTGCATACTGAGCTGTTAACTGAGCAGTGTTTTCAAGGACTCTGGTACTAGAGATGCAATATATTTGATTAGAGGGGCAGGGCAGTTTAACCTAAGCAGCCCATTCAGTGATGAGTTCCTGCTGTAAACGTCACCCTCAGGAAGGGCAGGCATCCTAGAGTAGGAGAGCATGGATAAAACGTTTTGGACTGGGTTGCAAAGAAAAAGGATACTAGAGTAATGAAGCTGTAAATGAGTGAATGCCAACATCTGCTGAGCAGCAACAATCCACCTGAGCTCCTCACAATCAGTGGTAAATGGGCCATGGGTTTTAATGCAAGCATGGAAACTGGTCCCTTCACCACATCAGGGTAATAAATGGTAGCAATAGTTGGATGCAGTGGGCCCGTTGCATGCTTGAGACCCAGTGCCTGTACAACTGCAGCATCAGGGTTTACTGCACCCATGCCTGTGGCCTTGAGCAGCAGCGGGAGCAGTTTCCCAATAACACAATGGGCCCCTAAAACTGCCCCCATTTATTTCTTAACTTTCCAAACTCCCCTTTCAGATTCTTTATGAAGTTTAAAACAAATTTGGCATCTATTGGATCAGCTGACTTCACACCCACTCCTAAAAACCATATCTCTCTTAGTCATTAAAAAAATCTATGCACCTGAATAAAAAACTGGCCTTTTCTGCAAACCAAATCCTCCTAAAAGAAACAAATGCATCAACCTCATAAGAAGAATTACCCTAAAAACAAAATAATATATAGTACATAGGAGTGAGAAATTAGTTTATTGATTGAATGGGAGTGACCCCTGTTCAAGAAACAGCCACACTCCCGGTCACAGTGAACCAAAAAAGTCACTAAATTAACATGTGCTTAACCCTCTGGTTGCTTGGCACAAAACTTAGAGGCAAGGTGTAAAGTATTCATGAAGCACACTACCAGTAAAAAGTGAAACAATATAAGAAAAATCCTACAACAATTTAGAAAAATAGAGTAAATTGTAATAACTTATTTGATACCAAAATGACAAAAATCCAATCAGTAGAACCAGATTATGAATTTTTAAAGTTTAAGGTTGAAAACTAGCACCTTAAATAACAAAGCATTAACTGCAGACATCTAGTCATTTAAGACAAGATCAAAGTTGAAAATATGGCAGACTGTGATGGAGCGTGGGTCGGATACAAAGTGTTGATTGAGCCCGTTGGTGCTTACCTTTATACTCAGGAGAAATTTTGAAGAAAATATTCTGAGAAGGTAAAGTTTAGCGTGGCAACGCTGCAGCTGTTGTCCAAGGTGAGATCATCATTGTCATCGGGGAGCCACTGGATGAAGTTGTGGTGAATATTTCTACATTTGGTCTTAATCACTTTTCTGGAAGTCGGAAAATCTCCAGCATGATGAGGCTGGAGGCTGTAGCCGATGAAAGTACCACGAGGCTGGATACCCCTTTGGCGAAGGGCCGCTGAACAGGATTTGTTACTGTGGAGAAGAACGTAGTGGGAGCTGCTGCGAAGTCAAGCTGACCAGTGATATGCCTTGAGCAGATAGAGAAGCAGGTTCGTCCCGGTCTTCTCTTGGAGAAAAGTTGTTAGTCAAACATTTAAGTCGTAAGCTTTGGATTTTGGCTATCTGAGAACCTTTACTACTACAACTAGAAGTCGAAGACTGGAGGGCCAGTTATGACTCACTCAGGCTGCGCCCAGGTGCAGCTTCAAGATGGTTGGAGCCTTTTCTGTCCCTGGGTCTCTGATCAAAAGGCCAGCCAACTAGCCCTTGGAGTCATAAACAGGGCTTAAGCAGCAATGAAGGCCCTTGATGCTGAGCAGTACTTCCAGGTGCAGAAAAGCAGTGTTGGGGAGTACACAGCATGCCACAGCAGCAGGCATTCCTCTGAGAGGCATTCCTCAGGTCCCAAAAGTGAACTGAAGAGTGGGTCGGAGGGTCCTATATTTACCTGATGCCTTTTTTGAAGTTGGAGAAGTTTCTATAAAATTCCCTTCGCAGTGCTTGAATGTTCCTGACTCCCCTGCCTTACAAGCTGGCTGCATGAGCAATGCAAGGATGACAAGTCCTTTGTGTGAAGGTGGAGCACAGCCTATTCAGTTGCAAGTGGGGCTGTGCCCAGCTTCGTCTCACCATCCTGCCAATTAATGGCCAATCCAGGCACACCTAATCCCTTTATTGTGTGACTGGCTGGGAGGACTAAACAAAGCTAAACTACCAACTACACCCAGTCATGTGGCCAGGAACAGGTTGCAGGCACCAAATGGTAGGGGTAGGAAAATGGCAACTTCCTAAAAGAGTCATTTTCAAAACTGTAACTTAAAATCCGACTTTACCATTAAAGAATATTTTTAATTATAATTTCTCAGACAACAAACATGAAATGTTTACGTACTCCCAATCAAAAGGTAGCACTGATTAAAAGTAATAAGACCACCAAATGTTATCCTATGGGAGAGGTAGGCCTCACAATAGCAAAAAACAAATGTACGTTGTTTTACTATCAGGGCATGTAAAACTTAAAAGTGCATGTCCAACCTTTTCATTGCAATGTACCCTGCCCAGTGGGCTACCTAGGGCCTACCTTACGAGTCACTTATATGCAATGAAAGGGGATTTTAAGGCTTGGCAAGGAGGTTATGTTGCCAATTCGAATTCACAATTCAAAACTGCATTCTGGCTCCAATGGCAGACCTGAGACATGTTTTAAGGGGCTACTTATGTGGGTGACACAATAAGTATTGCAGGCTCACCAGTAGCATTTCACAGGCCCTGGGTTTACGGCATGACACACAGGACTTATAAGTAGATTAAATGTGTCAATCAGTTGAAAGCCAATTTTGCCATGTTTAACACTGGATAGCAATGCTAAAGTTCACAGAGTTGTAGAGCAGACACAAACTAATTCAGCAAAAATAGGAGAAGTGAAGACAAAATGTTTGGGGACGACCCAGCAGAAAGGGCCAAGTCCAACAATAGGCAAGTATGTTACCACAGCTTTATGGGACAGTGCCATCTGTACCTCTGTCAAATGATATTACCTGTATCTAGCTTGAAAACAATACCATGCAGAATGCAACACAAAACCTGCAATGATGAAGAACTATTACTTTTGCAAATGAAGCTCATCTTGAAATCTAGACATTTAATTTTGTGGATACAATTAAGAGAAGGTTAAGAGCTACAAAAGGATGAAAAATAAAAAGATGATACCAGAACAGTAAACAAGTCAGAAACCTAACCATACAGGAAATTCCAAACTAACATTATACATAGAGGCTAAGCAGTAATAAGGTGTGACACTTTACCAGCCAGGACAGGGTCTTTAAATTAAATTACTGGGAGCACAGAGCAAGCACTAAATAAAGCTAACATCATTCTGAAATCTAAAGAAACAATGTGTAGCAAATTTGCCTTTTCTGCACGTCCACCACAGATTTTATGCTATTTCAAGACTTTATTTTTGCTGGCATTAGGGATCAGTGCACAATGAGACTGCCACTCGATGGTACAGTGCCCGAGCTACTGCCCTAAAACGGTACTGGTAAAATTGTCCTATTTAACTGTCCTGCAAGACATTGTTGATAGCGCAGAATATGCATCTAAATCTTGGAAATTAAATGTCATCTAAGACTGTGATGTTAATTTTTACCACCCACATATATGTTAAAAATATATGTCCATCCTGACCATCACTTTGGTTTGGCTGGGCTGCAGTTGAAATGCCTTGCAGTGATACATGGCATTGAAAAGTGCCTTTGCCATGTAGTAAAGACCTATTATATATATTCATAAGTCATCCCTAAAGTGTGCCTTGTAAGCCAATAGGACAGAGTTACAATATATGAGAAAGTTAGAAGACTACATATTGGATTTAGTGTATTCTCACAGTAAAATAAAAATCAAATGTTATTTCACTGTGTAGGTCTTGCTCAACTTGTCTCCAAACCACTTGGATGGGAATATAGCCTTTATGTCTAACATCCAGTTTGGATAATGCTAGAAAAATGCTTCAAAGTTTTTTCCTACTTAATTCAGAGTTGGAAGAAAGTCTCAACATCTTCATCAATGTAGAAATATCGTGTCACCCAAATGCAGGCAATACATGTGAAGGGCATGGGGAATATGGTGACAAATTGCATTACAAAAGACATTGAGAAGTGCGGAGGAGTAGCATCCTTCCCATCCCATTATGGTACATGTATCTAGCCTTTAGTAGATATCCTTCCCAATCCAAGATGGTGGAGGGGCATATTTCCAAGTTACAATGGGACGTGGTAGTTAATAATTCTTGCTACCAAGAACTCTTTGCCTGGCAACTATGTGTTTTTTGGGGTTTCTCAGCTCTTGCACTTGTTCGCACCCAGCTACCCCCTATGTTTTCACCATTCTTGTTTTGTTGTTCCCCTTTGATACTGTTGTGTTCACTCACCTGAAAACCAGGGATTCTGGAGAAGAGATGCTGGTCTACCCACATGCTAGGAACGGGAAAAAACACGCTTGACCAAAGGCCTACGGGAGTATGGGGGTTGGGATGTA
Organism: Calotriton arnoldi; assembly: GCA_963921515.1. NCBI lineage: Eukaryota > Metazoa > Chordata > Amphibia > Caudata > Salamandridae > Calotriton > Calotriton arnoldi. Next base: position 853,853 of record CAWUFW010000425.1, on the reverse strand, counting down.
AGAAAAAGAGAAGTGCACACTGGTATTTCATCTGTTTCTACTTCTGACCTGGTGTTAGTCTTTCTGGGTTTTTCTTTGGACTTGCTTTGATCTACTTCCTTTCGCTGATCATCTGCCAATGCTTCCAGCAACCTTTTAAGTGAAGCATACGCCTCAGTTATTAAACTTCAAAACATGAGTAGCATTGCCGGCATTTAGACAAACATTCAAATTTCTATTCTTTCTCCGTGAATTATCATAGCCTAACATCCAGTTCTAATAATGAGTGAAATCTCTCTTTCTTTCATGAATACCTTTTACTAGTTGCAAGCATACTAGTTGCAAGCAAAGCTTTTAAATCAAGTTAAAGTTTATGTACTAACCTTTGCTTTGTTACAAGTAGCACATGCATTTTACTGTATCTTTCTAAGATTTTTATATACATTTTTGTTATTTATCTGGTGCAGATTTCACAAAGGGGACACGTCAGGTGATGCCACTGTGAACCGTCTGGTAAGTGGATGTTTCATGGTAGCAGGAATCAAAATTTCATTTTGGTGAGTATTGTGTGCTGCTGGGCTCTTCTAGATTTGTTGAAGCCAAGCTGTTTTCAGTTGGAGTGAGCACAGTATGTATAATAATGCACCCAAGATGGCCACCAAGATTTTGGGAGTGTGAGATTTTTCAAGAACATGAGCAGAATCTTCTAGGCGTGATCTCGTGAGAAGTCATATCCAATGCACATAATCCATGTGCACCAAATAATCAACACGACAACACCAATTTGTAATAAACTCTTTAAGGTGAGTTAACATTGGAATTTAAATACTGTTTATCGAAAGGGTACTCTTGACTTTAAAGTTTAATGGATCGACTAGGCACTTTTGGATTTTCAGTCGAATTAGGCAACATTACTTTCTGGGTTGGAAAAGGCTGAAGGGATGAGAATACCTGTGACATAAGGAGTGGAATCAAACAGAGGCATCTGTGATCCTTTGACCAGGATCACTTCTTGGCAGATTGTGGAAGAGTGGCTTCTGACAGGTTCCCTTTGATATTTACCTGCTTGTCATCCTGCAACTACTCTCCTGCAACCTGCCACTACCAGTCCTGCTTACAAATAATTGATGTGTCCTCCTCACCATTAGGCCTGGGCGGTAAAATCCGCTCCACTCGTGGAATTTGCGGAATTTTGTCAATTCTGCGTTCCGCGGAGAACGCGGAATTGCCCAAAATTCCACGATCCGCGGCGTAGCAGAATTTTTTCCTTGTTCGCGCTTTCAAAATGCGTGTTTGCGCACGCGGTAGCGACTTACCGGGATCCCAGCGTTCGCTGACGAGTTTTCCTATCCGTTCGCGTGCGCCACGAGATTTTGGTAGCCAGCCGCGCGATCCCGCGAGAGTGTGCGATCGCGAACAGGTCATTCGGACGCGCCATCGGACATCCGCGTTCGCGAACAGGAAACACGCATCGCGAACGGGCGGTACAAGTGAAACAAGATGGCCGCGCCAATTGGCGACCGCATGGGCAAGTTCGCGAGATATTTCCCCCCGAGCACGCAAACAGCGTCCCCCAACAGGAAAAAAGCATCGCGAACGGGCGGAACAAGCAATTGCGCATGCTCGCGGAATTCTGCGTAGCTCGCAGAGATTTTTTACATCTTCGCAGAACTTTGCGGTTGCGACTACGCAAATTCCGCCCAGGCCTACTCACCATCTCCTCTAAGTATACCATGGGAGGTTACGCATAAAGTGGTAAATGCTTCACCCCCATTTACAGTGGTGAGCACTACAATAAGATCAAATAATTAGTTTTGTGGCACTCCTGATACCTAATATCTACAGTGTTTCACCACAGGTGGTATATGTATGCGGAAAGAGTGGTTAAGCACTCTGAACACCACAGACCTACTCCAGTGCTTCTCGCTTCTCTGGTTCAAGCGGAGGCATGGGGTTGACATTTGATTTGAGGATCCTGAGCCAGAACTGGCTTAAACCAGTTCTGCCACTCTTCACATTTCTAGTGCTCGAATACAAATCCTTGGCTGGGAGGATTAATGAATATGGCCTATAGTGCAATATCTTGCCTTTAAGCCTGGAAGAATATTTGAGTATTAACTGCTGACCAAGTAGCAGGAATTGACTATTTAGGAGCGGACAGTAACATTTGGGAGAACAAAAGGCAGCTTTACCACTGCCTCTTTTGACATGGAGATGCCAGGAAGGGTTTCTCCAGTTAATTCCCCAGACTCTCCTAGACAGCTGGGCTCCAGTGACAGTAGGGGAGGGAACCAGTCTGGTCCCTGTCAGGAGGGAGTACAGCTCATCGAAATAAGGGAGTGTTCAAGGAGCTAAAGACTAACCTGTCAAGTGGCGATAGAATTTTGTCATATTAAGCAGGAGAACCTGGGTAGTTTTACAGTAAGGTAAAAAAGAAGTGCTTCTTACACTAGTTAGGATTGAGTTGTAGAATTACTCTTATCATTGTGTAGTTTACAGGATAAATCTGGCACCTCATCCTCCACTACTCCAAAACATTCCTGGACCTGGGAAGCCTCTACCTGAAGAAGAAGTCTTACTAAGTGTTCTCCCTGAAGGCATCAGTCATCAGCCTCAGTCAGGAATCAACATGAGTTTGAAACTCATGTTGATTCCTGACACAGACCGGCGACAGATGCGGCGGCTTTGATAAAACCAGACAATTTTCAAAATGTTGATTCTACCTTACTAATGAAAGGGAGTAAATGTCCAGTATTCTTCGCCAAGGAACAATTGATAAATCAGAGTCACTAGTTGACTCACCAACTAAAGAGTCTTGGATCCTCACACAACTACACTGTCCTGAAGATGGTCCCACTGATATATGACAACAGAGACCAAAACATCGACGCTTAGCCCAACTTTCCCTTTAGTCATTGTTAAATTGATATTCCAAGTCTAGTTCTTATGTGAGAGACAGACATATATGCTATGATTTGAAAAGTGGGTTTTTACATGCATTGACTATTAGTATGCCAACATAAAACATGATTGTTTTGTCTTTTGTCAATGTACGTGGAGATTGTTTAGTGAACCCCTATTTTTATGATTCTGAACTTCCATATGAATTCGATATATAGACATACACCTTTGTGCTGTATTTTCCTAAAAAAAAAGTGCATAATTCGCAATTAATTTATGATGCCATGTACAGATAGCCTATATGGCTGATATAGTTGTCAAAGTATTTCCATGAGAACAAATCCCTTGTTGGTACCATCACCTACCTGATATTCAATATCTAAGCCCAGAAGAGAAGACTGGATTGCCCTTTAACTTTTAGAAAGCGGGCATTACTCTGCTCTTACTGCACTGTGTGCCCTGCAGCCTGTCTCCAATACACATCTGGGGTGGGTGGCAAATACACTTTGTGCATTCCCTCTAGACAGCCACAAACACAGGAAGGGTGGGTGTAACAAAGAACTAATCTGCATTCTGATAGCTCTTCCCGGGCAGGAAGAAGAAGGGGGAATTGACACTTACCGCCCAATAGGTAGTGTTCTGTTTCCAACACAAAGGGCTGATTACTTCCTACTGATAGTCTGGAGTCAGGCTGGGATGAAAGGGGGGCCTGTTCACTTCAAGGGCCAGCTTTGAAGTCACCACCACTTCAAAGGCACAACTGGTTATAAGTACTGGGCCACTGACCTTACCAAGACAGTAGACTATTGGACCTGTGAAGAACTCTGCCAGGAGTAAAGACTGCTGTGCTACAATGATTGCCACTCAACTTGACTGCTGCTCTGGAAGAACTGATTTTCTGCTTTGCTGTCCTGCCCTGCTGCCTGCTGTTCTCTGCCCTGCTTAGGACAAGGACTGGACCCATCTCACTTGAACCCAGAGTGACTCCAACGGCTTGCTAGCTTAACCCCTGTTCTGAAGTCTAAGGGCCATCAAAGACTTCCTACAACTCTGCAACAGCACCAGGACTCTGCCATCTGTGAGTCCTGTTGTGCCATGTGGTGCCACACCAGTCCTGGACACTTGAAAGTAAGTTTCTGTTGTACAGATCCATCAAATTTGACACAGTGGTGACTTTGCGTCGATTGAAACTGACACATTGCCTTTCGACGCCGACGCAGGAGCCAATTGACAACATTGCTTTGAAGGGCTGTGGGGTTCGATGACAACAGACAGAGCGGCTCGACAACAATGCACCAGGAGCATCGTAAAGGGGTACGTCAATGAAGCCTTCATTGCCTGTGTGGGTCGTAACTGACGCATCGAGTCTTCGACATTGACACTTCCTCCATCCAAGGTACTTTTTCAGTGGGACCTGTGTGAGTCCTCTAGCCTGCCTGCCCTTCATCATGGTCACCCTGAACTTTGGGTGCTTTGAGTACGGACACTACAAGGGGTCCCAAGTGTCCAAAAAGAGTACCACTTCCCAGTGGAGGAAATATTTCAGAGGTGGCTAGTGGATTGCTGTGGGAGGAGTTTGTCCCAGTTAATGGGGGGGTTAGTGGGGTTACCCATGTAACCCTGGGTGACAGTGAGATGGTTCCTAAAATCCATGTGCCCTCAAACACTACAAAGTATAAGCAATGGGTCACCATCAACATGCATGGTGTTTAGGCTCTGAGGGATACAGGTGCCAGCGTGACAATGGTAAAGAGTCAGCTGGTGTCCCCAGAGCAGGTGATTCCCAATGCATTCCACCAGGTTGTGGTGGCAGACAACAGAGAGGGGCACTATCCCGTGGCTCTTGTTCCATTTGAGTTGGGGGGGGTTCAGGTATTCTGAAGGTTGCTGTACACACTGCCATGCCTGTGGACTGTTTGCTTGGTAATGCTGGTAATGACCTTGAGCACACTACCTGTGGAAATGTTGGAATTACCTGACTGGATCTGTGCTACAACAAGGTTGCCCAGGATGAGAGTCAAAAAGGGCTGGAACCTGGAACCATGACCCAGCTAGCTACTAAGAAGGGGAGAGGCAGAGGGCATGGGAAACCAGCCCATGAATGTACTCCTAGTGAGATGAATGGGACACCTGTGGTGGCAGCCCCGGAGTACAGTGAGTAGGGCATTGCTTCCCTTTGTAACCTGCCTACACTTGCTGCATGGCATGTAGAAGGAGAACCCACAAAGGAGGAGTTCTGCAAGGCACAAAGAGAGTGTCCAACCCTTGTGGGACTGAGGCAACAGGCTGAAGCCCTAGCAGCAGGTGATGCCTCTGGGAGTCATCACATTTACTGGGAGGACAACCTCCTTTACATTGAGCCTAAGAATCCTGTACATAGTACAAAAATGGCCCAGGTGGTCTGCCAATGGTACAGGGCCTTACTACTGGAGCTGGCTCAAGTAAATCCCCTTGCAGAACACCTGGGCCAAGACAAGACCATTGCAAGGCTTGTCTCTAACTTTTATTGGCCTAGTATCAAGAATTCCTATTCCTTAATGTGGAATGAGTGTGGGGTAACCTACAAGTTCTCCACCCCTTACCACTCACAAACAAATGAGCTTGTTGAGAGCTTCAACAAGACACTGAAGGGCATGATTACACGCCTACCTGAGGAATAAGTGGGACATCCTCTTGCCATGCCTATTGTTTGCCTACAGGGAGGTACTACAGAAGGGAGTGGGCTTCAGCTCCTTTGAGCTCCTGTACAGCAACCTTCTTAGAGGACCTCTGAGTTTACTGAAGGAGGGGTGGTAGCAAGATCCCAGGAAGATTCCTTAGGATGTAGCTACATGCTGGCCTTAAGAAGCCAAATGGCTAAGTTGTAGAAGCAAGCTTCAGATAACTTAAAGGCCAGCCAAGCTGTAATGAAAGAGTGGTATGCCCAAAATTCTACCACTGTAGAACTGCAGCCTGGACAGAAAGTGTGGGTGATGGAATTGGTGAAGTCCAGGGCCCTTCAGGACTGTTGGACTAGGCTTTATGAGGTGATTGAGAGGAAGGATAAGGCCACCTACCTGCTGGAACTCAAGACCCCCAACCAACCCCACAGGGTGCTCCAAATCAATCACCCTAATCCCCACTTTGAGAGGTCTGAACTCACCATGCTGTTGGTGACAGATGCAGAGAGGAGGAGGAGAGTGAACCTCTCCCTGACCTTTTAGACTCCAAGGAGAAAGATGGGTCTGTGTAGGGAGTAATCATTTCCCCCAGACTAACTCCTAAACAGCAGAGATACTGCCACCAAGTGTTGGGACAGTACTTCCCTCTGTGTATTTGGGCATAATATTAGATCATTAATATCGAGCTACACAAATATCAAGTTTTTTATATCATGACATATTATTATCGTAATGTAGGAATATTGTGGACAAAAATATTGTTTTTCACGTAAGTAACATCGTTTACAATAGCATCTGTGTTTTTAATATTGTTTACGATGATATAGTTGTAAAAATATTGATTTTTAATTATCTTTATGTGTTTTAGTTCATATGTTAATTGCATATGTTATATGTTTGTATAATTATTAATATTTTTAATTATAGTTTTTAGTTTAAAGTTATTTATAATTTTAATTTATTTGTTAATAGTAATTCATAGTGAATAGTGGGTTGTGAGGTTTCAAGGGGGACAGGATGGGAAGTTAATTAAGTATCATTAATTAATAATACATTTTTAATTAATATTAATTATGTAAATGATAATTAATGACGTAAATTGTGTAATTATTATATGTTTGAGTTATTTTTTAGGTGCATGTTGATGGATTTGTAGGGGTATAGGGTAGGAAGTTAATTATGCAATAATTGATTATGATTGATTATTAATTTATTATTAATCATTTAATAGATGATGAATTAAGTACAGTTTTTAATTATTTTATTTTTTAAGTTATATCATTTATATTTTAGGTGCTGGTTGTTGGGTTTGGAGAGGTATAGGGTGGAAAGTTAATTAAGTAATAATCAATTATCAATGAACTTATTTATTTTTATTAAAATATGTATTTCATTTATAATTATGCAAATTGTTTAATAGTTATATTTTTTATGTTATATATTAGGGCAATAGGGTGGGAAGTTATTTAAGTACTAATGAATGAACAATTAATTATTAATTTATGAATAATTATTTTATTGATTACTTAATATGTTAATCATTTTATAAGTTTTTATTTTAATTACATTTTAATTGTGTGTTAGGTTTTTGGGAGTATACTGTGGGAATTTATTTACATGATCAATTAATAAAAACATTTAATTTGATATTAATATTAAAAAATGTAAACGTTATTACATTGTTTCATTAATAGAGTTATTAAATGATGTTATGTGTTTGAAGTAAACTACTTTATCTACTGTTGAACAGACTGAAGTGGGTATAGTAAATTGTAACCCTCCACTATCCCTACTTTTGCCAGAGTGTAGTAGGAATAGTACATTTTACCCCTCCGGCATCCAACGCTTTCCCTACTGTCAAACAGATTGAAGTGGGAATAGAAAACTTTGCCCCTCTGGAGTCCAACACTTTCCTTACTGTTTCACAGACTGGAGGGGGAATAGTACATTTTACCCCTCTGCAGTCCAATGCCTGCCCTACTGTTGCACCGACGGGAGGGGGAATTGTAAATTGTACCCCTTCGCAGTCCAACGCTTTCCCTCCTGTTGAAAGAGTGGAGTGGGAATATGTAATTTTACCCCTCCCGGCTTCCAACGCTTTCCCTAATGTTGCACAGCCAGGAAGGGGAATAGTACATTTTACACCTTGGGAGTCCAACACTTTCCCTATAGTTGCCAGAATGGAGTGGTAATAGTTAATTACACATGTCCGGAGTCAAACACTTCCCTACTGTTGCAGAGACTGGATTGGGAATAGTAAATTTTACCCCTGCAGATTCAAACTCTTTCCTTACTGTTTCACAGACTGGAGTGGAAATAGTATGTTGATTTTACACAGACTTTACTATTTTGTTAATATTGTTTAAATATATGTACTTTTATTATGTGTTTATTTGTTCAATTTTATATTATCTCTATTTATATATATATATGCATAGATATATGTGTGTATCCTTTTTTATTTTATTAATTAATATTTTTAGGATATGCATTTTTAAATCTTTCATTCCTTATTTCTTAATGTTTATTTATTGATATACAACAGATTCCGCCGGGCTGATGAGTTGATTGACCAGTTAGGGACGGGCCAGTACTTAAGTACCTTTGATCACGGTACAAAAGGGTACTAAAGGTGCAAAGGAGAGTTCAGCCTTTTCCACTGCGGAGGGCCACTACCAGTTGTGTGTGATGCCCTATGGACTAACAAATTCCATAGGTTGGTGAACCAGGTCCTTGCTGGTTTTGAGGCCTTTTCAGCTGCCTTCCTGGCTGACATAGCAGTCTACAGTACGAGCTGGAAGGAAGGACCACCTTTTTCATCTCCAGAAAGTGCTTCAGGCTCTGCAACAGGCAGACCTGAATATCAAGGCTAGTATGTGCCAGATAGGGCAGGGGTTTGTGGTGTACTTGGGACAACTGGGGTCGTATTACCGGAGTACCCCGGGGACAAAACAGTGTTTGCGCACCCCCAGGGCACTTTGGCATTACAGAGGGGGCTGCATATGCTTGTGCATCCTCTTCTGTAACACTGATTGCGCTGGCGCACAAAAAGCACAAGTGCTATCCTCAGAGGGTGTTCCCTCATTTGCATGGGAATGTGGCCCAATGCAAATATGGGAATCCTTTTGCCTCTGTGCCGTATCACAAACAAGGGTGCAGAGGCAAAGAAACTGTCAAGAGGGTCACTGACAGTGCCCCCCTGATGGCAGCCCTCTGGAGGGGGCAAAGGGGGCCCCATGGACCCCCAGACATCCTCTTGCAGGGATGTGCAGTCACTCACTGCACCAGCCTTTTTACCTTGAGAACACATACAACGCCAACATGGCTGACCTCCTAGAAAGCATGGTGAACCTCAGACTCAAGCAGCTTGTCACCGACCCCACCCACACCGCAGGACACACACTCCACCCCATCTTCTCAGCCAGCGACAGAGTTAAATACACCCACACCGAGGAGCTCACCTGGACCCATCACCACTGCGTTCTTTTTGTCATCTTGGACCTCCCCAGCACCCTCGCCTTCACTGCCAGCAACACACGGTGCAGCTGATCTAAGTTATCAAAGCAATGATGGTCCAACACCCTCAACTCCCACCTACCCACCACCACCAAAGACACAGAACAAGCAGCGGAAAAGTTTGCAAACTGGATCACAGCAAGCACTGACGAAGTCGCAATAAGGAAACTCACCAATCCCAAGAAATGAACACAACATGCCAACTGGTTCACAGCAGAACTGAAAACCCTGAAACGTGACTACAGATAGAAGGAAAGAAGATGGCGCTCCAGTAAGACCCTCGAGAATGTAAAATGATTCAATGATTCAAAGATACCCTCAACAGATACCACCACCTCCTGAAAAGCACTAAAAAGACCACCCTAGCCACCCGCATCAACAACAGCTGCAACAACAGCAATGAACTGTTCACCATAGTCAAGGAGTTCACCAACCCCTCAACACCCGAAAACATCATCACACCCTTGCAATTTCTCTGCGACACTCTATCAGACTTTTTTCATAACAAAATCAGCACCATCTACCACGTCTTCACACCCCAACCCCCGCTAAGGACAACATCAACCTCCTCACGCTGACCAACACCCACCAACACCAGCTCACCTCGTGGAACACCCTCACCAAGAAAGAAACAGCGTCCATCATGAGATCAATCCACTCCGTAGCCCCAGCTGACCCCTGCCCCACCATATGTTCAACCATGACATTCATCCCATCCTCAAAGAACTCACCAAGGTCCTCAGCCAACCCAGAAGATCTCAAGAACTACCGACCCTTCTCCCTTACCCCCTTCCCGGCTAAGGTTATTGAAAAAGCTACCAACATTCAGCTAACCAAACAGCTGGAGAACCTGCTGGACCCCTCCCAAGCTGTGTTCAGTGCAAACTACAGCACCTAGACAGCTCTAGTTGCAGCCATGGATGACATAAGAATGCTGCTAGACCACGGAGAAACAGCAGCCCTCACCCTCCTCGACCTCTCAGCAGCTTCAACACAGTATCCCACCACACACTGATCAACAGACTCCACAAGATTGGAATCCAAGGAGCAGCCCTCAAGCAGCCCTCAAGTGGATTGCGTCCTACCTCACCGGAAGAATGCAGAAGATCATCTTCCTTGGGAAAGGCAAGGACACCCTATGGAACTCGAGCTGAGCCCTTCCTTCAACCCCACCGAACACTCCTGCAACCTCTGCATAATCCTCGACAGCCAGCTATCCATGAAGAAGCAGGTCAGCGCCATCTCCTCCGCTTGTTTCCTCACCCTTCGAATGCTGAAGAAGGTCTTTATATGGCTCCCACCCAACACCAGGCAAACTAATGCACCAGCTCTTGTCATCAGCAGACTCAACTATGGCAACTCCTTCTACATAGAAATCACCCCCCAATTCATGAGGAAACTCCAGACCATCCAGAATACAGCAGCCAGACTCATCCTCAACCTCCCAAGACAGACGCACATCACCCCTCACCTCAGTAAAACTCTATTGGCGACCAGTCACAAATAGATGCTGGTTCAAGCTGCTCACCTACACTTCAAAAGCACTACACAATGAAGAACTGGTGTTCCTCAACAATCGTGTGAATTTTTACCAACCCACCAGGCAGCTTCATTCCGCAACCCTCTCCCTACTAACCTGCCAACGCATCCGCCGAGCAGACAGTGGAGGCTGCTCCTTCTTCCATCTGGCAGCTAAGACCTGGAATGCCATCCGCCTGCACTTCAGATCCTCCCCGACGCTCCAGCAGTTCAGGAATGACCTCAAGGCCTGAATGTTCAACCAATGTGTACAGGTAGCATGATCCCACAGCGCCTCAAGACACTCACGGGTGAAGCAGCCATGCTCTACAAATCCTGATTGATTGACTGATTGATTTTCCTGTAGTCAATGTCATTTCACAAACATTCCACAGATACACTCCAGCTGCATTACCATGCCAATATAGGGCTTATGAAAATTTAGAAATACCATTTACATGTCAGTAACATCTGAATTGGTTTCAGGGCACATACACTAAACAATGTAAGACTGGGTCCTCTCATCAATGAGGGAGCAACATGGCCAATCCTAGCCCGATATACTCCATACCCAAACTTAGCCCCATTACATGTTACAGACCTCTATGCTCTTTGCACAGGTCTAGTTAGACTATACAGATGTTTAGCACAGTTTGTTATGTAAACAATACCAGTAACCCCAGCAAGGGCTGTTCAAACTGCGCAGCCAGAGTTAGCTGTGCCTGCAATTAGTCCAGTTACCAATGCAATTATGGGTAAAGCTCCCTCCGAATTGCACAAAAAAAACCCAGCTTGAAGCAGTGTTTACCTATATACGATCCCTAGACAAACATAGAATTCGCACAATGTGCCTAACACTTGGTTTGGTTCCCCCAGTAGAATATTGTGCCACCTGGGGCACAGTCTTTGCTTGAAAATATACCATAACACATGGTACACCATCTATTGCGGTTTTGCCTAAAGTGCTAAAACAGATTCAAAATGAATACAGAGCTGTCCATGCCCTGAATTTGGGGATGAAATTGATTGTCAACTATGCCACAGTTTCATCGATTATTTTAAGCAATATTAAAGGGGAGGCAGCAGCATTGTCAGAACGCAATCACCTCGCACAGGTTCCCATTGCAGACCAAGTGCGCAAATTACGAAAAATGTTTGCTAAAACCTATACATCTATAGGGCGAGATAATTTGCGAGGCAAATCAAATAAGCCATAGCTTAAGGGGGATTCTGAAAAAGATAACACCAAACACGCACTAGATTTTCTAAAAAATGCTGTGACAAACAGACAAATAAGGATAAAACAAAAACAAGGGGGGACTCCACAACTGGAGTCCACTGAAAAATGTTATAATTTGCTTATCCATGATCCACTTAAACAGCCTGACAGGTATCAATATACTGATACATGTCCTTTTCTTTCCTTTCAGGACTCACCTGACAAACACACAGAGAGAGGGGGATGAACGGAGCACAGGCATGAAGAGTATATGAAACCAAGAAAGGACTCACAACGCTCATCCAACATCATCATAAAAAAGGAAGAGAAACTTCTACAACAAAAACGCAAATTCAAAATCAAAGAACGTGGCAGGTATTTCCAATAAATATGCCAAAAATTTTGAGAACACTCTTTCTGAACAAGACTTGAGCATTGACACCGCTAGACAGCGCAGCAGATGTGACAATAGTTCACCAGAATCTTCAAGAGTTTCTGGTAACGAGAGCAACTAATGAATTTATTCAATGTGAAGCACCAGGTAAGCTGGTTATGCCTCCTGACAGACGGTGAGATTTGGACATACAAATCGAGAGTGACATACAGCATACTATTAAAGTAATTTTCTGGCAAAATGTAACCAACACTTATGAAATTCTCTTGGCTAAAGAAGATTGGCCATCTGGGTTTGTTGGAGAAGTCCCAAAAGGGGAAGATATAATAATACCTTGCTTCTCCGTTCTTGTTCCTGAAGTTGTCAAACAAGCATATGGTGCAGACTGGGCTTTTGCATAAGTCCTGGCATTCTATAGCAATCATGTAGGCAAGGGGTAAAGACTCACCTTATCATGTTATACCCATAAGGTCCAGCCCTCAAATGCAACCACAATATCAAATTAAACATGAAGTTTGAGAACTTTTAACACAACTAGAATATCTAGACGTAATTGAGCCTTGCATCTCTCCATAGAACGATCCATTGTTTCCGGTAGCAAAACCAGATCATTCCTATCACTTAGTCTTAGACTATGGACATTTAAACAATCATGCATGTGCTTTTGCAATTCAAAATTCACACATCGCAGCCCTAATGAACAACATAGTACGCAAAAAATACTTTGGACATTTCCAATGGCTTTTCGTGCCAGAAAATATGGCCTGATTACGATGCCGGTTGGACACCATGGCGGAAGCAAGACCGCTCGATTAGAAGTCCCGCTGCCTGCATTACGTGTCGACCGCCTTCATGGCTGTCGCAATGTGTCTATTTTCTATTACAGCATGTGATGCGGGCTGCAGGACATGCCCCAATAGAAAATAAACACACCTAAAACATCCCTGCACTATGTGGCAGCCACCATGCATGGCCTGCCACATGGTGCAGGGATGTTTAGGGGGCACCATGGGTGCCCCCCATGCCCCATAGCAAAGGGCCAGGGGGAAGGGGACCCCAATGTCACTTTCCACCTGCCTTTTCAAGGCGGGTGAACTGCCATGAAAAGGCAGGCAGAAATGGACATTGTAATCCCTACGGCGGTGCCTGAGCAGGCACCACCCTCATTGTAGTGATTACTGACCCTGCAACTCACCAATTGCCTCCTTGAGCCCGTCGGAAGTGCTGCGGACAGTCCCTCCGCCAGATGACTCCGCCAGACGCATCGTAATGTGGTGGGCGGCTGCAGGGGCCGATACCGGTGGGTCCGCCACCAATGAGCCGTCGGTGTTGGACTCACTGACATCGTAATCAGGCCCATAGTACCTGAAACCAGAGACTTAACAGCGTTTCCCACTGTAGGGGTCCAGAACAAATTCTGCTGACTTTTTCAAGGGTATAAGAACAGTCCAGGAATGCCCGAGTAACATTAATTCTACTTGAAATTAACTCAGAAGCATTGTCCTATGTTGATGACATATATCTCATGGATAATGACTTAAACACAGATCTAGCCAGAGTAGATCACATTGTTTTCGGATTTGCTGAAAGGGACTACAAATTAAATTTCCCAAAAACAAAAATTGCTTTTCTCATGGCTCTCTTCTTGGAATATGAAATGTCCAATGAAGGCAAAAGCCTTGCACCACATTTCTTGGAGAAATGTGCCCTATTTCAATCACCAAACACCATAAACAGCTACAATCACTTTTAGTTTTTCTCAATTTTGGTACAACATACATAGCAGACTACTCATAATGGGTTAAACTGTTTTACAAATTAATTCATCCTGACTTTTCAGTACACATTGAACATCAGAACAAACGCAGATTCTGAAAACACTGCAAACTGGCATGCTTGCATCTAGCCACTTATATTCAAATGCTGAATTGCTTTTTGCATCAACAGAAGAAATACTGACTGCAGATCAGACAGCTGTTATAAAGGAGAAACCAAGGAAAGTGTTCTTAATGTGAAAGCTTTACATCCAAGATGTATATATTGATTCATTTCCTTAACAGCTACAGATGTTGACTATGTCTTTGACCCCACTTTACAAACACAATAATTTCTCCAATATGACCAAGAATACCCTGTGCACAATGACATTTTGCCTCTTGCTCAGTATGATTATATCATATATACTGATGGTTCAGCCCAGCCTGCTGTTAGAACTAAACAACGAAATTTCACCGCAAGTGCAGCAGTATGCGGTGTCATCAGGAATGGAGTATTCCATCCACAAAAACCTTTACACATTCCCTCTGGGATTGTACTACTCAGCTGGCTGAATTGAAAGCTTTAATACTTGTACTAGAGAATACTGATCCTGAATTCTGCACACTCATGGTCTGTGATTCGGATTACTGTGTCCAGTCTTTGAAATGAACATTTACATTATCAGCGCCTAGAATGGATTCAGAGATTCTAAAGGAAACACTATCACGCATAAATTGCTTTGGGGAAAGGTGGCACATCTGAAAGAATGCTTTACATGTGCTCATGCAATTCATACATTGAGTCATCAGAGTTTTGGAATACATGTTGCAGGGAATTCACTGGCTGATGAAGCCGCAAAAGCAGCGGTTCAGACTGCTGTAGTATCAGCAATTACTCGTTCTTACACAAGAGAGGATGGTGACATCATAGTTGCTGTCAATGCTTCACGCAGTGGCACGCCATTAACTAAAACTTTTCCAGAAAAATACTCCTATGTAGTGAGTGCCCAAAACATACCTTTTGCTCCTATTCCCAGGGTGGGTGATTAAGTGATACCCAACTAGGACCGCAGGCTAGAATCAATCATAGCTGCACATGAGGGATGAGCATCTGCCTATACAGGTATGGCGGCTACAGTTTCCCTACTACAGAAATGCTATCGGTGGCATGGTCTATACAAGCAGACTAAACAATATGTCCTTATCTGTAACATTTGTCAGTAAATTGGATTTGTTACAGTTTTCTTCTTACTCCTAAATTGGAATTTTTTCCCAGAACGCTCTGCTGTTCAACTGGTAGCTGAGTTGTTGAAGCCTCATTCTTCGTCACTTAAAGTGCAAAGAGACCTGTCCCTTGTGAACATTTCTATATTTCCTGTTTCTGATGGAATTGTTTTGGATAAGGCCCCATTTGATATATTTGGCCCTACAGAAACATTACAGATTCCTTATGTGTTTAAAATAGCTATGGATGACATGAGTACTCCTGGCAGTATACCTTATGACTTGGATGTGGACACGGTCAGGAGCATGCTTTCTGAGGTAGATTCTTATAAAGTACTTGAAACTGAAGATTTGAATTTAAATTCTGCTAATTAGGGTAACATGCTTTGTTCTTAACACTATGCACACCATTATTTACACAGAGCAAGTACTCCAAGTGCAGTTTTCATTTGCACACAATGGGAACATTGCCCAACACCACCAGTGGGTAGTTCAAAAACATATTTGAAAAAGTTTGCATATTTTTCTGGTCACAATCATATAGCAAACAAGATGATGGAGGGAGAGCTGAAACTTTTCAAACACTTACCCCCAGTCAAGTGATCTGGGTTTGTTCTTTTGCTCACCATGCCACTCTAGTTTGGACCCAGCCATATGCAAACCCCCACGAACAGAAAATCACTTGGCTAGAAACTGGAGGCGCGCAAGTATTGCCGAATTTTGCTCATTTTTAACCGCCACGGCCCGACAGCTCAGGAGTCACTTCACAATCAGGCAGAAAGTATTAAGACATGGCTTGAATCTGCTAGTGATAGTATTACTCCTATCAGGAAAACCAAGATCATGAGACCCCATGACGCCCAACATTGGTTCTCCGACGACTTAAAATCAAAGAAACTCGCTTTAAGGCAAGCAGAACGTAGTTGGAGACGCCACTATTCCTCAGACAAAAAGGTTATATTTTTAACTCAGCTTAAAGAATATAAAAAAGCTATTCTTCAAACTAAGGCGGACTACTTCTCCATGAAAATCTTAAATTCGGCAAATAAGCCCAAGGATATTTTCTCTATAGTAGACGAGCTTGCTAAACCAGATAGAGTCATGGCGAAACCTGTCCCTTCGCAATCCTTATGTGATTCTCTCAACTCCTACTTTATTGAGAAAATTGCCACTATTAAGGCTAGCATCCCTACTCATACTTCTTCTACGCTCTCTCCGCTCATACGCAAAAATCCATTTCTACTTGATCAAATTCCTCTGATCTCAAGGGATGTATTCTCTGATTTACTTAAAAAGGTTGGTTCCGGTTCCCCTACTGATAGCTGTCCCCCTCACAGTCTGCGGGAAGCCTTTCTCACTTGCCCGGACCCCCCTCTTTCACTCCTGAACAGTTCTCTCAAGCTGGGTACAGTCCCTAATACATTCAAAAGTGCAGAAATTGTTCTGATCCTAAAGAAACCTAGTTCAGACCCTCTGGTCCTCAGCAACTATCGTCCCATCTCCTTGCTGCCCTACTTAGGCAAAATCTTAGAAGCTCATGTAGCAAACTGCCTCAGTTCCTTCGTTGAACGCTCTCACTTTCTTGACTCTCATCAGGCAGGTTTCAGATCTGCCCACTCAACGGAGTCAGTTATCCTTACAGTTATGGACGAGCTTAGAAGGGGGGCTGACAAAGGTATCACCCAGGCCCTGGTACTCCTTGATCTGTCAGCAGCATTTGACACGGTCGATCATGATCTCCTGATTGACTGTGCCAGCAATGCCGGGATCCAGGGTCTGGCGTTGAAGTGGCTCTCTTCTTTTCTCAGCAACCGATTTCAAGCGGTTCGCCTTGCCAACTTCTCCTCCAATAAAATGAAATTGACCTGTGGGGTACCTCAGGGCTCCTCCCTTTCACCCGTTTTATTCAACCTGTACCTACTACCCTTGATTTGCTCTTTGAGAGAAAGAAAGGTTGGAACCTTTAACTATGCTGACGACCTTCAGTTAGTATTTGATATCAATTCATCTGCAGCTGCTGTGTCTAATTTTCAATCAACTCTGAATTTCATCAGCGAATGGATGAATAGCAATCAACTAAAATTGAACCCTGATAAAAACCGAGCTAATCCTTATGGGTGGGTCAGCCAATCCATGGAACTCCAACTTTTGGCCTCCATTGCTGGGAAATCCCCCATTCCCAGCAGGCTCTACCAAGAGTTTGGGCATTGTGATCAGTAATGATCTGTCTATGAAAGCCCAGATTGGCTCAGTGGTCTCTGCTTGCTTCTTTCAATTACGAAGAATTCGGAAGATCAGTAGATTCTTGACCACTGAAGTCCTGACCTTGGTCATCCTAGCTCTGGTAATCTCCTGTGTTGATTATGCCAATTCACTGTATGTTGGTATCCCAGCACATCAATTACATCGCTTACAGCTGGTGCAGAACCAAGCGGCCAGGCTGATTTTTCGTCAGCCCAAATGGTCCCATGTCAGACCACTAATGAAGAGTCTACATTGGCTTCCTGTGGCTAAACGCTGCGCCTTCAAGCTGGGATGTACCATCTTCAAAGCCCTCTCTGGTAATAGTCCAGCATTCATCTCTTCTAGGATCCAGCGCTATACTCCTTCTCGGGACCTGCACTCTTCCCACTTGAATTTGCTGGCTATTCCACCATTCAAACGCAAGAAGTACGGGGGACTAAGATTTGCGGTTTTGGCCCCGCAATTTTGGAACTCGCTTCCAGTAGAGCTGAGGTCTGTGACTTCTTATGCACAGTTTAGGAAACAGCTTAAGACCTGGCTGTTCTCCCAGGCGTATGACTAGTTAATTCTCTTGTTGCTGCAGCCTCCCCTTTGACTCCAGCGCCATGAAACCGTTTGGTGTACGTGCGCTTAACAAGTGCCTTTAACATAACATAACATAACATAACATATGCTAATCAGTCTTGACCCCATGGGAACAGTCCAGCCCAAACTGCCCGGTCAAGTCCTCCCTGGACCGAAAACAAGCATCCTATGACCGGTTTTGGGGTATCACTCCTCATCAGTCTGGCTAGCTTGAATCCAAGTGGCACAGAGAGCCAGAGATCCATGTCTGGGCATACCCTTGATCACTTAGTGAGAACATAGCAAGTAGAACAAGAAGGACGGAGTGCTGAAACTTTTCAAACACTCACCCCCAGTCAAGAGATCTGGGTTATATCCACCATTCTTTTGCTCACTGTGCCACCCTTGTTTGG
This sequence comes from Calotriton arnoldi, assembly GCA_963921515.1. Lineage (NCBI taxonomy): Eukaryota > Metazoa > Chordata > Amphibia > Caudata > Salamandridae > Calotriton > Calotriton arnoldi. Next base: position 835,464 of record CAWUFW010000425.1, on the reverse strand, counting down.
ACCTAGCAATATACAAATCATTCTTGACCCTGCTCCCCATTGGTACAGTCTAGCCCGAACTGCCAGGCCAGTTCCTCCTTGGACCGGGAACAAGCATCCTGGGACCGGTTGCAGGGTATCACCCCTCATCAGCTAGGTTAGCTTGAATCCAAGTGGTACAGTGAGTAAGCTTGAATCCAAGTGGTACAGTGAGTAAGTGACCCACTTCTGGGCGTACCCTTGGCCACTTAGGGCGAACATAGCAAATACAAGATAATGGACTGAGTGATGAAACTTTCAAACACTCACCCCCTCACTGGATTCAAGCAAGCCTGGCTATATCAAATGAAATTCGGAAAGGTGCTCAGCAGGAAGCTGCTGAAATCCAGAAGGAAACTGACAGGGCTGATTTGGAAAAAGCATTGACTGTTGTAGATAATGGCATGACTACATTGTCAACTCACTCTTATTCTTTGAATAATATTGTATGATCTGCATTCAATATAACGCAGAATGACATGTCTCTCCTCCAGCATGGGCAAAGTCAGCTGAGATTGATGATGCAATTTAGTTGGATATTGCAGGTTTTAAATCAAATTGTGTGCCATGGAAATATCTGAATGCAACTCAGTTGTTTTTGTCTTAAAATTTACCATGCACACACAGACTGATGACAAAGAAAGTTGCCACTTACACAATGTTAAACATAGAGCTTTTAGAAAAATTTCCCTTTACAGTAGCCGAGACACTATCTGCTGTATGGTTCATTGATAGGTTTAGTTTGTCGCCCATATCAACATTTCATTTTATATCTTGTTTGAAACACTTTCAAGTAAGCGGATATAAAGCTTCAGGGAAGAGTTTTTTACATGAAGCGTGGTCCCTGCCTTTCAATTACAGGTGTTTGAGTGGCGAAACAGAAGTTTTTCTCACTGGAAACAAATGTGAAACTTCATTCGGCCATGTAGTAATCTGTAAAGAGGTGTCACTTCATGGGGCATGCAATTCATCCGTGGCCAAATTGGCGTTTTATCTGAAGGTCATTCCAGCTGCCCAAATTCAACCAGTGTTCTGATTACTTTCAAATGGAAGTTATTTGATCCTGAGCAATCAAGGTTGTTGTTGGAAGAAGCTGGGAGTGCCTTATGTGGTGACAGTTTATAGGGTCATAACCTGTTGTAATAACATGATATTTCCACCCACCCACACACATGACTAGGGATGTTACCTTGTGGCCTTCGACTCCTATTTTTAACATTAACTTTGATAAGTTAAGCCAACTGAAAGCCTTGTTGTTTAAAAAGAACGCTGAACAAACTTCTGCTCGAGAAACCTTTGATGTTCAAGTTGCAAGAACTTCCTCTGAAATACAATCGAGTTTACACACAAATCTGCCACAACATTTTGGGGAACATGTGCACCGAATAGTTAATGCTTCAAATACCGCATTGTGACTGGGTCTGGCTTTGTTAGCATGTTCCAGACTGTATTCAGAGTGATTCTGTCCTTTTTACAACTCTTTTGTTTCCAGTGTATTTGGAGGCATACTGCTAGAGTTATTCATGATTGTTGGATCCTTTTTTTGTGGCTATGCAATGGATGTTCTGCCTCGCGACTAAATGGTGATGGACTTAATACATGTTCTGCTGTGTCATGATAATATGATAGGGTACTTTGGAGTGTCTTTGCTTCAAGATCTGAATGGCAACTGGTCTTTGTCCTTTAGACCTGTGTGGTTACAATTCGTGCAGCCCGTGTTCCGCTGTCTGTTGTGCCCTTTCAAGTGTCTTGCGATGCAGCTGGTTCAATCTGTGGATATGGATCTGCTGGTGCTTCCGCTGAGGGCTCATCTGCAGCGCTGTCCTGTGAGACTGCCATTGCTACAAGGATATTTACTATGAGCCATTCCTGGATGGTTCGGCTCTTGAATTCCTGCAATCTGGCTCATCCTCTGTGGTTATACTGCCGGCTGGCACACCATCAGCATCTGCTGATTGGGCTGGATAAGACCATATTTGTTCTTTGGAACTTGCTGTTCAGGACACTATGGATATATCATCTGCGGATGCGGTTTCCTTCCTGGACCCTACTGACGCTCTGAACATGGGAAATGCATCAGGTGCCTCCTAGATTTTTAATTCGGCCTCTTGTTTTACATCAAATTGTTGGCATTTTTATGGTTTTCAATCACTTTTGTTATTAAAGTACATTTTAAAATCATTTAATAAGCAATTTTAGTTAGCATTTTAGGCTAACTTTTATGTATTTTATTTTGAGCTTAGCCTTCCCCGGCCAAAGGGAGGGTATTGTAAGGTTCAACAGGGCTCAAGCTAAATCTTTGTTGCAACCAACTAAAAATTGCAGCTCACGTTTTCTATACAAGAATATGATTGTTCAATAAATGTTTGAAAAGCCATATTTGTATCTTTCTTGTGTTTCCCTTGGGCATTCAAAAGTAAACAATGAAAGTGTAGTTTGTTTCCACGATTTTCTTGGGAATAAGAGTGGTCATGTTCAAGGTTGCAGATACCATCTGGTACCAGATAAGTTTAGGGGTTTAGATGGGGCACTGTGAGCTAGTTAGGAGATGGGCCAACATATTCTGATGATATGTGTGGACTCAGTCCCCATATTATGACGTTTATGTTGTCGAGATACAGAGTCCTACTTAATTCATAGGAACCGTACGACAATAGTTCAATCTCTGAGTCTTTCAAATATAGACTATTGGATCAATACTGGTGTGATGCTCTCCTCCACCCCAACCACCACCAAAGAAGTAATCCACCTTGCTGCTCGAAAGATTCATGGTGCAAAACAAATTTACCACATTACCCTTGTACTTAAAAACCTGCACTGGCTCCTGCTTGAGTTTATATTAAAATACAAGGTACTACACCTCAATAATACCAGCTCTTTACCATAAAACAACTGCTTGCACTAAGAACCTAAGGAGCTCACAGTTTCTAACCCTTAAAACCAACAGATTTAGGGGCACATTTACTCTTATTTCATGCAATGTGGTGCAGTAAGGCATGGCTAGCCCCATTACAGGCAGCCTTGTCCCATAGTGCAAGGGTGCCTGTGTTACAGGCAGGATTGTTTTTGTGCAGAAAGGGAGACCTTCCTGCCAAAAATAATCCTTGGAGGCATATCCCTTTTTCGTCGTGTGCTGCAGAATACAGCACCCTAGAAAAGAGGAAGTGACAAGGAGAAATAAAGAATGTTCTCCTCGATAAGCCTCTGTTGGGTAGGTGCACCATTTTGGTGCCAACACAGAATTATAAGTCAGTGTAAATCTGGGTTTGAGTTGAAATAGGTGGATGCTTGGTAATGTCCATGCTTCACCCATGTAATGCCTACTCAATGCAAAGTAACGCAAGGCGGTGCTTTGCACTGTTTACTATGTAATTGCAGAGCCATGCAAAGTGGCTTTGTCTGTATTAGAAAATGCCAAAAACTTTTTTTGCATCGGGACTGCACCACAAAAGTGATACAACTCTGATGAAAAATAATAAATCTGGCCCTTAATAAGCAGAAAAATAATCTCAATCATTCTCTGATTCAGCAACTGTATCATGGAAACCTTTAGCAGATAAAGCAAGAATGTAGAATTTCTAACTGATTTTTCTCTAAAAACTGACAGCTTTTTTCTCCCGAGGACAACTAATTTAATATCTATTCACTTTTCTCAATTAATGTTTATTTTACTTCTTTACTGTTAACCTAATCCGACTCCCCCATCATCCTCTCCAATTTCAAACTTCTTATTTTCATCTTATCCTCCTGTTTCATCCTACTTTAAGCATTTTTGATGTATCACTCATGTATTATCAGTTGACTTGTTCTACTACTACCACTCACCCTCTGTCCCCAGGTCTCTTGTCTTGCTGCATTCCATTTTGGTCCAGATTTACTAAACATTTGTATTGTGTTGGCGATGTGCAAGGTGATGCAAGGAGAACGGAAAGGCTTCAGTAAGATTTACAAAACCATGCAAGGGCAACTCGGGCTGTTTGTGTGACTTTGTAAAAAAGTGTAATGGAATGCAATGGCTTCTACTGCATCTCATTACTTTTCAAAGGGATAGCCATTCCATGGGTGGAGAATGGGCCTTCCTATGCATTCACCCATGGAATCTGATGCAATCCCAGATTTACTGATAGGTAGTAATCCCTGGATTTTGCCAAAATGGTGCACCTACCAGAGAAAGACATAGGGGCCGATTCCGATCTCGGCCGGTAGGGCTCCGAATCGGATTCGGCTTAACCGGATCCGATTCGGAGCCCTATTTCCCGACCGATTCGTACACGCGTCCGGGCGAGCGAGTACGATGCGTATTCGCCGACCGACTCGTCCGGGCGTCCCGACTGCTCCGACCGACTCGATCCCGGGTCTAACCGCACCGACGGACTCGCACGGACATGACTCGCATCGCGCAATGGAGACGTTCCCCGGCCGGGTAAGTACGATGCGCGCCGCGAGCAGTCCGACCGACACGTGCACTCCGGCTCGAAAGAGCTGTCGGAGCCGTACTTTGGGGGTCCGTGTCGGACCCCCCTGTACGGGTAGCCGCGCGAGTCGCACACAGGGGGGACCCATGGGTCCCCCCTACCTGTGCGTGTACGGCACGAATCGCTTCGCCGCGTGCACGCTGTAGGGGGCGCCCTTGTCCGCATCGCACCCATTGAGTCAATGGGAGCCCGCGTACGCGTTGTACGACAGGCTCCCATTGACTTCAATGGGAGTCCGACCGACTCGAGTCCGATGGCATACGTGCGCATCGTACTCGTTCGGTCGGGCTGCACGGGTCCGATTCGGTCGGAAATCTCTCCGGGTCCGGCTCGGTCGGAGAGATTTCCGGCCCGAATCGGAATCAGCCCCATAATGAGTACAATATACTTATTTCTCCATTTTATTTGCTTTCACCACTTGTGCTGCATTCTGAAGTGCACATAGAAAGAGGAAATTGCTCCTAAGGTTTGTTTGGTGAAGGAAGGTATCCCTTCCGCCACAAAATCAATCCTGCCAATAATGCAGGTACCCTTGCAGCATGACACAACCCATAGTGTGCAAGCATTAGTGGGAAGAGATGTGCACCATATCTTGGAAGATATGGCGATTTTATCTCTCTCCATTTCACGCAATGCAGCACAGCAGCTTTGCTTGCTGCCCTATATGAGACATTAGTAAATATGCCCCATTATCGCTAACCTTAGCCTTACCCTATTATTTTATATTTCAACATCAGTGGCACTGTATTTGGTCGTTATATTCCTGTTCTACGTAACGTTGAAGTATATAACTTCAGCCTTTTATTTGTAGAGTGCATTACTAACCTTGAGTATAGTGTTCTTCATAACAATGCATAAATAAAATGAAATTGGTTATGTTTGGAGTTTTTTTAAGCTACTCATCTAATATTCATCTAGCAAAGGGCCCTGAATGCATTTAGAGTTTGGATGTCTTTTACAAATAGACTAACTGCTCAATCGTGATTCGGGGAGTTGCAAGAGACCATCAAGCCCATATTTGTGGAGAATGGGGGTTGGGAGCACACTGCCTCACAGTCCCAGCCCAGTTCGCCCCTTTGCATCCTGGTAAATGCAGTACACAGTTCAAACCTACTTCAAAATTAGCTGGAGATTTTCACCAAAGTTGGTGCAGACATTGCTGTATATCTCTAGACACGTGTTTCTGGGTTGAGCCCGTCATCAGTAGAGAGCAGCAGTATTAGAGAGCAAAGAAAAATAATCTGGGGTTGCTGGAAATGCTGCCAAGTTCCTCTCAGGTCACAGTACCACTCACAGGCACACAGGTGCATCTCCAAAGCTCGTCAGCTTGCTAGCTCAAGGGAGCCTTTTAAACAGAATGGGGGTTGGGAGCACACTGCCTCACAGTCCCAGCACAGTTCGCCCCTTTGCATCCTGGTAAATGCAGTACACAGTTCAAACTTACTTCAAAATTAGCTGGAGTTTTTCACCAAAGTTGGTGCAGACATTGCTGTATATCTCTAGACACGTGTTTCTGGGTTGAGCCCGTCATCAGTAGAGAGCAGCAGTATTAGAGAGCAAAGAAAAATCATCTGGGGTTGCTGGAAATGCTGCCAAGTTCCTCTCAGGTCACAGTACCACTCACAGGCACACAGGTGCATCTCCAAAGCTCGTCAGCTTGCTAGCTCAAGGGAGCCTTTTAAACAGAATGGGGGTTGGGAGCACACTGCCTCACAGTCCCAGCACAGTTCGCCCCTTTGCATCCTGGTAAATGCAGTACACAGTTCAAACTTACTTCAAAATTAGCTGGAGTTTTTCACCAAAGTTGGTGCAGACATTGCTGTATATCTCTAGACACGTGTTTCTGGGTTGAGCCTGTCATCAGTAGAGAGCAGCAGTATTAGAGAGCAAAGAATATTTGTGGAAATGATGCTCCGGGGGTTCCCATATGAGTTCAATGCTTGATATGGGATGTATTTGGTATGTATGCAGGTCCCTTTATAGAACAAACTTACTAGCTACAAAAATTTTAAATGAACGCTCACTAACATTTTTTTTACAGCAAATTCAATGTTATTATAAATGCCATCTGAGCTGACTGCTTTTCTAAACCAATGCTTAACTAATCCTCAAATGGGCTTGTGAAATATGAAAATTATAATTATGATTATTTTTTTGGTAAGTGTGGTTTATCCTTGATTGAGTACTAGAGTTTTTACATCATCATGCTCATTTAGTGATCAATTGGTCAGGCTCAACTAATGCCCAAATTACTGAGCTTATGTCGAAGTTGAGCAATTGCATTTACATGCAAAACATATCACCCAGTGATCATTAAGGGTCCATTTCCCTCAAGATGAGGAATAGTGCAGTACTCATTCTTGAGCAGTCTATTAATTTTTGGCTAGGGAGGAGAGAGTATAAGTATTGCACATATTCACTACCTACACTACCTTTACTACCTACTCTACCTTCACAAATATTATGTATCCATCCAAACAAAGAATGGGAGGCAAGATTATGTACTTGAAGAAAGTTCTAATGCGTAAAATGTATTTAATGGCGTACGCCCAATCTGATTCATTAGCTACATTTTGCTAGAAATAATGCTTGAATATCTGTTGTTTAGCGATTAGAATAAAATAAAATAATTACTAGGTTTGATTAGATGATAGACTGGAACAAGAGCTTGAGTGACCAAATACCCCAAGTGATTTACTTATGACAATACCCACTTGTAAAATATTAGAGAGATCAGTACTTACAATTCCCTAGAAAGGACTTAAGAGTTGGACATTTTAGAAACACAGAAATGGAATTTACAAATTGAATGCAGCACCTTTTACATATGGCTTCATGATTTGTCTTAAATTCTGACAATTTGTGAACAGTGGGAAATGGTTCTCCCTGACTAGAGCAACCTTCTGAATATGATATAGTAGATTAATGGATACTTGCCACTTATCTTCAATCACACTCTTTCCTTCGCATGAAGGCCCTGATTCATATTTTTACAAAGATTTTACAGCATAGATTATGCTCCATGTACTGACTTTACAAAGAATGTTTTCATTAAACACAGACAACCTTAGAGAAACATGATTACTTAAATTCACAGATAATACCTAGAGAAGATGAGAATATTTTTACTTACATAAAATGATCATAAATATTGGGGGTGAAATTCAAATTCTGCTGAAAAGTAGAAAGGAGTTCACCGTTTGTGCTCTTCATGACATTGCACAAATTTAAATGCTCACCAACCTTTCTACAAAAATGGTTTTGCCTTAGCATTTGCCTTATAAATGTACATTTTTGCAGCATTCCTCTCCCATAAAAATGACATTTAATGCTTTTTTGAAATTGTTCACTATTTTTGGCATTAACAAAGTGGGCTAACTTTAAAATAAACTTTCTGAAGTTGGAAAAGCTGCCCAGCCAGAGGATATCCCCAACTTTATCACATTTCAGCTAATCACAAAATCAACATTTAAAAAGAATTGTTTAAATCTTACCACTCAACCAAAGATACTGAGCTAATGTCTTAAAAGCACCATTACTACATATCACAAAGAGTACGCCCTCCTCATTCACCTCTTTCAAAACACCTCAGCTCCTCCCTTCGGGGAGTTGTAGCCCACACCTTGGAGTGAGGAGGGAACCCATATGATGAAGCATGTCACCTAACGGTGAGTGAGGGTTCTCGTCCTGAAGGGAAATTCTCTTTCTTCCCTCACAGTTCTTCTAACATTACACAACTTTTATTTTTCTCTTCCCTTTCTTCACATATAGCCGGGCCTACTCTGTGTGATATTTAGTAATTTGTAGTGATTAGTACCCCCTGGCTTTCTTTGATCCCGATGGGCCTTTGTGTGTAGAAAAATTAAAAGCACCATTAACCACAGATTTTCTGAAAAACGTTTTGGTTAACAACTTTTAAACCCCTTTGAAGAGGTTTTTAGATCCTAACACTTTTGTTAAAAGTTACTGGACAATGGTGCTTAAAAATGCAACATTTGCTAGCATATTGTCCTATGTTTCGATTTGCCCCAGTCCACCAGTCTCCTGGCCCAGCACCATCAGAAAAAATACAGGACTTTTTACGTAGCCCTCTTACCCCTCACAAAGACTCATGACATGCTGGCTACTTCCATAGGTCAATTCTTTTTGTGTATATATACATATATATTATACACAAAGGACGCAGCACTCCAAGCTTGGATTTGCTTAATTTAATGAAAATAAGCACTCAGACCAACGCGTTTCAGCCCTCCCACGGCTTTGATCACGGTTAGTGAGTCCTTCTTAGTTTACTGATAAAAGAGCTGATAGCGGGCTAAAAAGGAAATCTAAATATTGCCTTGCCCTATCTCCAGGCAATAAGTTTGATCTATTCTCGGAGGCCATCATTGAAGAACTTGAAAAAATGCCAAAATCAAGAAATACTAAACAAAGGGAAAATTTGACAACAAAAGAAAGGGATGCGATACGAACTTTACTGGAAGACAAGGAATTAACGATTAAGCCTGCTGACAAAGGGGGAAATATCGTCCTAATGGAAACTCAAGACTATATAAATGAAGCTCTATGCCAATTTAACGACACCAACAACTATTGCAGATTAGAAAATAATCTGATCAATAAAATGACAATGGAATTGAATCTGTATTTACAACAGTGTCATAATAACAATCTGCTCAGTGATGATGAGCTAAAATTTCTTTCCAAGGACTTTCCAGTGATACCCACTATATACTTTTTACCTAAGATCCACAAGACTTTATATAATCCACCAGGCAGACCAATAGTCTCTTCATGTGAATCACTATATGAGAATGTCTCACAATATGTAGATATTTTTCTGGCACCCATTGCCAGAAACATGAGTTCATACATAAGAGATACAGGGGATTTTCTCCGAATTTTGAATGGAATAATTTGGAGTCAGCAATATTTGTTGGTGACTATTGATATAATATCTCTCTACACGTCTATTAGACATGATGTGGGATTAGAAGCATGTGGATATTTTTTAAAACAACGGAATATCACTGAACTACAACGCACCCGAATGCTTCTGCACATGATTGAAACATGCCTTACAAACAATGTCTTGCTGTTCAATAAGCAACTTTACAAACAACAATGCGGCACTGCCATGGGCATTTCTTTCTCACCAAATTATGCAAATATTACAATGGGGTGGTGGGAAAGAACAGTAGCCTGGAACTCAGAAAATCAAGAAGATCTGGATAGAATAATATTATGGGTCCGCTACTTAGACGACTTGTTTATAATATGGAACGGATCATCACAAAGTTTTAATGAATACTACGTAAAACTATGCAGTAACAACATTGGTCTAGCATTTACATGCACTTCAAGCAATAAAGAAATAGATTTTTTGAATACTAAAGTATATATTGAAAACAATCAAATTCATTCCACTCTGTTTCGCAAAAAAACTGCAACCAATAGTATTTTACATGGAACGAGTTTCCATCCCAAATCATTGATAGCCAGCATACCATATGGGGAGTTTACCCGTATGAAACGTAACTGCTCAAAAGAAAAGGATGCAGAAGAGAAAATTCAAGAATCCATGAATAGATTAAGATCGAGAGGATACAATGAGACAATTCTTAAAAAGAGCAAGAAAAGAATTGATGGAAAACTGAGAGCAGAGACATTAATACCTAAAATTAAACAACATGAAGATCATGGCCCTCCAAGATTTGTAACAACATACAGCAAAGAAAGTAACCAAATAATAAAGAAAATCAGGAAATATTGGCACTTAATCTCTGGGGATCCAGACATTCGAAAATTAATAGGTGAAAAACCCATGGTCACTTATAGAAGAACGAAATCCCTCAAGGATGTATTAGTAAAAAGCCATTTTAAGGAAACTGAACAAGAGAACTGGCTTACTAATCAACAAAAAGGATTCAAAAAATGTAACCTGTGCAAGGCCTGTAAAATTGGGAAGAATAAGAATTCTATCATTGAACCGAATGGAAATATCATTAAAATTGAACAAAAAATGTTGTGTACATCAACATATGTGATCTATGTAATTGAATGCAATTGTGGGATGATCTACGTCGGGAGCACCATTTGCACGTTAAAAAAACAGATACTCGAACATATTCGAGCAGTGAAAAATAAAGACATGACGTATGCAACAGCTAAACACATGGCGTCCTGTCAAAAAAGTGATTGGAGAGCCATGAGTTATTATGGAATTCACATGATACCTCAGGACGAACGTGGGGGAAATAGAATGAAGAAACTGAGACAAATGGAATCACGTTTCATCATAAGGATAAGAGCAAAAACCCCCGGAGGTATCAATAACGATGAGGAACTCTTTGTACATCTAGATTAAAGGAATAGTAGATTTAAATATAAGAAAGAGATTGTTACATTGTGCAAACTGGTTAAATGGTACGGGTACTATACCCGAGTACATGAAAACATGTGAATGAATACCAAAGACTTAAAACGCAATGTAATTTATGCTAATAATTTATTAATTTGCCGATATGGTACTATATCAGTGATTAAGTGGTTTTACATCATGGCATGTGAAGTAAATATTCAGTCGTTGTAATCAAATGCAAATAGCCTGAAAAATTGCAACCTTTTCGTGTAAAAATGTAAATATTTTGTTATATTAGTAAAATTGACTACAACTCCCATATTGCTGCATTAGGGCAAACATGGGGTTAAATAGTAGAAACTGAGAAGGACTCACTAACCGTGATCAAAGCCGTGGGAGGGCTGAAACGCGTTGGTCTGAGTGCTTATTTGCAAATTAAGCAAATCCAAGCTTGGAGTGCTGCGTCCTTTGTGTATATTATTGAAACTTGGGCCAGGATCCGGCTCCAACGCAGAGCACCCGCTGTTGAGCGCGCTGGATCAAAGGATCACATTGGAGGAATATACATATATATATATATACATTCTATCAAGAAAAATCCAGCGGCAGACAAGGGAAGTTGAATGCACTAGCTTACCATGGAAGGAGGCCGCCCATACAGAGGAATACTGGGTGGCGGCATGGCCCCCACCATCTGGGGACTCATGCCCTGCAGAGGAGTGCATGGGGTCTTTTTAGCATGGGGTGGGGGTGGCTAACCTCTTGGGGGAAAAAGGGCTATCTCTCTGAATATCTACTTTCTGGGTGTATTGGGTACCCTGAAAGATGCACTCGGGGGTGTCACTTGGGGAGATGCTATTCTCTTGAGCACCCCGTTCTTGGGGGACTCGTCCTTGCGGGTTACAATATATGTTAGGGTCCCCTCTAAGTGCTCTCTCGACTGCCCCCATCCTTTGGGGCCCTGCTCTGAACCCCCACCCTCTGCGCGAGCCAGGGCCACTCTTACCTTGAAACCCCATGCTGGGGCTGATGATGCTGGTGTCTCCCCCGGTTCCGGGCTGAGGGGGATCTAGCAGCCCCTGCCCCCCCGGCCTCTGGCCGCCAGGTCTCTGCTGAGCCAGGGTGCCCTGGCAGAGCAGGCAGAGCTGCAGCACCATCAACACCAAGTCTTTGCAGAACATTTTCAATCTGTCACCAGCCTGACATGGGGCTGAGAGACAGCGAGGGTAGGGGACAGGAGAGAGCTGAGGCAGGGGTCTGGGGCTCACAGAGGCAGGGCAGGACTAACTTCGCCTGCCGAGCCTCAGACCTGGAGAGGGAAGAGGGTGGAACTGAAGGAGGAGAGGCGAGCAAGAGCAGAGTCACTCAGGGGGAGAGGGCGGCAGCAGGGTGGAGAGTGGGATGGATGGAGAGAAGAAAGGGGCGAGAGTTAGGGTGGAGTCACAGGGTGAGGGGGGCATAGGTGGTGGGAGGTTGGAAAAGAGGGAAGGACGTCGAGAAGAGGAAGAGAGAGGGACAAAGCGGTGGGCGTGAGAAGAAAAAGGGAGGGGAGAGGAAAGAATGGGAAGATTGGAAGGGAGGGATACGGGTGGAAAGAGCACGGAGTGAAGGGAGAGTAGCGGTGTGCAATGGGTCCAATAAACACTACATGGTGTAGTGTAGTTTCATTCTGGGAGCGATGTGGAGCGGTCCACTGCCCCTTTATTTAACTCCTCGGCCGTGCAAGGCCTCGGGGGTGCATGGTTCTCCTATTAGTGGGGGCCGGATGGATGAGGCGCCCTACATCCCTCCCCAATTTAGATTGGACCATTGGCCACAAATGAGCAGATCTGTACTTTCCAGTCCAAGATCACAAACGGCGGGGGGCCGTGAGGCCCCTTGCCCTAAATAAATTGAAGCCCTGGGGAGGTGGCGGTCCCCGGGGCAGCGTGGGGGGGGAAGAGCCCCCCTAAGCATTTTTTTCAATTTTTTTCATGGAGGTGACGGTCCCTGGGGCTGCGGAGGGGGCGCATGCCCCTGCGCATTATTTGTAAAGCCCCAGGGAGGTGGCAGTCCCCGGGGTTGCCCCTGCATTATAAATCTGCATTGCCCACGGGACCTGGCCCACCCGGGGGATTCTAGAAAACAAAGCGCGGAAGCCCGTGCTTCATTTTTTTTTTTAAAAAATCGGCGGAATTCGTGCACCCAGCGCAAATTCTGCAGATTTGTTTTACAAAAAAAATGCTTTTTTGGGCTCTGGGGGTCCTTGTGGGACCCCCTGAGCAGGCCTAGGGGGTCAAGGTGTTTCTACCCTGTCCCCTTTTTTTGTTTTTGTGTCCTTTTTTCTTGTGACTCGGAAAAACCGAGTCACAAGATGGCTGCTAACACTTCCTGGTTTGGAGTGTTGGCAGCCAATCAGAATGAAGCTCGTGCTCGGAAGGGTTTGTGAATCCTCCTCAGTGCTCAGATATCGATATTTTTAGTTTTTGAATTTGTCAGAAACTACTGAACGGATTTACACCATTTAAAAAAAGGTCGCTTTCTGAACCAAGAGCTACCTGTTGCCAAATTTGGTGTAATTCCGTTCAGCAGTTCGGGCTGTAGCCGTGTCTAAAGTTCCTATGGAAATTAACATGGGGAAATGCGTTTTGGGACCCCCCTTTTTCTCGGCCCCCGCTTGATGAATCACCGCGAAACTTTCAAGACAGGAGCTGACCTGAGCGAACCATTAGTTTTGAAAATTTCGCGAAGATTCGTCAAACGGCGCCAAAGATATTGGCAAAAGAAAAAATGCTTTTTGAATAGAAACAAAGTTCTAACTATAACTACCTACTGGTGACTGCCAGTAGGTTATATATATATATATATATATATATATATATATATATATATATATATATATATATATATATATATATATATATATATATATATACCGGAAAGCTTCCAGCACTGCCAATCACGTTCGCCTGTACGGGGTCGGTGCGAGATGCGGGTGCCGGGATCCGTATGTCAATCAAAAGAAATCCTCGTATCCGTGACATACTGGGTCATGGTGGGGGCTCCCAAACGATATCCAGTATTAGCTTCACAAGATGCTTAATATTCAGGCGCGGCAGTGAGTGACCGACACCAGGCCTCATGAGCAGCGGATAGATTACATGTTATATTGCTATAGTTGAGCCATGTAACAGGTAGAGCAGCCCCCTTGCTTCATTTAAAATTCCCCCCCATTATATTTTATTTGCACGGTGTTCATCCCTCACTTGTTAAGTTTATGTTGGTCAGGAGGTGTTGGCCAAAGCTTTGTATAGTAACCCTCTGAGGGGTCAAGCATGTTGATGAATTGTATGGCCACTTGGCATGAACTGTATTATGGGTTAATAATACTGTCCAGAACGATCTATGATCTGAATGAGACCCACAGCACACATGTGCGTCATGGCAATGTGTGAAAGATTATACTTATAGACGGTCATGGAATGAGCTTAGATTATTCGATCACTTTCTTCATGAAATGATTAATTTGACATATGTATTCTTACCGATGCGGTTGTTAATTGGGCAGACATGGAGGAATCAGGATGCCATTCAGTATATAACACAGTATGGTATAATGGAATCTGACATGACACAATGTAGATATCACCTGAATTTCCCATTAATCATGTAAATTGTTCAGTTGAGTCTTCTACGGGTGTAGAAGTCGACTAGGTATGGATGCCTACAATCATGTTGATTTTTTCTAAATATTGTTTTACAATTAGGAATGGAATCTTACTCTATTTCTTGTGATATACGCACTCGTGTTTAAATTGTTAATATACATACAATGGCAAATGTAAAGAGAATGCACTAAATAATCGGAGTCTAAATTGTTAATATACTTGCAATGGCAATGTAAAGAGAATGCTCTGCATAAGCGGAGTCTTTCCACAATGTCCATGCAAAGCAGCCAACCCATTGTCTGTCTTTTATGTTTGTATCACACTTTAAATGGTGGTTGTATTATTGTGCATGTTGGCTTTGGAAGAAGACCTCTGTGGTCTAATCACGGATACAAGGATTTCTTTTGATATATATATATATATAGATATATACATATTTTGGTAGGATGTTGTTAGTTACTACTGAGTCTCGGTTGCATTTTCTATGCTTTTATCCATGTTTTATGTTTTATACTTTAAATGTCTTGGCATGGTCCAATCCAAGAAAATGATGACCTGTAAAATGAAAAACTTTAAATGAAACAATGTACAATTGAAAGAACATTCATGAAAATAGAATATATACATGAAATTAAAACAAGAAATGTTTCCTAGTGATGAGGCCCAGCAACACTAGGGCTGATTCACAGAAGCAATGATGAGTATGGGAAGCAGTACTAAGGGAGTATTTTTACTTTATATTAATGGGTTAAACGCTTGTTTGCAAAGCTCCGGGAAGGACTTACCAAAGAACGACTGTATCACAGTTCCGGGTTTGCTTTATGCAGACAACACTGTCTTGCTTTCTCAGCTCCCAATGGCCTGAGAGCTTTAGTTGAAAGTTGTGTTCAATTTATGAATAATCTAGATCGCAAGACGAACATCTCAAAAACCAAGTTTATGGTCTGTGGACCTCAACTGTCCAAAACAGGCCCTATCTGAATAACAAGACATCCTCAAAAGCTTTCCATACTTGGGAATAATTTTTGATTCTAGGAGCACTTGGTTGACCTATACTGTTAACAGATGTCGGCTCTTCAACCAGGCCGTGGGATTGCCTTTTAACTTTGTCAGGAGAGTGGGTAGTAAACCAATTCAGCCCCTTAAGGAAGTTTATGAGCGTAAGTGCCTTTCAGTCCTGATGTATGAGGCTGGGGTTTTGGGTTATCAGAATGTACCCAATTTGTAAACCGAAGATAATCTATTTTGCTGGTATTTACGAGGCCTTCCCCAATCGACTCCTCATTTTTTTCTGCATGAGGAACTAGGTATATCATATGTGCAGGATTTAATCAAAGTAACACCTCTGCGTCTACAACTTTTTGTTTGGGCAAACAAACACACACGTTTTAATCAGGCCATTATTTGAGATTGTCTGGCATGTGATAAGGGCAATACAATTCCCTGGCTTAAGTATATTGAGACTTCCACCAAAATGATAGGCAGGCATGACTTGTTTACGTCCTCTCACCTGTTAACCAAGACAGATATTACTCAGGTTAAGAAATTATTCTTGACATTTTGCGAGACATCCAGAGAAAAGGAAGAATTGGGAAAACTAAATACTGCGCACTTGCCTTGGTCAAAACCTCCCCAAAACTGGAGCCGTACTTGACTTGGACTATGAACTCTTGAGAAAGGCAGCTTGTGCTAAAATTCCAGTTGGGGCCCATAAGATCTCTTCTCTGTTTTCAGCTTTTGCAGAAATTTCGGTTGGGGACCATAAAATCCCACCTCTGTTTTCCAATTGGACAATATGATGTCATGTCCATCTTAATTTGCTCTTGTGACGATACCTCCGTGCAAATGTTAGATCATTTTGATTTCTTTTTTCGATTACAAACTACTGGCAAGGACATTTTTAAAACCTGTTCTTAAACTATATTCTTTTAAGATTATAAACCGGCCTTGAACTTTCTGTGTATGTTTACGAATCAATTTGTTTGTTTCAATGTAGGAAGTTTTCTGAAAATGGTTGTTCAGAAGAATACTTTGATGAATTTCTGAATTAAATCCTTTTTATTATTTTTATGCTTATCTTTATGCTATATCCTTAATATTGATGTTTTTATCTACCTATGAATGTGATGCTTTTGTAATTGTTTTCAATAATCGAATAAAGTTTATTTGTATTAGTTGAGTCATTTGTATGTACTCCTACACCTTTGGGAATCAATTCTGAAACGTCATTATTCGTAAAAGTACAAAAAGTTCATGCTCTTTATATTTACATTAGTTCGATATGAATAATCCCTCAATATTCCCAAACGCATTTTGGAGTATATAAAGAAGTAATCATGTAATACTCTTTTGTGTACTCTTGAATGCCTTTATGAAAAGACTCCAATGTGTTTCAGATCATATTATGTGAAACGTGATTCATATCATGGGCATGAATCTATAAAAAAGGAATTCTAAAAGTCATCAATTCCACATATTGTGAATAATGGAATATGCCTAATTTCCCTGAAATGTCTTTATTTTTGTGCATGCTGTGTTTCAGAAACAGAAGAACCCCCATCTGTTTCAATAATTATACCGAGGACACCAAAAAAGCAGTATGTAGCTAAACTAATGCCTTTCTTGTACACTCAAATAAATTTTTTCAATTTGTAATGCCCTACTGTGCGCTTGGCCATGTAAGGCCTTGTAAAACATGAAGTAATGGGCGTTTCTGAAAAAGAATATCAAATACCGTTTTGTCTTCAGTTTGGCCTCCAACACTTCTGCTTAATAAACTGTAAAAAGTATGTACAGGGTATATTCACAGCACTGGCATTCATCCTTTGGGTAATCCCATTAAAATATATAAAACAGGACACACATGAATCAGCTTCAAATGTCGTATCCCACACCACACGAACCTAAAAGGATTCCATTATACCTGGCACTGAGAGCAGAACGAGAGAAGAAATGACGCCTTACTTAAAGAATGCCAAACAAAGACAACCCAGTACAAATATATAAAAACACGTTCCTATAATACCTATATATGTCATTGACATGATTTATCAAAACCTTTCACCGAGTCCAGGCGCTGGTGTATTGAAAAGCGTGTGTTGGTCCCGACGCATAGGATTGAAGAAATGTAACCGAGCCTGCGGCCTGCTGCATGTCCGACACAAATGTCCTTGCAAATAAAGCACCTCTGAGACATGTTCTCCCTCTGCAAATGAATCACGCAGCAATAGCTCACGAACACACATTCACACGAGTGCCAGGCAACATACCACTTCCAATTGTGCGTGATTGAGGAACTGACCTCGGTACGTATTCCCAACAGCGTGGATAACTATAGTAGTATTTGTTCAAATCACAGCATCCGACAAAGAAGATTCAATGAATCCTGATAGTGTATTTTCTTATTGCCAACAACAAATCAGACTTGAGAATCAATCTGAGAACGACGTATTTGAATGATTGTGCTTTCTAAAGTGTGTATTTTTCATGTTTTTACTTGATCGCGTTTTTGAAGTGGACACTAAAATACATGATCAGAGGAATTTCAATTATGTATATAGTAAAACCTTTATATAACATGGTTGATAGCAAATAATGTTTGTTTGGATTTGCCAAAGACACTTTGGCACACATTCATAAGAATGATCTCACTTGGAAAAATTAAAAATACCCACTCAGGCATTTGCTTGTCTATGTTAAAAAATATAGGCACATTTCATAAAGCTTTTATCCCATTTCTTGTAATCCCTGGGTAAATAGCATCACTCACGTTTATATGAATTGACGCAAGACACAGTGATTAAAGCCCAACCGCAGCATCACCCTTATTGGGTGGAATTACCATCATGTAAAAAGGGTTGACAGAAAAAAAAAGTGAAAGACCTGCGGTATTGGAGTTAGCACCAGTTATTTCTGCCCCTTTTTTGTTTACTGTTGCAACTATCTACAGACGGCATAAACAAATTCGGGAGGTTAGATGTCACAATGACCAGAATTGGATTACTGGACATTTTTATGGATTTTAGTGTAAACGCTGCTTCTGTCACCCCAGATTTCATTTAAGTAATCTGCGGTACAGCTGCTATGAATCAGTTAAAAAATTTAATTTTGATTTCAATCCTAATAGTTACTTGCAACTCCATCAAGTGGTCAGCTCATTTTCCAATTCTTCCCACCAATATGGCGGTTTCCACTAGGAAGCTACACCTTTCCTTGGTGCTTATGGGACTATGGGGCATATTCTCAAGGACTCATCGCCGATTTAGCGGCAATTTACCACCACGAAAGTGGCGATAGATTTTTCGCCCTATTCACAAGCCTGCGCTAACAGCCCATATCGTTAGTTTTCCTGCGATAGTTGGCGCTAAAAACATCGCCAAGGCTGACAGCGACAACTAACGCTGATCATATGCAGAGTAGGCGTTCCCGTGCAAAAACTCACGATAACACCACTTCGCGATATTCACAACGACCAGCCAGATCGGCGATGCAGGCCTAAAACATGCGATAAGGCGCGTTAGTAGCAGGAACTTAAGACCTGCTTTTTTCTGGTCTTAAGTATTTTTTATTTTTTTTGCAAAGTTTTATATAGCGCTGGTTAGACCTGGAGGTATCAGAGCGCTTTACATGAGGATCAGCGAGTTACAGGATACATAGTTATATCAGTTGAATCAGCGAGTTACAGGTTACATAGTTACATCAGTTTGAATCAAAGAATCACAGTGGGAGGGGGAGGGGAGGAGACACAAACGGGGAGACGAGGAAAACAATGTCAGATGACCGGCTGGGTAGGTGACGGCCAAGGGGCCAGACTCCTCTATAGCTGTATAGGACAGCTCCACCGGGCATCGGCCAAGGTTGCTCGGGCTCCGCGGTAGGTAAAAACAGTTTTGGTATCCGCCCAGGGGGCGTCGTCATAGTTCCATCGAAGGGGGAGGGAAAGAGACACAAACGGGGAGACAAGGAAAAACAATGTCAGATGACCAGCTGGGTAGGTGACGGCCAAGGGGTCAGACTACTCTATAGCTGCATAGGACAGCTCCACCGGGCATCGGCCAAGGTTGCTCGGTCTCCGCGGTGGGTACAAACAGTTTTGGTATCCGCCCAGGGGGCGTCGTCATCGTTCCATCGAAGGGGGAGAGAAGGAAGAAAGGAGAAGTAGGACGAAAACCTGCAGTATAAAGGGAGCCCAGCCCAGAGCCACATCTGAAGACCAACACATGCCATGGAGCTACTAATCATGCAGCTTAGAGACCCAAGAGGGCCACAACACCCACCGCCACCACCACCAGGACCACCCCCGCACCCAGGACCACCCCCGCCCGGACTACCACCGAGGCAGCGCAGAACAAGACAGCGGACCTTCCGAAAACGCACCAGCCTCAGAGACTTAACGCCAGAGGATGACATTGCCCACTACAGGCTCAAAAGGACAACCATCCTCCGCATCCTGACCCACATTGCCCACAGGCTGACGGTATCAACACAACGGACAACCAACATCCCACCGCAGACAAAGCTGCTGGCTTTGCTGCACTTGTTGGCCTCTGGTACCTTCCAACCAACAACTGCCATTGTCGGAGGAGTCTCACAGCCAGCCCAATCAAAGTTCCTCACACCTGTCATGGATGCCAGCATCAGCTTCATACCCCAGCACCTTCACATCCCACACACTGCGCAGGAACAGCTGGAGACCAAGCAAGGCTTCTACGCCATAGGTGGCTTCCCGCACGTGTTGGGGGCAATTGACTGCACACATGTCCTACTTGTGCCCCCTGCTGACAATGCACACAAGTACCACAACAGAAAGCACATGCATCCCATCAACGTGCAGGCAATAGTGGACCACCGGGGACTGTCCAACAATGTAGTTGCCAACTTGCCAGGCAGTGTGCATGATTCCTACATCTTCCGACAGTCCATCATCAACCAGCGCTTTCAGGATGGCACCTATGGAAATGCACTGCTCGTCGGTAAGTACCAATGGAACACACCACACACCTCAACTCCACAATCATACAACTCACAACTGTGGGAATGCACACGTAACAATATCACATACAACATGCCAACCAACATGCCCACCTACCAGACAAGACAACACAAGGCACCGTGGTAACAGGGGCCAGACATGTAGACAAACCATCCACAAAGGCATAGCCCCTCTGCCACACAATTGCAGAATGTGGGGAGAGGTGGGAACCAAGAATGTGCGAAGGAGGCAATGGACCCATGAATAAGAATGTACACAATGCCAAGTGTGGCGGTGATGTGCTGGACAGTCTTGAGTATGCAGAGCACAGAAATGTCCATGTGGACATATACTGCTGGTGTTTGCAGTGTTGTGGACAGTGGACACAACCATGTTACCTCAGGCAGTGGGGAAGACCTTGGACATGTACCCATGTCGCCCCCCCTGGAAGCGTAAGCGTAGTGGGCTGGGACGGCGTACGCCAGTCCAGCGTAGGAGTGTGAAGAAATGGCCCGGGGCTCTGGGCGTGGTTCAGTTCTGGGCTAGCCACAAAAGTGACTATGGCGTCTGCCTCTGTTGTGGTGTCGGCGCCACCCAGCCCTTAATCGACAATGTTGCAATGTAGTGTTGTAGGGATTCTGCACATACACAGAACTATGCACAGCAATGCGGGACTTCGGTATATAGGGGCTACGCCTTCCTACAGCCTTAGTACCCACGAGCCCATGACCGGCTAGCTATAGTGTCCCACCTGCCCTCCTATACACAGATAGAGAATGAATGAAATGAAATGAAAACAAGATTTATAAAGCGCCTGGTTACCCATGGGCATCCCCGCGCTGGTGCCTGCTAACACACTAAGCTGAAAGCTATTCATTTAGGGAAGAGTAATGTTTTAATCTGCTTCCGAAAGATGAGGTAGTTAGGTTGGTCACGGATCTGCGGAGGCGAGCCATTCCAGATCTTGGCCACATTATACGAGTAAAGGCGGCCGCCACTTCGTGCTCTCGTTATTCTTGGAGTTGCCAGTAGATGTTTAGTTTCTGACCTGAGGGCTCTGTTAGGACGGTATCGATGGATAAGGGACTGAATGACCACAGGTCCCTTACCTGAAAGTGACCTGTGGGCTATACATAGAGCCTTAAACTCTATGCGCTCACGGATAGGGAGCCAATGTAAAGATGCCAAAGCTGGTTTAGCGGAAGACCGCTTTGGGATGTTCATAAGCATGCGGGCGGCGCAGTTTTGAACAATTTGTAGCTTCCGTATCGAGGAGCCAGGGGCTCCAAGATAAAGAGCATTGGCATAGTCAAGTCGTGATAAAATGAGAGCCTGAATTAGGACTCTTCTTGCAGGGAAAGGGAGTAGTGGGAGCACTTTACGGATCATTCGTAGGATCCCGTAACAGCTTGCCGCTACCTTTTGCCCTTGTTCTTTAAAATCAAGGTTCTGGTCGAGCCAGACGCCCAGACTTTTAATTTGATGTTTGGGGGTAGGGGCAGGACCAAAGGAGCTGGGCCAGAGTAGCTCAAAGTTTATATTTTCTTTGTTCCCTAGGAGCATTAATTCTGTTTTTGATCCATTGGGTTTCAAGAAAGACTCTTCCATCCACCTTGAAACTTTTTCTAGACAGAGGGCAAGACAGGGACTGGAGGGATCCCGCTGGTTGACAGAGACAACCAACTGGGTGTCATCAGCATACGTAATTATCCAAATCCCAAATGGTAGCACAATCTCAGCCAAGGAACTCAAATACACGTTAAAAAGTGTGGGGCTGAGGGAGGAGCCCTGAGGCACCCCACAAGTCAGCGGTATAGATTTAGAAGAAATGACGTCTTCAAAAACTTTGAAAGATCGGTCTTCTAAAAAAGATTTGAGCCAGTTGAGCATAGTCCCCGCAATCCCTACCTCGCCCAGTCTCTCTATCAAAAGCTGGTGGTTAACCGTGTCGAAGGCTGCGCTTAAATCTAGAAGGATAATGGCTGCGCAGCCTCCTGCGTCTAGGATTTTTCTCGCCTCTTCCACTACCACCAGAAGAGCCGTCTCTGTACCATGTTGAGATCTAAAACCCATCTGGGAGGAATGGAAACAGTTATTGCTCTCCAGGAAGGTAGATAGAACAGAATTCACATATTTCTCGGCGATCTTACTGATAGCCGGCAGCAGGGAGATGGGGCGATAGTTACTCCAGACTTCAGGGTCCAGGGTAGGCTTTTTCAATAAGGCTTTAACCATAGCCTGTTTCCACAGTGGAGGGACTATCCCTGAGGAAAGAGAGGCATTTATCAAGTCAAGGATTGCTGGAGAAAGGATTTCAGAGGCCTGATTTAAGATGTTGGGGGGGCAGGATCAGTGGGGGAACCGGATTTTAATTTGCTCAAAATATCAAACAACGTGGACGTATTAAGTGGGGGAATTTCCTCAATTAGGCTAACTCTCCCTTTGACCAAGTTTTCCTGATCTCTGATAGGTTGTTGAGATATTCTTTGAGGGAAGGAGGAGTAAATAGCTTGGATTTTGTCCGAAAAGAATTCTGCCATGGCATTGCATCGTGCTGAAGTATCTTCAGATACAATGGGGGGTGGGGATGGTAAGCAAGCCCTTAGTGATGCGGAAGATTTCACGAGGAGAGTTAGCAGCTGCCAGAATTCTCTCTTCATAATATAGAGTTTGGGCCAGTTGAATTTCAATTTTATAAGTTTTAATGGCCTCTCTATAAATTTGTTTGTTGCTGGTAGAAAAATCCTTCCTCCATTTCCTTTCAGCTCTCTTACAAGTTTTTTTAAGTTCGCGAAGTTTTGGGGAATACCACGGATTACGCTTGGTTTCTGCTTTATTAAATGTCGTTTTATTTGGAAGGACAGAGTTCAATGAGGATTCTACCCAATAATTAAATTTATTGTAGGCAGTTACAGGGTCAGGATCGAAAGTGGGCCTAGACAATTCCAACGTTGTCACCCATGAATCAATTGGTAGTTTGGACCATATGCGTGAGCATTTCCTGTGCCCCATGGTCGCTGTGGAGATCACTTGCGGAATCCAAGTAAAAGGGATTAAGAAATGGTCAGACCAAGGTAGCCTAACAGGATCTCCAACTAAAAGATTCTCCAAATTGGAGAAAATGGGGTCCAATAAGTGGCCTTTTATATGGGTGGGACCTGCTACCTTTTGTGTAAGTTGAAAAACAGCTAGTCCCTCAGTTAGGTCATGTACATCTGAATGAAGGATGTTCTCAAAATGGAGATTAAGATCCCCTAACAGCGTAAGGTTAGCACTACTATTGGCCAGTTTAGCTGTTGCCTCAAGGAGCTCATTATTAAATCGATTGAGGGGTCCTGGAGGTCTATAGATCAGTATCCCCGAGAATGTACAGACGTGGGAGATACGAATTGCGAAGGCAAGGCTTTCGCAATCGGTTAACGGACTTGCGGTGGTGCGACAATCAAATTCCATTTTATGAATAATCGCAAGACCACCGCCCCTTCCTATACCCCTGTCCAGCCTTTGGATAGCGTAACCGGCTGGGAGGGCTTGGACAATAGGGAAATTAGCCTCACTATTGAGCCAAGTTTCAGTTAAAAACAGCACATCTGGGCTCTCTTCCTCAAGTAGAAGGTGAATTTCTAATGCATGTTTTGACATAGATCGGCAATTAACTAAAAACATTTTGAGCCCCAAATTGTGATTGGTGACTGTGGGAGGCCTATTCCTTGGACAGAATATGAACAAACAGTGTGAACAGATACTGGTCTCACTATCGGGCAGCATGTGGTGTAGGCACTTACTTTGCGGTGCGCCCATCCAACCATTTAGTTGTTCTGACGTGTAGGAAAGAGTATTGTTATCACATCCAACAGGATTCCTGGCCCCTGGCGCCGGGCGAGCGCGGACGGGCGCAGACGGGCTTGCCTTTGGCGCGCTTTCGGCACGCCAGCGGCGCGCCCGCTGCGCGCGTCCGCTGCGCACGTCCGCTGCGCGGTCGCTCAGCGCCCATGCTTTTATCCCCCAACCAGAGTTCCCGTCCGCTCTAAGTCCCGCCCCTACTCTTCCTGCTGGGAAGGAAGTGCAGCAGTGATTGTGGTCCCCGTAACCAGTGCGTGGCTCCGGAGAACGAAAGCAATGAAGGTAGGCTACACGCTACCAAATGTGCAAAATGCAAAATGCAAAAACAGGCGTTCAGACAACCCAGAACACAACACTCCCCTAATCACTCAGGGATCGTGGTAACAGGTCATTCCCTTTCGCTCAGACTCTCGTACTCATCCACAACAAGAGATTGACAGAGTCACTGAGTTAGTTTAAAATGTTTATTTTAACTAACGTGCTCTAAAATGCAGTATACGAGCCACTACTAAAATCAGAATGCATAATACAAACATTGTCAGCATTGTAGCAAGTCCATACATTATAAAAGGAGAAATCATTGTATATTGATTCTGGAGACAGGACTATAAAACCTACTCTCCCTCCCCATGGACGGGAAAAATAAGATGATATCATAGAAGTTCTCTGGGTTTGTATAGCAGACCCCATACCTCTAAGACATAGATCGTGTCTCTACATCACAGCTCCATACAGCTCTTCATTCTTGAAAAGTCTCTCCTCAAGTGTGTCTGCGTGTAACATGCATTCTCCTAATATAAAAAAAGGTGTGTGTCCCACAAACAGCAGCTGCAGGGTATGTTTTGCCTACGTGCTAGGGCCTGACCAGATCTAAATAACAAGGGACGGTGTTGTTTGACCTTGCTCACGATGTTCAGACTGAACTCCAGGAACAAGCAGGGAACCAGCGCAGCCAGCGGGTCGCAGGTGGCCAGCGAAAACATTCTTGCATAAGAATAAGCCTGTAGTGTTGTGTGCAAAAGCAGCATCATGGCCTCTGGACCCATTCTAATCTAAAGATGCCAACGGGGTCCCTTAAATCTACATGACACTCTCCCCCTGGACAGGTTGCAGAAGAATAGAAAAAACAAGGTCCAAGTCGCAAGCAGAGTCAAAGCACTGAGCATAGCAGGGGCAAAGTTCCAAAAAATCAAAATCATCATAAGGCTGATTAGTGGTAAAATACGAGAAGATGAAAAAAAAAAAAAATGTCTTGTTGAACATTAAACATCGGAATCATATGAGATCCGTTGAACCTTGGAAGGCAAGGTGTTCCAAAAGATGGTCCCCCTCCTCAGAGACAAGGAGGGACAACATCCAATTCAACAACTCGAAGGAGCATACGTGCTCATCATAATCCATAGCATCAAAAAGCATGGTCGTACATCCTGTATCGTACTCAATGTAGCTGTGGTGCAGCAGGCGTGACGCACCTTCACAGATGTCCCATTGTGCCAGCACTCCATTCACGGCCGCCATCAGCATGCGGGTACCAGTTGCACATGATTGATCATGATGCAATGGGGCCACAGCAACAGGTCGTAATCAGGGCAAGGCCGTATGGCATTTGAGAGGCACAAATCCAAAGCCCAGGAGAAAGGACAGTCACGGCACCCAAAAACTGAATGTACACATGAAAAGTATGCACATCTGTAAGTCACATTGTAGGCAGCACCCACAACAGCCATAGGTAGGCAACCAAGGAATTCCTGCAATCGGCTACGGTACAGCTCCAGCTGGACCGGATGATTGAGTACCACATGGAGGGCAGCCATTACGAAGTAGTAAAACAAGTAACAGGAAAGCACCAGCGGGCAAGAGGATCAACGGCAAGCCACCAAAAGCGCAGGAAAAAATGGAATGAATAAAAGCCGGAATAACACCAAATATCGTTTGAAACGAGGACACAAGACTTCAGCCCACCAATTAAATAAAAGGTGCAAGGCCTTCTGTGTCAGAAACATTGAATATTTGGTGTATCAACTCCCCAATATGTAGTGGGAGATTGGTATTTAATAGGGACTGTATTTCACTTGATGTCCGAGCCACCTGTAGCTCGAATGTTTCACGGGCCGAGGTCAAGGCAAGTTCATGTTGGAATAACAGTGCTTTGAGCCTACTTAATTGTTTGAAGCTTGCTTTCATAGCGGGAACAGAAGGCCACAGAGAGCTATCAGCAATGCCATGTGGGGCGGAAACAGGACGTTGCTGCTGGAGGCACACCGTTGCCGATACACCTGCGTGCGCCGAAGCCATGCCCTCATGTGCAGCTGTGATCAACGCATGTCTGCGGTCCTCGTTGGGAATCAGCGGATCCCCAACGGAAGGAATTGTTACTGTCGGAACTTGTTCCGGGGACAATTGGTATTTATATTTTGACGGAAACCCCTGTGGGTATTTCGTCCTGTCTCCGGGAGCCGCGACGGCTGGCAGTATGCCGGTTTCGACTTTTGTTATAGACCTTGTGACTGCTGCTACTTAACAAGTGGCTACTGCATTTCTGGCTGCCTCGTCAGCCAGAGTGTTGCCTACAGCGTGTGGTCCTACGCGCTGATTGGCCAAGAGTATGTATTACATGTGTAAGTGGCAAGCCCTCTTTGAGCTGCCACTCATACCCAAAGCGTTTTATGCTTGATCGTGTTACCCACATGACATGACATGACAGTAGCATGCACCCGGAGTGCGGGCTCGCCCGAATGGAAAAATAAAGGAGTGCTAGCAATCTCACAATTAGCATATAGATGGTGGGTATGTCACCTCTGTACAGAGAGGCTGTTTAGGGTGTCACGTATTCGAAATGCCATTTCAGGGTGTCAAATGTGGTACGTAATCCCACTCATCAGCGTATCACATGTGTACAATAACATGACATGAAGGCTGTCATTGGTGTTCAAAAAAAGACAACAGTGTGTCATTTGGCGTCCAATATGACATTTCGGGTGTCATTTGGGGTCCAATATGGAATAGCGGGTGTCATTTGGGGTCAAATATGGAATTGCGGGTGTCATTTGGGGTCAAATATGGAATTGCGGGGGTCAATTGGGGTCCAATATGGAATTGTGGGTGTCATTTGGGGTAAAAAATTAAGCACCCTGATGCAGAGATGCACCCTGTGACTCAGGTACCACAACATGTGCAACATGGACGTAAGGGGGATGGGGGCACATTGAACACCTCAGCAACATGGGAGATGCACGCCAACCAAAGAGCCAGCAGGAATACCTTGCGTGGAACACACCAAGGTGTCCCCTGGACATATGTGCCATGTACTTATCACATGTGTACACGGACGTCATCCATCAATAGTAGTGAACAGTGTCAGCTAATAGATGCAAGGTGAGAAGTTACGCGCCTCCTCACAGCTACCTGTACACATCACTGTCGGACTGCAGCAAAACACCACTGCTGCATCTGAGCATGCAAAATTGACCGTAAGGGTACATACATGGCTGGTTAGGGTTCAACCGTGCCGGAATGTGAAGCAGTGACATTCCCACCACCCCCCAACCCACATCACTTTTCCAGAATGCAAACAGATGACAAACTAACATTAGGGATGTAAGCACCTTTGTTTGGACTAGAAGGTGGTAGCACATCTGCACCTCTGAACTTGGAATTGCATGCGCCCGGCACCCCCTGAGAGATACCATAGCAGGTGATGTCGACTCACACACTACGCACAGCGCTAACCAAAGACTAACGTATACACACCCCACACACAGAAGTCCTTGCTCGCAGTTCTCTTGCATGGAATGACCTTCACACTTACGCACAGACCATCCCAGGAGTCCAACCGCTGCACACTGAAACAAATCATTGCTCCGAGCTGTGGCATCTACATAACTTAGACTTTTTTACACACAGCCCTATTTCTAAGCGTGGGCGTAGTTTGCGTAGTAGCACTTCGCGTAGCTACATGAAGTACATTTTGAACTACACGTAGCTATGCAAATTGCGTAGTGTGCAGCTGTGTGCTTGACTGCACTGTACAATAATTGCCAAAGGCATCTTGCACAGTGCAAGTTAAGATAAAATAAATAGCTCTGTGTTTACATGCCAAAAATGCATATATTCATTTCACAAAAATGAAAATGATAAAATAACAAGCAGTGAGAGAGGTGATGATTTTGGGATCCTCCCTAACCTAGGAGAGAACCAAGCAGATGCCTTGAAAACAAAAAGCACATCTTTTGAACGATTCAGTGGTGGTCCCATCCTCTTAGGACCACCCTAAGCACAGTTATTGGCAAAAATACAATCCCAACCAAAGGCCCTGCAAAGCATTATGGGACGAGATTAGCAGTGGGCAGTGAATATTATAGTATCCAATATCAAAATAATTCTACAAAGAGCTGCAGTTCCACTAGTCGTTACTAGATGTCCTCATGAGTCAAATGCAAAAGCTTCATGAAAGGGTTTCAATGCTTTTGCATTTGACTCGTGAGGGACATCTAGTAACGACTAGTGGAACTGCAGCTTGATGTATTAATAATTTCAATGCTTTTGCATTTGACTCGTGAGGGACATCTAGTAACGACTAGTTGAACTGCAGCTCTTTGTAGAATTATTTTGATATTGGACACTATAATATTCACTGCCCACTGCTAATCTCGTCCCATAATGCTTTGCAGGGCCTTTGGTTGGGATTGTATTTTTGCCCATAACTGTGCTTGGGGTGGTCCTAGGAGGAAGGGACCACCACTGAATCGTTCACATGATATGCTTTTTGTGTTCAAGGCATCTGCTTGGTCCTCCCCTAGGTTAGGGGGACCCCAAAATCATCACCTCTCTCATTGCTTGATATTTTATTGTCAAAGTTCACTTTTGTGAATTGGTTATATGCTTTTTAGCATAGAAAATTGCTTTATCAAAGCATTTCTGGGTGTTTAGTATACTGCTGCTATGCTACGTCAATTAGCACAGTTTTTCACTCTGCTACGTGCAATTTGTGTAGTGCGTAATAGCACAAACTTTGCATGCCCCATGAGCGTAGCGAAGTATTATGCCCAGGGTTACCTATTTCCTACATTGACGTGGGTCTAAGTTGGGAAATTGCGAGATTATTGTTTGGGAGCAATGAGGCCACAGCTAGTTCACACATTCCCAGTCATCTCACTGCCTGTCTGGGTCACGGTCAAACATGCGCATTGTTATCAGTTCCCAGGGAGTACCTTTTTTTTAAATCACTGCCCCTACATTCATCCATACTTTCATACTTGCTTGATCATAGACATGACACATCTTTGTGAATTTGAATGTTTTGGTCCCATTCGGTGGAGTGTTGAAGCTGGACCAGTACATGGCCATGCAAACCCCACTTTGCATTGTTGCCCCATGGAGGGCCAGCCTTGTGCATGTGCATGGGTTTGTACGTGCATGGGTTTGTTGTGAGATTGGTGATGTGTGGGGAGGGCCCCCTCTGTGCACATTGTCGACAGGGGCCTACTTGCTGTTTCTATGTGTGCTGCAGTATGCCAACGAGATCATGGACATGATCCATAGTCATTGTGGGTGTGCACTGTGCTATACATAATTGTGCATGTGTGCCGTTGTGCCCATCTCCCCCCATCCCCCCAGTCCCTGGTCATTACTCACCCTGTTGCCATTGGGTCAGGTCATGTTGAGCAGTGTCCGGTCCCCCAACTCCTGCCACCGTCTCCCCACTGATGACTGTGGACACCATTTCCTCCATCTCATCCAGCTCCTGCTGTGGCGCTGGACTCCCACCTCCAGTCTGCATTGCTGCTTTCCGGTTGTTAGCCAGTTTCTGCCTGTTTTTGCGCTTCACATCATTCCAGCGCTTCTTGCAGTCGTCCACTTCCCTTCTCTTCACTCCGACTGCATTCACCTTGGCCAAGATGGACTGCCATATTGCATTTTTATTTTCCAATGACACAGTGGAGGTGATGAACAGTTGTTGGTGGTGTTCTATCACCTCCGTAATCAGGAGCTTGTTTTCCTGCGGACTGAATCGCGGGTTCCTCTTCTTCTTCTCCTTGCCCTTCTCCTTCCCCGAGGTCCCTGGCTGGTCCTCCGGGGGGTTTGTGGGGTTCTGGTTGGCCTTTGTACTTGCTCCAGCTTCCT
Source organism: Calotriton arnoldi (assembly GCA_963921515.1). Taxonomy (NCBI): domain Eukaryota; kingdom Metazoa; phylum Chordata; class Amphibia; order Caudata; family Salamandridae; genus Calotriton; species Calotriton arnoldi. Next base: position 805,026 of record CAWUFW010000425.1, on the reverse strand, counting down.
CCATGGTGCTTCTCAGTAGTTTGTGTATTTTTTTTCCGGCAGTTTTTATGGTGATTTTTCCCGCCTGACGTGGGAATAGCAGGCCTGGCGCTGCTTATCACTGATGTTTTTATCGCTGTTGGGCCCATTGCCACTTTTTTCACGTTCGGGTTTCCTTTTTTATCGCCGTCCCGGTAATTTTTACGCGAACATTTGACGCGTTATCGGGATACTATCGCCTGTTGCCGGCATGTTGAGAATACGCCGTTAACACGGCGTTAGTTTCCCGCGTTAGACGGCGTTATGTAAAGTTGCGTTAACCTAGGTTGGCGATAATTATCGCCCGTTCTTGAGAATATGCCCCTTAATGTTTTTATGGTTATTTGCAGCTTTGGCAATAAATAAAGTGCTGTTTCAAAACAATGTTGAGCAATTGATTAAATTAGCGATGGGTACCAGAGATGAACAAAAACACAGCTTTCCAATATGGAAAAAAGTACACAACAACAGTTTAATATTTAAACAAATACAATAATGAAACATTATTTTGACAAAAATCCAAAAGAAATACCTTACCAACAACTAAATAAAACAAATAGAATGAGCAATATTAACTTTCTTTCGTTCTAATTTCATATCAACAAATCTTTATACAGTCAAAGGAAGAAAGTAACATTTCAAGTTAATCCATAAATATTAAAAATAGCTAGTTTTAATTCATGTCCTTTGGGTACATTGCATATATCTCAAATAACCATTTAGTATTTCAGACAGGCCTCCTGATGTCCAATGCCAATTCTTGTAGAGCCATAAATTTAAAAAGACATTGCATTTTAATGCACTGCATTCAGGAAAATACAGTGCTGTAATTCTCATTTTTAAAAATCTCCTTTGTTTTTTTAATTTCCCTTACATGTTCATAAATTTTTACTTTTGAATGTCTAATGACACTTACTACATACAGTTTTAAATATGGAGATTGGGTCACATAAAGACAAATTCTGATATACAATTCAGGATATTTTTGATATAAGTTGCATCTGCCAACCACTCTTCATTATCAAATTCATTGTCACTTTTATGAGCATATGTGCACATGTAATGATGAACATGTGACCAAATGTAAAGATAAACGCTATTAGTAACTGTGGAAAGCATGTGTTGTAATCAAAAGGCATGGCAACAAAGGGCCTGTACATCAACATGATTTCCATTTTTTGCCTATTTGAATGCAGGTTTCAGGAATCTTTACTTTACTATCTAACTTCAATGTTTCTGTAAACTTTTTTAATGTACCAATTGTCAAAAAGGAAAAAGATTCTTGGAGTGGCGATTCAATTTCTCTTCTTAAATTCATCAACAATCAAGTTTTCACAACTTAAATTAGCCTCTCTAGAAATTGAGATTTTTTAAGATGTTAGTACTGTTCCCTCGTTTTCTAAAATTATGTGTATTGTTTCACTATTTCAAAGTTTGCTTCTGTATTGTAATAATCTCTGGCACATATGTTTCCTCGTAAGGATTATTATTTGTCAATTTAATGCCTGAACAGCTTTGTTCACAATATCTAAGAGGACACCTAAAAACGCAATACTGATTTTTTCTTTGATTCCTCTTGAGTACTAAAAGGATTCATATTTAAAATGTTAATGTCTTGCATCAATAAAATGTCACTTCTTTTCTAAACATTAAAATATCATCTATAAAGAGTAGCCACATTTTTATGTGAGTTGAAATGTCACATCCAGTGTTGGAGTAAAAATTGTGCCTCACACCATCATATCACCAACTTACCTATGAAGGGGTAAATCCAACTGCTTGTGAAGGCAACATAATTATTGGTCAACCAAAATTGGTCTTTACAGTATTCAGCACATCTTCATGAGAAATAGATGTATATAAGGCTGTGGAGTCAAGTGTCACCAACTAGAACTCATTTTCCCAACAGAGCTAATTAAGGTTTTTTTTCAAAACATCATCAATGTCGTGTAGATAAAATGTAAGGTTTTAGCCATGTGTCAATAGCTAACCATCAATAAATGTGGACAAATATACCAAGAGGTTACAAATGCCCATAGCAATTGGCTCCCATGTAGAGAATGAGTTGATTGTGTTCTTGAGGTAGAACAAAACATGTTGATACTTTAGGATTATGATTAGACAATAAAATATGTTCCTTTAAAATCATCAATCCTTTTAGATATAAACTTAGCAGGTATTAATCTAATTCAAAGATATACTTAATGGTTGGATTTGATTTCAATCTCTCCTAGGTTGTTGTATGTGTGCTCATTTCTATATGTGCTGAAGTGTGTGTGTATGTTTCCTTCAATTCTAACTTCCTACTCCATAGATTTCTAGTGCTCATCACTTGCAATATGCTACAATGCTACAATTAAATATAGCAGTGATATATTCTTTGATAACAAATATTCTGCACCTATTTCTTAAAGAGAAAAACATGGCTTAATATATGCAAAAATGTAGAACAATTAATCGGATCCAGTATTATCTGAAAAAGCATTGTATTTAACCAGTTGTTGAAATAGACTTTTGAGAAGGGAGTAATGCTAAACCGTAATCTCTACAATCTCTCAAAGGTATAAATACTCTAAACAAAGAGAATGGTGCTCATTTGTTCCACTGTTAGATGTATTGCAATGTGTGTATTATTTTTTATATAAGTCAAACATAAATTGACACTAGCAAAATATGACAGGGCGTGGCTATTGAGATGTGGATCATGAATTGCTTACAAAAGCAAATGGGTATAATGATAAATGGTGAGCTTCACATGAGAGAGAATTACAAGACAAGTGGGAATCTAAGGACTCACTAAAAAGGTTGCTATGAATGACAAAATGAAGGACCTCTTAAATTGCAGGAGCATTTACATTTTTTATTCATAATTTGAAGAACGTTTGATTGCTATGGAGTCACAGCAGCACAAGAAAGCATGCAAAGTTACATTAACATACAGGTCAAAAATTTATAAATGCCCATCAGGAAAATCAAATCGGTGCGAATTATCAAAACAAAATTAGAAGTATTAGAATATTAGAATAATAAACAAGTTAAATACACCAGTAAAAATAAAATTCAGAGACACAAAAGGGGTAGTTGAAAGTGGCAGATATTTGAACTTCAGGCTGCATTTTATTTCTTTCCCTGGCAATCAAGCTCTAGTGGTAAAAGCAAGCAGTAATTGCCTGCCTCCATCAAGATCCTCAAGGTGGTCCCTTGGTCTGCCACCCACTGTCAAATTAAAGCATTCAGTTTCCATGAAATATATAGGTATACTCTAAGCTCTGTTGTGATTTGATTGTTATGGGCAAAGCCAAAAATAACAATAAGAGACCTGTTTCAAGCAAAAGGTATCATTCACCCCAGTGACCTAACAATTTATAAGCATGCCAGCAATGCAAAAGAGATAGTAATGAACCAGGAAAATACGCAGCTTCAGAAAGAACAAAGTAGCTGATACAAAGTGTTAGGATGCATTACAAAAACAGAATTCTCTTGATAAATGGGGAATGGATGTCAGCCACCCTCAATAGCGCATGGGAAGTCAGAAAGGCCTACATGAATTTCATGCCCCTCCTGAAAATGAGGACATTAAGAAGTATATTTAAGGTAAAACCTCAGATCAACATTTACATGAGCCATACGTAATACTTAAGAGATGTTGCAAGGACTATCTCAATTATATTTTGAGCGTATTTAACTGATCCTTTTAGTATTATACTAGATGAGTAAGACTGCTCCTCACAATTTATTATTGATGACCTCCATGGTGAAGAAGTCACAATTGGTACCTTTTTTTCTCTAGTGCCCCCAGCCGCTTAGGGACTAATGGCCCACTGAATGGGTACTCTACAATAATCAGGCTGCCTAAAGCGCGAAATGCCGTTCCACCTGGCATTTCTGATGATCATGATCAACCACAAACCCATTAACAATACGCTATAAAGTCAGAGGCTATGAGTCATTTATGAACAAATTCCCTGATTATTCTCATTTTTATGACTGGTTTTTCCTGTAGACACATGTTGGACTATAGAATCCTGAACCACCACTGTAAAAACTATGCAGTTCAAAATGCTCATAACACAACTTACACGTTAGAAGTAAGAGTACATCTGAAGTAGCTAATTGTTTTTTCACACAAAGAACAGAGAATGATTCTAATACGATACAAGTTTCACCCTTGGAGTAAGACAATAGGTGTCTTCAACAAAGGTACAAAAACAGTACTGGAATTTTCTCGCCACATGTCATTCAGTCTCTTTGAAGCAGGCATAAGCATAGTATCATATGCAAAGGAAACCTAACTTATGATTAATGAGGTGAACACCTGCAGTAAGTAGAAAGAATTGTCATTATACTTGCTATATTAGGGTACAAGATAAATGACTGAAAATATAAAATAGTTTTTTGCAAATGGGAACTTGTTATGCTTTGTGTTATCTAGTGAGGTGAAAAGGATTAGCTCCTCAGTTCCTAGGAAAATGGGAGCCTTAACCCAGCCAACACAATCAAAAAATTAAAAGTATCAATGGGGTATTTGAATTTTAGTTGCACATACCTCTCAACCACGTCGAAAAGGTTTAAGCTATTACATCAGTTAATCAGGCCCTCATTCACTGAGAAAGACTGGGCAAGAAACCAGACTCATATAATGAGGGATTTACAAAGTGAAATTGTAGCCTTTGCCTATTTGCATATGTACAACAAGCTAATGATTCTTAGCAGTGTTAACTGCCAGTCGGACTTCAGCCACATTGTGTACAATGCGGGTCAAAGCACACCCATACCATATTACTCACAATTATCAGCATCAGCATCAAAAGAGTTCTCTGGTCAAGTTTAGAAAGTTCCCAATGAAGTGCAAATGGCAGTAGTCATAGGAGCCATAGGAGTTGTCATCTGCACAGATAGCAGAAATAAATCCATTACAACTAATACTTCAATCCTTGCAGAAAATAGGCCTTTGAGTTCCCACCCTTATTGCTTCTGAATCACCATATAGTGTCCAAGATTACAAAGTAGGTTTAAAACATTGAGAGTCCAATGATTACAAAGATCAGAGAAGTAAAATATTACATCCTAAGCCACTTTGGACAAGTATAGCTATCTTTAAAAGTCAGCTTTCGTTGGTGAAGTGAAAGAGGGAATTCACTTTAAAGACAATTCTGCTGCTGACCATGCTGCAAACTCTGCAGCTCAGATACTCAAATTCACTGCAATATTTAAAGGTTGCAAATTAAACCGCCCTGAAAGAAATCTTTTAAATAAGGCATCTCACAATCACAAATCACTGCCTCCTGGTTGTGCATAAAAATATGTTTAGTTCCAGAGATAAAAGGGAATCCCTAAAATCCCATTGGCAAGAAGAGGTTACTAGGACATATCAAATGTGACTGATGAAGACAGCTAATCAGGCTATAAGGTTGTAGCAAATTTGACATTTCTGCATGAGAACCCATATGTTTTGCCTTATTCTTGGCCCTATTGTTGCTGGCTTTAGTACTCTGTGTGCTTTACCACTGCTAAACAGTAGTAAAGAGCCTGTGCTTCCCCCTAAAAAAAACACATGGGCTGTACAGTGGAACTCCTTGTTTGTCCTATTTAACATAGAAAAAACACAGGACCAAACTCCAGTCTGCCCAATCAATGGAACCTGAGTATACTAAAACAAAGAACAAGTGGTTCTGTGGGACTCACTCAAGTTTCCAGGTGCAAGACAATATATCAATAAAGTGCAGACGGTGCAGTGCTTCTTAGGCCAGGGTGGAGTTCTCGGAGTTCCGCTATGCGGAACTCCGCGAAGTGACCCAAAAACTCTGCCGCGAGGAGTTCCACAAGTGGTGGATTATGTTAGGTCACGCCGTTCGCACTGATTTTTAGAGCCAAGTGTTTGTTGGAACTTCAGCGTGAACGGCACCATGCACAGCGTAAGAGGGCGCTGCTTCTTTCTGCAGCTCGAGTAGATGTTCTACTCGAGCTGCAGCTTCCTCAACGTGAACAGATGGTTTCTCAACGCGAGCGGTCGCGACCATCCGTGACTGCCTGTGTTGAGAAATCTCATTGGAAGGTGGTCTAGCGTTGGATTTTCCTCACTCGTGCTTGCTAACTTAGGGGGTCATTAGGATGGCGGGCGGATCGCCACCGCAGGCTCAGCGGTGGCGATCCGCCCGCCATTCCAACTGGATTTACCCCCCGCCCGTTCCGATTGCCGGTCGGGCGGAGCTGGAGTACAATATAGTGGCGGTGCTTAGAAGGCACCGCCATCCATATTATGATGTCTGGTTCAAAAGGCCTTTCCATGGCGGCGATGCCGCCATGAAAAGGCTGGCGGGGATGTGCATGGGGGCCCGTTGCGGGCCCCCTGGAGGGGTGGGGGGAGCACTTGGGGGCATCCCATGCACAAGGTGGCAGGCACCGCGCGGTGCCTGCCACGTTGTGCATGCGAATGCACAACATGTCAATTTGGCATTGCGGCGGGTGCTGCTGTAAGCAGCACCCGCCGCAATGTCAAATGTGCGGAATGCGACTGCCAGGGTGGCGGTCGCATCCTAATCAGTGGTGCGGGACCGCCACACATCTGGCGGCCGGTCCCAGCACCGCGAGGATGGCGGGCGGACTGAAGTCCGCCCGCCATCCTAATGGGGCCCTTAATGTTTTTTAAAACTCCGGATATGTGACGTTACAACGCATGCCATTACATCGCATGCCTTTGCAAAGCCAAACTTTACCCCGATTTTCTGTCGGGGGAGCGCTGGAAGTTGGAATAGATTAATTTTCTATTCCAACTCCAGTGTGTGCAACAGTAGGGAAGGTGTTGGAGTTAAATCCAACACCTTCTACCCACTGCTGCACACCTTTTTCGTTGCAACGGCATGCAATGTAACTGCATGCGTTGTAATGGTTGTATTGTAAAGGCTGCTTCCCCAAAACTCCACATGCTCCGCGGAGTGCGAAAAACTCTGCAAACTCCATGAACGGAGCGAAGTAGACTGCCCAGGCCTAGTGCTTATAAGTGTAATAGTGCAGCAACCCTGTGTATCTTGCCTTTATGGAGGCCTCACCTAGTAACAACAATTTTCCTTCTCTCGGTGGGTCAAATAAATCTCAACATCTCTACCAAATCAATTTAATTTGAACCGCATCACATCACATATGCTCGTTCAAAGGATCCGTATTAAAGCTCTAACTCGAATCCATGGAAACGAGCGAACGTGACGTGATGCGGTTCAAATCCAATTGATACATGCAGTTTAAAGGTGCTTGGTCTGAGGAGACCCCCTATAATTAATCTGTGGCTTAAAAAGTCAACAATCAGGTGGGGATCATTTACAGTAACTTGGTATTCTGGAAAGGTATTTATGCTGGACTGGTAAGCTTGAATCATGGATACCCAAGTTGTATAGATGTATTATATTTTAACAGATGCACTGTTGTACTTATGAGCACTGCACCATCTGCACTTTATGGATATATTGTCTGGCACCTTTTGTAAAGAACAATAAAATTGTATTTTGTATATGATCAAACATTGACAGGTACTTTTACCTCATGAGGAAACATGAGTGAGTCCCATGGAACCACTTCTTCTTTGTGTTAAATACATCTATGTCATGGAAAGTTCCATGTAAATGTGGGTCGCAACATGTTTACATCACAGACATATGTGATAAAGCTATGGGGCACATTTACTATTATTTCACGCAACATGGCACAGCATGGGAACATGCTATGCTGCGTTGCTTGAAAGGGAGAGATAAATGCTCCATATTTACAAAGATATGGAGCAATTCTGCTCTCTCCTTGCGCTGGCGCAGTGTGCTGCCTAGTTCCAATGCAGGAACTCTTGCACCATAGTGCAAGGGTTCCTACATTACGGACAGGACTGTTTTTATGCAGGATGGGACATCTCTGCTCCTCGCTGCTGGTTGGAAGTTGCCTAACTTGCAGTCATGAAACTTCTTCCTTTCCCTGGGTCCTGCTGTGTTTAACCTTGGCCATCCCAGGAGACACATTTTGAATTCATATGTTCACTACTGCATATCAACATAACTTTTGTTGAATGGGATAGTGTATACTTAAATACAAAAACTGACATTGTGGATTCTAACAAATGTCTTGCTATCCAATAATTTGGTACAAACTAGTGCCTTTACAAAAATGTTTTGGGTATGAGGTATTACAAATAGTGGAATGGGTTTGCTAAGAGCTTAAATCGTTAACTAATCACGTGGTTAAAGTAGAAAAAGATGTTTTGCAACATGTTCCACACATTGGCTATCTGAGATTAGAGTGTATTTGTCAAATGCTACAAAGCAGTCTAAACGATTATATCTTATTGTTGATTTTTGTGTAACATTTGCCAAAAATTTGAGTAAAAATATATGGTCATTAGAAACTAATGTAAAGGTACACAATGCTAGCATGCAATGTCAACATCACTTAAACCAATTTTGACAAAATTGAAATGTAACAGTTCACATATGTGGAAGTTGTGTTTTAGCAATTATGTTGCCACAAAATATAGAACTTTAATAGTGTTTCCACTATGTCGTGATCAAATGATTAGGTGATCCAAACAAAACAACAACTATACATGAAAGTTAGTAATTTTTAATGTATGTATACTTAAGTGAATATTACAAACATACTTACTGTCAGCAGCTCCAAATTTTCCAGCTGACAATGAAGGATCATCCAGGCTGCTCTCAGGACCATTCTGCACATTGGTGTCATAAGGATTGCTGAGATTTTGACTGGGAGAATACATTCATAATGTCCTGGACCCCGATTCGTACCCATTCATGAAGGTCCATACAGCTCTTGTGGCAGTACTTCCCCTGCCAGGTGTGATCATCACTCACTGCACTGCACTGCAGCATGTGGCAATGTCATACCAGATTTTGGCATGCACTGGATTGCTCAGTTGGGTCTCTAGACCCCATAAAGCTGAATATACTTTTGGATGACCCCCTCACAAATGATGCCCAATTCCTGATCAGGGATTGTTGGGGCCTTCTCATCTTGTCAGCCAGCCATGTTGAGGGTTAGATTATGCCAAGGAGAAGCAGCAAGGAGCACAAAGGTGTTGTAGTGGTGAGAGGCTCAGAATGACATGTAATTTTAATTTTAATTATGTAATTTGCATAAGTAATATGCTGTTTGTTGTGGTAGACGGAGGACTCTGCTTTGACTGTGTAGTCCCTGTCCCTCATTTGGGGCAGAGACACCACATACAAAAGGGAACCCTCAGCAAGGAAGATGGAACCCTCCACATGAGGAGGAAATTCCTATGCATGCAAGAGGGAGACCCTTGTACATGGCAAAAACAGTAAATATTTGATAGGATCACAATACTATTAGCATGCACTGTTTGTGTATTTAATGTATGCATGTTAAATAAGAATCTTCATATGAGTAGATTATGTGATCATTTATCTTTCAGGGCTGTTAATGGTATATCTTTGAATGTTATAGAAAATGAAGGGCAAATAATTTTTCTCTAGAGCATTGCATGTTAGTTGATGACGTTATTTGAAATAGGCCGAGTTGTCTCAGGATGGTGTATATTGGACAGTGTATTAGTAGCCCACCATTGATCATTGACAAGAAACTGTCCAACCATATAGATGTAGCAACCAAAGCAGCAGCTCAAGAGAAAAATGAGTTAACTAGCTGGTCTCAACTAGCGTAGATCAGGATCAATATCTATATGTAAACCCAGTCCGATGGTGATATTGTGCAACATGCTTCACCAATCTTGTATACAATTTCTGGGGAGTACATCAGCAACCCCACCCCCATACAGTCAAGACATCTGAATCCTGACTTAAGGATTCCAAAAGTGCATACATATTTATGGCTTATTGTACCTCTGCTGAGGTAGTGTAGTTGTATGTCTGCTGGGTGTCAGGAGATGGGAAAAGAGGCCATACCCACCATCACCTGCAACAAAGACATAAAATATTTATAAAGAGACCTCTAATTTACATTTAATACATTATGCCTAAAAACAGGCAGCTGATGCTGAAAATATGTGGTGAGGTGGATGAAGTGCCACCTAGGTGCAATCCATGGCACCGAGCAGATGAGGGAAGTGGCTGAAGGCATACAATTCGCTTGCCACCCTTTGCCTTTCCACCAGTGACTGTGACATTGACATAAAGTGGTGCACACTTCTGCTGATGCATCTCAGTACCTGATGCAAACATTGAGACTGGATTACCTGTGCCATGCTAACTTTATCAGAGAAGACCGCCTAGAAAGATTCAGTGGCCATGAAACTGGGTGCGGACAGTCTTTTGACTTAGGCAGGGAAAGCTTGAGAGCGAACTGTAGCCGAATTTAGCCCCTGCTCCTATCTGCAATCATGTCAATGATCGCATCAGGTAAGAAACAGTAACTGGCAATGACAGCTTTTCAGGACATCCCAAAAATGTTAATCATTTGCCTGTAAACACTCTCTCTCCACCGCCTCACTTAATTAATCCTCAAAATGAGGGGAAAACCAACAAACATGCTCACTAACACAGTGAAGGCAGAAAAAGTGGTTTGTTGTGTGAGTTCATTTCTTATGTGGTCAGCCTGGCTGTGACCATTTGGTAATGAAATTCCTTTCAACTGGAGATGGGTGGTGAAGTTCAGACCAATGAGTCCTTTAATTACAAGGTGTGTTGCAACTGTAGTAAGCCTTATTATATAATACATATCATATTTTGTGAACCAACCTATTTGCACGTACATCAGTTTGCAAAATCAGATTGCATTCGCAAAACATTGGTGTGCAATTTGTGACCAGATTTAGCAAATCTAATCTTTGTAAATCAGGCCAAAAGAACATTTCTGCTGCAGGAAGGTCGTATTGCCTAATTGGAAGCTATCTATAGATGAACAGTAACAGACTGCTCTCATTTCAGAGTTAAGAGACTGGATGGTTGCTAGTCTTAACGTTTTAAACAAGGGCAGAAAGGAGATTGTAATATTCAAGAAGGCGGTGGTATGTTACACCAGTCCATAATGAAAGAGAATGCCTGAAATATGAGAAATTGGGTTGTTGGTTGACTGGTGTGTGACTCTGGGCAAGCAATCCCTTGCAGAGCGAACCACAAAGTGTCACCAAATTAACCTGTGCTTAACCTTGGGTAGCCTGGAACAAAAAGCAGTCAGGCTTAACTTAGAGGCAATGTGTACAGTATTTATGCAGTACACAAACAGTAATAAAGTGGAAAAACCACACAAGAAAAATCCAACACAAATTTAGAAAAATAGAGTACATTTTAATCAATTGCTTGACACCAAAACAGCAAAAATCCAATCAGAAGACCTGGAGTTATGAATTTTTAAAGAGTTTGGTAAGCGCCTAAAAGATCAAAGCCCCAACCGCGGACATCTAGTTCAGATACATGAAATGAATTGGGCTCAGTCAGCGCTTACCTTCAGACTTAGAAGAAATTGAGAGAAAATTGTTCTGAAAAGGTAAAGTTCAGCTGGGACAGGCAGCAGGAGGTGTCCAAGGAGGGCGCATCATTGGCAGACAGCCTTGGATTGAAGCAGCGCTGAAGATTTCTACATTTGGACTTAGTCTCTGAAATGGAAGTCGAAAATCTCCAGTGGAATGAGGCAGAGGGCTATAGCCAAAGATAATTGTATGAGTCCAAATACCACTTTGGCAAAGGACCGCTTAAACGGATTTGCTGCTACAGAGAAAGAATGTAGCAGGAGAAGCTGTTAAGTCAACCCAACCAGCGATGCACCTCGGGAGGATAGACGAGCAGGTTGGTCCCGCTCTCTTCCTGGTTCTCACAGCAATTTTTTGCCAAAACGTTTCTAAGTCCTCGCTTTTGGATTTTGACTATGCGGTCACCTTCAGCACTACTTCCAAGGGTCCAGTATTGGTGGGGCCCCATTTGGAAGGCCAGGACTCGCTTAAGCTGGGTTCAGGTGTGGGTCCAAGGTAAAGGGGGTCTTTTGTCTCCCTCCCTAAGGCTCAGATCAGCAAGCCAGCAAACTAGTCCTTTGGAGTCACTCTGGTGGTCCTAGGTTTCAGTTGCAAGTCCAGTCCTTCTTACTGAGGCAAGAGGGCAGAAGGGCAGAAAGGCAGCAATTCAGCAAGGTAGCAGCAGGTCAGCAGTCCAGCAGAGTGGCAGTCCTTTGAGCAGCACAGCAGTCTTTTTTCCTGGCAGGTCCAGAATTTACCTGAAAAGTTGGTGTCTGAGGTCCTATTTTTATACCCTGTTGCCCTGGTTCTAGAAGGTGGGAGACACTTCTAGACAGTGGCTTTGAAGGGCATGGAATTTCCTGACTCCCCTGACCTGGCTCCAAGCTGGCTGCATTGACAATATGGAGGTGATAGGTGTTTTGCGTGAGGGCAGAGCACTACCTAGCCAGTTGCAAGTGAGGCTGTGCTCAGCTCTTCCCCTCACCCTGCCAGAAGATGACCCATGCAGGCACACCTAATCCCTCTATTGTGTGACTGTCTGGGAGGAATTCAAAAAGTCTGCCAGTTACACCCAGTCATGTGACCAAAGACAGGCTACAGACACAAATGGCTAGGGGCAGGAAAATACCAACTATCTAAAAAGTGGCATTTTCAAAATTAAAATAAAAACCTAACTTTACCATTAAATAGGGGTTTAATTACAATTCCAAAGACACCAAAAAGGACATAGCTATCTGCTCCCAATTGGACATTACAGCTTATTAAATGTAATAAGGAAACCCCAATGTATTCCTATTGGAGGGGTAGGCCTAGTGAAAAAACAAATGTACGCGTTTTTCACTACCAGGGCATTTAAAACTTAAAAATGCTAGATATGTAATAACAGGGGAGTTTAGCGCTTGGTAAGGAGGTTTAAATGCCAAGTCGATATGACATATTAAAACTGCACTCAAGCTGCAATGGCAGGCCTGGGACATGTTTTAAAGTGCTACTTAAATGGTTGCACAACACATGCTGCAGACCCACTAGTAGCATTTAATTTACAGGCCCTGGGTATATGGTATACCACTCAACAAGTGACTTACTGGTAAATTAAACATGCCAATTGGGTACAAGCCAATTTAACCATGTTTTAGGGGACTGAGCACATGCATTTTAGCAGTGGTTAGCAGTGGTAAAGTGGACAGAGTCCTGAGGCCAACAAAAATATGTTCAGCAAAATGGAGGAGACGCAAAAGATTTGCGGGAAGACCGCCGTAAGGTCTAACAAGAGAGCTCCGAGAATGTGTCACATGATGTCCTAAATTATGAATTCTGAAGCTTTCAGGCATACACCAACATCTAGGGATGCTGAAACTTGTGTTGAATTTACAGAGACACTGCGATTTGGAACACAGTTGCAAATGTGGCAGCAGCTGTACAACAGCAGAGAAAGGCTATGCAGTTGGGCGTGCCAGTGCACGTGATGCAAGATGGCTTCATTGTAGGATAGTATTTCACCCTCTTTCTCCATGAAACTCTGAATTAGGTCAGATAATTCACTAAGAGCACCATACACGAGGCTTTGTGTGCCAGTCCAGAAACTATGGGTGGATGTCTGCTACTTCCAGACCTTCACTGCCGAAAAGCATTCCGAATACTCGAAGGTGTGCCACTTGCCATTGCCTTTCTGAGGACAAAACAAAAGCAGTTGGAGAAGTTCTGCTTGCATCTACAGTGGAGGTGTTCCTGGGCCAGCCATACAGCAAGGGATACTGTACATAGTTATTGTGTGGTAGTTAACATGTGACAGCAGAAGGGGGCAAACATGCATTATTATTAGGTATCTCCCATTCTGGCCTTGGCTCCTGGAACTGGGGCTAACGTCTACTGAAATATTTTGTTGTGCATCCCACCAGGATCTTTACTTTATGTATGTCACCTTGCACAGAAGAATACTTATGGCCTTCTGCTACAGTATGTCCATTGCATTGCCCATAGAACCTGAGTCGGAGGAAAACGATCCTTTCATTCTAACACAGTTCTTATTAAAACTAAGAAATGTAAATATTTACACAAGGTAACTAGGGCACATTGTCTTCTTTACTTGTTTCTTCTCTTTAAAAAAGTCAGTAATACAGCTATTTTTCTCTGCCTTATGATTTTATCGTTCATGTAAAAATGAAACAACTCTATTGAATTGGCAGAAATCGTACGCTTTTATAAACATTAAAACAGAGTAACACATTATTTCTGCTGAAGGAATGTGCATTTATCAAATAGTTACCTTGGGGATAAACTAAGCCGTAGATCGGTAGAGAATTCTGCCAAGAAGAACATATGGCCCTATGTTGAAAAACAGGTGGAGGGTTTTCTAGACCCTTTGTCACAGTTTGACATGATGCTGTATGCTTCTTTGGGAAACATACTGTGACTGTTCATAGGCGGTCGACAGATATTTTCTTTTGTAAAACCAGCAAGAGATGCTGGATTCAGCATGGCGAATATTTTCCAGAGCAAGGTGCTGGGGGAAATGTTTGGCATTCGGTTCTTACCATTGTTAATTAAAATGAAAAATGAGTACGCTTCTCTCAGATTACCTTACACCTGCCTGCTGTGTTTTCTTTTGCTGTTCGAAATTCTTCCCAAGTGGTGGGTGGGAGGAAAAACTGTGTATCACTGTACTGATACTCTTGCATCTCTTCCCCTCAAAGTAACAGAACAATGGGTTCCCTTTCCCGACGGCCTGACCCATCTAGGAGCCACAGGTAGTCCCCGCTGTACTGCTCCTCCCTCACTTTCTTGTGGTTCAGCCCCTGAAGAATGCGAGGTATAATGTGAAAAGATGCTACGTTCATTCGACAAAGAACATCCCCTCTGGAAGTGAGACTGATGGGAGCGACTGTGCTGGTTTGGTAACATATGGAATTATAGATGGTTATCAATAAATAAATGGAATGCGTTTCACAGAAGGAGTATGAGTGGCATAAAATTGACAATGACAGCATAGCTGGAGTAGTCCATGATGTCACTGAGAGCCCTGAAGGGAAAAACATCCCTCTAGCATGCCCCCCATAATCCTCTACTCCTAATTTCAACAGTTATGCTGGGGCAGAGAAGTAATGGGGGTACCATACAAAATGAGGCCTCACCTGCTACTCCCGATGGTAATAACATAAACCTGGCAACCTGCCATGTACCGCAACCACCTTCTGCATATATCCACCCCTTGCCAAACTGGAAAACATGCTTAGCTTCTTGCCACCCACACCACCACTCTCTGCATATACCATTCCTCCACTCAAAATAAAACAAAATCCTGACATCCTGCCAACTACCACACCACCCTCTATGTATAGCCTATCCCCCCTAAATTAAAAAAAGTTTACCTAACTGCTACTCATACCTGCCACCTTCTTTTCTGTCCTACCAAAGCGTCTTACTCTATAGCAATTAATAACCAGATTTTGATCCAGTTAGTCATGCTATAGAGTCTTTGTGGCAATCATACATGACAAGCATATTGTTGTAATTAATAAAGATGTATTTAATTATTAGTCACATATCTCTTTTGGTATGCGATTACCTCTCATGTTCTTCTACCCTGTTCAAAGAATTGTATTCTTATACTTTATTTGGTACAGCCTGTAACCTTTCCCCCCTCCTTCCCCCTCGTAGTTCTACTCTTGTAGAATGTAGAATGTTGGATTCCACTTATTCCGTTATGACAGTTGGTGCCCTTGTCATTCTTCCTGAGGAGATTGGACATGAATGTTGTTGATAATAAAGACTTCATATTACCTCACCAGGTCTGGCTTATTTCATTACAACTCATATCCTCTTTCTATAATTAGTCAAATGTAGGCCTTTATAATTCATTGTGTTCAAATATGTACCAGCTGGAATTTGCACAACTGGATCAATCATTCAGTTTCCAGTCCAAAACCTATCTGTGAAGTCCAATAGTCCTAATACCCTTGGAGTCGCCCCTGCCTGAACATAATGTGGTTCACACATTAGAATTATCCATAATTATTAAATACCTAACTCGCCAACATATTGGATGTCCAGTCCAGAATATTACAAGACTGTGGCACATATAATATGGTGGATTGGATATCCATCACGTTTTGACTGAATATTATGTCATCTAAACTCTAAATAAGCCTGATAGTACGTTGTATCTAAGAGTTATCAACACTCACACTATTCATATCTTCACAGTCTGTAACAAAAGTTACCTATCTCAAGGGTAGTAACTCTTCCCTCCACATTATTACAACAACAGGGTATATCTGCTTAAAGGGCTGCAGAATTATGTTTTTGTTATCACAAGCAACTCTTTGAGTGCCAACCTTGCTGTAGACCCAGCATTTTACTTATAAGAAGTTGCCTATCTTGGTACAAAATGTTAAATACTTTAAGAAATGAAGCATCTGATATTGTATTTTGGTTATTAGGCTCAGGATGCAATCATACTATGACATTGGTCCTTCTGTACCAACAAACCTATAATAGGGCCCCTTTTATAAAGAATAATGTAGCCTGATAGGCATGACTGCAAAGCTAGGCCATGAGCTTCAGGTAGCAGGCATTCAAAGAAATTCAGCATTACAGCACATTGTAGCTCTGTAACGTTGCCTGCTCTACCAGCTTCTGAAAGAAAACTACATGTCATTATATCTTTTGTGTTTAGAAAAAATATCTTAATTGTTTATCCAAGTATTAGAACGTTCATTTTTTAACATGTCAACAGTGATACGTGAGCATAGCATAAATTAATTACTGGGTAGAAAGCAATCATCGGTGCAAGGTACTGCTGTAGTGATAATGGTATAGTTTGCATGAGGACACTGTTCATCTATGCAGAAATTATTAAGGCAGTGATAATATTCAATTCAGATCTGAGGGAGCACCCCATTGTAATCTAGATACATTAGTCCATTTCCAGACCTCCAGTTCATTCAGGGAAGTCCTATTTATTTCCATGTACCTTGCTCCCACAATAAATCAGGGGCGTATTCTCATGATCTAGGTTTGAAAGGTTATGTACTTAGAAGGAAAGGCTTGGAGACAATTTAATAGGAAATCCCTTGTTTTTTTAAATTCCTGTCTTAGACCTCTGATCAATATACTTGTATGCTGGGACATGATCATGTCTTATGGAAGAAGGTGCCAGAATCCTTCTATTTTGCCATCGGGTGGTGCTACTCCAAGACATTCTGTGACCCTGCCTCCATCATAAATGCTAGCTTGGAACCTGTGTCACACTCCAATGCTCATTCACAGACTTTCCCCATCCTCTTGCAAACTAGGTCCAATCACATTACACCTCCAACACCGCATTACCAACTTCAGCATTCCCTTTTGGTCCTTTGTATGAATTTCCGCAATTTTACAAAACAAGGTCTAATCTATGTTCCATTCCAGACTTTTAATCTGTCCACTTGTTGCTTCCTGGAATCTCCATACACTCTATCAGTCAAAGATCTGGTGAAGGGACTTTGACTACTCGCACCTGCACTATGCTCCAATCAGTACGTAGCATGCTAGGATGTCAGCTGGAAGGAGACATTTAAAAATTGACTTCTACATTTACAATTCATGCTTCAACTGCTGTTACTGGGAGCTCCTACCTGCTACTCCAGTTGCTTGCACAGGTGAATCATTGAATCCTCAGAAGATTCAAGTTTCCTGCTACTGCTTTTTGCAGGGTCTTGCTTTTCCTGTGGCTGACCTCTGCAGCATCACAATTTGGAGCCTATTACGATGTTGGGCAGACTTGCGTCTGCCCGACACAGACTCAGAACTGGGACCGACCGACCTCTGGTCGGCAGTCCCGACCTCTAATCAGGATGAGACTGAAAACTGTTAGGTCACATTCTGACATTTCCCTATGGGAGCATGTATTACGGCTGTAAACCAGCTGTAGTACATTCTCCCATAGGGAAATGGGAGGTGGTGTTAATCCCTGCACCCAATGGCAGGCACCTCAAGGTGCTTTCCATGGGGTGCAGGAATTAACAGGGGGGCACCTAACCCCTCGGCTCCCAACTGGAGGCCACAGAGGCAAGGGGGCCCTGCTAGGGGCCCCCATACTCGCTCTCTGACAGGCTTTCCATGTCAAAAAGCCCAACATGGGAAGCCTGCCTGAGATAGAGTATTGTGATCCCAAGGGCGGAGAGACCTCCCTTTGGGATCACGGGCCGGCCTCCGACTGGCCGACGGGTTCCTTGAGCCCGTTGGAAGCCAGCTGGAATGACCAGCCGGTTTAATTTCCGACCACCAGCAATGCAATGCGGCGGTCGGAAATTAAACCCTGATGCAGCTCGGAAAGGCTGCGACCGACGGTTGAAGCCTTTCTGGGCCGCATTGTAATCGGCCCCTTTATGTGTTTGCTCTTTGCTTCACAGTCTCATTTTATAATTGTGTTTCTTTTCTATCTTGACATCCTGAGTTTCTGTTTTCCCTATTGGGCTCCTGACCACGTACATTCTGAGATCGCCATGGGTCCTGATTGAAGATTCCTTCAATCTGTTACCTTTGTTTTTTTGTTTTTTTTCTTTTGTGGTTTTATATAGCATGAACTCGGCCCAAGGGTATCAGAGCACTTTACATGAGGACCAGTTGCATTACAGATGACACATTCCTTATGCTAGGCAGGGGGAGATTAAGTGATTTGCCCAGAATCACAGGATGTTGAGCGTCCCTGCCAAGACTCGAACACAGTTTCCCAGCTTCGAGGTCGACCGCTCTAGCGTTCTGAATTTCTGCATTGATTCTATGGATCAGCATGCCATTACTTGTTACAATGCCTCTTGGGTACATTCTCAAGTTCCTTGTACTGAATCCTAGTTCCAGGTTTCCTGCACTGACAGGATATTATGTATCCCAGTTTCTTTTGGGTAGAGTCTCCTCTTGATCCCAGAATTACTGAAATATGAAGCCAGTCATCATAATTTCTTGTCTTGGTTTTCTCCCTGACTCCTTGTCATCACTATTGTTAAATTAGCTTGTATTAGTGTAGTATAATTCTATAGTGTCTGTCTCATGTTCTTTCATATTTTCTGGTTTTTTGTTCTTGATCTTTGGTTATCCTGTATTCTGGTTGTTCTTTCCACATTGGTTTTCTGTTCCATTCCACATATTCCATTCGGTCTACTGTCTGTTGCAGTCCTGCATCTGTTTAGAGTATAAACTCAGGCTTGGTCTCTATTCTAATCATGCAAGGAAAATATTTTTGCTGTTGTGCCCAAGTCCTTTGCAGCATTGCCTGTCACAGTGTTGTTATCAGTCTCAGTTCACCTTGCACTGATTAAAACAGTCTCTATATTAGCAGGTCCACTCCATGACTTAGCTGTATGATTGTTGTTAAGAGCAATCTTCTGGAATTTATCCAAAGATCTTTCTCTAAGCTACTAAGAGGCTCATTGTCATATACTAGTGCATTTGATCAAACTTTGTAATCCTGTGCTCTTGCTTGTCTCCTGTCTCTCTCCTTGTCCTTACCTGGGACTGTCTAACTGAATTATACCCACAACCATAAGTTTTGGAACCAAAGAGGTATGATAAAACTAGATGGGATAGCAATACCTAGTCCATTTACTCTGTTTACTGTCCAAGGAGAGATGTTGGAAAGGTCCATTCAAATGGGTACTCAGAGTAAAAGAGGGACTAACACTGGGAAGGCTCTGGGCGGAGATTTACTATTTGGAGAGTTTTACAAAATCTACTGTAATACTCTTATAGACAAGTTCATGGAAGTAGTATTTGTCACTAAGGTGATCGCTTCCTTACCTGATTTGCATGGTGCTGAATGGATTCAGACCATAGCAGCACTAAAGATTAAACTTGACAATGTGGCATTATTCCAGTCAGAATGTATCAAGAAGAATTAGGAGCAGGAGATCAGGCCATAAAATTGGTACACAATACTTCTGATGGGTAGGCGTGCAGAAGCATGTAGAAAATGTATGGTACAACTTCAACAATGCTAAACTAATGAAGGAGCTCCACAAGAAAAATAAACAGGTTAAATACATCAGTACAAATAAAATTCAGAGACGCAAAAGTGCTAGTTGATAGTGGCAGATATTTTGAATTTCAGGACTGTATTTTATTTCCTACCCTGGCAATCAATCGTTAGTGGTAAGAGCAAGCAGTAATTTCCTGCCTCCATTAAGATCCTTAAGGTGGTCCCTTGGTCTGTCACCCATAAAGCATTTAGTTTCCATGGAAATATTTAGGTACACTTTAAACTCTGTTGGGATTTGATTGTTAGAGGCAAAGCCAAAAATAACAATGTGACCTAATTCAAACAAAAGTGATCATTCACCCCAGTAACTTAAAAATTGATAAGCATACGAGCAATGTAAAAGGTATCGTAATGAATAAGGAAAAAGCAGAACCTCAGAAAGAACAATGTGGCTGCTACAAAGTGTTAGGATGCATTACAAAAACAGGATTCCCTTGATGAATGGGGAGTGGATGTCAGCCGCCCTCAATAGTGCAAGGGAAGTCACAAAAGCCCTCGTGGTTTTCATGCCCCTCCTATAAATGGGGACATTGAGAAGAATATTCAAGGTGAAACCCCAGATGCACATTTACATGAGCCATACTTAATACTTAAGAGATGATTATATTTTGAGCAAATGTAACTGATCCTTGTGGTATCATACTAGATGAGTAAGACTGCCCCTCACCAGTTATAAGTGATGAACTCCAAGGTGAAGCAGTCACAATTGGTACCTTTTTTCTCCAGTGCCCCAGCCACTTAGGGACCAATGGCCCACTGAATGGGCTCTTTACAAGAATCAGACTGCCTAAGTCAAGGAAGCAGTTTCACCTGACATTTGTGATGATCGTGATCAACTACAAACCCATTAGCAGACCCCTATAGAGTCGGAGGCTAAGAGCAATTTATGAACAAATTACCTGATCATTCTCATTGTAATGACTGGTGTTTCTTGGAGACTTGTGTTGAATTATAGAAGCCTAAACAACCACTACAAACCGTATGCAGTTCGATATGTATAGGAGTGCATCTGAAGTAGCTAATTGTTTCTTCACACAAAGTACAGAGAATGATCCCAATTCTTTACAACTTTACCTTTGGAGTGAGATAATAGATGTCTTCAACAAAGTTATAAAAACAGTACTGGAATTTTCTCACCACACATCATTCAGTCTCTTTGAAGAAGACCTAAGCGTAGTATCATATGTGAATGAAACTTAACATATGATTAATATGTTGAACACCTGCAGCAAGTAGTAAGAATAGTCACTTGATGAAGATTGAAGACCGGTGTTCTCCCACCACTGGCCGGGCTGATTGCACTGATTGAGGAGAGTGCTGCAGCCTTCTCGTATCCTTAGGAAGTCTTTCCCACTCCAACAGCTCTTGCCAGGTTCCAAAGTACCATGGACATAAGAAAGGACCTTCAGGGAAAGGATAAAATGCTGTCACTTCTGTCCTCACTAGGTCCAGGCCCCCGCTCTGGACCCATGCATCACTACTGCTGACCTTGTGATCGAGAAATTGAATTTTCAGACAGAAGTAGGACACAGAAATGTAAACCAGACCTTCAAGTACAATGTCCCTCAAGCCACAAAAAAGCTACCTGTCAAGTTTCATATCTGGGGGCTGTTTAATGCAGGGCTTGTGGTGAGCTATCCTTGCCTTTCCCAGTGTGTTTTAAGACACTAGTGCCCAGTAAATTAAAAGCTTAGATGGAGTGTTGTTTCTAATGTCCAGTGGCTCAAAAACAGGACTGAATAGAGGTGTATAGATTTATATTGTTAAAAAGTAAATGTGTGTGGATAAGAGATACAGAATTCCTGAGCCATAGGCTTTTCCCTTTCAGCCCTTGTAAACCTCCCTAGAATTATACATATAAACAATTCCACCTATTAAGATCACACCAGGAAGGTATGAGTATTGAAAAAACATGACTGCACTCAAATGTAAACCTGCATATTGACCAGAAGCACAGCTGGCATTCCACGTAGTGGTCTCAGAATGGTTAGAACTTAGCTCAAGCCTATTTTTGTACCTTTTAAAAAAAAATAGTTATTGTGTTTTTTCTTTTTCTTCACCCTTGTGAGTCTACTTCTGTACACTCATTAGCACTAGACCAAGCTGTCAGCTATTCCTGGATCATAGTAGAATATATCTCTATACAGTGGATAAAGTGCTAAGTGCCAATAAATACACAAAATATCTTAGAACTCCTCATATCAATAAATATCAGCTACATAGATTTGTGTCATGGGGACATTTTTTTCCTTTTTGTTAAAGTGCCATATGAAAAGTGCAGGTTCCTAGGGGCAAGATACAGAAAGTACCCGGGATCGTGAGTCTAAAAAAAAAAAGGAATCTACATATTAAAGAATTCATACATTCAGTGCAAAAACAGTGCTGATATTTGATACCCCATACAGCCTCAGATTAAGTTGATCCAGAGCCCACTTGTATTTCTACCCCTTGATAAGGTCTCAAATCTTCCATCCAGTTAGTGACTGAAGGCCACATTCTGTCCCCCCATCTTTTCTTGTTACAGCTCGTGAGCTTATATAAACTAATCTCCATATTATATATAGCCATAAATCTGGATCTCCACATTGCAAATGTCAGCTGTTCAGGTTTCAGCCAATCTGATGCAATATAGAGTTGTGCTACAGCTGTGGCAAGAAAGATCAAATACAATTCTTTCTTTGCTGTCACATTATCTTCCTTGCTATCTAAAAACCCCATATAACATCAATGACGAGGTGAGACAGATCTGCCCTTTAGTGATATGACTTAAAAATTCCTCTATTTCATGTAACAATGATTCTAACTTAGGGCATGAAAAGAACATATATACAATTTCCGCATGATTTGAGCCACAACATTTGCACTTACCATCAGAATCAGAACCCCACTTGGAGATTTTAGCCGGGGTAAAATATAAATTAAAAGCGGTCTTAAAAAACTGGTTTAACAAACTCACAGTTAAGAAAACCTTGTCATAAGTTTCCAAAGACTCCTGAATACATACTCCTTCCCTTGCTAGCCTGTTTATCCTCTTAGAATCTTAGGTATCTAAATCATCTTTTTGAGTATGCATCAAGAGTTCATATATAGCACCTATTCTATACCTTCGTCTAGCTGCCTTAATAATCTGGATCTTCTCTATTTATTTTAATCCCTTTGTCTTTTTAAAAAGAAAATCCTGAATCTGTAGAAATTAAAAATATTCCCTCTTTGTACCCCAAAAGATTCCTGCTGCTCCATAAAAGAGCAGAGCTGAGTTTCACTATAAAAAGTCTCTATTAATTTAATACCCTAATGCCTCCACCTTTCCATCACTGCACCTTGAAAAATAGTTGGCAGCAGAAGCGAAACGGAAGTAGGTATGTAAAAATGCATTTTAAAAATCCCTAAGTGTCGCTTGATCTGCATCCATACCTTATGAGCTGTTTTCTGTACCTTCTGGGTTTCTTATAGTAACTTGGCTCTAATATTCTCATTAAACAACCTTTCGTTTCAATTCCAAGCTCCATTTCATATATTGTCAGTGATTCTGCAGCCTCAGCCCCACCTGTTTCACCTGTTAACAATATACCCATGTGTTGTATTATACACACCCAATAATACAAGGTAAAATTGGGGACCGACCAACCACCTCGAAATCTTGGTAAGGTCATATATTTTACTGCTCTTCTTGGCTTTTGATATCCCCAAAGAAAGCTGACACAAAGCAACTCTAACTTTAACAGACAATATTTACTGATCTCCACTGGAATAGTCCGAAAAAAAATATAAGACCTTAGGTAAAATGTTCAATTTTAATACATTACACTTCTCAACTAATGAGAGGTGTAGTTGGTTAATTATATCCAAGTCCTTTTTGATTTTCATCTAGCGTTGGGGCCATATTTCTCTCCACTAACATATCTAGTGAAGATGTATTTCTAATTCCCAGGTAAGTTGCCTCTGAGACCCTGCGCTTATCCCTAAAGCCTGTTCCCTCAGTACACACAATCTAGCCTCATTCAGCTAATATCCAGAAAATGTTCTGAATTGCTGTGCAAGTCTTTCAATCTCAATGAATGCAGTAGTTGGGTCTGGAGGTACAACTGCCACATCTTCTGCATATGCAAATACTCTATATGATTCTGAATTACAGATTCAAGACATGGACTCCCCTCCAACTTAGCTAAAAACGGATCGATGTACAGTGCAAACAATAGAGGGGAACGAGGACAGCCCTGCCATGTTCCACTTGAGATAATCATGATCTCAGATTACAAACCTATTGCCCATACTGGGGCAGTCTGGGACTTATATAGATCTTTGATAGCCCCTATAAATCCTTTCCCAAACCCTTTCCACTCCAAAACTGACCATAAAAACCCCAAGTGACATGATCAAATGCCTTTTCGGCATCTAATAAAATCAGTAAATCAGTCCTGAGGGGATCTTATAGGCTTCAGCCAGGTCAAATAGCGTAATCACTCATCTAATATGATCCACTGTGCCTCTACTGGGGATAAATCCATGTTGCCTATATGAAACTAAAGGTGATACAACCCTGCCCAGTCTATTTGCCAACCCCTTAGCGTTGGTTTTTTTCATCACAATTTAACAGTGAGATTGGTCTAAATGACCCAGGGAGCAAGGGAGGCTTGTCTTTCTTCTTAAAAACCACTATGTTTGCAGCATCCCACGAGGGAGGGGAACGCCATTGCTATGCTTCTTGAAATGTTACCAGCATATCCTGCTGTAATTCTTGACAGCATGTTTCAGAAACTTCCAGAGGGAGGGCATCCAGGTCAGCAATTTTCCCTATAGCCAGAGATTTTATGACTTGAGAGATCTCTTCCAAAGAGATTGGAGAATCTAGGACTACTTGATCATCTTTATTTATGCTAGATCTTTCTAAGCCCTGAGAAAAGGTACCATATCTTTCATCTAGTGTTTCTAGATCCTCAAGATAGAGGGCCTCATAAAACTCTTTAAAAATGTTAATGATTTCTAACGGGTTTCACCAATTTTTTTTCCCCTGGCCCATTTATAGCCATTATTCCCCTTCTCGCCTCCTTCTGTTTAATCCTTTTAGCTAGTAGTCTTCCCATTGTCTCTCTGTACTCATAGCATTCTGACCTATACGTACAATATTTGTCTTTACTAAAATACTGGTTAATTTTAGCTTTCCATATAGATATTTCCTGTTCTTCTTTTATATCATGTCCCCCACTTAATTTCAAAGTAATTTTCTCTGAGCAAATGTTGAATCTGCATCTGCTTTTATTTCTGTAAATATAGGCCGAAGCTAACTGTCTCTCCTCTAACTCCTGCCTTTAGGGCATTTCATACCCTCCCGGTTTCAGAGGTTCCCCTATTGGTTTCCAAGAACTGCCAAATCCAGAGTTTCATATGCTCCAAATATAATGCACCCAATAGTAGTTTCATGTCATATGTAAAGACCCCACTAGGCCTAAAAACTCCTGCTACAAGAATCTCAAAGATCAGTGGACTATGATCTGCTAATATTCTGGGAAGCTTGTCTATTTTAGCCTCCGAAACCAAAGCCTTAGAGACAAAAAAGTAATCAAGGTGTACCAATTTGTTATGTGGGGACGAGTAATACGTAAAGCCAGGATCAGGGGCTTTTGTTTTATAAGGCCATTATCCAACACTAATCGCTGAAGGGCCCTAAAATTCGTTGGTTTCCAACCCACATAATTCTACTCCAAGATTTGTTTGTTATTCACCTCTAAATGAATATTTGGATCCCCACAAAGAACTAACGAAAGAGGCCATATTTAATACATCAAAGATTCCATACTGCATTCAACAATTATCCAGCGCTCCAGCAGAGCAAGTATTTTTTTCCAATGCAACAACCCCCCATGATGTTATCCCCTGCTGTGTACAGGCTAGAAGGGTTAGACCTAAATCTTTTAAAACCTCCAGCTTTCCCCATGGAATATGAGTTTCGTGTACACACACTACGCCTGATCACATTGCTCTCAGGCCAAAGGCCACTCTATTTCTTTTGTTTCTATCATTTAGAACACAGATGCTAATTGTACAAATGTGTACCTTATGCCCCATTCGTGTGTGTTCCATGACCTATTCTTGCACCCCAAATCATCTTATATTTTCTTTTTTTACCCCCCATCCACTGCATTACCACTGAAACCCTAGGTCACAAGCCCACAAGACCTGTTTGCCCAGAATACCTCAACCAAATCTGTTACCATTATAACATTCATTGCAATTAATTTTCCCAAACCATTTCAAATTCATGTTTTTATGAGTGTCTCTGCTGTCTTGCTTACATCCTACATTGTGTCACCATCCTAGTCCACCACCCAGTCCCCGTGCCCCCATCCCTTGTCCTCACCACCCCCCCAGAGACCCCTTCCTCTCCCTACTGTGCAGCCCCTCATCCCTTCCTACTCCTAGAGGCCATATGACAACATGGGTCTATTCGTGATGGTGTGCGCTCCCCCAACCGGGGCCAATTTTTATTCTTGTTGTTCATCTTATTTTCTCATTGTGCCCTAACCCTAAAACCATAACGATTTCATACCGTAGTGGCTACATTTTACAAATTCAACCAAGGCTCAGCATGTCCAGAAATTCCTTCGCTTTAACTTCCGACGTAAAGAAGTGAGACTTCTCCTTTACAATTACTTTCAATTTGACCGGATTCAATAAAAAGGCTTGAGCCCCTTTAGATTGGAACAGTGGTATCATCTGACGTAGACTCCATCTTCTTTTCACTGTAACGTGGCAATAATCCAGCCTAACAAAAAACTCATGCCCATTTCCGGAACGTTTCCCATCCAGCCAAGCTAAATCGTAAAGAGCTTGACGGAGCAAAAAGTTGCCCAAATAAATCAGTACTGCTCTCGGTTTCAGAGCTCCTTGCTCACCTCGAGAGTTTTGCTTAAATGGGAACCTATGTACTTCAATGTCCCAGTTCCAGCTGGAGAGCTCTGGAAAAGCTTCTTTAAAACGTATTCAAAGTAAACCTACAGACATCTCCCCCTTCCACCCCTTCCAGGTTGGACAAGACTCACAGGTTATTTCGGTGCAGTCTGTTTTCAAAATCCTTGAGTTTTTATTGCGTGTCAGTAGCTAGAGTTTCCAACATTCCAGTTGTTTCCTTCTGTGTCACCAGATCACTTTCTATTGTTGGGATTCTAATTTCTGCTTAACCAATTCTAACCACAATTTCTGTACATGACTTTGCAACTCTCTGAATGGCACCCTGCATTTTCCGACATGCAGTCTGTGCTTTCCGACTCTCTGCTCTCGTCTCATCCCGATGTCACATGATATTTTGATGGATTGTTTCTAATGATCTGGTGGAGCGGGCTGCAGAACTTAAAAACGCTAATGATACTCAGCAGAGTATAAAAAGCAGAGCCATGGTCACGAAAAAACAAACTGCAAATGCGGCAGAACAATAACAGGCAATAGCTGTGCAGGCAGAAGGGGATTCAGGTGATACATTTTTTTCACTATCCGACCACTTGAACCTCTCGGGAAAAGAAGGCACTTTCCCTACTGTTGCACTGACTAGAGTGGAAATAGTAAATTTTACCCCTCCGCAATCCAACACTTTCCCTACTGTTACACTGACTGGAGTGGGAATAGTACATTTTACCCCTCCGCAATCCAACACTTTCCCTACTGTTGTATTGACTGGAGTGGGAATAGTAAAATTTACCTCTCTGCAATCCAACACTTTCCCTAATGTTATATTGAATGGAGTGGGAATAGTAAATTTTACCCCCTCCGACATCCAACACTTTCCCTACTATTGCATTGACTGTAGTGGGAATAGTACATTTTACCCCTCCGCAATCCAACACTTTCCCTACTGTTACACTGACTGGAGTGGGAATAGTACATGTTACCCCTCTGCAATCCAGCACTTTCCCTACTGTTGCACTGAGTGGAGTGGGAATAGTAAAGTTTACCTCTCTGCAATCCAACACTTTTTCTACTGTTGCACTGAGTGGATTGGGAATAGTTAATTTTACCCCTCTGCAATCCAACACTTTCCCTACTGTTGTACTGACTGGAGTGGGAATAGTAAATGTTACCCCTCCGCAATCCAGCACTTTCCCTACTGTTGCACTCATTGGAGTGGGAATAGTAAATCTTACCCCTCCCCAATCCAATACTTTCCCTACAGCAGTACTGAGTGGAGTGGGAATAGGAAATTTTACCCTCTCCGACATTCAACACTTTCCCTACTGTTGCATTGACTGTAGTGGGACTTGTAAATTTTACATCTCCTGAGTTCGACACTTTGTCTACTATTTATAAATTGTAGTGGGAATAGTATATGTATTAATTTTAAAATTTTGTAGTTTACTTTATATTGTTCAAATTTATATCAATATGTTTTTGGTTATATAAATATAATAATTATAATTAATTTTTTAATCTTTTATTTATTTTTAGCAAATTCAAATTTTTTATTTTGTTTGAGTTTTTTATTGGTAATTACAATGGGTTGTTTTAAAAAAAAATTATGTTATTGGATATATAAATATAGATATTTATTTTATATTATTACATAAAAAGTATTAAAAAATAATATAAATTAAAAATATTAATTTAGTATTATTTGTAATATAGATATATGTGAATAAAAAAAGTATATTAATATATATGTTTGTTTTAATTTTTAAAAATAATTCTTATATTTTTCGAAATAATTCTTAAATATATTTTATTTTGATTATATTAGTATTAATATTTAATTAAATTAATGTTTATTATTTAAATGTATATATATATTTAAAAATCAATATTTTAGACAACTATTTTAGTGAAAACTATTTTTTCTCCATATTTGTTCAATTTTAATTATAAGCATAGGGTGTCGATATTTTTTAAAATCGATAATTTTGTAAGCAGATATTTTGTACTCAATATTTTGTGGCTAAACCCATTTTTATAACCCCTGCATTTGCAGGCATCTCTACAGCGCCATCATCTCCAGCCTTTTTCGGCGCGTTTTGCCCTCGCGATCCTGTTTCTGCTCCTGGCGCCCGACCAGTGCCGCAGCCTCCAAGGGCCCTTGTGGTCTTCGGTGACATTTCCAAAGTTCCACGCAGTGAGCTGTGCCCAGCTTCATAGAGGCCCAGTGGACTGCTCTGAGAACCAGCAGTCAGGCAGTACGTTCCGCCAGCATTGCACACCTTGCCGATCGCTGCTTTACAGACCGTGAAAAGCACAGCGGCCAGCCTCCCAACATGCTCTAGCTCCGTTCGCATCCGTAGTCATGGCGGACCTTCCGATAGGAGCCCAGAACGGGAGGAAAGCAAAACGGCTGTGCTCACACAGCCGCCATCTTCCCCCTCCTGGACTATTTTTGTACCTAATGTTGACCCATTTGACCTTTTATTTCACCAGCTAGGATTCTACTTTCTGAATGTTACACTTGAGACGAGATAGGAGTGTGTTGCAAATTCCCCGAAGAGCTGAGATCTTTCTTCTCAGAAGATACTTACCCTTTGGAGGTTTTAGTCTGGTGCCAGAGGACTCTGACAACCAGAATGGTGTGCTTATATTAGTGCACCAGTCGCAATATAAAATAACTTATTGTGGATATACATATTGTGGAGGCGCTTCTGTCTGGGTATGACTAATTAAAGATTGCATTTCTATGCCTGCTTGACACATACATTTTTGTAGTGCTGCTTCTGCCAGCCACATGCAAAGCTGGATGTAGTTAAGCTACTTATGTTTGGACTCAGTTACAACATTGCAAATAAAAAGTTGATTAACACATCATGAAAAAAGAACCAATAGTCACAATACTTGCAATTATAGGGTACAAGATAAATGACTGAAAATATTAAATAGTTTTTGTAAATGGGAATTTGTTATGCTCTGTGTTATCTAGTGAAGGTAAAAGGATCAATTCCTAGATAACCGTGAGCCTTAAACTACCCAACACAAACAAAAAATAAAAAGTATAAATGAGGTATATGCATTTTAGTTGCACATACCTCTCAAACCTCGTCTAAAAAGGTTAAGCTATTACATCAGTTGATCAGCCCCACATTCACTGGGAAAGACTGGGCAAGAGGAGACACTCATATGAGGAGGTTACAAAGTGAAATTGTAGCCTTTGGCTATTTGTATGTGTACAAAAAGCTAATGATTCCTAGCCTGTGTTTCCTAGCCAGTCGGACTTCACCTACATAGGCCTTAATTTCAATGAGACTCGGAAAGCCTCCGACCACAGGTCAGAGGCTTTCTGAGTCTCATCGCGGGTTTCACTTTTGACCGCCTCATTACGATGCAGGCGGTCGAAAGTGAAATCGGCCGGTCATTCCGGCTGGATTCCGATGGGTTCAAGGAGCCCGTCGGCCAGTCGGAAGTCTGGCCGTAATCCCTTTGTACGGCGTTTCTGCCGTAGGGATTACGATGTCAGTTTCCAACAGGCTTTCCATGTCGGGCTTTCCGACATGGAAAGCCTGTCGAAAAGCGACATTGGGTGCCCCTAGCAGGGCCCCCTTCACCCTGTGGCCTCCATTTGGGAATCGAGGGGACAACTATGGTGCCCCCCCTGTTAATCCCTGCACTGTCTGGCAGGCACCCTGAGGTGCCTGCCACGCGGTGCAGAGATGAACAGATTCTCCTATTTCTCTATGGGAGTTTGTGCTACGGCTTGTTTATGGCAGCAGCACAAGCTCCCATAGAGAAATGGAAGCATGCGACTGCACGATGTGCATCACATTGTAATGCAGCGGGTGGGGACTGCCGATCGAAGGTCAGTCAGTCCCGATTCTGCAATGGTGTTGGGCGGACGTAAGTCCGCCCAACATTGTAATTAGGCCCATAGTGTACAATCGCGGTCAGACAACACCCATACCATAATACTTACATTGATCAGCATCAACAGAATTCTCTGGTCTTTAGAAAGTTCCTAATGTAGTGCAAACCCAAGTAGTCCAGAAAAACCCATAGGAGTGTCATCTGCACAGATAGCAGAAATAAATCTATTTCATCTATTCCTTTTAGTCAGAAAATAGACTTTTCAGTTCCCACTTTTATTGCTTCTGACTCATCATTCAGTGTCCAAGATTACAAAGACTAGAGAAGGAAAATATTAAATGATAAGCTGCTTTGGGCATGTATAGCTATCTTTAAAAGTCAGCTTTCGTTGGCGAAGTGAAAGAGGGAATTCACTCTAAAGACATTTCTGCTGCTGACCGTGCTGCAAACTCTGCAGCTCAGATACGCAAATTTAGGTTGCAAATTAAACCGACTTGGAAGAAATCTTTGAGATACGGGAATCTCACAATCACAAATCATTGCCTTCAGGATTCACATCAAAATATGTTCAATTCCATAGATCAAAGGGGATACCTAAAACCTCAATAGCAGGAAGAGGTGACTAGGACATACGAAATTTGTTTACTGAAGAAAGCTAATCAGGCTATAGGGTTGTAGCAAATTTAGCTTTTCTGCATGACAAACCTTATTCTGGGTACTATTTTCACTGGCTTTAAGGTTCTGTGGGGCATATTTACACGCCCCTATTGATGCCACAACGTCACTTTTCTCGACATTGTGGTGGCGATAGGGGCTTCGCAATATTCACAAGCTGGCGTTAAGCCACTTAATGTGGCTTAATGCCGCCTTGTGAATAAGGCACCCTTTCACGCTATACTTAGTGTGAGAGGGGCGGGCAATGGGTGTTGTGGTGGGCGTTCCACCGCAACACCCATTGATTTTGACACTGCCCCATATTTACAATGGTAGCGTAAATATGGGGCAGCGCCAAAATTAAGACCAGGGAAAACCTGGTCTTACCCTGGTGCAACATGGAGAAATGTTTAATTTCTCCTCGTTTTTGCTGTTTCCAGGTGTGTTGCATTGTGCAGCACACATAGAAACAGCAAGGCGCCATTGATTGTTTATGTGCAGGAAGATGTCCCTTTCTGCACGTAAACAATCATAAAAATAAAATGACGTTTTTCAACTTCTATGTGTACTGCATTAAGCAGCCCACATAGAAGTTTCAAAACGCCATTTCAGAATGTTTATGTGCAGAAAGGGATACCTTCCTGCACATAAACAAACATTCCCCTCAACACAGGCACCCTTTCACTATGGTGCAAGGGTGCCTGCGTTAGTGCTAGGCAGCTAAATTAGTGCCAATGCAGGGAGAAACGCAAGGCTGCACCGTATTCTTGTAAATACAATGCAGCCCTTTGTTTCAGAAGTGGCGGAGCGCGGCATTAAGCCAAAAAGGCTAACGCCGCGCTCCGCCATTTCCTTGTAAATATGCCCCTGTGTGCCTTACCACTGCTAAACTTTAGCAAATAGCCTGTGCTTCCCTCTAAAACATGTGCTGTAGATTAGAACTCCCTGTTTATCCTATTTAACGTCTCTGTAAGCCCATTGTAAATGGTGCCTAAAATACATCCATAGCAAACACAAGATGATGGACGGAGTGCTGAAAAGTTTCAACCACTCACCCCCAGTCAAGATATCAGGATTGAATACATTGTTCTTTTGCTCATCATGCCACCCCAGTTTGGACCGAGTAATATGCAAATCAGTCTTGACCCTGCTCCTTAAGGGAACAGTCCAGCACTTACTGTCAGGCCAGGTCCTCCCTGGAACGGAAACAAGCATCTTGGGACCGGCCTTGGGGTATCACCCCTCACAAGCAAGGCCAGCCTATGTTGTCATGCTCACAATTTGCACATGTTGTCGGTATCTAGAAGTCCAGAGCCCTGCAAATAATCAGAGATTTACCTTGGGTGTTAGTCTCTGTTTCATAACTTCATAACTATTCAGGTGCATCTCTTGCATGTTCCAGAAGCATACGATCTGGTTATTTTGGCTAGGGTGCCTCTTCATCTTTCCAGCTCATGGTTCCATGCAGCAGCACAGCCCATGCCTTCCCTCCTTCCTTGTACTACCAAATTTAATGTTACAGTTGACTGTCACACTTATGAGGTATGTTTTCTAGTGTGCCATTCCGGAGGTTGGCCACCTTTTGCATTTCTCTTTGGCTGTCCTTTTATCACCATAATGAACTATTATATGTGCAGATCAAATTTGTTGAGCATAGTTTCTCTTGGCTTTAGAATGGGTATGTTGACAGGCACAGCTTATACAGCATTACCTCCCAGTTGGTTTAACACCTTTGTATGCAGTGCCCAAATCTCATATTCTGAGTGTGTCATAATATGAATAGGGATTTCCTCCAGGGCTGCAGGACTGCTCTCAACTCTCATTATGGTAAGTAGAATGGATAGAAAAAAACTGTGCCATAAAGAGACTTAAGTCTGACCTACTTCACTCTATTTCCAATGTCAATGATAATAGAAGTTCCGCAATCACCTGAACTTTACACCCCAAACAATTTGAGATGTGATACAGAAAAGGATGTGCTACCTTTATGAATTATTGTTTTGAGAAAAGATAATAAACGCAATGGACAAAGTGTGCTTGAAGAAGGGATATCTCAGGGTCCAAACAATTGAGGGTCAACATATTGAAAGGTCCTGCTATCATGCATGAATGATATTTAAATGAAAAGAACAAGGCTATGAAAGATACTGTAGATTTGTGAGGTTAGTACTGCCAAATGTCTTCCAGTGTAAGTGGTAGAGGATGAATTTCAATCAACTCCTCAGAGCATCTCCCATCGGAACATACCCAGCAAGGTACAGACAAAGACAAAGGCACTGCCTTTTTGGGCTGGTGAGGGTCGGGAAGGTCCTTTGGCTAGAACACCTTTTCCACTGAAACCTACAAGGTAAAATATAGTCATTTACTTCATCAAGTGCCCCATATTTCCAATCTCCGTTATCACACAGAGACGTAGACCATTTAAATGCTCTCATTGGACCCTCACAACAAATAGACACAATGTTATGCAGTTCTCACTAACTAGCACACACCTTCAAACTACAGAGTGCATATTTCAACTAATGCTAATGCCACTGTTTAGCAATACTCCATGTACCAGTCATCTCACACTTAATCACCTATCGCAAGCTTAACACCCTCTTCACTCTTCAGCACAGAAACATGGTTCATCCCCCTATCTTCACGTATTCTAGTCATCCTTCTTTTTATAGGCTGCAGCATCCACTGTATTGATTGCAAAAAGGAAGGAGAGGAGGGGGGTCTTGCTGTCATTCATAGGTCCTCCTAGTCCTTCATCCTGAGCAAGTGACACTCAACTCTATGGAACTCATGACAAGTGACTTCCCACTCTCTGAATCTCAGACCCCCTCTTGCCATCTCATCTACAGGCCTCCTAGGCAAACAAAGCACTTCATTGATGAATTGCCATATATCCATCCACCCTGTCCATCCAACACTCTCCTCAACCTCTTTGATACACTCTCATACAGCACAACAACCATCCAACACACTCCAAAGGTGAAATCAACAACCCAGTCATCTTAACATCACCAACAATACAATGCAAACCACCTATACCCTGGGAATGCACCAACCACCTCTCCATCCCTATTTCCTTGCTCACCATCCATTCAACAAACCCTTTTTGGAAATCTATGTGCACAACCCCACTCCAACTAAAACATCCAAGTGCAAGCCAAAAGCTTGACAATAAACATTCCATCTCCGAATAGGAAAGGAAGATTCCCTCCATGCAACATGCAGCAGCTCATCACGTCATCCAAAGCAAAGTACAATGTGAACACCATCAGCATAGCCGCCAGCAGAAGAAGAATGCTCTTTAAGGTAATCAAGCACTGCATCAGTGACTTGCCTGACCCTCTTATTCAGCACTCCACAGATACGTGAAATGTGATTATCCACTTCTTTGGTTAAAAAACATATAAGATCTGACAGCACATTGACAACACAATCAATGCTACTCCTTTCACATCCGCCCCTTCCCATAGAATCCTGGAATTGCTATCCTTCAAAACCCTATTTTTCGCAGATCTTACTGACACACTCAAATTCCTCACAGCCACTTGCTAGGAAGATGGTGTCACTCTTACCCTTGTCAAAGTATCTTGTCAGAAGCTTTCAAAATGGGCCATGTCCTTCCACTTGTAAAGAAACTTACATTGGGTGTTGAACCCACCAACTACTGTCCCATCACTAAACTACCCTTCATTAAAAGATGATCAAAAAAGCAGTCTACACTAAATTAGAAGATCACATTAATGCTAACCATCTCCTGCACGATTGCCAATCTGGCTTCAGATCATGGTGTGGCAGAGAGACAGCTACCTTATGTATCGTAGACGACAACGTCCACGTCACAGATGAAGATGGATTCTGCCTCCTGATGTTGCTGGACCTCTCAGCTGCCTTCAACACAGCTGACCATCCCATCATCATCATCCACACCAGGGAGTCTCAAATGGGAATCATTAGCAATGATTTTCACTCATTCTCCTACTTTTCCAACTGTCACATGGCCCATAGGGACATTGTCGTTTTTCACTAACTTAGCATGAGCACGTTGCAGCTTGCCTGCTGCTTTGCACATGTTACTACATGTCTTTATTTTTTGCAATAATTTCAAAGACTGATTTCACATGAGAACTCATCGCTGTGTTCGCTCTCTGCATGTTCCTGGGATTTTGACTGAACATTATATGCAAGGTCGAACAACAATGCCCCTTGATATTTTGTTCTGGCCAGACATTAGCCCTTAGACAAAACATACTGATGCAGCTGTTGTTTGGACAGTGTACTTGGGTTTTTAGTGAGGTACACGAATGGGTGGGACACACTTGGAGAGGGACCTTTCCAGGGAGAAGAGCACCAAGATGTAGATCTACCATCTATAGGCTAAGGTATGGGGTCTGCTGACAAAGCCCAGAGATCTTCTATTATATAATAATACTTCTTCTTAGCAAGGGGAGGGAGGTTAGGCACTATAGTCTTTTCTCCATTGTCTTTCTATGATGACATCTCCCTTCATGATATATGGACTGACTGCTATGCTGACAATATTTGTACTATGCATTTTCCTGCTTTTTGTGGCACGTATACTGCATGTTAGGTCACGTTAGTTAAAATAAATATTTTAAACTGTTTCGTGTCTCCGTCAGATCTTATTGTGGACAAGTACAAGAGAGTGAGCGAAAGGGTGTGTCTTGTTATCGCGATTCCTGAGAGATCTGGGAGTGTTGTGTTCTGGGGTGCCTAATCATTTGATTCTCTGTGAGTGAGTAGGAGAGCAAGTGAGGCACTATAGCTAGTCGGTCCTGGGTTCTTGGGTACTACGGTGATAGGAAGACTCAGTCCCTATACACTAAGGTCCCATATTCCTGCACATAGTTCTGTATTTGCAGTTGAATCCCTGCAACATGGCGCCACCAACGATTGGTCTGGTACTTATTCAAGAAATCCCTGAGTAGCGCTTGTGCTTGTTCACAAGCCTCCTATGTTTGTGTTATATAGGTTTTTCAAGCTTGAATTTAAAAGGTTATTCTTTCTCTATCGACCTGCTTTTGTGCTACCGTTCTTTTGATTTGTTAATCTGCATTTATTATGGCGGTCGCTATTGCGACTCCTAACCGCACTGTGGTCACAGCCCATTTGACTCAACATGGAGTCCCTAATGCGGAGGCTAATATTATCTTTGTTGTCGAGGCGGATGCAGCATACCGCTTTGAAGTTTTTTATTCTTGTGTTGCATTTCCAGCAGAGGATGGGAATGATAATTTGTTTCATGAATATACTGCAGCCGCGGTTCCGCGGAATTATCGCCCTTATCGATTACTTGAAGTTCCGTTGACAGTCTGGGAGCATACCATATGGTTTAATGGCGCCCTTCCTCACCCTGTTTCTGTGGTCCGTTTAGGCCCCTTATCAGTCAATGGGGCCACATGGCCCATTTTAGCTGGTTTTACACCACATCCAAATTATCTTAATGTGCCTCTCACAGAGCCATGTCAGTTACATATGTCATTGATTCATATACATAGAAGTGTCATACAGTTTTTGTCACATAATATTCAAGTGGCTCCGGCAGGAGCTGCTCCTCAACCACCTGGTCATGGTGGTGGTCTTGTCATAAGTCCCATCATGATTAATTCGGTGATGGGCAAACGTCTTCAAAATAGGGATGATTTCCCTTACTGGCTTGCAGAAAAATTTGAGCAACTCGAGGCTGTTTTTTCCCATACTACACCTGTTGAGAAACACAGGATCCTGGCGATGAGTTTACCTAGTGGTATTGTTCCCACTTTAGCTGATTGCACCACCTGGGGGACGGTGTTTGCTGTGCTGTATACACTATGCTTCGGCACCCCCTCCATGAGCATTCTACCGAGTGTTCTGAAGAAGGTAAAAGATGAACATGGGCTGGTCCAGCCCTGGATTTGGGGATGAGATTAGTGGGCATGTTCCCTATTATCTCCGATATGATTCTGGCCAATGTCTAAGGTGAGGCAGTTAGCTTACAGGTACGTCAACGCCTCTCAGCAGTTTCGGACGTTGATCGGCAGCGGCAGTTGCCGATTATTATTGCGGATGTGTACACATCATTGGGTCGCAATAGTTTGGGAGTAAAACCTTATACTCAGGTACTGAATAAATCCCCTCCAGACAAGGAAGGTCATCCAGTCTTTCCTAAAAATACATGGAATAAAAATCAGAGGCAGCAACAACAGAAGGCTAGTTCTCGTGCTGGTTCACCAACACCGATGCTTCTGACCGTTGATATGATTTGCGTGACCTCTCTAAAATTAAAACACCCGAGAGGTTTCAGGTTACTGATCCTCGTTCGCCTTGTTACTTTCAGGAATCGTCGGATCAACAGTTCGGTTGGGGCGGACATCAGGATCGCAGAGAAGGCAAGTCTGCGCAACCAAGACGTGACCTGCAGCACCATTTTAACGTAAAAGCCAAACCAGAAGGACCACCTCAATATCGTGCCCCTTTTCAGAAGAAAAAAGTTGCCGCACTGACTGCAAAGTATGCCTCAGACGGTGAGAACCCTGCTCCTCGATTGGAGATGGGCGGTGACACTCCTCGACAGCGTGGCGAAGGTTACCATAGTGCGGGAGGCACTCCACCAGTGTCTGGAGGCGAAAGCAACTGACATGTTCATTACAGTAGAAACAGCTGATACACGAGTTGCACCCCCTGAAAGGCTTTATAAAATAGGCCTCTAAATTGAAGGTGATATTAAACGCACAATTAAGGTGGTCTTTTGGGACAACCTTACTTCTTCCTATGATATTTTGTTGGCGGAGGTTGATTGGCCTCCCCCATTTGTTTTGGCTTCTTCCAGAGGGGAGGATGTTATTCTCCCGAGCTTTTCGTGTTATGTCTCGGAGGAGGCTAAACAAGCTTACGTGTCAGAGTGGGGGCTCGTAATCAGGTGGGTTGGGATATGGAGTCTCCGGCACATGAGATTCCTTTGCGATCAATGCCACAACCCCAACCACAATATCCAATCAAACGTAAGGGGAAGCTTCTGTTGGCGAAATCTTGACACAATTGGAATATCAGGGTGTAATTGAACCCTGTGTTTCATGCATGAATAATCCTCTTTTTATGATATTGAAACCAGACAGTTCATATCGTATTGTTTTGGATTACCTTCGTTTGAACAGTCATGTTCGTACCTTTGCGGTACAGAACACCCACAGATCTGCGTTAGTCGATACCATTGTTCGTAAAAAATATAAAATGACTCTTGATATCTCCAATGGTTTTTATAGTCACAATTTGGCTTTTTACAGCCGTGACTTGACAGCCTTCAGCACCCTCAGCAATCACAAAAGGTATACGCGCTTGCCTATGGGATATAAAAATAGTCCCGGCGCTTTTGCGGCTCGCATAGTGTCTGTTTTACATGAAATTGACTCTGATGCTTTCTCTTACGTTGATAACATCTATTTGACAGATGATGAACTGATACCGCATCTTGTGCGTGTGGACCACATCATAATGTCTTTTTCAGACTTGGGATACAAATTTAACTTTGTCAAGTCGCATATTGCCTGTTTGGCAGTTCTTTTTCTGGGTTACGAACTCACCAATAAAGGTAGGGGGTGAATTTCGGGAGGACATACATTCCTGATTATGCCTAGCGTATCAAACCATTTTACTCTTTGAAACAACCTTCTTTCTCGGCTTCCGGAACATACCGCAATTCTTCGGTCTTTGCAGTCTGACCTGCTTGCGAGCACATTCTTGTTAACAAGTGACAATTCCACAAATTTGGTCATAAGGATTGTACCAGGTGCGTTGGGTTTCACTTACTTGATGTTCAATGAGAGGTACACGGTTCCCATTGCTTATAAATCGCATTTGTACACTTCGGCTGAGATGCATTTTTCTTCTACAGAAAACATTTTGACGGCTGTCCAGATGGCGATTCTGAAAGAACGCTCCCTGGATCAGGGTAAACACATTTTCATGGTCTCGCCAGTACCTGCTTTAGAAGCAGTTACAAAGGCTAGTGTCCCGAATTCCAAAGCCTTGCATCCACGTTGGATACCATGGGCTAGTTCTTTGCCATCGGCTAATGTCAACTTTATCTTTGAACTGTCCCTGCAGACACAGGAGTTTTTGCAGTATGAACAGGTTCATCCTCCTCCTTTATCATTACTCCCGCTTGATCAGTACAAATGCATTACTTACACTGATGGATCTGCGCAGCCGGCCATTGGTTCTAAACATGCTTATTCGGCGGAATGCTCGATTGTGGCTGGAAACATTGTTGATGGGGATTTTAAATCTTCCTTGGTGCACACACAGTCTCTTGGTGATTGCACGGCTCAATTGGCGGAGCTACATGCGTTGGTTTTGGCACTTGAATTTGCTGATCCGGATGTTCCTACGCTTATAGTGTGTGATTCATTTTACTGTGGACAATCCTTCAATGTCAACTTATTCTTTTGGAAACAAAATGAGTTCCATGATTCTAAAGGTAGCGCAACTAAGCATAAGACGCTTTGGGTCCGGGTGGCCGCTCTTAAGGAGCGTTTGCCACTCACACATGTTTTCCATACTTTTGGCTATCAACGTGTGGGAGCACACACTGTTGGTAACTCACTAGCTGATGAGGCAGCCAAATCTGCAGTGGCCACTTGTTATGTAGCGGCAGTCACAAGGTCCATCACTAAAATTGATGATGATATTTTAGCGGCTATTGCTGCAACAAAGGAGGGAACAGAACTTCCCCAAGGTTTTCCTTCACATTATTCATATCATATGTCTTCTGATCAAGTCCCATGTGCAACTATTCCGACCGTTGGGGATCAGATGATTCCCAAACGAGATCCTCAGACTTTCTTTGATCATTGCCGCTCATGAAGGCATAGCTTCTGCACATGCCGAGTGACAGCGACAGTGCCTCTTTTACAGCAACGTTTCTGGTGGTGTGGTTTATATCAGCAGACACGTAAATATGTTCTTTCTTGTGACATTTGTCAACAAATTAAACCTTCTACTGTTGCACGCCCACCACATCCTCAGCTTGACATCTCTAATCAGCCATGTGGCTGTATTTCTCTTGATCACTGTGGTCCTTGGACATCTGACACTGCATTTAAACACATCTTGGTTGCAGTGGATTTGTGCACTAGATTCCTTTGGGTTTGGCCTCAACGTAGTGCAGACACTCGAGCTGTCATTAAAGATTTGCGTGTCTTTGTCGGGACGTTTGCCTGTGGCACCTTCCATTCTGACCAAGGTCCTGCGTTTGCCTGTAAGGCTTACCGGGATGCGATGAAGTCCCTGGGGGTGCAGGTACAATATTCATCTCCATACCGGCCCGAGGGCATTTCAGTTGTGGAGCGGATGAACCGTGACTTAAAGCAATCTTTGACAGCTAGAGTCTTAGGTACTGGCAGGGGTTGGCTGACTCATTTGTATGGAGTGCAACATGCACTAAATAATCTCCCTAGAAGAGCCCTGGGTGGGTGAACCCTGTACGAAATTTTCTTAGGCATTAAAACGTTTGTGCCAGACCTTGATGGTCTAGAGGTTGTGGCAGCTGCTGCAACCTTTGACATAGATAATCATTGTGCTATGCTACAGGATCTACAACAAGTCCAGTTGCCCTCTTCTACAGATCCAGCGGTGCTGATTCCTGTTTGTGGCTGGCTTCCTAAAGTTGGAGATCTTGTCCATGAAAAGGTGGAGAACAAAAAAGAATTTGGTCCATCCTACCGTGCACTGGTCAGAGTCCTTGGTTTGAAAGGCACCCGCACTGTGATCCTGCCTCCTTTACCTGGTCGTAAGGAGAATCTTTACATTTCAATCGAACATGTCAAGCTACACCATATGGCCGATACTGAATAGTATGCCTCCAAGCATTCCACATCCAGATCTTTCACTGAATCCAATGGCTTCTGCTTCTTCAACTACTCCACAGCATTCACAAGGGGAGATGGAAACTTCTATTGATTTACTGCCTGTTTTACCATCTACATCCACATCTGCGGATATTGAGTAGTGCAAAAAAACTCAGTCGCGCTAGTCGAAGCTCCGCGAGCAGCGGAGTGCGTTAGATAAATGCCGTTTGCTGTAATTTTAAGTGCCAGGTGCTTGTCCGCACTGTGCAATCATCGCGAACGGCACCATGCACAGCACAAGTGGGCGCTGCTTCCTTTCTGCCGCTCGAGTAGATTTTTACTCGAGCGGCAGCTTTCTCAAAGCGAACGGAGGGTTTCTCAATGCAAGCATACGCGACCACTCGCAATGAGAAATCTGACTGCCCGCACTGAGAAATCTCGCAGGGAGGTTGATTTTCCACACTCACGCTCGCCAACTTGATGTTGAGGATTGCGAACGAGGAAAAATCTCGCCGAGTTTTTTGGAACTCCGTGAGCTCTGCGTAACGCAGAGTGCGGAAAACTACGCAAACTCCACGAGCGGAGCAGAGTTCACTGCCCAGACTTAGTCATAATTGACATTCCTGAGAGTACCATACCTGGAACATCTGATGCAGCACATGCCCTGTTGTTTGAGCTGTTTCTTCCACGTCATCTTCTGTGCAGGAGACCCCTACCCGTACTAGTGTTTTCATCTCCTGGTTCAAAAAGACTTACTTGGTCCCGTCCTGGACATATATCTGGATGGTGCTAACAATGATATTCCTCTTCATGTGGATCGGATTTGTCACTGTGTTTTTCCTACTCATTAATGGCCACTATTTACCTGAAGGCTCTGCTGTGAACTTTATTGATGGAGTTCTGGCCCCTCACACATCGTCCCACATAATGAAAAGAGACCAAGCCCTTGTCAATATCTTAGCATTCCCTACTGTTGATGGTATAGTCTGGGATAAAGTTGCATAAGATATCCATGGCCCGACTGAAATTTTAAACATTCCATACGTCTTCCACGTTTCCTTGGGAGATGTGGTTTTGCCCGACATACATTCAGATGACTGGGATGTTCAGGACGTTCCTTCATTGTTCTCTGATTTAAAATATTATGCTGCATTTGACACTGAAGATTTGTATTTAAATTTGGCTAATTACGCAGATTTATTTTGTTATCAACATTATGGCCATCATTTCTTACACAAGACAAAAACACAGAGACCCTTTTTTAATTATACCCAATGGAAACTTTGCCCAACACCGTTACAAGGAAGTTCGAAGACCCAACAAAGTAAATTTGTGTATTTTTCTGGTTACAATCTGTCTGACCCACAATCCTATTTTTATAAATTGAAGATGCTGCCACAAATTAAATTAATGTTAACACAGACTAAACTGGTTTATTCCATGTCCTTCAGGAATGATTTGTCTGTGAAGGGTTATGAGCATTGGAGGGACACCATTGATTTGAAATCCATTTGGGGTACTAGAAACTGGCAAGTGCAGGGCACTGAAGCTTTGCATAGTGCATGTCTGATACAGTCTCAAATCTTATTTTTATATGACACGGTACGACAGACTACTTGTTTTGGTTTAGCCACGGCCAAAATCTGAATATTCCCTCCATTCCATTATTAGCTCCATATGATACATGGCAAACACATATTAACTACACAATTGAAAACTTGGCTGTCTTATTTCAGAATGGCACTCTTAACTCTTCCAATATTGACCCCTTGGGATGGTTAGTGTGGCCGACAACTTCAAATGCATGTCAATTACGCTTTTTGAATACTATAAGAGGTTTTACTCAAAGTAGAACCGATCCCCGTTTCCCACATTCGCATACAGTTACCACATATTCAGTGTGTAAATTATGTCAGCAATGGTTGGAACATTCCACACTTTCGTCTGTGAAACAACACCTTTCTCATTTGTCAGGTGACATCGATTTGGCTGATTTTCTTTTAGGTCCAAAGACTCCTCGAACAAAACGCTTCATTTATTCCGCATACAATTAATTTTGGAAACTGGCGCAGATGGAAGCAGCAGTACGACTCCGCCAAATTGACCAGGCAAATTTAGAAAAAGTCCTTGCAGTGGTAGATAATAGCATTAGTACACTGTCTTCCCGTATATATACTTTAGATAATATTGTATCTTCTGTCATTGACATTGTTCAACATGAAGTGTCTGTTTTGTATCATGGTCAAAATCAGTTACTTTCTGTAATGCAGTTTGCTTGGACGTTGCAAACACTCAAAAATGGAAAAGTACCATGGGATTATTTGAATGCTTCTGCACTGTTTTTGCCATTGAATTTGACTGATAAACAGAAATTAATGTCTATGAAAGATGCCACATACACGTTGTTACACATTGAACAATTAGAACAGTTACCGTTTTCGGTAGCTGAGACTGATTCAGCTG
This sequence comes from Calotriton arnoldi, assembly GCA_963921515.1. Taxonomy (NCBI): domain Eukaryota; kingdom Metazoa; phylum Chordata; class Amphibia; order Caudata; family Salamandridae; genus Calotriton; species Calotriton arnoldi. Next base: position 761,348 of record CAWUFW010000425.1, on the reverse strand, counting down.
TATGGTTAATACATGGGGTTATTTCATTGCCTATCTCACTTTTTCAGTTCACAGAATGCATGAAACATCATCCCGTTGGGAGATATGAGCCCCTCGGCAATAATTATATTCACAACTTATGGTCGTTACCTTTCACCTATAGATGTCAGCGCGCAGAGAGGGACGTTTTTCTTACAGGGGAGGACTTTGATTCCACAGTGGGACATGCCGTAGTCTGTAAACAGGTTAAGCTACATGGAGCCTGTAAAGTTTCAGCCCCTAATTTGGCTTGTTTTTTACAAGGTACCCCTGTCCCGGCTATTATTCCCGTATTAATTAACTTTGCTTTCAAACAGTAGTTATCTTATTTTGAGTAACCATGACTGCTGCGGCTTGAGAGCTGGCATCCCGTATATAGTAACGGTTTCACAACGAGTTACATGTTGCAGCAATGTCCTGTTTCCACCCCCGCATGGGATTGTAGATAATTCACTTTGGCCTTCCATTCCAACTTTGAAAACAGATTTTAATAAACTAAGCAGACTCAAAGCTCTATTGTTTCAACAAGAAGTCACTTTCACATCAGCTCGTGAGACCTTCGAATTGCAGGTGGCTAGAACCGCAAGTGAGATACACTCGCTGCTAAACACAAATCTCCCACTCCATTTTGGAGAATTAATACACCATATATTTAATGCGTCTGATACGGAAGGCCTTGCTCACTTTTTTAAACTTGTGGGATCAGGCCTTGTTCCTTCCTTTCAGACTATTTTTGGAGTAATTCCGGCCTTTATTCATTCTATTTTTTCCAGCCCCTTCGGAGGGTTTCCCCTGATACTCCTGTTGGTTTGCGGCGTGCTGGTTCTGCTATTATTGCTTCGCAATGGATGCTGGATCTGTGGAGCAGCCAGACCCGGTCCAGTTGCAGCTGTACTGTGATCGAATGTGGCAGCTCTTTGGTTCTATGCCAGTGGAGACTTTTGCCATCGACTACTGGCTGAACTTCCGTTATGCCTACTTCACCTGCGTGCAACCTGTGTTTCACTGCCTCCGGTGCCCTTTTCAATAGGCCATGGATGTCTGCTTGTCCAATACCACACACGCTGCCCTGGATTACGATCTGTTAATGGGTCCGTTGAGGGCCCATGACCAGGTATGTGCCAGGGGTAGGCGTTTGGTGTGCGATCCTCTACTTGGACCAACAGCAGACTTGAGTACCTCTGCTCTTGCTCAGTGCCTCGAGACCGCAGTTTCATCGAGGTTAACGCAGATTGCCCTGAGATGCTCCTGACAGCCTCTGGACATGAGGAGCATGTGTGCTCGTTCGACCTACTAAACTGGATTGCATACCTTTTTACGATGGAATGAACAGACAACATTCTGGAGTTCATGGCATTCTGCTTTTCCCATAACATTTTTGACTTTGAAGACTAACTGTGAATGGATAGCATTTTTGGAGCACCTAATTGTCCCAAAACCTTTTTTGTTGGGAACATTATAACCTTGCAATAAAAGGTTTTTGGGGGCCTTCATAATTATGGCAATTGGATCTTGACTAAGACGCTTTGCCTCTGCTTACCTGTGATTTTTGTTTTCGTATAGGGCTAACGTCCTGGCCAAGGGGAGGGTGTCACATGGCCCATAGGGACATTGTCGTTTTTCACTAACTTAGCATGAGCACGTTGCAGCTTGCCTGCTGCTTTGCACACATTACTACATCTATTTATTTTTTGCAATCATTTCAAAGGCTGCTTTCACATGAGAACTCGATGCTGTGTTCGCTCTCTGCACTTCACTCAAAGTGAAGTTATACAGTGGCGGAAGTGGACCTACCCCCTGCCCCATGCTGAAGTGGGAAGAAACAAAAAGTGAATGACACACCAACAGACCAATGGATGGAGAAAGGCAGCTGAAAGCCAGTTTGCATAAGTATAAAAATAGTTGGGGGATTAAGAGCTCTTATTTATCAAAAACTGACCAGAAGACTCAATGAGAGCAGAAAAATAAATATTGGCAGGTCCAATATATGAAAATAAAAGGAAAATTAAATTAGAATTCATACATCAAACATTAGGAGTATCACAAACAAGCCACATCTATACAGCAGAAATCTGAAATAAAGAGGAAGGACCCAACAAGAATATCAACAGCAGAAAAGGAAACTCAAGCAGGTCTATCTGATCTACTTTTTTAGAAAGGGCCATGAAGAAAATGAATTGCCAAGTATGGACGGAGGAAGATATTTGAGAAGTAGAATGAGAAACCCATGACATCTCCAAATAAAGTGACTTAATTTGATGAAAGAGTACTTCGAAAATATATGTTATTTGTATCAAATAAAAACACATCTATCTGGACCTTTCCAGGGAGAAGAGCACCAAGATGTAGATCTACCATCTATAGGCTAAGGTATGGGGTCTGCTGACAAAGCCCAGAGATCTTCTATTATATAATAATACTTCTTCTTAGCAAGGGAAGGGAGGTTAGGCACTATAGTCTTTTCTCCATTGTCGTTCTATGATGACATCTCCCTTCATGATTTATGGATTGACTGCTATGCTACCAATATTTGTACTATGCATTTTTCTGCTTGTTGTGGCACGTATACTGCATGTTAGGGCACATTAGTTAAAATAAATATTTTAAACTGTTTTGTGTCTCCGTCAGATCCTATTGTGGACAAGTACAAGAGAGTAAGCGAAAGGTTGTGTCTTGTTACCGCGATTCCTGAGAGATCTGGGGGTGTTGTGTTGTGGGGTGCCTAATCATTTGTTTCTCTGTTAGTTAGCAGGAGAGCAAGTGAGGCACTATAGCTAGTCAGTCCTGGGTTTGTGGGTACTAAGGTGATAGGAAGACTCAGTCCCTATACACCAAGGTCCCATATTCCTGCTCATAGTTCTGTATTTGTGCAGAATCCCTGCAACACAACCTATACCAGTTCATTCACGTGGGCACCACCAGGTTCTAAAGGTTCCCTAGCACCTGTGGAGTCCCCTGGGGTCCCATACTATCCCCTGTTATCTTTAGCCCCTACATGGAGCCCCTTTGGGCTCTACTTACAGATAACAGAATCAACCTTTGCCAAAATGCTAGCAATACACCTCTACTCGAAAATCTGAGCTAACTTACAATGCCCCAGAAACTGTCCGCACCTCATCCAGGCCTGGGTGCCCAGCACTTACCTGAAGCACAATCCTCCAAGACAGGTTTGCTGTTATTTTTCAAGAACAACAAGCAAGAAATAGTGCAAACCAGGTTTATTGACATGAACTTGATGGCTTTGAGCTGCAACTGTCATTGAATGCCAAGTCAATTTGAATCACCCTGAACTCCAGTCTAACACTTAAGGATCAGAATGCCAAAAACAAAGAAGTTCTGGTACCAGCTCTCTCTTCTAAAGTTAAATACATTTTTTTTTTACATTTTCCTTATACTTTACCAAAGTGAAGCTTCACAGTCTGATGAAGTATAGGGAAAATGTATTTTACTCAAAAATAAATATAATAAATATTTGTATGTTGAATCTTAATGTGAAATCATGTCATATATTACTTTAAATATAGAACAAAATAAAATATATTAAAGAAAGAGTTATCCTGTCTGCAACATACTTTAGATAACGGTGAAAAACTTGTCTCTCTGAAGTCCTCAAACGAGTCACAAACATGCACCTTGCGTGAGTTCCGCTCACAAAGATTACTGTTGACAAGGATACAAAGAATTAGGTCAAATTGTGTACATTGAATTAGATCCCAAAACATAGACAAGACTTGCGTTTCTTATTTCTTATTTTTATTCATGTCAAGATGATCAAACTAGACATATTGAGATCAAATCAGGGTGATAAAAACCATACAATAAATAAACTGATCAAGCAGAATGGTCTCTCTAAACGTGTTCATTTTTTTGTGTTGTTTTTAGAATGTGTTGATTGTTTGCGGTATGAATGTGGTATGCCTGATAGATCAGATGTGGGATTCTCTTGGTGTTTCTGGCACTGTTGTCTTGATCAGTTTATTTATTGTATGGTTTTTATCACCCTGATTTGATCTCAATATGTCTAGTTTGATCGTCTTGACATGAATAAAAATAAGAAATAAGAAACACAAGAAAGATAAAACCACTTACCTTGCGCTCGCCGACTCGGCGATGCGGCGAGCGCAAGGTAAGTGGTTTTATTTATTTATTTACTTTGCACTATCCCATCATATGTCGAATTCCACTGCCACCCACCCTGAACCACCCCCACCCCGCCTCACCGCCCCACCACGCATTACCTCTGCGAGCCATGACTGTAATAAAGGATGGTTTTCTTCCAGGGCAAAGTTAATCAAACAACCATTGGTGAGTCCATAATAAACGTGGCCTGAAGAATTGTCCACTTATGAATTCATATGTATAATATTGAAGCTTTCAATGTTTAATATAGAACTGTTTCAAATGGATGCAGTCTGTTATGCTGTGAAATACCAGCAGTCAAGCAGTAAACAAAGGACACTACAAAAGGAATTTACAATAGCATTGGCTGGATGCAGGAACAGATCAAGCTTGGAATGTGGCCTGTGCTCACATCTGGTATAAAACATCCTACTGTCACATAAGACTCTAACATAACATTAAAGTAATACATTGAAAAAAAACATTGGCATAGAAGGGAACCAGCTTTGAGTGCGGATGTGCTCCTTGTGAAACAGCAAAATGTAGTCACTCAAAGTGAAGTTATACAGTGGCGGAATTGGACCTACCCCCTGCCCCATGCTGAAGTGGGAAGAAACAAAAAGTGAATGACACACCAACAGACCAATGGATGGAGAAAGGCAGCTGAAAGCCAGTTTGCATAAGTATAAAAATAGTTGGGGGATTAAGAGCTCTTATTTATCAAAAACTGACCAGAAGACTCAATGGGAGCAGAAAAATAAATATTGGCAGGTCCAATATATGAAAATAAAAGGAAAATTAAATTAGAATTCATACATCAAACATTAGGAGTATCACAAACAAGCCACATCTATACAGCAGAAATCTGAAATACAGAGGAAGGACCCAACAAGAATATCAACAGCAGAAAAGGAAACTCAAGCAGGTCTATCTGAGCTACTTTTTTAGAAAGGGCCATGAAGAAAATGAATTGCCAAGTATGGACGGAGGAAGATATTTGAGAAGTAGAATGAGAAACCCACGACATCTCCAAATAAAGTGACTTAATTTGATGAAAGAGTACTTCGAAAATATATGTTATTTGTATCAAATACAAACACATCTATCTAAGAGAGTGAAATATAATTTTACAGATAAATAACGTGAGACTCAAATATTTCTCCTTAGTCTATGAGGGCCAGTTCCTAAATAGGACGCTTGAATCACCTGAACATAAATTCAAGAAAAAGTCAATTTTTGAATAACCAGGCAGCCATAAAGTGTTGAAAGTATTCAGAAATTTGGCTCTAGCATACTTTATACAATTTGACTGCAAAATTGCAATGCAGCAAGAGAAACTTAACTTATAAAGAGTGTACTTGCTCACCGAAGCTTAACCAGAACAAATCAATCACTCTTTGCATGGGAGAAAATGGTTGCAATCTTGTTATCACTCTTATTGCCCACTATGAAGAGAAAGTCAGACAACTTATATTGCACAAAGGGGCATACAGGACCCTAGAGTAGAATTCCAAATTATTCTGAAATAAATACTAAGTGAATCACAGTCTAAGGCCCCGATTCCGATGTCGGACGGACCGGAGTCCGTCCGACATCGGTTTGGAACTGGAACCGAACGATCTCCTGTCGTCGGTTCCAGCCCAGGAATTAGGATGTGACCGAACCCTGTTCGGTCGCAATCCTATTCTTTACAATGGGAGCATGCATTCAGAATGGAATGCATGCTTTCATTGTAAAGAGCAGAGGTGCAGTTCATCCCTGCACCCGCTGGCAGGCACCTCAAGGTGCCTGCCACCGGGTGCAGGTATCAACAGGGGGGCACCTTAGGTGCCCCCTAGGCTGCCATTTGGCGGCTTTGCACCCATGGGGGCCCTGCTGAGGGCCCCCAAAGACAGATTCCCAATGCCTTTCTATGACGGAAAGGCCAGCACAGAAAGGCAGTGAGAAGCTGCCATCGTAATCCCTCGGCCGGAAATAGCCGGCCGAGGGATTACTGCAGGTTTTCCGAATGGCGGACGGGATCTCCGGAAACAATTCGGAAAACCGATTCGGATTCTCTTCTGACCGACCCCATTGAATGGGTCGGTCGGAAAGGAATCTGACCAGCTGATTACGATGCGGGCTGGAGGGCTCCGCCTGATGGTCGGAGCGGTTCCAGCCCGCATCGTAATCGGGCCCTAAGTGCTGGATCATGGAAACAAAGAACTTTTACATGACACAAATGCACCAATGGATTTCAGTCATCTATGTGCTTCCCAATATTCATAAAATGTTCAAAATCACCCATGATGGCTTATAATTTGTGCAACTGGATTTATTAAAAAACCAGTAGGTTAATACATTGATGAAATTCTATAGCCGATTGTACAAGAAGCACTCACTTATGTCAAAGGCACTTCTGATTTACTGAATATGCTGTAGAAAATGTCTATCAACAAAAGTGAACAAACATGGCTCTTTACACTGGATGATACATTTTATATACCTCAAATAACACAATGATTTTTGCTTATGCAGAATGATGCCGACAGTAAATCAATTATTTTTGTTGCAATTATCACCTCATATACTTTACTAAAATTATTTTAAAGAATAGGGTAGATATTAACTCAAAATCTCGAGGACTCATTGGGATGTTCTGCTATGTTATACTATGCAACTATATTCCAACAACATTTTTAAAAAGAGCACAAACTGAAGGATGTGAGTCGGGTCAAAAGACATAGGACATTGCTGAGGATTTTTTATGATATCATCCTAATTTGACAAGGAACTAATAGAAACAATGATGGCATTGAAATTGGTCAAAAGCAGATTAAATGTACTACACACACAGTTGATAATAAAGAATAATTTCTTCATGAAGCATTGAAACAATGCCACAATGCATCACACTAAAAATACAGATCACAGCAATTTTTACACAGAAATAGTTTCCACACAAGAATGCCTGCATCTATCCTGTTCACAACTACTGGGATTTAAAAGGAAAACATCAGACCCTGATGAATATCTAATGGAGGAAGAAAATATGTTATAAAGATGATGAAATGTTGACCCAGATACAAGAATTAGTAAAATTACCTAGCAGAGAAGATTAGTTAAAATCAACACAAAACAGTGTATGTTCCAAAGGTTCTAAAAGTCATAGGTTCAACCCAAAACATTGGAAAGTCATTGAAACAGATAAAGACTTGAATAAAGTAATCACATGACATCACAGTAAAAAACACCCTTCAGAGTAGAGAAGATCAATCTGTCCTTAAATCACAAAATGAAGGAACATTTCCTATTTTGACTAGCACCAACTGTTCAAGTATAATTAGGGGATACAAAATCTGTCACCCAATGACAGTTGAACAAATTAACCTCAGTAACTATGCAAAATGCAACACTTGACCTTGTGGCGCCTATTCATAAACTGCACTTTGTAGTACATTTCTAGCACTATAATACTATTCACTAACCTATGTGAGGAAGTTGGAAGGGCCATTTCTAGTTGTTCTGGAACTTTTCTAGAGACACACTCCGATGGGTCTTTTAAGCACCATGAAAGTGTGATGGGGAGAAAATCATTAATGTACCGTCAATTTGTAAATACTGCTTCCTGATACATGAAAACCAAAGAACAATTAAGGAATGTCAGTTAAGTTTATTACAAAGCCAAAAATAATTGAACATAAATGCACCTCAATATGAGGGTATAGAAATACAGAGAAAACAGAATAAAGCCAAATCGGCATGCACCCAATTCAGACGGCGCAACATGAACAAAACTATTAGCTCGAGAAGAAGGATACAAACAATGAAGAAGCAAGAATCCAAATTTCCCTGCATCAAGAGCTGGTTAACGAAGAACATTAAATCTATCACTACTCTAATGCTATAATGACATCCCTACGTTAATGAGTAAGCATTTTGGATTAAGAGGAAAAAGTATCAGATGTGGAGTCTCTCCACCGTTGAGATGGGTCAAGTAGCATGAAGCCACTATCGCAAGAGGAAGAGCTTGTTCTGAGATGGTCCCTCTCCAAAGGCAAGGAAGATGTGTGCACTATCCCTAATTCCAACGAGCAGGTATTCAGAGGTCGTCTTCCCATGGTGCACCTCTCACACATACTCCACAATGCGTACAGCCATGAGAATATTTTTCCACGGCCTTCTCTATGTACATCCCTTGCAACAATTTGTCCTTGGTTCCTGTGCTGTCTCCCGTGTGAAACCAACCTCTTTCCCTTATCGTCTCCAAACCATACAATTGTAACTTCTTCTCTCCTTGTCTAGCTGCTAATACAAAGACATTTCTTTGCCTAAAAGAATGCTTTTCCACATTCAATGCAAAACGTGAGAAAGAACAACTTCCACAGTGCACATGAAATTTAGGACATTAGTCCTAAAGCGAGAGTTGTCAGGCGTTGCAATTCAGTTCTACAGCTTTAGCTAACATAAGAAAGCATCATTTAAACATTTCATTTTGACTGACATTTGCAAAAATATAAAAGTATTATTATCATTAAACACATCTAAAACATGAGTAGTATCAAACTTCACAACACAGTTTCTTCATGTTAGCGTTTCTGCTAGTTACATTTCATTCCTACATTTCATTCCTACGTTAACTCTTCATACTACCTTGTCAATAAACTAAAATATATCACGTAGATATGTTAACGCGGTTCACAATTACAAAACTCACAGTTACACAAGAAGGGATTAAATGCGGGTGTTTTCTACACGTGATTATGCTCCCCCCCTACAAATGAGTAAAATGCAAATACGAAATTTCCACTCCATCAAAGTCTACGCTCTGCCACTCCTATCTTTCACGTGCAGAAATTTCAAACTCGACTACGGAGATCCCCACGCATGTAGGTGTATGTTTTAGTAGTAAAGGTGGGTGGGACAAGGGGAGTGGCTGGATAATGGAGAATATCCAGATCTAAATTGAAGGGGTTTAAGGAGGAGTAAGGAAGGAGGGAGAGGTTTAGGGAGTGACATGCATCCAGTCACAAAGAGTAAGCTCATTGTTATTCACAAACTGCACTTCTTTAGTTACTACAGCCAAAAAGACCAAAACATTTGTAAATGTACTCCAGCTTAGAACTAGAGTAAGCCCAGCACTACACATGGCCAACCTCCGTTATTGTAACAGAGGAGAAGATGTGGCTTAAAACTCAAGCTGCCGACTACGGATCTGGGGGCTCGGGTTCAAATCCCGGCCTCAGTGATGGACTCAACATTTTTCTGATTCTAGGATATTGACTTAATTTCCCTGTGCCTAAATGTGTCCAAAATGTGTTTGTCAAATCAAAGACGTTTATGTGCAGTTAATTCAAACCATTAAATACAATTTCTGGCAGACCGGATTATTACCCACAGTGTATGAGATGTATGTAAAACTAGGTTAGTAAAAAAGAGATATCAATTTAAAGCACACAAACTGGATTACATTGATAATTGACAAATAAAGAAAATCAAAGAATTATGCAAAGGAAAGATGCAAGTTTTGGCTAGGTAAAATGTATGTGTGTAATCACAGCTCGAAGTACATGAGCTTGTAGATTATTTCCTGACCCCTCACGTAATGTTCACAGCTTAGTTCATGCTCAATAAAGAAATAAAGAGCAATGCATGCCTACATACATACATACATACATATATACATACATACCCTCCCAGAGAAAATAATGGAGGCACAGACTTAAAATAACAGCCCATAGGAACTAATATAAATTTAACGTAACCAATTTAAACTTTTACAAATATAAATATATTTAAATTAATGGTAAAAAATAAAATATCAATAAAACTGTTAGGAATCCTAAACTGGGCATTGCCAGTACTTTAGGCATGAAAGAGCAACTAGAATGAGGTGTAATGGTAACCCTAGAGCTTTTCTATCAAGTTGGCAGAATGACTATGCTTTGGGTAAATGGTGAACAAATAATAACAGTCTATTGTAAATGCCTTTCACTTTATGCACAGTTAAGATTTATGTAATTGCCTTTTACTTTACGCACAGTTAAGATTTATGTAACAAAAGTACAGCTGGTAAAACACATTTTAGTTCACAGCAGGAATACCAACTTCACGTGGTATGGAAAGCATGAGGATTTCATGCACGTGCTGCATCTAGCCAGTTTTTCACGTGCTGCATCTTGCCGGTTGCCAATTAAGGTGCCACCCTCCCTCCACGTGTTGTTCCACCCAAACAAACAGTATAAAAGGGAACACAAACACAACAGAAACGCTTGGCCTCGTTGTTCGGTTCCCGCTTACCTGGAACCCAGCACCTCTTCCTGAAGTCTCCGTCTTCAGGTCTTCGGCCACAACCACTTACAAGGCTTCTCTTCGACGTCCTTCGCTGCTGCTCGAGTTGCTCCTGGCAACGTCCCTGAATCCCCACATCGTTTCCGGATTTCTCCTCAAGGAAGGCTCACATCATTTCCAGATCTCTTCTTCATCTAAAAGAAAGTAAAAGGAAAGGGACAATCAACATTCAGGTATATCTCTGCACTCGCGTCTTGACGGGTACCTTATTTTCTTTGGCGCTTTTCAGTGCAGTTAAGAATTGGAATATTCGAACTGAGTTTAAAGACTAAGGGGCCGATTCCGATCTCGGTCGGAGGCGCACCCAATACCATTCGGTCGGGAAAAAAGCCATGCGAAAGCCTGTTTCCCGACCGATCCGTACAGCACACCGAACGAGTAAGTACGATGCGCACAACAGCACAGAATCCGGCCGAGCCGTACTCACCCAAACCAGGTCCTGTTCTCCGACCGAGGCGAATCCCGAAACGCTGAATCGAGTCGCACGGAAGGGAAAATGCAGCTCCGTCCGGCCGAACAAGTACGATGCGCTTCCCGTACATGCCGAACACGTCGCTACGCACGGCACGTCAAAGCATCCGGGAGAGGCGCACATAAGCTCCGATTCGCGCCACAACACGATCCACGGCTACGAGGCGAACACGCCAGCGACGAGGACGACGCGAGCGACGAGGACGACGCGAAGCAACGAGAAGGACGAACGACACGAACCAACCATGAATCCCTTCGTCCCGATCATACCAATATTCTACATTTACTACCGGAACAGGCACGGACGCGTACGGCGCAGATGGTAAGTCAGACACCAACCACAAAACACATACAACACGTACACGACACATCACACACACACAGAGGGATGCAGAATATACTTACACCAGCAACAGCAGCACCATAGGGGCGGGATGCCCATCACCAATGCCACATATGCACACAGGGGCCTGAATGCGCACCACCACCCCTACCCAGGGGGCAGGATGCCTACCACTACTACCACCCTTAGCCAGGGGGTGCTGGATGCCTACCACTACTACCACCCTGAGCCAGGGGGGCTGGATACCTACCACAACTACCACCCTTAGCCAGGGGGGCTGGATGCCTACCACTACTACCACCCTTAGCCAGGGGGCTGGATGCCCACCACCACCCTTAGCCAGGGGGGCTGGATGCCTACCACTACTACCACCCTTAGCCAGGGGGCTGGATGCCTACCACCACGCTTAGCCAGGGGGGGCTGGATGCCTACCACTACTACCACCCTGAGCCAGGGGGGGCTGGATGCCTACCACTACTACCACCCTGAGCCAGGGGGGCTGGATGCCTACCACTACTACCACCCTGAGCCAGGGGGCTGGATGCCTACCACTACTACCACCCTGAGCCAGGGGGCTGGATGCCTACCACAACTACCACCCTTAGCCAGGGGGCTGGATGCCTACCACTACTACCACCCTTAGCCAGGGGGCTGGATGCCCACCACCACCCTTAGCCAGGGGGCTGGATGCCTACCACTACTACCACCCTTAGCCATGGGGGCTGGATGCCTACCACCACCCTTAGCCAGGGGGGCTGGATGCCTACCACTACTACCACCCTGAGCCAGGGGGCTGGATGCCTACCACTACTACCACCCTGAGCCAGGGGGCTGGATGCCTACCACTACTACCACCTGAGCCAGGGGGCTGGATGCCTACCACTACTACCACCCTGAGCCAGGGGGGCTGGATGCCTACACTACTACCACCCTTAGCCAGGGGGGCTGGATGCCTACCACTACTACCACCCTGAGCCAGGGGGCTGGATGCCTACCACTACTACCACCCTGAGCCAGGGGGCTGGATGCGTACCACTACTACCACCCTGAGCCAGGTGGGGCTGGATCCTACCACTACTACCACCCTGAGCCAGGGGGCTGGATGCCTACCACTACTACCACCCTTAGCCAGGGGGCTGGATGCCCACCACCACCCTTAGCCAGGGGGGCTGGATGCCTACCACTACTACCACCCTTAGCCAGGGGGCTGGATGCCTACCACCACCCTTAGCCAGGGGGCTGGATGCCTACCACTACTACCACCCTGAGCCAGGGGGCTGGATGCCTACCACTACTACCACCCTGAGCCAGGGGGGCTGGATGCCTACCACTACTACCACCCTGAGCCAGGGGGCTGGATGCCTACCACTACTACCACCCTTAGCCAGGGGGGCTGGATGCCTACCACTACTACCACCCTGAGCAAGGGGGCTGGATGCCTACCACTACTACCACCCTGAGCCAGGGGGGCTGGATGCCTACCACTACTACCACCCTTAGCCAGGGGGGCTGGATGCCTACCACTACTACCATCCTTAGCCAGGGGGCTGGATGCCTACCACTACTACCACCCACACCCAGGGGGGGCTGGATGCCTACCACCACCCTGAGCCAGGGGGGCTGGATGCCTACCACTACTACCACCCTGAGCCAGGGGGGCTGGATGCCTACCACAACTACCACCCTTAGCCAGGGGGGCTGGATGCCTACCACTACTACCACCCTGAGCCAGGGGGCTGGATGCCTACCACTACTACCACCCTGAGCCAGGGGGCTGGATGCCTACCACTACTACCACCCTTAGCCAGGGGGGCTGGATGCCTACCACTACTACCACCCTTAGCCAGGGGGCTGGATGCCTACCACTACTACCACCCTGAGCCAGGGGGCTGGATGCCTACCACTACTACCACCCTGAGCCAGGGGGGCTGGATGCCTACCACTACTACCACCCTTAGCCAGGGGGGCTGGATGCCTACCACTACTACCACCCTTAGCCAGGGGGGCTGGATGCCTACCACTACTACCACCTGAGCCAGGGGGGCTGGATGCCTACCACTACTACCACCCTTAGCCAGGGGGGCTGGATGCCTACCACTACTACCACCCTTAGCCAGGGGGGCTGGATGCCTACCACTACTACCACCCTGAGCCAGGGGCTGGATGCCTACCACTACTACCACCCTGAGCCAGGGGGCTGGATGCCTACCACTACTACCACCCTTAGCCAGGGGGGCTGGATGCCTACCACTACTACCACCCTGAGCCAGGGGGCTGGATGCCTCCCACTACTACCACCCTGAGCCAGGGGGGGCTGGATGCCTACCACTACTACCACCCTTAGCCAGGGGGGGCTGGATGCCTACCACTACTACCACCCACACCCAGGGGGGCTGGATGCCTACCACCACCCTTAGCCAGGGGGGCTGGATGCCTACCACTACTACCACCCTTGGCCAGGGGGGGCTGGATGCCTACCACTACTACCACCCCCACTCATAGGATGGACAATGCATGACACAACCAGCACACCACAACCTAGGGAATGCAAGAAAAAGACATCCCCCCAACACCATGACAAGCGTGTGTAGACTGTGTCAAATGCCTACAACACCGAACATGACTTTGAACATACAATGTGACCCCCAGCACATGTGCCACACATATATGTGTGTGGCACCCACAATGCAAGCAGGCCATGACCATTGTGGCAATGGGGTCCAAACCCCCATCATCACAGTGACCAAAATGTAAGTGTGGGGTCCATAGCTGAAGCACATTTTGAACATTGTGGCAATGGGGTCTAAACCCCCATCATCACAGTGAGCAAAATGTAAGTGTGGGGTCCATAGCTGAAGCACATTTTGAACATTGTGGCAATGGGGTCTAAACCCCCATCATCACAGTGACCAAAATGTAAGTGTGGGGTCCATAGCTGAAGCACATTTTGAACATTGTCATCACAGTGACCAAAAGGTAAGTGTTGACAAAGAAAGAGGTGCAACTGCCAAACTGCATGGATGATTCCTGGTCACAGAACAAAAAACACATCAGTGGCAAAGTAGTGTATGTGTCCCATTGCAACATAAATTGGGTGAGCCAAATACTGCAGTGCAAATAAGACATACCTTTGGCCATGTGCAGACAAACAGCACCCATGGGGGCTGACACTGTCAACATTCATCAATGACACAATGACAGAAGTGACCATCAGAATGCAGACCCACATATTTGCACCAATGGGCACACAAATGCAGATACCCTGTGGAGACTGTAGATGTGAGGTGAACAGATACCATACCATGGCAGCAATGGGACATACAAACCATGATCATTGTGCTGACCGATGACCTAGGAGTCCCAGGGACAGCAGGGGAAACCCACCAAACTACATACAGCCAATGGCACACCCAAGATATGCCAATGCAGTGGTGCAGATGCACAAACACAAACAGGCAGACCCACACTGCACATCATACACAACAGGTGAGGGGGTGGGGTGCCAGTGTCCCCAGGCAACCACACAACACATGAGGAGACCTGAATACCAATCATACAGATGTGCTTACAGTGCCACACAAAGGTAACTCATGGATCCAAATCCCCTATGTGGGCAAGCAGGCATTGTCAGATGAGAGGGAGCACAAATCACACAGGCACGTAGGAACAGCAAATGACACAGCAAGACACAGACACACCACAGCACCACCCCCAGGGCCCCCACAATGTGGTGAACCTGGGCTGCATTACAATCCCACTGTGATGACAAAGCTAAATGTGGTTCACACTGTGAACCACAGTCATGTGTCCTGAGCAACAAACTACCATCACACCTACACAAGCACAAATCAATCAGCATGGCCAGTAAGCCAAGGCCAACATGGAGGCAGGGGCCTAGCCGGGCAACAACTCTCATCTGCACACACTCAACACCACACCCCTCGACCTCCAACAATGTACAGCAGTGAAGTACACATGCACTGGTGACATTGCACATGCACCCATGACTATTCCAGGGTGGTGGGTGGGAACCAAGGTGCAGAAACACATGACACATGGCCACTCAACCAGACTCCTGAATGTCTGACACACTGCACACTACGCTGTACATGGACATGACGGCAATAACACACCAACCAATGGGATCCCAGCCACAGTCACACACCAATGAAGAAGCCAAGGTCACCCACAAAGAACACACATAGACAACAACCAACATTGCAGCCCGGACCCTGAGGAGTGCCAGCAGTCACACACACAATGTGTCACAATCACTGAAAGATAACACAAACTGGAAATCACATGACAGGGGCAAACAACAAGTGCCAAGGGGAAACCTGACTGTGACCCATCTGCGTCTGCACACAAACTCAGCCCTGACAGCAAACACACCTATGGGTGACACCCTGATGACCAGTAATGTGCCATGCACCCACATCACAGAGAACCCAGGGAGAAGACTTTGGGGGAACATAGGTCAACTCAGCAAGCATCACAAACAGGTACAACACTAGGGATCACAGCATGCAAAGCTAAACGGAAGTGAACACACAGACATGCACATACAACATACAACACACACCTTGGGCGCAGGCAATGTCACAGGAGTACACACTGCCATGAGGGGACTCCACTCCTGTGTGAGGAAAGCTGTGCCATATGTTGCCTCAGTAGGGCCCCATCATGTCAGCTGAGCACTTGGTCACACAATCAACAATTAGCACCAAATGAGGGCTCCCGTCACATCAGCCTGGTCATGGAAGTGCCAACGGAATCATCAGCACAGATCCAACACACTTGTATAGCAATGTTGCACTGACAACACAGATGAGTCCTTCCCCATTGATGCCCAAACCTGCATGTCCAGTGGAGATGGCCACACGGTCAGGGAAGTAGACGAATTGAACAATGGCAGGCACAACAGATGTGCAGGGGTGGAAGCCACAGATGTGAAATAGCTAATCTAAGTAGGAAATCCCATTGCCAAATACTGAACACATGACACCCTCAGATGCTGCTATGGATGACATGGATACACCACAGGATAGGACACATTCCCCCTGGACCACATGGGTTCCTGCACAGTAACACTTCATTATCATGAGACCAAAAATCACCATCACTGCAGCAAGGGCATGGTTAGCATCATCAACAACATGTACATCAGAAGCATAAGCACTAGAGAACAGAAAGTTGCTTTATTCAGCATATGTGTGTAATGAAAACAAAGTCCAGAAAAAACACAAAGGCCAATGGCCAGTCCATTGTAAAAGTCCAAACAGGGTGACAGTGGCAGATGTCACCCTACGCATGCCTGCACAAAACCAGGGACAATCCACTAGGAGGGGCAACCGGGGGGCAGGCCAGGCACCGCAGGGACAGGATCAGGGCTCACCAGGAGGAAGCAGGGAAGGGGTGGTGGGTGCTGGAGAGCCACTGACAACTGCAGTGGAGGTGTCTGACATGGTGTGTGCCGGCACAACTGGGGGCATGACTCAGATGTTGTGGGTGCCGGCACGACTGCAGTGGACCCTGCAGATGGAGTGGACAGGTCCGCCACTGCAGTGCCCAAGTCAGACAGGGTGGTAGTGGACTCCACTGCAGTGCCTACCACCAGGGGAGGAGAATGGGGAACAGGCAAGGTGGGCTGGACAGAGGGGAGGACACCCTCACCACATCAGTGGCACAGACAAGCGCAGCGGGGGTGTGGTGCCGGGAGAGCAAGTGCCAGGGGGAGAAGGCCGGATCCTCTTGGGGATGGTATATCTGTGGGTGGGGGAACCTGGGGCAGGGTGTGGTGGGGGCACCTGTGGAGTGGGGGCCTGAGGGATGGAGGAAGGAGACCTGGTGCCTGAGCTGCAGGGCGGCAGCGGGGTCTTGCTCTTACAACTCCGGGGGGACTTGCGGGTGGGGGCCGCAGTCTGTCTGCACCTGGGGGAGGGTGTCCGGGGGCGAGGGGCACTCTGCTCCGTGTGGGTGGGCTTCCTCTTCCCCCTGGATGCTGGAGCAGCTGGATCGGAGGGGAAGAGGCCGAGGTCACTGAGGAAGAGGCGCTGGGTCTTTGGGGTTGCAGGTGAGGCAAGGGAGGGTGTTTTGGAGGGAGAGGCAACTGAGGACTGCGCAGTGCTCGTGGATCCGTGTGTGTGTACCAGGGCCCCATCCCCTATGAGTCTGGTTTCAGTCCCCTGACTGTGCGTGCGTGTGCGTTTTGTTTGTGGCGTGTGTGTCTGTGTTCTGGATGTGTGTGTGCTGGTGTGTGCCTGTGCCGGTGTGTGTGTGCTTGGGACAGGTAAGGTGCTGGGGAGTGTGGATGGAGCAGAGGCAGGAGGGGTGAGGGACTGTCTGAGGAGGGACACTGCTGCCGTCAGGGAGGAGTCCATGGACCTATTGCCCCTCTGTAGGTCAGACATGCCCGATGAGATGCCCTCCATGAACGACACCAGCTGAGTCAACAGAGCGGTGTGCGCATGGAGGACACTCAGCATGGCTGTCTGCCCTACATGGAGCTGGCGAAGGAGGTACACAGACTCCTCACTCAGGGCAGCAGGGGACACAGGGGCAGGGGGTGCGGTGCCTGGCCCAAAGGAGACACGCTCCCGAACATGGGAGCCTCCACGGACCTGGGGAATGGGAGCCGATGGGAGGGCGGTGGTGGTGCTGGTGGTGGCGGGGACAGCAACACTAGCTGGGGTGTGGTGGCTGCTGACACCCGCCTCCATAAGGGAGTCATCCTCCGAGTTGCTCTGGTCCTCAGCTGAGGTGGATGGTGCTGAGGACTCCTCGGTGTGGCTCCCCTCGCCCTCCGTGCCACTGGGTCCCTCCGACCACTCCTCGGTTGCTGACCCAGTCTGGCTCTCCGGCTCCTCCTGGTCCGTGGAGCTGTCCCCTTCCGTGGCCGTGGATGTATCTGCAAACAATGGGGAAACAGACAGACATCAGTCACCTGCACCAAATGCACACACCACTGTGAGCTCAGCACATTACAGAGCAAGCCCTGGCATCATTAGTTGTACATTGCTAAAAGTGCCCTAACTGAACAGGAGCAGCCAATTGTCAGTCTGATGCCAAGCATGGCACTCACATCCCACATGGCCTTGCACCCATCTGTCTGGTGTCTGTTGGATTGCAACACCCCAGTGTGGACACATGCACCAACTACACAGTAGTTGGACAGTGCAGAGGACACGGTGTGGCATGTGGACATGAACACATCACAGCTCTTGCCACTGAGTCAGTACAGGTTTCCGGATGAAAGGGATGCCCAGAGTCAAATAGGAAATGCATGTGATGCATACCAGCGACAGACACCATGATGCACCCATGTCCTGATAGCCATCGCCACAATGGTGTGCATGTAGCACATGTCACTCCCCTGCAGGATCACCAATAAGTAGACACATGCCATGGCGGAGGCATGACTGCTAAGTCATACATCACTGTCTCAGTGATGTATGACTTGGCAGCCAGACAACAACACTCTGCACTGTGTCACAATAGTAGGTCATGGGGAATGCAAGTCCTGGAGCTGCACAAGTGCACATGTACATCCCCCCACAACACATCATCTTAACCCTCATCTGTCCAGGTCATACCTATTGGACATATGGGAGACCTGTGACACTACCCTCTGAACCTGAGCCCCTCACAATCTGCTGTGAATGGGGAACAGCTGCCTGAACTTCACATTCGCATACCCCAGTCTGCACGGGCAGCTGATCAAACACCTATGCGACACACAAGTATCGTCTCCTATGGTCACATCTCCAGTGGCATGCTGAGCCCCTACCAAGAAACACCCCAGCAGTCCTGGCAACTAATCCACAGCACACTGACACAGAGGCAGACACCTGAGGGGTCAAATCACTGCGCACAATGTGTCAGCTGATACATGGGAGTGGGAGTACAGAGTGCATTGCATGGCCTGGAGTAGGCATGACTGTCCTGCCCCACATGAATGAGGGATGAGCCCTGGACAGTGGATAGCTGGCTATGTATGTGTGACACACGTAATCTGCACACTCCTGGGGCCCAAACATTGTTCCCACCCGCTGCATGGGCGTGTGCCACATACCCAGGCACATGTGGTGGCTCAGCTCAGCAAGTGGACCGCATATCAAAGCAACACGCAGATTACATGTCTGAACACAGGCGTTGTGTGAACAATGGACCCACCCATGATGCCCACAACAGAGTTAGGGAAACAGATGCTGTCCCCCACCTTTAGTGAAGCAAACTGCAAGGACACAGTCCCAAGTGACACAATTCCCTGAATGTAAGGGCCACACCTGGGTATCAGATGAGGAGTGGGCAGTGCACAATAGAGGGACATGGCTCCTGGACAACATGACTGCTGTACTGTGGCAGTTGAACCAGGCCAGAGGAGGGCACATAGCATGTAATACAGAGTTCACAGTGCAGTCTTTGACTCACCCCCTCCTTGCTGCTGTCTGGCCTTCAGCTGCCCATCCAAGTCTGGAAACACCACCGCCAGGATCTGGAGCATGTGGGGGTCAGGGTCCGTGTTCCGCCCCTCCTGCGAGGAGGCGACAGCTTCAGCTGGACCCGTGCAATCCTCCGGGTCCAGCCCCGAAGGTCCTGCCACCTCTTCTGGCAGTTGCGGATCCGGCGCTTGTAGACCCCCACGGACCGGACAGCCCGGACGATGTCCTTCCAGATCTCCTGCTTCCGATGGGCATTAACCTGTCAGGATGACAAAGTGAAAAGGCCATTACTACACATGCAACATATCCGTGCATGACACAGTTGTATATACATGTCTCAATCACATGGGCACATGATGTACACAGGCAGTGCAAAGCTGCCCATGGACAGTTTGCCAGACGTCACTACATGGTATCATTGCATGGGAAGTAAAACCTTGTTCAAATGCACTGTCACTGCACCATACCTGTCCAGTGCATGTCACTACACACTATGGGGGTGACAACTACTCAGTGAGCCTGCTAGCCAGTGGCGTGCAGACTTTCAGCCTTGCTAGTCAGACAATATGCACATTCAGAAAGGCAGTGCACAGAACACTCACCTGCTCCCCTGGTGTCCCATACAGCTTGCTGTACTGTGGAAGTAGGCTGTCCAGCAGGGCCTGGTTCTCCTCAAGGCTGAAGGCTGGGGCTCTCTCCACAGTACGTGCCATTGCAGGGTCCAGAGGGGCAGAGACAGCAGCAGTGCAGTGGCAGATGTCGTCCTGGAACATGTAGTGCAGGCAAGTGAGCTCTCAGGGGAACAGCCAGCAATATATATGTGCTGGAGAGGCAGATACTGTCCCTTGTGTCCAAAGTGATAGGTCCAAGTCGTTTGCATCTTCTGAATCTGGCCAATCCATGGAATAGCAGCACCAATACACGCCCACAGCATCCTTCAAATCTTCAACTTCATGACATACATGATTTTGCAACATTGTTGTGGGTGACCAACTGAATTTCCAGCAACCGACTCGTTCGAAATTCGAAAACGCGTCCGTTGCCAGGCAAGGCCATTGTCAATGGGTGCGCACCGATCGGTCCATTGCGGTACAACGCGTACAGAGGTACAACGCGTACCCGCACACATTGAATGCAATGGGCCGGCCGGGGGCACCGATCGGTCCATTGCAGTACAACGCGTGCAGGGGTACAACGCGTACCCACACACATTGAATGCAATGGGCCGGCCGAGGCACCGATCGGTCCATTGCAGTACAACGCGTACAAGGGTACAACGCGTACCCGCACACATTGAAAGCAATGGGCCGGCCCGGGGCACCGATCGGTCCATTGCTGATCAACGCGTACAGGGGTACAACGTGTACCCGCACACATTGAATGCAATGGGCCGGCCGGGGGCACCGATCGGTCCATTGCAGTACAACGCGTACAGGGGTACAACGCGTACCCGCACACATTGAATGCAATAGGCCGGCCAGGGGCACCGATCGGTCCATTGCAGTACAACGCGTACAGGGGGTACAACGCGTGCCCACACACATTGAATGCAATGGGCCGGCCGGGGCACCGATCGGTCCATTGCAGTACAACGCGTACAGGGGTACAACGCGTACCCGCACACATTGAATGCAATGGGCCGGCCGGGGGCACCGATCGGTCCATTGCAGTACAACGCGTACAGAGGTACAACGCGTACCCGCACACATTGAATGCAATGGGCCGGCCAGGGGCACTGATCGGTCCATTGCTGATCCACTGCGTACAGGGGTACAACGCGTACCCGCACACATTGAATGCAATGGTCCGGCCGGGGCACCGATCGGTCCATTGCAGTACAACTACGTACAGGGGTACAACGCGTACCCGCACACATTGAATGCAATGGGCCGGCCGAGGGCACCGATCGGTCCATTGCTGATCAACGCATACAGGGGTACAACGCGTGCCCGCACACATTGAATGCAATGGGCCGGCCAGGGGCACCGATCGGTCCATTGCAGTACAACGCGTACAGGGGTACAACGCGTACCCGCACACATTGAATGCAATGGGCCGGCCGGGGCACCGATCGGTCCATTGCTGATCAACGCCGTACAGGGTACAACGCGTACCCGCACATTGAATGCAATGGGCCGGCCGGGGCACCGATCGGTCCATTGCAGTACTACGCATACAGGGGTACAACGCGTGCCCGCACACATTGAATGCAATGGGCCGGCCGGGGCACCGATCGGTCCATTGCTGTTCAACGCATCACTGTACAAGTGACTGGCATATGTCACCAGGCCTGTCTCAGATGGACATATGCCAGCCACAGATAGCTCCCAGGGAGTGAGGGGCACACCTACATCACGACAGCCTGTCCAAACTTTATCATAAGGCATGTAAGGCTGCATTTCCTATTGTGTGTATGTTGGTGTACATGTTGTCCTGTGGGTGTCACCTGTGGGCAGCCACCCCCAGGCTGTGCACGTGTTCATGGGGACAGGATCCTGGGTGTTACGTGTACATGACCACTGTGATGTGCAACTGTTCATATCTGTGCATGTGCCATGGTCACATTTCACGGTGGTGTATGTGTATGTCATGTCACATACCCCGTGAGTCCCATGTGGGACGGTATGTTTGAGCCAGGGTGTCCCAGTGGCACAATAGTGATGGTCCTCCACAGTCTGTGTGCATGTAGTGTTTACAATGTCTCTGATTTCATGTGCACAATAGGAGACAGTTTCCACATCCACGTTGTGTGTGCATGGACTTTGGTGTTGTGCGTGTGTGTGTCACAGACGTCCATGTCTGTCCTGCCGTGGCAAGTGGGACCACTACCTGTGGGGGTCATGGTTGTTTTGCTGTGGTGTATACATGATACTCCATGTAATGCCAGTGTCCATGTGGCAATACAGGGTCCCTGGGAATGTACCTGTCGTTGAGCTGTGGTGCCTGGGGCACATCTGTCCTCACATGTCACTGTGGGGGTGATTGTGACACGGCAGCAGGAGATGGGAACTGTGACACGGCCTCATGATATCCAATGGGCCAATCTGGGACTAATTGATGCCACTTGTTGGATCGTGTTGACAGATGTTGGCCATGTATGTACCATACATGTCCTTACGGAACTGCACACTTCATGTAGTTGTGCCTCATAATGATGTATGTTGGGATATTGAGTGTGTTCAATGCCGCATATGTGGGGTGACTGACAATCTTGCTTACTTCTCCTCTGCACTGCAGAGCTCCTGCTGTCCATCGACCATTCCCAGACCTGGCAACGATGGTGGAACGGGACAGAATCCGACGGTACTGCTTCACCAGGCAGCTGATTGAGGATTTGGCAGTGCAGTTGTCCCCACATTTGCAGCCTGGCCGGCCGTATCCTACAGCGCTGACCCCCAAGGTGAAGGTGATGGCAGCCCTACACTTCTTTGCCACCGGTACCTTCCAACATACTGTGGCGACTGCTGGTGGGATGTCACAGACCATGTTGAGCCGTGTGCTCCCGCGATGTTTTGGCGGCAATGTTGCTATTCCTGAACCGGTACATCTATTTCCCTAGACTGCGGCGACTCACTGACGTGAAGAGTGACTTTTATGCCCTGGGGAGGATGCCGCATGTCATTGGCTCCATTGATGGGACACATGTGGCTTTGGTACCACCACAGGCCCAGGAGCAGGCCTACAGGAACCGCAAGCACTACCACTCGGTCAATGCACTGGTGGTGTGTCTTGCAGACATGACTCATCACACACGTGTGTGCCCGTTTCCCTGGTTCAGCACACGATGCCTTTGTGATGAGGAGTAGTCGCATCCCCAGGATGATGGCACAGATGCAGAACCAGCGTGCCTGGCTTGTCGGTGTGTACTGACTTTGTGCCATTGTGTGTGATCTGATCTGTAGTATTCTGCCCACTTTTCCAAGTCAGCTAATGTGCACTTGTCTGTCCGTAGGTGACTCAGGATACCCCAACATGCAGTGGTTGCTGACACCCCTCAGGAACCCTGTGACACCAGCCCAGATGCGCTACAATGAGGCACATGGTCGGACCAGGAGAGTGATTGAGCGGACATTTGGTCTCCTGAAGAGCCGCTTCCGCTGCCTGGACAAGACCGGAGGGTCCCTCCCATATGCCCCTGCGAAAGTGTGCAAGATTATCATCGTCTGCTGCATGCTCCACAACCTGGCAGTTAGGAAGGAGTTGCTTCTCATCCAGGATGACAATGACCAACATCCGCCACCTGTGGAGGATCCTGGCCTGGACCACGATGCCAGTGACGATGATGATGATGATGATGAGGGTGATGTCCGCACACAGCTCATCACCAACTTCTTTAGCTGAATGTGAGTATCCTGAGGTGTCATGTCAATGATGTGAGTTGGCATGATATGTGTAGGTGGTGCTCTGGTGCTGTTGGAGTGTGCCCATGGGCTACTTGACTGGATGTGTGTTGCGATGTGTGCTTACAGGTGGGCTGTACTCCCCAACAGTGTTGACATGCTAACTTGGTTCTGGGTGGGTATCTTGTAACATGTATTGTGCATGAGTTTTGCTGTTCTGTCCTGTACTCCATTGCTTTTGACTGTGTGTCATTTCTGTCCTTCACAGGGTACTTTCAGATTCGTTTGGTCAACTGTGTCCACCGACGACGTGATTGCACTTCCAGGGTGGTAGCTGTTGTGTCCCTACAGGTGATGTGCGCTACACCCATGGACTTCCTTCCGTCTACAGTTGTTGACTGTGTGCCCGCTGCCAGGTGGGATTACCTTGCATCTGTAGTGGTTACGACATGTTGCAACTGTGTAATAAACCTGTGCTTCACTTTGTGATGTGCGTTGTCTGTGGTCACACATTTGACTGCCATTTGCTTACTGCACCTGTGGGCTACTTGACTACAACTGGGAATGGGTGTGGTGTCTGTGCATTGCACCGTCTTCCCTGGCAACATCAGTGTAGGCAATGAGTCAGATGGCCTAGGTGTGTATGTGTTGTGTAGCCCTGGTGGTGTGTCTCCCTCATATGTGTCACGTTGCCTTTACTCACATGCCTGTGTTGTACTTGCTGTTGCAGTTCGCATACACAGTGTAATTTTGCAGTTCATCATCCCCATAACAGCACCCACGTTGGAATCACAACAGAGGCAAGTATGGTGTATTAGTGTGTTTATTGTGATACATTTGTGTGAATAGTGCATAAGATGGGTAGTGCTGTACATAAATCTTGCAATCAGAAGGTCCTAGGTGAATTGAAAGTCCTGGTAGACAGAATCCCCAGTATCGGGGCCACAGTTGTCTGAGACATTGGTCCAACTTGTACTCCCCATGCAATGTGTGGGAGTAGTGTTGCCGTCAACAGGGTGAACAGTCTGTGCACAAAGGTGAACATCCAGAACAGGTTCAGGCTTCCTGGGAGTTGCGCTTGGCCATCGGCCTCTCACTTGCCCCTCTTCGGACGACCCCTCTTCTTGGGGGGTGGCCCCTCAAGTACAGGCTGCTGCGGTGCAGGGGACTCTCCGCCAGAGTCATCCTCCCTCCCTGTGGCAGTTGCAGTTTGGGCAGCACCAGATGTTGTTGGCACACAGGGAGGTGTGGACTCGTTGCTGTTCATCTGGCGGAGGCATTGTAAAATGTCCCTGTGCACCGCCGTCATCTCATGCAGTGCATCCCACTTGGACTCCACGCGGACATGTGTGAGTCCACGCGGGACATGTGTGACTCCACGTGGGACATGTGAGAGTCCAAGCGGGCAATATGGGCAGCCTGCTGCTGTTTCATGTCTCTGAGGAGCCCCACTACCTGGCTGAGGTCTCCGGTGCTGGACTGGTACGCATCAGCTATGCATACCAGTTGTGGGTCATCATGCACACCAGCAACCTCTGCAAGCAGCGACCTCTGTCTCCCACCCCTCCCACCACCCCTGCTGACATGTGCAGTGCGTGCAGTGGCACGCACAGATGACCCTGGTCCACCTTGGAGGTTGGTGGTGGTGTCCATGGCCCCAGGTTGGTCCAGGGTCCCTGTGCTGGTGTTGCTCCTTGTTCTGTCCATGTCGGCAGGGATGGTATTTGTGTTGACAGTCGTTGGAGGGGTGGGTGCAGGGGGTGCAGCTGGTGGTCCTGCTGGTGCTGCAGCTGGTGGTCCTGCTGGTGCTGCATGTAGACTTGCACCGGATGTGCCAGGTTGGTCTTCTCCGTCCGAGGAGGGCAGAGGCTGTACGACACCAGTGAGCTCCGCATCCTCTTGAGCCTGGGACTGGGACTCCTCAGCGTCTGCTGCTGTGTCCCCATCATCACCTGTTTTTGAGAGTCACACACAATGTATGTTATGTTTCTGCAGGCATCAATGGTTGACACACATGACAGTTGTGACTGTGCCTCTGGGTGCGGGCCTGTACATTGCATTGTCCTAAGTCGTCACAGACAGGGGTTGATATTGGTGTGGCACATTGTCCTGCATTATTTGGGCATTTCTATGTATTTGTTGGGGTGTGAACATGGTCTGCATTGGTTGTGTTTGGTTGACAGCCGGCCCTCCTTCCCACCCACCCAGCCAGTCAGTTATCCCACCATGGACTGTGCTTGCATTGCAGGGAGTGGAAGTTGTCTCTCAGGATGTCAGTCAGTGGTGTCCTGCTGTTTGTTGGTGCACAGTTCCCAGCAGGGCCTTGTGCTCCCCACAGCAGTAGCCAGTGTCAGCCATCTTGTGAGTCCTTCTCCACTCCCTGTGATGTGAGCATGGTTCAGGGTGGTGTTGATGGGCCAGTTGTGGGGGGTGACCATTATCAGTGACTGCCACTCCCATCATGCTATTGCCTCCACCCCACTTGCCAGCATTCCCATACTTACTTGCTTTTGTGGGGAGTTCAGTGTGTGTGGGTGTGAGGGCAATGGCAAGATGGCTGACAGTGGTGTCCTGCTGTTGGTTGGTGTGCAGTTGCCAGCAGGGCCTTGTGCTCCCCACAGCAGTAGCCAGTGTCAGCCATCTTGTGAGTCCTTCTCCACTCCCTGTGATGTGAGCATGGTTCAGGGTGGTGTTGATGGGACAGTTGTGGGGGTGAGCTATGTCTGTGACTGACTCCCATCATGCTATTGCCTCCACCCCACTTCCCAGCATTCCCATACTTACTTGCTTTTGTGGGGAGTTCAGTGTGTGTGGGTGTGAGGGCAATGGCAAGATGGCAAGATGGCTGACAGTGGTGTCCTGCTGTTGGTTGGTGTGCAGTTCCCAGCAGGGCCTTGTGCTCCCCACAGCAGTAGCCAGTGTCAGCCATCTTGTGAGTCCTTCTCCACTCCCTGTGATGTGAGCATGGTTCAGGGTGGTGTTGATGGGACAGTTGTGGGGGTGAGCTATGTCTGTGACTGACTCCCATC
Source organism: Calotriton arnoldi (assembly GCA_963921515.1). Classification (NCBI taxonomy): domain Eukaryota; kingdom Metazoa; phylum Chordata; class Amphibia; order Caudata; family Salamandridae; genus Calotriton; species Calotriton arnoldi. The sequence goes on along the minus strand of CAWUFW010000425.1, from coordinate 734,257 downwards.
ATGCTATTGCCTCCACCCCACTTCCCAGCATTCCCATACTTACTTGCTTTTGTGGGGAGTTCAGTGTGTGTGGGTGTGAGGGCAATGGCAAGATGGCTGACAGTGGTGTCCTGCTGTTGGTTGGTGTGCAGTTCCCAGCATGCCCTTGTGCTCCCCACGACACAGCAACAGTCTCAGACATCTTTGATGGGCCTTTCCACTCTCTGTGGGATGTGCATGCGTGAGTGTGAGCTTGCTGGGCCATGTGGTGGGGGATGTAGAGCTGTGACTACGACTCCCATCATGCTATTGCCTCCACCCCCTTCCCAGCATGCCCATGCTTCCTTCCTTTTGACTCTGCTTCCCTGTGGGGTGGGCTGGCTGTGCTGACAGGATAACTGGGAGTGTTGTCCTGGCAGTTGTTTGGCTAAAAGTCCCAAGAGTGTCCCTGTGCTTCGCACAACATAACCCAGGGTGGTGGTTCTTTGTGGGATATTGAGTTAGGGTGGGAGGCATTGCATTCTACCAGGTGGGTTCTGTGGAGTTTGTGTTGAGGGGGGGTGTGAGGGGAGGTGCTTGTGACTATGGTCAGTGCTGCAAGTCCTCCTTCCCAACCAGCCAGCCAGATATCCCACCATGGAACGTGCTTGCATTGCAGGGAGTGGAAGTTGTCTCTCAGGATGTCCTGCTGTTTGTTGGTGCACAGTTCCCAGCAGGGCCTTGTGCTCCCCATAGCAGTAGCCAGTGTCAGCCATCTTGTGAGTCCTTCTCCACTCCCTGTGATGTGAGCATGGTTCAGGGTGGTGTTGATGGGCCAGTTGTGGGGGTGACCAATATCAGTGACTGCCACTCCCATCATGCTATTGCCTCCACCCCACTTGCCAGCATTCCCATACTCACTTGCTTTTGTGGGGAGTTCAGTGTGTGTGGGTGTGAGGGCAATGGCAAGATGGCTGACAGTGGTGTCCTGCTGTTGGTTGGTGTGCAGTTGCCAGCAGGGCCTTGTGCACCCCACAGCAGTAGCCAGTGTCAGCCATCTTGTGAGTCCTTCTCCACTCCCTGTGATGTGAGCATGGTTCAGGGTGGTGTTGATGGGCCAGTTGTGAGGGTGACCAATATCTGTGACTGCCACTCCCATCATGCTATTGCCTCCACCCCACTTGCCAGCATTCCCATACTTACTTGCTTTTGTGGGGAGTTCAGTATGTGTGGGTGTATGAGCAATGGCAAGATGGCTGACAGTGGTGTCCTGCTGTTGGTTGGTGTGCAGTTCCCAGCATGCCCTTGTGCTCCCCACGACACAGCAACAGTGTCAGACATCTTTGATGGGCCTTTCCACTCTCTGTGGGATGTGCATGCGTGAGTGTGAGCTTGCTGGGCCATGTGGTGGGAGATGTAGAGCTGTGACTACGACTCCCATCATGCTATTGCCTCCACCCCCTTCCCAGCATGCCCATGCTTCCTTCCTTTTGACTCTGCTTCCCTGTGGGGTGGGCTGGCTGTGCTGACAGGATGGCTGGGAGTGTTGTCCTGGCAGTTGTTTGGCTAAAAGTCCCAAGAGTGTCCCTGTGCTTCACACAACATAACCCAGGGTGGTGGTTCTTTGTGGGATATTGAGTTAGGATGTGAGGCATTGCATTCTACCAGGTGGGTTCTGTGGAGTTTGTGTTGAGGGGGTGTGAGGGGAGGTGCTTGTGACTATGGTCAGTGCTGCAAGTCCTCCTTCCCAACCAGCCAGCCAGATATCCCACCATGGAACGTGCTTGCATTGCAGGGAGTGGAAGTTGTCTCTCAGGATGTCAGTCAGTGGTGTCCTGCTGTTTGTTGGTGCACAGTTCCCAGCAGGGCCTTGTGCTCCCCACAGCAGTTGCCAGTGTCAGCCATCTTGTGAGTCCTTCTCCACTCCCTGTGATGTGCGCATGGTTCATGGTGGTGTTGATGGGACAGTTGTGGGGGGCAATATGTGTGACTGCGACTCCCATGATGCTATTGGCTACACTGACTTGGCCAGCATACACAGAATTCCTTCCTTTGAGTGGTCTTCACTGTGTGTTGGTGTTGTTGTGGTGGCTACATGTCTGGATGTGTTTGTTAGTTCTATTTGTGCCACTGCCTAGCTGTAGTTGTAGTTGTGTTTGTACATGTGATGGCACAGTTGGATGTAACTTTTTTGATGGCATGTGTTGTGTTTATCTGACTGACATACACATTTTGGGATGATTCTGTTCTGGTTGCTGTGTAATTGCTATGAGTGCATGGTTTGACTCTCCCCTTGACAGTGATGTGTGTGTGTTTTGTGGCAGAATATTGTGTACATTTGTTGTGTACTCACCAGGCTCTGGGATGTTCTCTAGTCCATATACGCTCACTGGCGGAAGGATGGCCCGCACCTTCTCCTCCCAGGGCCTGAGGTATATTGGCTTGGCAGGAGGGCCACTGCCGGTGTATTGGCTGATGATGTAGTCTTTCTTGAGCAGGTCCCGTACCCTCCTGCGCACGTCATACCACCTGTTCTGGATGTCGCTCTTTGTGCGCAGACATGGTGATTGTGCATTCACCCTGTTGATGATCCTCTCCCACATCTTGCTTTTCTGGGAGATGGGGGTCTGTTGGACCAGTGTGCCAAACAGCTGTGGCTCTACCCTGAGGATCTCGTCTACCATGACTTCCAATTCACAATCTAGGAACTTGTGATTCTTCTTGGGGGGCATGGTGATGGGTGGTGAGTGAAGTTGAAGAAACACTCTAGACATATGAAAGGGTTCACTGACAGAATATCACAGCTAAAATATCCCCATACCATGATATGGAGTTTTAAATATCGATGTCAAAAATATCGACATCCTATATTTATAATGGCAAGTACAAAAAAATCGAAAAAAATCGATCGATGTCAAAAAAATCGTTGTACAAAATATTATTTTTTATATTCATATAAAATAAAATATTAAAATTAATTAAAAAATACATTAGATTTAATATACATTTTAACAAATATAACAAATAAACTTAATTAAAAAAAGTTAAACACATACATAATAATTTATATATATTTACTTTAAAACAATTAATAAACTATTAATTTTAATTTATTTTAGAATTAAAAACTTATACAAAAATGTAACATATATATATATATATGTATATATATATTTCATACGTTTCTGCTCCTTCCGCTTTCCCACGCCCTGCGCAGAGGATCGTTTAGAGCCGGTGGAGCGCGCCGGACATTATTTCATCAACAAAGTCCAATTAACGATCACTCAGAGGGTTGTGCAGTTACCATACCAATAGCGTAAAATCTATTAGAAAAACATTCTATTATAAATTAAAACATTAAACTATTTGAAAATCTTTAAACTTAAATTTCCCACTCCAGTCAAAGCAACAGTAGGGAAAGTGTTGGATAGGGGAAGGGTACAAATTACTATTCCCACTCCAATGAGTGCAGCAGTAGGGAAATTGTTGGATAGGGGAGGGGTAAAAATTACTATTCCCACTCTAGTGAGTGCAACTGTAGGTAAAGTGTTGGATAGCGGAGGGGTAAAAATTACTATTCCCACTCCAATGAGTGCAACAGTAGGGAAAGTGTTGGATTTCAGAGGGGTAAAAATTACTATTCCCACTCCAATAAGTGCAACGGTAGGGAAAGTGTTGGATAGCAGAGAGGTAAAAATTACTATTCCCACTCCAGTGAGTGCAACAGTAGGGAAAGAGTTGTATAGCGGAGGGGTAAAAAATTACTATTCCCACTCCAGTGAGTGCAACAGTAGAGAAAGTGTTGGATAGTGGAGGGATAAAAATTAGTATTCCTACTCCAGTCAGTTCAAAATTAAAAACAAACAAAATATCAACAATGTTTTTTTTAAAAACAAAATAAATAAAAAAATATATAAATATGTTAAAATTGAAATACAAATATTTTTAATATTAAAAGTAAAACAAATAAAAACATATTATAATGTTAAATACATATGACAAATACCTACAAATTCTAACAAATAAATATTTTTATTATCAATTATTAATTAAGAAATATTATTTATTAGAAAAACAAATTCAAACACATAAAAATTAATTAACTTCCCACCCTTTACCCCTATAATCCCCACAACCCACAGCTAAAATTAAACTGTAAATGTATTACAAAATTAAAATTTATTTTCAATAAAAAAACTGACAGTATTTAACAACTAATTATAAAGTAAGTAACATTAATTTACTCCCCACCCTTTACCCCTATAAAACCAAAACCCAGACACAAAAACAAATACACAATTACCCTAATTAAACATAAATACTTCCCACCCTTTACCCCTAAGTCCCCACAACCCGCACCTAAAATTAATTACACCATTTCCATATTTAATTTTCAATTAATTAATAACTAATTATTAATTAATTAAAAATAAATTACTTCCACCCTTTACCCCTATAAAACCCACAACCCACACCTAAAAAGAATTTCACAATTACCAATCATTAATTTATTATAATTAAATTACTTCCCACTCTATTCCACTATAAAACCACAACCCGCTACGGAACTAATAAATGCAAAATTTAATTAAAATAAATTTTATAACTACTAAAAATTTAACACATATATTAAAAACATAAATAATACTTATGCAAAAAAAATGCATCGCATAGATAGATAGGTGCGGGAGTCGGGAGGCGTCGAGCAATTTGACGGATTCTGCCATGCAGTCGAGGGGATGCATTGATCTCATGAAGCTACTGCAGCAATGGTACACTGTCCAATGCGTTGATCTCTGGAGCTGAAGGCAAAGCACTGGTTCCAATGCGAAGCATCAATTTTACTCCCGCAACCAGGTCAATGCCCCGATTCTGTTACACACAGACAGGAAATGCGTTGAAATCCATGTTGCAAGTATCTGGGCTACTTCCAGTGAGCCAGGCACAGGAGCAGAGGTAGAGACTTTGATATCCCTGAGTCTCAAGGAACAGGAGGCAAGCCAACAAGTCCTTGGAGATCAAAGGCAGAGTCCAGCTCTCCTTCAGCAGAGTCAGAGAGCAGCAGGCCAACACAAGAGAAAAGCAGGCTTTTCATATCTGCAGTCCAAAGATGAGTACTTTAAGCAGCACAGCAATCCTTCTGACAGAGGTGCAGTTCAATATCCAGAACTGTCTGATTTGATAGGTTTAGAGACCCAATACCTATACCCAAAAGTGCCTTTATGTTGGTGGTGACTTCAAAGAAGCTCTCTGAAGTGCACAGGTTCCTCTTTCAGCCCAGTTCTGTCTGCCAGGATATTTATGGAGGTAAATCAGCCCCTTGTGTGGGGACAGGACACTACCTATTCAAGTGAAGTGTTAGCCCCTTCCTTCCATCCTACCCAGGGAAGGCCATCAGAATGCAGATGTATGTAGATTGGTACTCAGACACACCAATCCTTCCTGTGTTTTGGCTGTCTAGAGGTAATGCACAAAGTGTAGCTGTCACCCACCCCAGACGTGTATTGGACACAGGCTGTCAGGCACACAGAGCAGTAAGTCCAGATAAATGACCACTTTCTAAAAGTTTCGGGCCCGATTCACAAAAGTAATCTGAGACAAAATCCTAACTTTACGACTTTCGGTATTCACAAAAGGCATTTAGGAGTAGTAAAGTTAGGATTCCTAACTTTACTACTCCTGAACTGAGAAAAATCCTAACTTTACGACTTTCGGTATTCACAGCATCAGCTCACTGCAATTATAAAGGTTCTAAAAAACCACGTGCAGCAAATGAGTAAAAAACTTTAAGTGAGAAGCATATGTTTGTGAGAGGGAAGGAGATGGATGAGATGGTATTCCAAGTAATTTTTTTGCGAAAACATGCTTCAGTTATGCATTAATATGTAATATTCTTAAAAAATAAACGAGTCAATTTTTTTGTTGAAAAGGAGATATGTAAAAGAGACCATTAATAAATCAGAGAGGTTTTAGCTATGAGTACATATGTGAAATAAATCTGTATTGATTTGTTTTCTCGCATTTCGCAACTAAAAGTGTCAAATGAAAATGAATCTCTATTTTAATATTTGTAAACTTTGAAAATAAGCTATTTTTTACATTGTACCTTTCATGTGTGCTATTATTTCATTGTTCATATAACTCCCTCACAAGAGTGACAAAGGTTTGTTGCACTAGTCATCTCTTTGAAGTCAGACAATGTACACTTTTATATGCAAGCAAAGCAAGTGTGCTATGGGTTGTTGAAAGTTGTTCCCTATGTTCTCCTTAATTTCCATCGACCTTTCACTGCTTTCGAACAAACAGTTACTGATTGAAAGGCCTAATTGCTTCCCATTATCTCTGTAGATCTTCCTCGGTCGCAACCTCAGTTCCAGCGCCCCTGAAACCGGGTTGGAATACATTCAAATTGAGTTTGTAGACCTCATACATACTGTATATCTAGATAAATGATGGACGCTGTGTCTAATGTAGAGGTATAGGTGGGTTCAATTGGAGTACACTGTTATGAAAAGATTTTATAGCTGTGCCTATTTGATGGTTTTGTTTTTAAATAATGCAGATCACTCTCCACTTCCAATGGATCCCTAAATTCAACCCAGAGACAACTCCCAGGGTGGCACAAACTTCTATGATAAAGAAAAGAGTAGATAAGAGAGGTAGGAAAGCCTGTGAATTAAAGACAACTTGCTACCATCCTAGCATGCTATAACAAATTGATATCTTCAGAGCAGGGGTCTCGTGGAAAAGCGAAGACAACTCACACCTCTTCCACCTAAACCTAAATCTACCAATTATAGTATTGCCATAGTGACAGAAAGTGAAAATTTGAAAGGGGATAAGAAAAAGCAGCCAGGTTGAGTGGACAAGGAGCCTTACTTCAGGACCAGAATAACAGAAAAGAGAGAGAAGGAGATAGAGGGAGAGAGAAAGAGAGAGAAAGAGATAGAGGATCTTACACACTTATCAGGCAGGCTTCAAAAATAAGAATTCACTGCTGTAATTACAACCCACCTCGTTGTCCATCTCTCGGTCTTGGGCATCTTTAAAACTAACATTGGCAAAGCTAGTAGATCTAGCTGTAATGGGCCAACACGTGTAAATGCAGGCATTCACAAATGCTGTCTATCTGCGTTGCATGAAGACTGTCATATTAAAGAAAACTCCATTGGCTTTGGCATCGCTGGGGGGAACGTAGCAAAGAAGGATTGCTTTCGGCAGCATATGTGTAGAAGTGCTAAAAATAACTGTGGAAAACAGTGTGATGACGGAGTCTACTTTTCACATGGTAAGTACTCCCTCATGCATTCAATGGATGCCTTCTCTGGCGAAATGATGCACCAAACAGTTAATACCATGAGGTGAGGGAGTAATAATTCTTTGGACTGATTCAAAGCCCACGCAGAGTATATTTTTAAGAATCAGTAAAAATATGTTTTGCTGACCGCTGCACTGTCAAGTCCGACCTAAAAATGTAATCACACTGTGGAATAACGATATATATTTACAGAATCACTCCCATGTCTTCAATATATAATGCATCTTACTTTTTGGAGCCTAACTCTGTTTACTTGATTCCCACTGGGACTTTTAGTATTACATCTGGTCTTACTATTTAGCAGTTACTGCAGAGGACTCTGCACATACGTTTTTTACAATGTAACACAGATGTATTTCCACTGCACTAGCCTTTACAGGCAAGATAGACAATACCTTCCATAATGAGCAAGTGAAAAAAGATGTGTGTGAAGGGAAGAAGTCACTTCACTTAATCTTCATCTATCTGCAGGGTACAATCCAGAAAATGAAATTGCTTTCAAGGAAATTTGCAGGCATGAACAGTCTGTTGCTTTGCCACGGACTTCCAGCTTTACTCTATCCATGAAGCGTATACTATATGCTGGCACTTTGTGAAATGCATTGCAAAGCACAAACACTAAACTACATTCCTTTCATCTTTGTTTATGAAATATGCCTGAAGTCTTCTGAGATAATGTCACCAAAATTATGTTATGGCTCATTCAACTATATCTGCATACACTGTTTTGATCCTGCTGTGTATCTTGCAGTGGCCAGTAAGGAAGAGGCACGCTGCTCGATGTCAGACTCAAGTCATCACCAACAAAGCAGATGTAGATGTTCCTGCGGGATGTGGAACTCACAAGTCTTCTTACCCATTGATAGTGTAGAACACATCCTATACTGCGCTTGGAACTAACAGTGACGAGGGGGGTAAGGGGACTTGGGATTTGAAGATCAAGAAACTGTTGTTTTGCAGTCGGTAATTGTAATTTTATTATTAACTGTGCAATTACTTAAAATCTTTACAGTATAAAACGAATGTTCAACCCCCCATCTGCCCTTGCTCCCACCACCCTCACAGCCTCCCATCTCTTAAAGTTAAAACACGCCATGCTTGCACGTATACCAGTTGTTGCTTGGACCCACCTTAACCAACAAGCGGAGTAATACATTTTAATTGCGCTAACTTTTCCTTATAAATGGATTAAAAATGTAAATTCGTTGCCATTAAGATCGGGATTTGCTTCTATTTTGCGAGCATTGCCCAAGAACCTGTTAAAAGATCTATAGTTCAATAAAATCAGTAGGGAAAATAGAGTCATTGCCAGTAAGAGGGTGATCAATATATTGCACAAGCCTTTCCCCCAAAACGTTAAAAGTTCATAAATTCTAATCCCTGAGTAAGACGGTTCTTGGGAGTTGCCAGGAGTCTTTTTTTATATATGGGCACTCAGCCCCCATTCGTTGTCCTCTTCGGGCATGCCAAGCGGTACTCATCCTTATGGGTCTGTGCCCAGTGACCTTGGTTTTAAAATTCCTAATGTACCTGCTGCTGGGCCCCGCTGCTTCCTTTGTGGTCACAATCTGGTTGCCTCTCAATTAAATTACATACCTGGCCTGCTTGTGCTGCGGGGGCACTGACAAATTTGGTTCCTGATTGGTACCGACCCTAGATTCTGACACCTGTGGCTCGGCATCAAGTGTGATTCTGATTTGATGAATACATTTCCCTGCTCTCGCGAGTAGGCAGGTGTTTGTTTCTGAGAAGCACCAATCCGAAGCCTCCATACAGGATCTCGTGCCCTTGACCCTTAGAGTCGGGCGTAACAGTCGATGACCATCACACGGCCAGTTTGGGGCAACAGCATAAAAGATGTAACCAAGATTCTCTGTGATAATTGCATAGCCGACAGGAGACTGCACTGTCTTTTCGAGCCCGTGTTGGATTAAAGTCCAAAATCTTGAGGGCGATAAGTCGCATGAACAAAATTTTCCTTCGGACTTGAGTTGAGAGTGCTTCTCGCAAGTAATGTTGGGCTTTCCCTGGGATGTATGACCTGTCCAGTGCCATTGTGTGGGAGTTGTGGCGGAGTGAGGTCGATCCAATTCGAACGAGGCTCGATCCAATTCGAAATGCAGTGAAACAGCACTGCAGTTTCACTGCATTTGCCCAGGCGAAATGTGAGATCTCATGTAAAGGCATGCTTTCTGCTTCTATTTTCAGGGTTTCTATTGCTTGGCCCAGCTTGATGTGCCACGGGGATTCCGCTTCCCTGACGATGGTTTTCAGATAGTGTTTAAGGGAGGTGTCGGGGGCTTTAAGAACCCTGATATAATATTTTATTAAGTCCCCATGTAACTGCAGGTCCGGTCTGCTAAGTCCTAATTCCAACCGTGGCCTGGTGTTCCTTACTTGTCTGGGCACCTGCAGCACTATCTTATATGCTTTTGTCTGGGCTGTGGTTATAAGTTTCTCTAAAGCTCCTGGAAAGGCTAGGTGGCCATAATTGATTGCTGGAATTAATTTTGCCCTGAGCACAGTCAGCATAGGCTCTGCTGTTGGACTTGACAGGTGCTGACTTTGGCGTCTAAGTGAGAGGATTATTCTGTTGATTTTTAAGTTTAGCTCTTTTATATGTTTGACTGCTGTAGCCCTCTCAGTTAGCCAAACCCCCAGGTAATTGTAGGCTGATGTTGTCCTTATTCGGTGGTCACCCAGTATCCAGGTCGCTTGCTTTTTGTGATGATATTTGCCAAATACAATTATCTTTGTCTTGTTCTCGTTTACTAGCAAGCTGTTTTCCTTATTGTACACTGCTAGGCTCTTTAAAACTCTCTGAACCCCCGCCCTAGTGTGGTCCATTACCACTGTATTGTCAGCATACTGAAGGGTTGTGAGGCTCAACTTGCCCAGTCTCTGTGGCACTAAACTGGCATCTTTCAGGGCTTGCCCCAGGTCTGCAGTGTACAAGTTCAATAGTTGTGGGGCTTGAGCCCGATGTTGGTTTCAACTCTCCATGTTACGATTGTGTGGTTTAATTTGACCTGGTCCCATGTCCCTTCATAGAAGGGCTATGATCACTTTTAAAAGTATCGCTGGGATCCCCCAGGATTCAAGTTTTGCCCAAAGTCTTCCTCGGTTGACTCTATCAAAGGCCGTAGTGTAGTCTATGAAACAGCAAAACAGGGGCGGATTCTTCTCCTTAACCGCCTGCTTGGAGAGATAGGACACTGCCATGATGTTATCCATTGTGCAACTGTTTGCCCTGAAGCCTGTCGGATGGGGCGGGAGGATTCCGTTGTTATCCACCCAGACCTCTAAATCCCTCAGTAATAATCGTGCATAGGCCTTGGCTTCAATGTCGAGCAGGGCAATTAGCCTATAGTTGGCAGGGTTCGAGTGGTCTCCTTTCTTATATATTGGAAATAAGATTGAGCCTTTCCAGGACTGCGGTATTGTTGCTGTAGCGTAGGAATGATTATACAGTGGAGTGAGAATTGGTACAAAAAAGCTTGGGCAAACTTAAATACTTGGGTGGAAATGCCGTTTGGCCCTGGAGCCCCGTTGTTTGTTGTTGCCCCGATGGTCCTGACGATCACCCTTCCTTGAAGCGGTCAGTTTGGCTGGCCGCTGTAACTGCATCCTGCATGCTCTTAGGCTGAGGTTACGTGTCTTGGCCTGCAGCCTGGATGCTCTTCTTAGTAAGGGGACCAACCTCATTCAGATCACTTGTATACAGTCCCTTCACATACTGTTCCTACTCATTGCCTGTGACGTTGTTCTCTTTGGGCAGGCTTCGGGAGCTCAGTCTGTTGATGTATCGCCAAAGCTTGGAGTTGCCCTTTTCTTTAATTAGGGAGAACACTTTGAGCTAATTCTTTTCCATAAGCTTTCTTTTCAGCTCCCATACTTTCGTCCTGTAAGTTGTTCGCAAAGCCGATATGGAAGTCACCTGCAACGAGGAGTCTCCTTTCTTTTTTGCCTTTATTGCCTTCATAAGAGCACATTTGCATTGTTTCAGGCACTTCGGTGCTTGTGGCTCCTGAGGCGGTTGTTTTGAGCTGAGGCTCTTATTTATTTGATGTGCATTTCCCAAGCTCTTCTGTAGGTCCAATATCAAAGTATCCCAGTAGCCTATAATGGTCATAGTGGGCCTTGTCTGAAGGTCTTCTTCCCTCACAGCTACATACTCCGACAGCCTATCCCTGAGGTTGATTGTCAATTTTAGTCTTTTGAAGACTTTGTATCATTCTTTGCCCGTGGTTCCACCAATTATTTCCTGGATGTCCGCTGATTGCAGCACCAGGTGGAAGATGGCACGGAGTGGCCTATGGTCGCTTTCCTCTCTGTCATCCACTGCAAAGCCACTCAGCTTGTGAGCCTGCCTCTCATTGATTAGGATATAGTCTATGGTAATATGTTCCTAAAGGTCAGCTTGGGGGACCATGAGAAGCAGCTAATTTTTTTTATTCCATGGGTGGATTGTAACTTGCAGCTTCTGAGGAGAGAGATCAGCAGACCTGACTTAATCCCAGTGGGGAGTGCGTCTGGAGCATGGTCCAGTCCTCTCGTGTTAAAATCTCCAGCAATGATTACATTGTAGTGTTCAAATTCAATCAGTACTTCTTCCAAAATGCTGGTGAAGGTTTCCATGGCGGATTGCGTTTGACACTTTGTTGAATTAATATAGCAATTTATTAGGAGCGGTGGATAAGGCTGTAGGCTCCTGCCGAGTCCCTCAATTGTCATGGCTTGGAGGTCAGGTGTTTTTACTTTTATAGCTGTGGTTTTAAATTTGCGGGCATGACTTAGGAAGATGGATAAGCCACCTGGCGGGCATCCAAAGATGTTCTTTTTAGTCGCAGGTGTATGATGTTCATAAAAGCCGCCAATTTGGGTAGTTGACTTTGCCCAGTTTTCCTGGAAACACAATATATCCCCCTTTGCAAGATATTCCTGCGTAGCCTTATCCCTGAAGATGTTACTTAACCATGTGATGTTCCATGAAATAAGGGTTAGTTTCTGTTGTTGAACACTGATTGTTGTTGTTCTTCCTCTACTGTTGTCGTTTTGTCTTTGGTTAGGGATACTGTTGCCAGGGATCCTCCATTGGGGCCTGCTGGTTTGTCTGCACTCTGCGTTGATTGTCACTGTGGAAGATGCTAATTTTTATTGGAGTTCTTGGTTGTTCGTGTTTGTCTTTTCCTCCTGAACTGTTATTGATTGTTCCTTTAAGGATTGATGAAGACCCTCACCTGTCGTTCTTAGGGATAAGACATGTGGGTATTTCGGCGGGCTAGGTGCTTGGACATTTATGCCCCAATTTGCTACTTGTTGGGCTTTGCCAAGGACTGCCTGTTGAACTTGCTGTTGGTTGAATCCGTCTAAGGTGGAATCAACGTGAGTGTCCCTGTCTAACCTTCTGAACTTTACCCACTCTAGATTTTCTGATGTTATCTGTGCCAGGGTGGTGATGTGTCCAAATAGACGTAGAATGTTGGATCTATTCAGGATATTGTGGGAGCCATTAACTGTATACCTAGGGGTAAGCACCACCTTGTGGATTGCAGGATTGTTTTTGGGCTTGGACGTGATCGGTGGATGTCTGGCCTCCCCCCCGGGTGAGGCTATGAGGGTCCTGAGTTGGAGAATAGTTGTTAAGGGCTCTTCCCTGTAGTCTGCCTGCTTCCCCATTTAGCAATCCGGCCCAGCTTTCCTTTCTCTGCTGCTCACACTGATGGAATGTGGTGTGCACCGCCTTACTGTGTGAAAGCTCTGATCTCAGTGGGGCGGGTGCCCTGGTTAGTGTGCTGGCGACCGCCTTTAATGGGGACAGCCCAGCTGCCTCTTCCTGTATCTGGTCTGTTACTAGCCCTATTATTTGTGGGCCCTCCCGATGCATAGTCTGTCACCGTCAGGCCTCAGTTGCCTGGGTATTTTCTCCCCTTAACGCCTGAGTCTCATTTTGCTGTTTGAAGTTAAAGATAGGAAAAAGTGGTCTGAGGTTACTTTTGTCCTCTGAGCTGCCGGTATTCAGCATTGTTGGCATTATTGATCTTCTTTTGATTTTCGATTTCTTCAGTTGTTTTTTCAGCTTTTTCTTGGCTTCCGCCCCCGCCGCTGCTCCTACTGTCTTTTCAGTGGGTTCCTCGGGTGCTGCTTCTTCGTGTGGGGCGTCGATTTGTATGCTGACCAGTAGTTTATCAAACACCTTCCTCCTTTGGGTTACTGCGGTGTTCGTGCTGCTGTGCCCTAGCTGAGGATCCTTGGTTTCCGGCTATTTGCAGGATGGTATTCTCCAGTGTTGGCTGGTAGCGCATCCTTCCCAGCTATTGGCTTGGGGGTTGTTTGAATTTGTGGTAACGACTCCCCCTTGCCCTTGACTAGCACCAGCATGTCCTTTAATACTTCTGGTAACTCAGCCCACTTTTCTATGATGTCGGCACAAAAACTTGTGTGGGCTAAGGTGTCCTGTTGATTATCAATAGTTGCCTCCAGCTTTGCCAGCTTGTCATCCTGATTCGCAAGGTGCTGGGCAATAGATTGCAGTAGGTCAATTTGGACTTCCATTTTTGTTGCCTGCCAAATCAGAGCCCTGGTGATTGTGTCTTGTGCTTCTCTTACTGCTTTCAAATTTAGATCTTCTTGAGGTACCTCTCGTGGGGCCTCTTGGCCCAACGGGCTCCATCCCTCAGCGTGGGGGTTCTTCACTTCTGCGTTCTTTCCAAGACTTTTTGGCGTTGAGTCCAAGGATCTTTCAATTTGATAGTTATAGGTTTTGTAGGAAGGAGGCGGTAAGGTCGTCTATTCCTGAGGAATTGACCTGCTGGTTTTTCCTGGGTGTCAAAGTTAAAACTGGTTTTGGGGTGGCTATCGTTGGAGCACTGGCCACGTTGACTTCCATATCCTTTTCATTCCACTGGTGTATTTCAGCTTCAATCAGTTGGGCGCCGTTAGCATTGACTGTTGTCTTTGAGGGGTTCTCCGAGTTCCCTGTGTTTTGTGAGAGGACAGTCTCCTGGGCTCCCACACTAAGGTGGCATCCGCACTGGTCCTTGTTATCATCTAGGGATCCTTGAGACTTAAGTACAGTCAATTCCTCACCTTTCTCTCCTTCCGCGGAGATGTCCAAAGTAATTATTGAGCTACTTGGAGCTTGGAAGAAATGTGTTATGAGCCCTTGACGAGGAGCATTTACTTTGGGCTGCTCCTGGTTTTGTAGGAGGGCTGTGCTTCTTGTTACCCTTTTTTGTGTTGGCCCTGTTGACTCGTCTTCCTCCACGTCTGTCCCCTTGAGGCTTGTCTGCTTCTTTTTGAGCGTCATGTTCGTACGGCGTAGTTGGGGAGTTCAATTTGATGCCTTCCTTCCTCCTAGTTGTCCCATACCTTCACTTCTGGCAGGAGTGCAGGGCCTTCTTGCTGGCGCTTGCTCGCGGGGGGCCCAGGTCATGCACTCCTTCGCTCCAACCTCCCCCCTGTGGCTCCAACTGAGTGGGGCACACCGGGTTGGCTAGCAGGCTACACCCGGACCTAGCCGGGCCGCCTCCGCAAGTCACCTGGGGCTCACCCTCCGCGGGAGCCTCCTAAAGCTCCTGCACTCAGTGTACCACTGGGAGCCCTGGACTCGGGACAAGAGGCGGGGCGGGCGACTAGTAGGGCTGATGGTGTTTGAAATTTGGTGGAGATTTCCTGGCATAAAAGCCAGCTGCGGAGAGTCAGTTATTGCGGTTTGAAGTCACATCGTTTATCAGAAGATGATGGTCCTCTTGGCTTTTATGCATTCTGTCAAGGCTGATGAATGGCTATTTTTATGCTAAATAGAACACAAGACTACTGGAATAAACTGTTCTTACATCAACTTAATTTACATACAGTTTTTTGCATTTATATGTATTTCACATAAATGGTAACATTCTATAAGATAGGAGGAATATGCAAGATCTATTGTAGTAACTGATATCTACAGTAAACATTCAGCTTATCAGTTGCACAGTTTATATTGTTAAAGCCAAAACAATCATCATGAGACTGGCTTGTTCTTATGTTCTATAATAGTTATTAATGCTCCTCAACTAGCGACACCAATCAGAAATAAAGGTTCACACAGGATCTGCGTAGAACACTGAGTGGGTCCAAGAGACAGTTGTTACGGCACAACTTTGAGAGAATCTCATTAGGCAGGTGCAGTGGATGTACAGGGGTCCAACATGAGTTCCATAATCCAAATAAGTAATTTCTATTGTTAACCTAAGGCCTATAAAGACAGTGCTGGGAGGGGATGAATAATCCTCAGATGCATGGGAATTCTTTGAGGTGACATTGCAGAAGGAATTTCAAAATGTGCCACAAACTGAATACTTCTAGAAGGTGTTCTTGACATCTTGCTTGAAAATAATCTTGACTGGGTAGCCATGGACACTGTTGAAAAGCTGAGTCCTAGCACTGGAACACAGTTGAAGAGCATAGTCCAAGCAGATACATCCTCTCATTATTAGGGGGAAAGCCAAGCACATGTCACACCCTGGGTATAGCTTTTATAGACTGCAGACCTCAAAATCCTGCAATAGATACTTGAATCTCTGATTTGGAACTCAGATGGGGCATAGATCATAGCTGTTGGGGTGCCCTCATTGGCACATGATTAACTGTGCTGTGAGGGGTACTGCCTTGAGCAAGGGATGGAAAGGGCAGGCAATAATGCCCAGGATCAGAGGTGGAGGAGAGTGGGAGTGAGCACCTTTGATAAGTCATGACGCACATCATATCATCATTCAAGACATCAATCAAGATAAATAATGTTCTGATAGTTTCCACCTCTGCTCGTTTGTCTCAATCCAGTCCTCCCTGGCCTTACTTCTGACACACATTAACACCACAATCAGCTATTAAATGAAGCTATCTTAAAGTCATAGATGCCATAACCCATTAAACTTATGTCAGATGATCATCAGTAGTTGTAGGAGTGAGGAGTGTTTCGGGACCTTCAGAACATGATTCTGAGACACTATTATGGATTGGGGTCTTTGTGTGTTGCATTGTACCCACCTTGCCTTCTTGGTTGGACAGTAGATCCTTCCAGGCCAGTGTCTGGTCATGGTGACTGCAGTCCTCTGAGAATGTGAACCACTCAGCCTGCAATTGGCAGAAGGTCAGGACTTCGCTCAGTCCCACCCCAGAGACTCCTCAGAGAAAAAAACTGGACTCATTGTTCGTCATTGCCTTGCATATTGCCTAGAAAGACACCATAAGTGACAACTGTTGGTCATACAGCCACCTCCCTATTAATAGCCAGTGTTGCTTTACTTCCATTGTATGTTAAGGGAATATTATCACCGTAGATTCTTGTGGTGTAGAGGTCCAAGCTACCAATATTTCTTGAGGAAGGTGTCTTGATCTCTTTTATTCAGTAACTTAAAGGTAATAGTCCACGGAGTGGTTATTGGGTGCAGGCAGCACCGGTGCCATGTACGAGTGTTCCATCATGAAGTACTTGGAGAGTCCCTTCATATCTACCAATTTGATCAACCAGCACTCGAGGGAAAGTTCAACAATGAGTTTTTTAGCATGGCCAAGTAGGCCAACAACTTTTATTGTTGTTGCCCATACATTGTCATTCAGCATTCTCTGTACGGTACTCCAAATAGCACACCGTCTCTTGCAGATCCTGTACAAGTTTTCGTCTGCTTTTTGACACTAGGTTTTAAAGTCACTAACGACCTTTTGTGATTTTATGAAGGTCATGCCATAGAAGCAATAAATTGATGGTCACAGTGTCCACAATACATTATTGGTGGTTCAGCACTCAGGATTTGACAATTATATCAAACAGGATGCATTTATATTACAACATGTGTTTTTGTCCTTTACACAAAATGAGTGTTCATAACAACTAAATATCATGCATGTAACAAATGCATAAAAAGAACGTGGCTCCACAGAAGCAGACGCCACGTTTACATTTTCATGGAGGGGCACATGTACTCCAATTCTTATACTTTTACTGGATGTCAAAATTCTTGATCATCTCTTTACCATAACACTCCGAAGAACCAACGTTGTTTGCATACAATTCAGAGCCCTAAAGAAGTCCTTGTAGGACGGAACGCGTTGGCTAATGTGGCAACTGTCTGTTGGTGTGATTTTTAAAGAAGAAAACGAATAAAGAATCATTGAACAAAGAAACTTTTTGATATGCATTTGTTACATGCATGATATTCAGTTGTTATGAACACTCATGTTGTTTAAAGTACAAAAAACATGTTATAATATAAATGCATATAACACAAGAAAAACCGTTGGTCTATAAAAACTAGGCATACACAGCAACAAACCAGTCTTAATTGATCTAAAGGAGTCCTCTTAAAGAGGAAAAAATCCCATCACCCACCGAAGTGGCATGCTTCATCATTTGGGATCTCCTTTAAGTAGCAAAACTTAGTCCAACTAAGTGCTACTACCTTCTCAGCAGAGGAAGGGAGACTGAACCAGGATCCCAAAATGTAGAGCCCAAAATGTTTAGAAGGTGATGGTTTGCAGTGCATATAGGTGTGAAAAGTGATTATAAAATTGGCTATCAGGACACAAACAATTTTAATAAATGCTATCCTGGTGTCAAAATTAAAACAGTGCATATGCAGTTTTTAACAAATAACTGCAAAAGTCCAAAGAGATGATAGGTCTACATGTTTCAGCCTATAGATCAACTCTGACCCAGGCTTTCATCAGGACCTAAAGATGGAGTCGCTACTGCAAATAGTGTGCTAAGTGAAAAATCAAATAATATCTCAATAAAAAGTGGTTGGTCCGATACAACCTACATTCACCTGTGATGTCAATACTTGGCCAACAGTCACAGGAGTATTGGACACAATCCTGAAAGAAAGAGATACATCTTAAAAACCATTCACTAGACTGTTGCTGTCATGCTCAATAATGCAATATCTAAATTTTATCTGATACTAATAAATGTATGAAATGCCTCTATATGTATATAATCAACGAATGTTTTTAAATATGGTAATTCTGCTTACCCGTCTTTATGCGGGTGCACTCCTCACCTCACCTGGCATCCGCTCAGGAAGTGAGGCACCGCTCTGTTTTGAAGGTAAAAACATAGAACCACACTCAAAATCAAAGTTTTCTGAATATGGCTACCTTGCCTACTAAAATCTACCACCTCTCAAAGTTTCCACCACAGCCACAGTTTTTTGGCAACCAGTCTTTTTTAGAACAGGGCCGCGGACGCAATCGAGGCAGGAGAAGAGGACAACCCCAGGTACATTGGGATACGGAACCATCTCTGCCAAACACACGCAGCAGGAAAGGCCTTCAACAAGCAGGGACAAGCACGGACTTGCTGAACTAGTAGTCAATCTGAGTTCAATCTGTGTCCAATACTCCTGTGACTGTTGGCCAAGTATTGACATCACAGGTGAATGTAGGTTGTATCGGACCAACCACTTTTTATTGAGATATTATTTGATTTTTCACTTAGCACACTATTTGCAGTAGCGACTCCATCTTTAGGTCCTGATGAAAGCCTGGGTCAGAGTTGATCTATAGGCTGAAACATGTAGACCTATCATCTCTTTGGACTTTTGCAGTTATTTGTTAAAAACTGCATATGCACTGTTTTAATTTTGACACCAGGATAGCATTTATTAAAATTGTTTGTGTCCTGATAGCCAATTTTATAATCACTTTTCACACCTATATGCACTGCAAACCATCACCTTCTAAACATTTTGGGCTCTACATTTTGGGATCCTGGTTCAGTCTCCCTTCCTCTGCTGAGAAGGTAGTAGCACTTAGTTGGACTAAGTTTTGCTACTTAAAGGAGATCCCAAATGATGAAGCATGCCACTTCGGTGGGTGATGGGACTTTTTCCTCTTTAAGAGGACTCCTTTAGATCAATTAAGACTGGTTTGTTGCTGTGTATGCCTAGTTTTTATAGACCAACGGTTTTTCTTGTGTTATAGTCTAGATTGGGGATAAAACTCCGTTTGGTCTTTAAATATTTTTCCCTAGGACCCCCTGTTTAAATGACTTTGTGATATATAATATAAATGCATCCTATTTGTTATAATTATCAAATGCTGAGTGCTGAACCATCAATAATGTATTTTGTTTGGAAATTTTGTTTCCATAAGTAGTATAGAGGGGCTGAACTTCGGGTTCATTGCACCACCAGTAACACATTACACTTTGCCCAATACTTCTGTTGACAAGTGCAGGATTTCATTGCCTCGACCCCTCTTTGTTTGTATGTGAAACAGTGTCTACGATAATCTTCAAGGATTATCCTTTGATTGACCCAATCAATTCTGTCACAACCATTCAGAGCAACAACATAGCTAGCCAGAGGATCCCGTTTTCCAAGAACAGTCTCATAAAGGTAGCTCATGGATTCCAGGCAGTGGTTCGCCTGGCCCTGATATAGAGCCTTTGTCGTTGCCATTGCAAGGGCTGATTTCACCTAGTAGCCAGTGAACTCAATGCAAAATAGGCATGCAAATCTATTTATTTAGTATTTTAGGGATCTAACACAACGGATCAAAGATCAAGTAACACACTAGACCGTACTGTACACTGGTGGACAAAGACTCCAAAGAGTGACAGACCTTGATCCATAGAGTGCAGGAACCTGGGTCTTACGCGTTTCATCCACCTGAACACAGCTGCAGCACTACAGCATGTTACGGACAATTGCACTTTGCCATTCAGAGTAATATGATTAATTTAAATATGTTTTTGAGTCTACTGTAGAAAGGTGATGCAGCAGGGCACAAGAACCTTATCAGGACCCCCAGACGCCACTTACAGCCCCCACTGAGGTCTGCCATCACCATCAGCATAAAATCTCAGGTAGCAGTCTTTTGACCCATGCCCCCAAGCACAACATTAAAATGCTGCAAAACATTGGGCTACATTAGAAGCAGTGACTTCTGAAACATCAGTAGGCATTTGGAGAAACTCAAGCCACTACCACTAGGGATCCCCTATTTCCTGGGCCAATGGCCTCCTGGTCATTCTTTTAGGGGGATGAGCTGAGTCTCACTGTTCAATCCTGTTGGTTGTTCAGTCAATACAAGGGAGAGGAACCTGACACACCAGTACCCGCCATAAGCATTGGAGATTACAAGGTGGGCTAATAGTCCTTTGGTCCCCATCACCTCAAGCGTAGAACAGAGAGGTTGAATTTTAGGGCCCCAGAAGAGAGGAGGGGTGCAGAGGAACGGGTGCCTTAGTAGTCTACTGGTGGGTAGCTGATGTTCACCCCTGAGTTAAAGAAATTGGAGCCACATTAAAGCCCCTGTCACTTGGCCCACATTCATTGCACTTGTTGGATTAGAGCAAGGAGGGAGGAGCCATAAATATACTTGAGCTAGTCATCATATTCATTCCAGATCAGGCCATTCAGTCCATAGAGAGAGCCTCACTATTCATTATTACATCACAGCTACCCTAGGGGGTGTGGGGGAGTTTCAAACTGAACAGATCTAGCAGGCGATGGGCTTCTGCAGTAGATCCAAAAAGAAGCCAACCTGCCCCATCAGCTGCTGGCCATGTTCCCTCATCCCACAAAATCTGAAAAAAATGGATTTGTATGTCTTAGGTGTGAGGAAGAACAAATAGTCACTCACATGTTTGCTATATGCCCTGAGTTAATCAGATTTTGAGGTGAACATATCGGTATTCTAAACATACCCACACTTATTTTACTGTATTGAGTTATGGCTGGAACAAACACTGAGGCACTGCTTTCATATACTGACCCTCATCTTGTAATCCATCACCTGCAACCTAGTTCAAACAAATTAGGTGTCAAGACTCTTATAAAACACACTGCATCAAAATGGTTGTCCACATTCAAACCAATTGCTACCCTCATGATTAATTAACCTCTCAGTTAGCTCCCCTGATTCATACCACTGTCTGCCTTAGAAACATCAAATTTGAGATCAGGAAGCCCAAATGCATAAAAGTGGTGAATTGTGATAAATTCTTCAACACATAGTTGATTGTATAGCCATGCACGCTATAATTCGTAAGGCTGCTCCTTTAAGGATTACAGTCCTCAATTAGCTAGAAGTTTTCATTTGTATCACATAAACCATCTTTTTCAAACAAACGTTGTAGTGAAGCACGTAAATAAACCTTCTATCCAGCAAAGTGGTTTGAGGTGTATTCATCTCTGTAGTTCAATAACAACATCAAGGTTCGTAATAGATCCATGTTTTCATTCAATTGGGCGATGATGTGACAACCCGGAATTACTGCTGCCTCCGTGATTTTACGCGAGCCTGTTCGATTATGATTTTCCTCATTCTTGGTGTGGGCGCACTACTTATAACTATTGTCTTCTCAGCTGCAATGCATACTTGTGCCTCAGTTGCTTCTGCGCCTTCCCCACTTTCGGGGTTCCGTGGAACCCTTTGCATTCTCCTTTGTGTCTGGCATACGTGTCTTCTGTGGTTTCCGATGCTTCTTTGCATTTCTCAACGTTCCTGCAAGCTCCATGTTTCCCAGGTTTACCTCCCTACGTGGGCCTCCTCCTTTCTAGAATGCTCTTACTTGTCTTCAAATAATTGTTTCGATGAGTCCAGGGGTGCTCTTGGAAATTCCCCGCACAGTCTTCTTGCCAGTTCTCCTACGATCTCACTGTTTTTCCATCACACCATCTTGTATTGTATTTCTGCTTGGCTCCACCAGGGACAACCTGTCCGTCCCAAGCAGAACAAGCATTGGCATAGCCAATAGGTCTCGCTTTGGGACCTAACAAGTGTTTAGCCTGATCTATTGGCTTTGGCAATATCTTTAAAGGATTTTAGTTAGCAGTAGCAGGGTTTGCTGAGCTAGGTTATTTGATTTTTGAGTGAATGACTAGAGGTGATAATACCGAGGTTGCACACTGACTAAGAAACCGTATGAATAAGGCCTAATAAAATGTATCCTATGCCTGTTATTTTATGAAGGTGCCTAAACCTGGAGAGCATGTATAGTGTATTTCTCTGGAAAAAGGTAGGACGTTATAGCCCCACCTAAAAGATATGTTATAATACAATGCAGAGTCCAAAGGCACGATACCCCCAGGCATATGGAAGGTTCGACTGGAAACCAGCAACCTACCTGAAATGAATGAGGCAAACATGGACGGAAAGTGACTTCCCAAAAGCTATGAACTCATAGGAATACAAACGGGTAGGGGGGTTTAGAAACACCAGCAGCAGAAAGGGGGTCATGAGCCAAGCAGCAACCTTGCATAAGCAGGGGTGAGCATATGTTCAGTTGTCTCATCTGAGGTCACAAAGAAAGGAACTCCTTTCATCTGGCATCTGTCGCATTGGAGATGTCTTTGAGAAATAAATATGTTGTGGCTAGACCTAACAAGATGACGTTTTTTCTTGGTGGCTTTCAGGACACGTAGGAGGCCAGAAAAAAGTATAGTAATTCTTTAAGGTTTAGAACAGGGAGGATTGAGTCGGCCCAAATAATGGGCTCATTGCAGATTAAGAGGAGGAGAACAAGGGAGGCCAAGAAATTCTGGAAGAAATTTCTGCAAAAAGTCAAGCAAATTGAGACCTCCAAGAGCCTTCAGAAGACCATACAGGTGTAGGTTATTATGTTGATTCATTTTCTCCAAATCTTCTATTTGGAGGTTCAGTGTCAGGATCTCCTGTTCAAGCATAGGAATCTAAGTGGTCATATCCTGAAGAAAATTAACACGTTGCTCCATTTCAACCATTTTACCCCCCCTCCCCCCATTATAATCCATCAATTCTCAATTTGTTGAAGTTTCCCATTCGTTGCACACATAAATGCTTGTAAGCCCCTCATCCCATCAAGGATGATGTCTAAAACTGGATTATGTGAAGGCATTATAGGCGATGGGGGGTAGTTTTTCACCCTCATAGACTTTGTGTGAGAGGAGATGGCTTTAGTATTTGCAAGTTGGTCGCTGCCCATTTTGTTGTAGTGTGCAGTATGATGAGGGTTTTTTTTTTTAAAGGATTTTGTCCGACCCATGTAATGAAATATTAACTCAGGTAGAGATCAAAGGTGAGAAATAAAGTTTGGTAGCCAGTAAGATTAAAAAGTATTAATGAACTAGTAATAAAATATATAAGATGCAAGTTCATAGCTTCAAATTGCAGGAAAGCAAAGTAGAGTTTTCAGAGTAGTTAATTGCATATAGAAGGCAGTTCATAAGGTAAAAACGAAAGAAAGAAAAGGTGAATGAGACTTACTATGGTAAAGCTGCATAAGAAAGTACCATCAACATGAAAATGCAGTTTTTAAGCGCTTAGCAAACATATTCAGACCATCTTATGAGGGAAATGAGCGAATAGCGTGCTGACAAAATGGCGGCTGCCCGCTTCCCACAGAAATCACTGCCGCAGCACTGATGCATAAATGGAACTTGAGAAACAGCAACCACAAAATTGCCTCATCAAGAGAATCATGCTGAACTCGATGCCGTGCCCAGAAGAGCTGTGCGTAGTTATAAAATGGCTTTTACACATCAGATAAGCTCCGTGATGTGCCAGAGATCA
This sequence comes from Calotriton arnoldi, assembly GCA_963921515.1. Taxonomy (NCBI): domain Eukaryota; kingdom Metazoa; phylum Chordata; class Amphibia; order Caudata; family Salamandridae; genus Calotriton; species Calotriton arnoldi. The sequence continues at coordinate 710,442 of CAWUFW010000425.1, read as the reverse complement.
GAGGACCACTGCCATCTTGAACGGTGCGGAAGCCATGCCCCCATTTGTGAATTGTTGACAAGAGTAAATTAATCCAAACCATTTTTATCTGTATAATGTGGGTAGAATGCAGCACACATGAAAAAAAGAGGAAGTAACAATGAGAAATATAGATATTTCCCCATATTACGCCAGCCTCGGGTAGGCACACCCTTTCAGTGGCAGCTCGCAGAGGGAGTGCTGTGGGGCAGTGGGGTGGGGCAGGGACGGTGCAGGGTGGGGGGGTAGTGGAGTCGGCCATGCGACGGCCAGGAGTAAATTAAGTAAATAAATAAATAAAACTATTTACCTTGCGCTCCCGGCTGATTTATGATGATTTATGATGATCATGAGGTAAAACTTACTATTCCCACTCCAGGGAGTTCAACAGTAGGGAAAGTGTTGGATAGTGGAGGGGTAAAACTTACTATTCCCACTCCAGTGAGTACAACAGTAACAGAGGGGTAAAACTTACTATTTCCACTCCAGTGAGTGTAACAGTAGGGAAAGTGTTGGATAGCAGAGGTGTAAAAAATATCTATTCCCACTCCAATGAGTGCAACAGTAAGGAAAGTGTTGGATAGCGGAGAGGTAAAACTTACTATTCCCATTCCAGTCAGTGCAACAGTAGGGAAAGTGTTGGATTGCGTAGGGGTAAAAATTACTATTCCCACTCCAGTGAGTGCAACAGTAGGGAAAGTGTTGGATAGCGGAGGGGTAAAACTTACTATTCCCACTACAGTAGGGAAAATGTTGGATAGAGGCAGGATAAAATGTACTATTACCACTCCAATCAGTGCAACAGTAGGGAAAATGCTGGATTGAAAAGGGGTAACAATTAATATTCTCACTCCAGTCAGTTCAAAAGTAAAAAAAATATATATATATTAACAACAAAATATTTAAAAAACAAAATAAATAAAATATATATATATAGATATATTAAAATTAAAATACAAATATATTTAATATTACACATTTTAAAAAACACATATTTTAATGTTAAATGCATATGACAAATACCTACAAATAATATATTAAATAAAATAAAAAATAATTTTCAAACAAATACATATTTTTAATTAGAAATTATTTTGAATCAAAAACATACATTTTTACATAAATTTACTTTTTTATTTCCTACCATATAACACCATACAATTTACAACCCACATCTAAATTTTATAAAACAAATGTACTTACATAATTAACATAATTAATTACCAATTAAAGAAATATTATTAATTAAAAAACAAATTAAAACTCATAAAAATAATAAACTTCCTACACTTTACACCTATAATCCGCACAAACCACTCGTAAAATTAAGCTGTAAAAAAATTAATTAGACAATTAAAACTTATTTTCAATTAAAAAAACTAATGGTATATAAAAACTAATGATATAATTTACTCCCCACCCTTTACCCCTATAAAAGTAAAACTCACAAAAAATATAAACAACTCCCCGAATTAAATATCAATTAATTAACATTAATTATCAACCAATTATTAATTTATTAAACATAAATTACTTCTCACTTACACCGATAAACCCTATATCCCACACCTAAAATGAATTACACAATTACCATAATTAATTATCAATTAATTAGTTAATATAAATTAACAACTAATTATTAATTAATTAAACATAAATTACTTCCCACCCTTTACCCCATAAACCCCACAACCCACACCTAAAAAAAATCAGACAATTACCATAATTCATTATCAATTAATTAGCAATATAAATTAACAACTAATTATTAATTAATTAAACATAAATTACTTTCCACCCTTTACCCCTATAAACCCCACAACCCGCACCTAATATTAATTACACAATTTCCATAATTAATTTTCAATCAATTAATTAATATAAATTAACAACTAATTATTAATTAATCAAAAATAAATTACTTCCCACCCTTTACCTCTATAAACCCCACAACCCACACCTAAAAAATGTACACCTTTACCATAAATAATTATCAATTAATTAATATTAATTAACAACCAATTAATAATTAATTACAAATAAATTACTTCCACAATTAACACTATAAAATCTAAATGAAATAAATAAAACATAATCATTTATTTATTGTAGTTAAATTACTTCCCACCCTAGTCCCCTATAAACCCACATCCTGCTAAGGAACTAAAAAACGCAAAATTTAATTAGAATAAAATTGATAACTACAAAAAATGTAACACATATATTAAAAAACAAACAATACTTATACAAAAAAATACATCACATACATTTAAAATATAAACTAAAATACATAACACTAATTAGAAAATCGATATTTTAAACAACAATATTTTTGCAAACAATATTGATGCCTTCTATATTTTTAAAAATGATATTTCTTACCTTAAATTCGATATTCTTGACCACGATATTCCTGCTGTCGATATTTCTGAATCACGATATTTCTAACTCTATATTTGTGTAAGTCGACATTTCCTACTCGATATTCTGTCTCAACACCGTGTATACCATATTACTTGCCTCTTCTCTCCAATATTTCTTCAGAAGTGCCTTTCATAACAGAGTTTGCTTTCCTTCTCTAACTCTTGATGTTTGCAGTCACCAAGAGTATCAGGTGTATGAAGTGTTTGATTCCTGCCTTCTTTGTAATTTCTGGCAATGTTTGGTGGATTGGAAGGAATAACACAATTGGAATAATATTTGGAAGAGTGTGCGTCAGGTTCATGCTGCTTGTCAGTGTACCTTTGTCTCCATTGTTTAAAGCCCAGTGCTGGATAATGTAGTATATATTTCAAAACCAGCACAACTACCACTCCTGGGAGTGGTACCTGAATTGTTTTTCTTGAGGTAATCCTAATTCTGGGGCCTGATACACTGCTTATAAATCCTTGTATTCCTGCCAGCCTGCCTCTTTCAGTCTCTTACCTGCAGTGCTCCCTGGTGCGCCTGTGTATCCTCTGGTGTGTCTGATATGTGAGTAATTTCCTGCGCCTGTGCTAATCTTCATGACTCACCTGCAGATTTTTCATATTTTGTGAGCAGATCTTCTTTTCTCACATACACAGCCTGTTGTGAACCTCATTATCTAAGGACAGGTTTTTTCTATCTGTTTTATGAGGCATTATAAGGAATGACACTATGTTCCAGATTACAATGTCGGTGAGTCTGACACCGACAGCTCATTGGTGACTGACCCACTGACATCGGCCACTGCGCCGGCGGAGGCATCTGGCGGAGGGACCATACGCTGTGCTTCCGACGGGCTCAAGGAGCCTGTTGGTGATTCGGAGGGTCAGTAATCCCTACAATAAGGGTGGTGTCTGCTCAGGCACCACCGTAGGGATAACAATGTCCCTTTCTGCCAGCCCTTTCATGGCGGTCTACTCACCATGAAAAGGCAGGCGGAAAGTGACTTTGGGGGTCCTATCAGGGCCCCCTTGCCCCCTGGCCCCCTACTATATTTTTATTTATTTATTTATAAAGCGCCAGAATCGACCCCCGAAGGGGTATCTCTGCGCTCGGGACGGGCCACCTGTGAAAAAGGCTATCTGCTAGAAATCAGAGGCGGAAGAGGAAGGTCTTGAGCTGTTTCCTGAAATGGGAATGTTCCGTGCACTGTCTGAGTTGCACAGGAAGCTTGTTCCAGTAACAGGGGCCTAGATAAGAAAGAGCCTTCCCACCTTGTCTGGACCGTTTAATTCTAGGCACTTCGAGGAAGGATTTGGATCCTGAGCGGAGAGACCGCCGAGGTGTATAGGGGATAAATTTCTCCGCAAGGTAGCTAGGGCCAGAATTGGACAAGGCCTTATGTATCGTACAGCAGATTTTAAACTGTACTCGTTCCCGTATTGGGAGCCAGTGGAGCTGAAAGAGCAGAGGCCGGGAGGCTGTCCTAGGCGGTGCGTTCAGGATCAGACGTGCCGCCGTGTTCTGGACAACCTGCAATTTGTTAAGAGCAGCCTCATTAGCAGACAACAGTAGGCTGTTACAATAATCCAGGCGACTTAAAATAAGCGCCTGGGTTAACGTCTTCCTAGATGAGTCGGGGAGCAAGGGAAGGATGCGACGCAGTAGGCCCAACACATGAAAACAAGAGCCTGCTGTCTGTGCGGCATGCTCCTTCATGGTGAGGGTCTGCTCCAGGCGGACACCTACGTTTTTACACAGGTCTTAGGAACGGGGGTGCCCAAGTCTGTGGGCCACCAATTGGGGGTCCACAGTAGTTGAGCTTCCCGAAGAGCATGATCTCCGTCTTTCCCACATTGCACTGAAGAAAGTTACTCCTCATCCACTGTGAGATACTTCTCATTCCCAGAGAGAAAGCGGCCTGCACTGAAGGGGTGAATTTTGCAAAAGGAAAGAGCAACTGGGTATCGTCAGCATAGGAGACGGGGATAAACCCGCTACTCCTTAACAGATTGGCCAAGGGAGCCACATAGATGTTAAACAAAGTCGGGCTCAGACAAGAGCCCTGTGGTACTCCCTTGGACAACTCTGTTGCAGCAGAACGATACGGACCAAGGTTAACCGCCTGTGAGCGGGAGGAGAGAAAACTCGTCAACCACTGGAGAGCCAAATCTCTAAGTCCAATCTCCTCCAGTCTCCTGAGCAAAATCTCATGGAAAACCGTGTCGAACACGGCGGATAGATCCAGCAGCACCAGAATCGTGGAGTGGCCTCTATCTAGGGTCATCCTGATGTTATCGGTGACCGCTAGTAGGGCCGATTCTGTGCTGTATTTAGGGCGAAAGCCTGATTGAGAAGGATCAAGACTACCTGTACGTTCGACGTGGTTGGAAAGATGAGTGTTTATGTGTTTCTCCAATAGCTTGCCCAGGAACGGAAGGAGGGAGATAGGACGGAGATTGGAGAACTCAGTTAGCGGGGCCTTGGTGTTCTTTCGGATAGGCATAACCTGAGCTGTTTTCCATTCCAGAGGGACCAGACCTCCTCTCAGAGAGAGATTGAGGAGATGTGCAATGAAGGGGGACAGGTGACAAGCAAGAGAGGTGGTGGTGTTTGCCGGAATGTGATCCAGGGGTGATCCTGATTTGACTAAACGGATCAGTGATTCTACCTCCACCTGCGTCACTAAGGGAAAGTTTCCCAACAATTGGGTAACTGTCTGCCCAGGTGCTTTGGGGATCACAATGGATGGGGGATACTCTCCTAATTGGACTATTTTGTCATAGATAGTCTCAATTTTTTGTGTGAAGAAGGTGCTGATGTCATCGCACAATTTTTGTGAAGGGGCCATTGAATTCTCACATGCTTTAGGGTTGGTAAAGGACTGTAGTATGCGGTATAGCACCTTGGGGTCATTATTAGCCTGATCTAATTGTAGAGCTATGTGAGCTTTACGAGCTGCCCTGATTTTCCCATGGTAGTCGGCCAGAGCTATATAAAACCGATCCTTGTCTTCTTCCTCATGAGTGAGGCTCCACCGTTTTTCATACTTCCTACAGATTCGTTTCTGGGCGCGAAGTTGAGGGGAATACCAGGCATTCTGGGGATGCTTAGGGGTGCTAGGGAAGGGTTTCAGAGGGGCTAACTGGTCCACAGCACTAGAGACTGCCAAATTATACTTGACAAGAGCCTCTTCGATGTTGTCTGATTCTGATATCCGTGGCTCTTCAAAAAAATGTTTAAAGCCCTCTGGCGTAACTCTCTTCTATTGTCTGAAAGAAAGGGGGGTATCATGAGTGATGTGGGTTCCCTTCCTAGGCGCCTGAATGCAGAATTCAATTGACGCGTGATCAGACCAAGACATAAACTGAGGGGATTTGCAGGAGATATTAGGGGAATTGGAAGAAACAATATCCAGGGTGTGGCCAGCTACATGTGTAGGGCCTTCATTAAGCTTGGTCAGCCCTAGAGTAGCTAACTCCATTACAAGTGACTCTGTATCCACATTAGAACCGCACTCACTATGTATGTTAAAATCGCCCAGCAGCAGAAAATTGCTACTCGCAATTACATGTGGAGCGATTAGTTCGGTAAGTTGAAGAGGGAAGCCATGCAGCGGACCAGGAGGCCGGTATACCAAAGCCCCCTTCCAGCTCATATGGGGCGAAAAATCTATACGAAAAACCATTGCTTCCATGGTCAGGTCACTGTGTTGTTCCAGCTCAGTGATCTTAATACTATCTCTATATGCAATGGCAATTCCACCTCCCATTTTATTCTGGCTATCCATACGAACAAGTCTGTAACCCTCTGGCAATGCAAGAGCTATGGAGGGGACCGAATGGGGCTTCAGCCAAGTTTCGGTTAAAAACCCAAAGTCAGGCTGCACCGAGGAAAGGAGATCCCAAACCTCAGCAGAATGCTTGGGGAGGGATCTCACATTACACAATAAGCTTTTACACCCCTGCTGCGGGTTGGAAGGGGGTTTGCACATATTAGCTGCGGGGGCACAAAGTGATATGTTGGCCGTAACATAGTTACTAGATATCTTCCCTATGGGGCCTGGGTGCACCTATGGTGCCCCCTAATTATCCCTGCACCATGTGGCAGGCCACACATGGTGCCTGCCACATAGTGCAGGGATGTTTTGAAAGTGTTTATTAAGCCTGGGCGGAGTTCGCAGAGTTTTAGTCCGCTGAACTCCGCGAAGTGCCAGAAAAACTCCGCCGAGCTCCATAGAGTTCCGCCAACGGAGGAGTCTGTTAAGTCACACTGCTCGCACTGATTTTTAGCGCTGGGAGTTTGTCCCACTCTTTAAAATCAGCACGAATTGCACTACGCGTCACACCAGAGGATGCTGCTACTTTCTGCTGGCTCGATTAGATATTCTACTCGAGCGGCAGCTTCCTCACTGCGAATGGCAGATTTCTCAACATGAGCAGTCGCGACCTGTGACGATCTGCTGCGACCGACCGCGATGCGAAATCCCTCCGGGAGGAGGTCTAGAGCGTGATTTTTTTTGTGAGCACTCGCCAACTTACAGATGTCTAGCCGCTCAGGAGAAAAAACTCTGCTCTGCATCACTTCGCTGAGTTTTTCGGAACTCCGCACTAGTGTTTATTTTCTATTGGGGCATGTGCTGCAGCACATGCGCAATAGAAAATATACACATTGCGACTGCTGTGAAGGCAGTCGCATCGTTATGAGGGCAGCGGGACCGCCAACTTCTAGTCGGGGGTCCTGCTTCTGCCATGGTCCAGGTCGGACGAGAGTCCGACCGGCATCGTAATCAGGCCCTATGTCTCCAAAAGGCATCCTTTCTTCAAAATGTAGAAATGTGTGTTGTATTTCCGATCTATGCCCTACCTTTAGCAAGATGATTGACTTCATATTACACATGCCTACTTTTCAAATGAAAGATGGCTACATTTTACATTTATGTCATAGATGGCAAACTGTAATATGAAAAAAGCTTTCATATTAGTCTCCAATGTCTCAACACAGTTTTTAATTTGATTGCTCGTATCACTCCTGGAAGTGATCTCAGCTTATGGTCCCCTAAATTCAGACATATAAAGTTCTGTGTTTCCTCAAATTACTGGACTACCTACACCCAGTTGGCTTACTGACTTCTGAACTTTTGATTGTTTAGTATCTGTTTCCGTTTTACACTTGACTGCAGATATGTATGGTTTCATTGTTCATGTTGTTTCCCTTCTTCTACCAAGAAGTCCAGTCTGCTGGAGCAAACAGGAGACTATATGCTCAACAAAGAAATAAAGGGGCAGATTTACAAGCCCCTTGCGCCTTCTTGCGCCGCCATTGCGTCACTTTTTTTGACGCAATGGCGGCGCAAAAAATGCGGCCTATTTACAACGTGACGCATCTAGGGAGATGCGTCACGTTGTAAAGCCCTGCATCACATTATACCTGCGTCAGGTATAATGTATGCAGGGTGGGCGTTCCCACGCAGGAAGGCCTCGTAAAAGTGACGCAGTGAAATCTACAAGATTTCACTGCGTCACTTCTAGGAAGCCACTGCGTCAAAACCTTACGCCTGCTTGAAGCAGGCATAAGGAGTGACGCAGTGTAGTGGGAATAGGCCTCAACACGCATTGCTGGAGTTGCGTCGTGCTTGCGACAGGACTCCAGCAATGCGTGACTTTTCCGCCAACAGATGCGTCAGAATTTCTGACTCATCTGTCAATCCTTGCGCCATAGTGCGCCGTATTGTAAATACGGCGCATGTATGGTGGCGCAAGGGTTTCTAAGGGTGGCGCAGGGAAAGTGACGCATCTATACAGATGCGTCACTTTCTTGTAAATCTGCCCCAAAGAGTTTAACCGATGACACTTTTTGTTAGGTGAAAGCACAAGCAGGAGTAGACACATAAAGTGCTTTTTCAGTTTTTGCTTTAAGTCTATAAACATTAGGAACCTCCGTGGAAGGAGACATGGCCCTTATAACTGTAAACAGGTAAACACTGTTTGCGAAGCCTTCTTTTAATTCCCACAGTGCTATTTGGTCTTTTTCCAAAATAGTATCTGGCTCATATCATTTCAAAATTAAAGTTAACTGTCACCCAAAGAAAATGAAATGAGAAAAATCTGTAATTGGAGATTGTATACTGAACAGCTACACATCTTGTCATTGTTACAGGAGGAAGCAACAAGGTAGAATGTTTTAAGATTAGTCTTCAAGCATTCTTATATCAGTGTTTCCTTGGTGGTGCATTATTCAGGGGCTTGATACTTTCTACTGTATGCATAGCTTCTACACTACAGTTTCATTTGGTTGTGAGTAGTTCGATGTAAGGCATTTTAGATGTCTAACTGGAAGGCAAGATATTGCATTTCAGATGCTGTTTACAGAAGTTACTTGTCTATGGGCCAGATGTACGACCATTTTTACATGCGCAAACGGGTTTGCGAACCCCTGTGCGCCTGCAAAAACAGCATGGGAATGTACAAGCCCTATTTTGCGAGTCCCAATTTTTTACGACTCGCAAAATATGGTTTTGCGACTCACTATTAGGAAGGGCCGTTCCCTTCCTACAAGCGAGCACAACCCTATGTAAGAATGTTTTGCGTCCGCAATTGCGGGTGCAAAACACTCGCAAATTACCACCCTCTTCAAGAGGGTGGTAATGCACTCGCAAAAGGGATGGGGTCCCCAGGGGACCCCTTCCCTTTGCAAATGCAGGGGAAAATATTTTTAAGGGCAGGCAGTGGTCCCAGGGACTACTGCCTGCCCTTAAAAATGAAAACGAAAACGTTTCATTTTTTTTTTAAATGCATCCCGTTTTCCTTTAAGGAAAAAGGGCTGCATTAAAAAAAAAAAAACTGCTTTATTTAAAAGCAGTCCCAAACATGGTGGTCTGCTGAGCCCAGCAGGCCACCATACCTGGGAGGGCCTGCCATTACCAAAGGGGTCGCAAATTGCGAGAGGCTCATTAATATTCATGAGCCTCTCAATTTGCGACCCCATTAGGAATCGCTAACAGTGGGAAATACACTGTTGTACATTGGAAATAGCACCTCGCAAATTGTGAGTCGCAAAAAACTCGCAATTTGCGAGGCGCTATTTCCACGGTCGTACATCTGGCCCCATGTCTTTTGCTTTTAAGTTTTCAAGTGTACAGATATGTCAACACATAAAAAAGTATTTGTTTTCACCTTTATTCTTTTCTAACATTCTTGCAGGTAGCTTTCTTAGGCAGGCAACATTGCTCTATTTGTGTTGCTACTTACCTCTCACTTTTCTTCCTTCTGGTCCTGGTCCTGGACTCTCTGAATTCAGCCTATTGGTAACGGTGTCCCATACTAATCAGGTGGTGAGTGTACAAATTCGACTGCATGCTTTTGAAATTCTAACTTTCCGATTTCAAAGTTTTTAAAAATCTTGAATGTATGTACCTTATGTTTATAGGGGCGAAAGAGACTTCATCCAATCTGACACACCAGTGTTTCTTCTTTACTGTCCCTCTCTCCCTTGGGCCTGATTCTAAGTGCTTGTGGTTATTTTAATACGTGCAATGGATGTTAGGCATCAAGGAGGCTTGGGCCTATTTGATAGGATGCCAGTTATAGCCTCGGTAGTGACAATAAAATTTCAGCAGTTTATCAATGGTCTTATTTCAGCTCATGAGGGTGTCATGTATATCCTGTCTGAAGTGCATATTTTTATCCTGCGTGTCTCTTGGGGGTTCATTCCAACCATGTTCCCTCTTATACCAACCCATAAACAGTTTAGGAGGGAGAAAACCTACATCACCTGGCCCTGTCCAATAAGTGCAGAGGAAGACCTTCAAAAAGCTGTGAAACATGAGCTGGATAGGCAGTGTCAGATAGCAAGTCAAAAATACACAGTCAGACTCATGCAGAAAACTCAGACTTTGTTGTGCCCATATTTTGGCTACTTCTGCTTGAAGCCAGTATCATTGCTACCTACTGGGAGAATCATCACTTTGCTCAAAGGATGTGTCTGGAGATCAATCTGGAAATGACATTTGAAAGAGAACCATCTCAAAATGGTTCTGAAGTCTGGGGCAGTCTATACACTTTTCCTGTCTGGACAATGTGTTCAAAAGTAGGATCCAAATCACCACACCTTGTTCTAGTTTCAAGCCCTCTATGTTTTCCAGAGTACTCAACACACTGCTCTGTGACCAGGGCTGGTGTGTGTATGACAGCTAGTCTTCCAGAGGGCAATTAACAACATTTGAAGTCTGCAACTTGCTAGAGAAGCTGATGGCCTTCCTATGCACTTAGAGCTCTGCCTGACTGCTCGCAGAGGGAAAGAGAGTGCCTGGCCCTGCAGGAGAAGAAAGTCTCCAAGAGCAGTTGCCCAGCATTTCCCAGGGAGTGGGACACACAGAATTAACTGCCTGCTGAGGAGCGGTAAAGCCTGCTCCCCAGCTTTACCGCTATCAGCCCCAAATACCTAGTGCTGCTGCTGCCACCTGTAGTGCTTACCTGACAGAAAATGCTGTACAGCACTTTGGGACTGCAACTACTGAAGAGGAGCATCTTCCTGCACCATCTCCAAGGGCCACAACTGCTGAAGATGAATGCCCACCTGTGTTGGACCAAAAGTCTTGACCTCTGACAAGTCTCATTACTTAAAGTATGGTCCAATACTTAACCAAACTACCCACTTTCCTATTACTTCCTTCCCCTTTTCTCAGTAGATGCATCAACTCCCCTTAATGTTTTCCCCCTTTCATCAGTAGATGCATCAACTCCCCTTAATGTTTTCTTCACACTGCTAGTTTTTTTCCCTTCCCCCTAATCTATAACTCTCCTCCTGTTTCTTGATTCTTGTTTGGATTAAATTTGTTATTTGTACGCATATAGTGTCAAGTAACATCTAAATGTTGTTACAATGTAAAGCACTCTAATACCTCTTGGGGAGGAAGCTCTAGAAAAACACATTAAATAAATAAAATAAATTTGGCTTGTGACCCTGGAAGGGACTAGACTGTTGTCCATGGTCTCCCATCCCAGCGCCAGCGCTCAAGAGTGTGAAGACACTGGTAACACTGGCCTGCACCTGGTACTCGCTGAGCAGGCAACGCAGTTGGCAGGTTTTGTAAGCCTTGCCTGACAAGCACTGGCGATAATTTGCCTCACTTTCCAGAATGAGGATCCATGTGTACCAATGAAAACTTACCAGACAAATCCAAACACCAGAGGAAAGGGGAATGGGACTGAGTAGGAGAAAGAACAACACAGCACGTCCTAGTCTTCATTAGCACAGTTCTCTTACGTGTTGTCTTTGGTTGCAGCATGATTATAGAATGAAGTTCTCTAGTAACAGAATAAATCACTAGCCAGAGAGAGCAGATGACGGGTCTTAATATTGGTGAAAGCCAAAAACATTCACAATCAGAGAATAATAAACAAGAATATTTGCTGGCTTCGCAATGGTGTGTCACAGTAAACCGAAGCTGAGTGAGAGAGAAGCCAGTAAGTTCTAAAATAAGGTGACCGATCAGGACTCTCTGAGAAGGGGTGGTAATAGGTAAAGCAAAGCATTGTGACAAAGCCAAAATATAATCCAAAGAGGAAAGTCACTATACCAGGCAAAAACATCAGGCTACTGGAGAAATGCAGAGGGTAAAAATAACAAATGTGGGGGAAATGAAAAGTTGAAGAAGCTACACAGCAAACAGAACACCAGTGCAACATGTAAGGTTTCCAGGCTGCTTCCGTGTGTCTGTTTGCCTTGACTCAGAAGCCTGATACTTGCCCCTGGATTGCCTACTACTCACGGTGTCTCAGCTGCAAAGGGCGGTGTACCATAGCATTAAAGGAATAGGTTTCATTGGTATTCCTGTAGCAGACTTTGCTGAATCCAGACAGTGGTACTATGTATGAGTATGCCTGAACGTGAGCAGAGGGAAACTGCTGCTGCTAGTGCTGACGTTTTCTGGCATAGACTTTTTTGGGCCAAAAATCATTTGCATGGACTTATGGCCCAATCACTAATGATCCACACCTCTATCTAGTCTATGACTGTAGCCATATCTTTGCTAGAGTCACATGAGAGAGAGAAGGTGGGAGGAAGAGGCCTCTTTAGGGATATCTGCATTGTATTAGAAGCCGTAAGTGGTATACAACCCGGTAACTGAATCATATTTAGAATATGCAGTATTTAGTAGTGTTGTGTAATTAAAGTACTGTTTTTAAATTAGGAGACAAACAATAGGCTAGACAAATATTATGTTTGTTGGTTGGCTGTTGAGCTGCTGAGTTCGGAGCTCTTGCCCCCAACACTATCTCCCTAAGAGTCCCTGACCGTTCACTCTTGCTGCCCTGCAAGTCTGTTTACCTGGTTCAGGGACACAAAAAGTAGAAAGACCCCTGACTTCAAAAAGGCCCAGCTGACCACAAAGGACTGGAGAGAGGCTTGGTGCCTGGAAGCCTTCCTTGATGAGTTAGAGGCTGACCAGTAGTAATTTTGTCAGCACTTTAAAAAAAAGTTGAGACCTTTTTCGACCTCCAGAGAAGGGTGGTAATGTGATGAGGATTGCCGAGGGAAGCTGCACCCAAAACGGGACAGGCTATCAGGTTTGTCCCACTCAGTGTTTCTTCCTGCACTGACAGCTATTTCAGCAGGACCTCAAAAATAATATTTCCACTGATGCTCTGCTGGAGAATTGTGACTCCAAATAAGTGACTAAGTCCTTGGATCGAGCTAGGTGGCGAATCTATCTGACCACGAGGCAAATTCTGTGGCAAAAAAAATCCAGGTTTCTAACAAGTAAAATCAGCCAGAGCTTGACGACAATGTCTCTCAGTTCATGGAACCACTGCTGGCCATACCCTTGGACGTTGGCCCTTTAAGATTTGCCTTCTTTTTCAGAGACTAAGGAACTGATTTAGATCTCAGCGGACATGTTATTCTGTCACAACGGTGATGGATATCCCGTCAGCCGAAATATAAATACCATTATATCCTATGGGATTTATATTTTGGTGGATTGGATATCCATCACCATGCTGACGGAGCAAATCGTCCGCCGAGATCTAAGGGGCATATTATCAAGAACGGCGTTAAAAATTATCGCCGGTTTAGCGGCAGAAAACTGCAGCTAAAGCGGCGATAATGGGCTTGATAATATGCCCTTGAGAATTCCAATAGAAGTCCATGTTCTGGTGTGAACATGGGCTTCTATTGGAATTCTCCAGGGCATATTATCAAGCCCATTATCGCCGCTTTAGCGGCAGTTTTCTGCCGCTAAACCGGCGATAATTTTAACACCGTTCTTGATAATATGCCCCTAAATCAGGCCCTAAGTCCGAAGATAAAAATTGTGGCCCGAATGACCCATTTTGTGTATCTGGCCTGTGCTCTATCACAGTTGGCTTTAAAAGGCAGCCACGAATAATGAGCTTTAATTGACTGTTAACCTTTTCTTGGTGTTTTTGCCTTAGAATGTTTAAAGTTTACACCTGTGGTTCCTCTTTCCCTACTTTAATGATCTTGACGGCTTTTTGCTTATTCATTTTTTCTCTATATTTCTCAACTGAGTGTCCTGTGTTGCGTCCTTTACTTAAAATTTGTTGGTACTGCTTGAACTTAACAAGCACTTCTCTTGGGATCGTCTGATGCTGTGCCAAAGCTCCCGGGGTTAAGCATGGATTCTATAAGAACTGTGTTTTGACCTGACCACAGTGTGCATATTATGTTGGTAGGGATGCCCCTTCCAAATTAAGGACTGCTGTGTTACCAGGATTGCCAGTCTGCTTGACTGACTGTTCTAAGGAACTGTTTCACTGCTGTGCTGCGCTGCCCTGCTGCGGACAAGGACTGGGCCCATCTCACTTGAACCCAGAGTGACTCTGAGGGTTTGATGGCTTGCCTCCTGTTTTCTGAAGTCTCAGGGTCATCAAAGACTTCCTATAACACAACACTCCCGGTGCTGCTGGACCCTGACATCTGTGAGTGATACCCTTGCTTGAGGTGCTCTCTTCAGTCCAGCGCCTCAGAAGTGGGTCCTGCAGCTGTTTTGCTACAAAATTGATGCATTGTCACCACTGCACCGATTGGAACCGATGCAGTGTCCCTTCGACACCAATGCAGTGCCGATCCGAAAACAGCCCTGCATGCCTCGATGATGACTCAGGATCTGACTGTGAGGTTCGATGATGAAGCAGCACCGATCTGAGGTCCCGACTGCGAGGAGGCTCGCCTTCGACGCATCAACCCAACTGCATGAATCGGAACCGGCACATTGCACTCTCGACGTCAACGCTTTGCTCCATCCTAGGTGCTTTGTCAGCGGGACCTGCCTTAGTCCTGTAGCCGGCCTGCTTTCCATCGCGGTCTGCCTGAACTTTGAATTGACCCCGGTCTAGCGCGACCTCAAGTAACCTTTTAGTGCTATTGACGTCTAAGTGCTATTTTTGGTTTGTTCTTTAAACATTCATAACTCTGGTTCTACTAACTGGATTTTTGTCGGTTTGGTCTTTATTTTCTCATAACATTTTTCTCTATTATTTTCTTAAACCTGTATGGAGTCTTTTTGTGGTGAATTCATTGTGTTACTGTGTATGTGTGTGTTGCACAAATACGCTACACATTGCCTCCTTAGAAAGCCTGACTGCTCTGTGCCAAGTTACGAGAGGGTAAGCACAAGTGTTTTAGTGTTTATTTAGCTTACCCTGTCTAGAGTGGTGGTTCTAACAGTATGCTTCTGAGGAAGCTGTCTTACCAAATGTAACCACTCAAGGTCCTTCTTCCTTGTGTTTCAGAGGGCTATTTTCTAATGAGTCTGTTATTGTTTTGTGTAACTAGATCTGTACTGTCTCATCCAACGACATTAGGTCAGAAAGGAACATATCAATACTAATTCAGGGGATGATGCTAGGATGGTCTTAGAGGTAGGTATTATATGATCCCGTATTCATTCTGTATTGTGATTTGTTGTATTCATATCACATTTCGCTCACCTTATGCTGCATGTGTGATTTTCACTATGAATTTGTTTATAAAAATAGCTCAAACTGGAGGGGAGGCAGACTTTTGGCCACCAGACTTGGGTCTTAAGCCTCTGGGTTGCTTTCACGATTCTGAGAGTGGAATTATATTGATTTGCCACATTAAATTAATGATTCTGCTTGAGAGATACTTTTTTTTTTTTTTACGGAGTTTTATATAGCGCGAACTTGACCCCAAGGTATCGGGTATCAGAGCGCTTTACATAGCACCAGTTGCGTTACATGAGGACACATTAATTTTTTGTTAGGCATGGGGAGATTACTTGATTTGCCCAGAATCACAGGATGTTCAGCGTCATTGCCGAGACTCGAACCCAGTTCCCCAGATTCGAGGTCGACCGCCCTAGCCGTTAGGCCAACTCCTGTCCCCATGAAACTTATGTTTCATGCTGCATTTATTGCAGATAATTGATTTTTGAAATTCATTGCACTCTATGCTAGTTCCCTATGCCTGGTTTATAATGCATTTCACAGATTTTGAGGCTAATTATATTTTACCTTCTGTAATGCACTTTAATAATTTAATAAGCGTTCATGGTTTTTCACTTTACTTGTGTCAAGAAAGTGTATTTAATTGATTTTGTTACCACATTACCTTATTTAACCTTGAGAATCACCACTCCCGATCCTGCAAAGACGATTTATCTTTTATCTTATCAGATTATAAACAATAGGATCAACAACAAGTCCACTGTGGCAAAATCCCTCAAACTAAATAAATTGATTTGGGACAACAATATATATGGCAGTTACATAGCCCACCAATTGCAACACCGCTAACGCTAATTTATATGATCATATATCCATGCCAACTTCACTACGCTATGATATGGCGACTTGAGAAATAAAAATAAGAATTAACGAGCACAGAAGCACCATTCATTGTAAGAGATGAACTATGAAACTGACTACCCACTCCCTCAAGATAAGAAAGGCCACACTCCTGACAAGAGGAAATGGGTAATACGTGAGTCACTGAATAATGGCCCTAATGTAAAGCAGAGGCTGTTAGAAAAAGATCAATGTTGGGTTTTCAAGTTAATAACAGATAATATCGGATTTAATTATGACATCCCTTGGTCATTACTCAGGAGAAAGATCTAGCTTTTGACATAAGAGATACCATTTGTTAACTCCTCCTAATGGCATGAGCCATGTGCCAGAAGGGTATGTGCGATCTTCTTATACAATACTGACTTTTGCTTTACTATTTCCCCGTAGTTCCCTTCCATGTCCATACCAGGTCCCCGCACTCTATGGGGCCCTGACCAACGATCGCTAGGATAAGCTCTCGTTTGAAGTTGGACATAGTGATGGCATGATTCTCTGATGCATGTTATGTACAGTGTACATAACATACATGGGCTGTGTGTATAGAATTAGTATGCTGTGCCCACCATCACAATGCATGTTGTGTTTCATTATTCAACCATGTGCATTAATCAATTAATCAATTCAATCAGGGGTTTATAAAGTGCTGCTACTCACCCTTGAGGGTCTCAAGGCACTAATAAATAACTACAATATGTGTTTTCATTTAATTGTTGTCTGTCATTTTTAAGTCTTATATCAATCATTGTACAGAAATATGTAAGTTCTAATGTGGACTTCAGCCTCATCTCTCATTTGTGTGCACATTAATGCTTGAGAGGGGCTTGTTCACTAGTTGGTACCTCAGCTCCCGGCCCAATAATACTTAGACTAGGGCAAGACCTTCATCCTGATAAATACTGCAGACCCTACGGGGCTAATCAGGTCAACCAATTTCCTACGATTTTTTGGTTAATTACTCCCTGCGAGTCCTGTTTGCTTGTCAGTCTTATCATGGATGCAAACACTGGCTAATAAAAATTACATTACGGATCATACATAAACAATTTTAATCTACTTATCCCAATCTACTTTCACTCAATCATTTCTTTAGTAAATTACTTTCCACAAGGAGTTAATGTATTGCGTCAACTCGATGGTGAAGCATGGCACCTTGGTGGGGGATTATCCTGAACAAGGTTTATGATTGACTCTAAGAACAGCCTGCTTTTTGCGCCTGCAGACAACTCACTTGCCATGGAACATGATACTTTGCTCACGAGACATTTGTATTGAGAGAACCAGCTACAGGTCACCCAACCTTTCCTTCTTTATTTTTAAAGTGATTATTTTTGAATACACGTTTTAGATCACGGGCATTTACTTCCTAAACAGTTTTACGAATTAACTACCATTAACTACCATTATGGAAATAATCCTAAAATATAGCAACATTAACAAATGTAAACATAGAAAGCATTTGATCTGTCGTTTCTGCTTTTCTGTTGGGTAGGACGCTGTGAGAACCCAATTAACATGTAGTAAATCTACAAATCTAAATAAAAAATCATATTCTTGTTCCATAATAAAAGCCATAATGAATCTGTTAAATATACATGTTATGTTATGATGAATCTCTTGACATGAAGCTCACCATATTTCTTAATCAAACGTCCTGTATTCCAAAATGTAGTTGAATTGCAAGCGTGCCAATTTAGGGGCATATTAGCAAGGGCTGGCGATATAATTATCGCCGCTTTAGCGTCCGTTTTTGGGCGAAAAGCGGCGATAATTATATCGCAATATCATCAAGGACACGCTAGCGCGTGTTTCCTTGATGTAGAGCCCGTTTTTTCACAGCCTCGCCTCGCATCGCTAATGAGATGCAAAGAAGGCGTGGCTGTGAAAACAACACATGTTAATATCGTGAAGGCAGCTTTGCGATATTAACAAGGAGGTGCAGCGAGAAAAAAATCGCTACCTCAGCCTTAACTCAGGAATTTAACGTCTGTTAAATTCCTGACTCAAGGCATACTTTTAATGGGAGATGGATTATGCTGATACGACCACAGGGTTGTATCAGCAATGTTATCGCTGCTTTCAATGGAACATCGCTGGAAAACCAGTGATGTTCCATTGAAAACACCGATATCGCTGAAATATTATCGCCATAGCGCTATGCGTTGTAAATATAGAGTTATCATGGCGATAATATTCAGCGATAGCCAGCGATAATGTTTCTATCGCTATGTACGGCCAGCGATAATTATCGCTGGCCGTTGATAATATGCCCCTTAGTGTTTTAGAAAACACTTTTTATTTCTTCATGGAAAACCAGTGGTGCTTGAACAATTTTCTGACTGGGGGTGCTGGCCATGCGCATCGTCTCCTTAAAATTATAGGGCTTCTAAAAAAATCCTGTTATTACTGAACCGACCTCTGAGCAACAAAAAAAAGCTTTAAGTGGGGAGTGTGTGTTTCTGGGACGAAATGGGGTGGAGGAGATGGTAGTCCAAGATCTTTTTGTAAAAATATCGCTTAATGGTGTGTTATGATACAATTTTCATAAACTTAGGAACAGATTGTGTCAATCTTTACTTAAAAAAGGAGATATTTACGTAACGTGCGTGATGGTCATGCTCCTGTAAAAGCAGGATCGCCAGACCTGCCCTAGTCCTCCTGCATAAATAAGGAGGTCAGTCCTTTAGTGTGTGTACACATATGTTCGGAGGATGGACTGACTAGCCTTACAATACCTCCTGTTCCTGATGTGTGTAGATATTTACATCAGAATTGGATAAAATAGGCATGGTTGTAGCTGTGCATGCACACAAGAGGTAAAGATAACTGTGTTTTGTATTGTTTTTCCTCCAGACTTCAAAACTATAGCCACATTCACAATAAAAGATTCAAATGAAAACAAGGCTCATATTGAATGTTTGTAAACTTTAAAAAGAAGCTATTTTTTTACATTGGTGCTTTCCATGTGCCTCATTCTTCATACAACCCGATCTCAAGAGCTACAAAACTTTGTTAGCAAATGTCATCTCTTTGAAGCCACTTAATATAAACGTACATATTCATGACACTCAAATATGCAGTGGTATGCTAAAAGTTGTCCTCTGTGCAATTTTGTAATTACCATTGACCTCTCACTTCATTGAAACAAAGAGCTTATGCTCTATGACATGAAAATTGATCAAAAGGCCTCAAGCTCCAGTGGCAGGTGGTCTTGGATGTCCCTTCGGTGATGTCCCCTCACCCAGCTGGGAGACTGTCAGGCCTTAGCTTACAGCTCTGGTCATAGGTAGAAGGGTTGCAGAGCTTACCCTCTTCAGAAAGCCTGTGTGAATGCTTGACAGTTGACAAATGTGGGGGCCTTGAGCTCCCCTTCTTATTGTCCATTTCCAGACACCAAATGTATTTTAGGGTCTGAGTCTTTGAGGTCTGTGTGAGGTTTGAAGTGCCCTCTCCTCTCCTCTGCTGTGCCCTTATTCCAGAAAGCAGTCTGTCACAGCAGGAGCAACTCCAAATCTGATAACTCCACAATGCAGGCCATCGGAATGACTAGAGGTTCACACCTAGATGCCAGCCAGAATAATATGTGTATCAAAAGGTTACCCCAGGGCCTCAGCCTTACTCCTTAAGATGCCCTATCTGACACATCTCCTTCCTGAGATGTGCCCAGGTCCATTTCCAGTGACCTCTCTCTGAATCCAATAACACCCTTCGAAGTGTGCTGAAGATCTTGGCTGCCCTTCGTCCAGCGTGTATCCCACCCCGCTCACAGGAATGCAGCAGTTGACAAATCTGTCTGGGGGGATGCCTCTGTCTCATTCTCCTCCAGTCACCCCTGCACCTCTGAAATGGAAACCAGAATCTTCCATGTACTGCACCATTCACAGGCACACATACACCCAGCACATGAATACAACACACATACACTGCACAGCACTGCATACTAACTTGATGTAGGCCAAGGTGAGTTAAGCACACAACAGCAGATCTTCCATGAGTGAGCCAGAAGGCCTCACTTCAGTGACACAGGTTCAAAGCCCTGTTCACTTCTATTGATCACCAAACAGTATGGTGCCTCTACCGCTCTCATGCTGCTTACACTTTTACCACTATGAGGGTGGAGCTTTTAGGGCCCCTCTTGGCCACCAAGACTACAATCCATGAGACAGGGCTATGTCATGGTGCACACGCATGTTCCGTATTCGCCCATGACAACAGAAATTCAGCACCAGGGATCCAGACATCATTACAGCTGGGGCGTTCAGGGCAGGGTTATACGTCCGTCACCATACGAGAGCCTTTGCCATTCCAACAGTGCAATTCATTAGTAAATGTCTCTTTGTTTGTGCCTGCTTCCATTTGACATAGTTTCACACAAAACTAAATGATTCAATTTAGCAGATTTGGCTTTGTTTGAAAACATATGAATGTTTGCATGGTCCCACACTATTCTGTGCCCTTTGCATAGATAATATAGACTGGTGATGCACTCCCATCGAAATTTGTAGCAAAATAGTTTGATATTGCTGCAATTTGAGCTGCTTTATGCTTTTCTCCATGTAAGCGCCTATGCAAATGTATAGTAAATCCAGATTCAATATCCATGTTGTTCTCTATTTTCCCTCCCACCTCAAAGTATATTGTTGCACATTTTTATGGTTATGAATAGTGTGTCCCGAGGATGCAAAATACATGCACTTAAGCTTGTAAATGTTAATATTTTTGGAAATGTGTTTTGAGGCTATAGATGAGTGGTTTAGCAGGGGTGCTATTGGCCCTGATGCAAGGAAGGAAAATAACCCATATGACATTTAGTTGGATAGTGACAAACAGCCGCAACTACAGTAGAATGTACCTCTGAGACACCTACGCCACATAGCCACTGCACCTTTTATAATAATGATAGCTGTGAAGCAGCTATAGAAAACATATTTATGACGTTAAAATTAATTCTGGGATTAGCTCAATAAAATGTATTGAGATTTGGGATATCTTTAACTTTTGACATTAACATGGCAAAAACCTATTCATGATTCAGATAGCCAAATTAATGTTCAACTACCGTGGACGTTACCATATATCAATAAGGAATAAGTATTCTCCCTCTATTAAAGGGGGTATTGTCTTGGTGCAAACTGTTCCACATTAGAACATTTTCTACAGGATATATCTGATGATATGGTCACCTCATTCGCTTTCTTTAGTCTTTTCAAGGATACAATCCACTGTGTGCAAAATTGGACTCAAAAGTAAGTGTCAAACAATTGACTATCATGGGTCTAGGATGGTTGTCTGAACTGCTGTCTAAATGTTCTTTAATTTCCCAGATGGAAGTTTAGCAACAAAGCAATATATTTGCAAAGTGCCAGTGAGTACTGTTTTGTAAACAAACATTATTAACAGCTGCTGCTTCGAAACAGTTTAACAAAAGCTAATGCAAACATGCGACTGATAAAATATTTTATTTGAACCACACAAACGTTCTTAAAGAATGCAACCACTGTTTTTAGATTTAAATGATAAACCTTTATTCTGAATATACTGTTTTTGCACAAGAAATCACAACATTTTCTACAATTATAAACATTTTAATAGCATATTGTATAAATTTTTACAAATTTTTTTCAGTCTTCTTGAGATCAATAAAATTGTCGAACAAATACAATAAAAGGGAAATAAAGACCCATTGGCCAATTTCCTATTCATGGGTCTTCTGCGTGAGAACACTGAGCTATCCATCCGAAATTGCTCTGCCTTGTGAGCCCAGCACTCCAAAACTAAAATACATTTTTGCAGGTTATATCAGAAATTTAGAAGGCATCTACACAAAACAGTATCCCTTTTGCTTATGTGAGCCTAGTGAGATATTGTTTACGTTAAGAGATTCCCAGCTTCAATTAACAGTAATGCATATCCCATGGTTGATAATGGAGGAAAATTTTTGTTTCCAAGCTGAAAATGTCCTCATAATCCTGAATACCCATTGTCTAGAACCTGTGGCATTCCTTTGGAAAGTATACATTCATAATCTAATCAGTGTATTCACCATTATATAACAATATGACAATAATAATATAAACATTTTTATAGGAGACAAAAATAAGGTTTATTTTTGTACATACATATGCCAAATATTCTGTAAAATTATCTTACAATAACAATGTGCAGCACAACAGTTGGTTAAATACTAAAAGTAAAAAATGGAGGTCTGTTAGCTATTTATTTTAGAAGAGGGAGATTAAGATGATAAGTGTGATTAGCATATCAAAGAATAGGTTCATGTTCCAATTCTTTCCATGGTACGCCTTAACTGTAAACAGTTGGTTTGACATCAAAAACTCATTTGGACTCAAGTTTCCATTTTTTGACTTCAGCTAGAATGACTAAAATTAATTTGTTTCCTCTTATCCCACGAGAGGATAAATCCAGATTGTTGCTAACTAAAAGTTATCAAAAACAATTGCAGGCTATAATTTAGTATTTGTCTGACTATTGAGCAGTGGGGCCCTGTGTAATTAAGAGCTCATCCACGTACATGGTTCTTAGTCACCCCATTCTCTTAAAACCTTCTATGCTGTTTAGCAAGTGAACATTCCACTAATGTTACTACAAGTCTATTTTGATTAATATGATAGTATAAAGCTGTCAATGTACACAATCGGTTAGTCAGGGAGAATGGTAGATGGTTAGTTAACAGAAATTTGAGAACTATCAGACAAAAGTAACCCCTAGGTTATCAAGGCCACTTAAAAGGGATACTGCTTCTTTCAACCCATTAAGGCCAGTTGCAATGTAAATAAAAGGAAAGATTGTAGGAAACCTTACACATGGAGGCAACACTGTATTTGTCCAGTTAAGCACAAACACATTAAGAACCTGAAAACATTCACATCTAAATATTAAACATATAAGACAGAATAGATGTTCAGTGAGACCTGCGAAAAATGACATGCTAAAGAACTATACAAATGTGGACCACTTTTTCAGTTTTGGCAGTAATGCTGGTTGTTAAAATTAAACAGGAACACAGTATTACATTCATACAAAATAGATATTAAGCACCCTAGGGTGCTTCACTTGTTAGATCACTGCAGTGACTAGAAATTCATGAGTATTTTTAGCACAGCAAGAAATTGGAAAATGAGAAATACATATATAAATTTTCTACAAAAGTGAGCCACACATTTTAATTTGATTTGTACATGTATACCTCGTGGAATCTACAAATATCTTTACTGCAGGAAACAATTGTTTGTTTTCAGACAGAGCCCATGCTAATGTTCTATTTGAATGGACTAGAGTAGATAGATTAATTTCTGTATACTGAACCAGAGATCCTGGGAAATAGTTGTTCCATTGTTGCAACTTCTAGCTAATTGACTGATAACCAGATTATGTATGAGTGCTTTCTATAGCCTTGTATTAATAAAATGAGTAACCTTTACAAGATTATTTTTTGTTTCTTCTCTACAAAAATTTGTTGTGGTGTCATATCCTGAAGAACTGCGCTGGCTCACCGCACAGCTGTGTGCCTGTTTTCTTGCATTTGAGATATTTCAAGTTCGCACATATAACTTGAAAATAGTCTGGGTTTGCATGAACTTTAGACAGCATAAGTCAGAAATAGAGAGGTCAATCCTTGCTCACTATTTCCGACTTGTGCTGTCTGCATTTCATGCATTACTTTGTAGAAATTCCAAGCTATATGTATTAACTTTAGATACCTCAAATGCAAAAAAACAGGTCCCGGCTCAGTGCTCTGCCAATGTAGCTCTTCATGATACAGCCCATAGAACGTACACGTAAAAATGTATCATGTGAGAGCGTGGACATTAAAGATTATTTGTTATCAAGGGTGGTCATTATGGGTTCCAATATTTTGTCTCAAATAGCACTCAATAAAATGTTATAATAAAATTGTAAATTATGAAATATTTTCCTTTATTTCAAATTGTTTTTCCACAAAAGATTTTTCTTTCTATCAGGAGAACAAATTAGACTATTCCCCAATGGTCAATAAGCACAAATTAGAAAAAAGGTAATTGCCAAAACAAAGGTAAATGAAAAGCAAGCAATCTGTTTGTCTTTAAAAATGAGTGAATCATTGTATTCTATAGAACTGTTTTAATAACAGCCCCAACAAAAGGCACTTAGAATAACTTATAGAATGAGAGGATCTGGAAGAGGAACTATTCCAGAATACAATATCACAAAAAGTAAGGCTCGCATAGTAAGGGTCTTTCACTAAAGACATGTAGCATGAAATAGAGGTTGGGCCAGGAGTTTTAAATTGTCTAAATCTGTGTGCTAGGCAGCTCAAAGTAACATTCTCATTCATGTCACATTTAAGACATGATAATTGTCTGATGGATTCAATGGCAGCAACTGGCTGTTGAGTTTATAAACTTCCTGTGTTAAAAAGAAATGTGGACATTACCTTTTTTGTAGAGGATTTAGAACTGGAAAAATAAAATGATGTGGTGCATGAAAGAGTAATAGACGAAAAGGAAAAACATGATGAAAAGAAAACAGAGTGAAACAAAAGGACATCAACTGCAAGAGAGGGCTGCTTTCAAAAGAAACACTTAAAAGGAGGAGCGCAGAATGAAAATCATTAAACAGACTTTATATTCTGAATGAGTAAACTATATGTTTTTATTTGTTTATTTATCATTTAGGTAGTAGGGAGACAGGTAATGTAGAACAGCCTCATTTTGGAAAGAAGAGAAAAGAGGGATAGGGTTAGAGGTAAAATTGCCTAGGGATGTTAAATTGAATTAAAATCACAAGTGATGCCACAACCTATAGGAAAGGACTAAGAGGACGGAGGTTGCTTATAACGTATGGTGTGAGACAAGTATAAGGGGTAAAAAGTCTACCAGTAAACAAGATATGTAAGTATACAGTAACATTGATGTTTAGTCATCAAAAATATGTGATATTGAAGAACCAGGCACTGGTTGCCGTCCAGTAGCTTTCCATCAGTACTAGGAAGAACAGACAGAAGTGTACAACTAATTAAAAATGACTGCTATAAAAATCCAATTGTTTGTGAACTACAAGACTCAATGGACTGTAAGCCTTAACTGTCAATTGGTCATAAGTATTTAATTGTGTACTATAAATGTAATGAAAACACTCTTGCACCATTTGTGAGACATTGTTTGCTTTTCATTTATTTTGCTTAGGCAAGGTGAACTACTATGCCATAATAGATTGACTTTCTAAACCTATCATTTTAATAAATAATTACAACATAGTTATTTCATTTAACGATATGTTAAAAATTCAGTGAGAAATATGTTTGATCTAGTATGAAACATATGAGAAATACAGGATCATTTACACTATTCACAGTAGTATGAAGCAAAGAAACGTCATTGGCTACATATTGTTTAGATCCTTATTGGATCTCATGTGTATGATAAGAAACAAGGCTAGCTGTACTGTCTGATCTGCCATTGTACAGTCAGTGAGCACATGACCAGGAAAAAAGAACAGAAGCCAAGCTATGATTTCTGAAGTCGGACACCCAAAAGGGGCCTATTGCACTTTATGAAAGGAGCCAGTTTTAAGGCTAGATTTGGGACACAAAGGGGCCGATTCCGATTTCGGCCGGAAGGGCACCGAACAATGGTCGGAGCCCTTCCGACCGAATCGGAACGTGCCGCTCGGATTCCTTTCCGACCGAGCCATTCCGATGGGCTCGGTCGGAAAAGAATCCGACTCGGATTTCCGGATGGCTCACGACGGGTTCGGAGAGCCCGTCAGCCATCCGGAAATCCCTCTGTACTCCCCCGGCTGCCTCTTTGCGACCGAGAGAGTACGATGGCAGTTTTCACTGCCTTTTCGTGCCGGTCTTTCCGGCACGAAAAGGCAGTCGGTCACTGTCTTTGGGGGCCCCCAGTGGGACCCCCATGGAGTGCAAGGTCGCCGAATGGCGGCCTGGAGGCACCTATGGTGCCCTCTGTTGAACCCTGCACTCGTGGCAGGCACCTTGGGGTGCCGGCCACAGGGTGCAGGGTTGAACTGCACCCCTGCTTTCTCCAATGCCAGCATGCATTCCGTCCGGAATGCATGCTCCCATTGTGGGAGATACGAGTGCGACCGAACAGGGTTCGGTCGCATCGCATCTGCCTGGGCCGTAACCGACGACAGCAGGTCGGTCGGTTACGGCTCCGGAACGATGTCGGACGGACCTGAGTCCGTCCGACATCGGAATCGGCCCCATAGTTGTTTTATGGATATTCAGTCCCTCATCTCCACACACCAAAGTAATGCCATTCAACCAATTGGGATACCTCTAGTTTGATTACCACTCTGATTATATGTAATGCAATTCAAGCAAGTTTGCACAAAATAATTGAGGAAATATACTTACTAATATAGTGGGGGAGCAGGGAGAGGTAGATAATGCATAAGTGACTAGAGAGGCTTATATTTATATGTTGACTGCACATCACAATTAGAATGGGATACTCAGAACTGAATTGCAAGTACATACATACTTGTGCAGTTAAAGATCTTCATCACCCATACCAATCTAAAGTACCATCGCATGGTAGTGTTAAATTTATAGTTTCTCAAATTACCACATATACTTAAAGGCAGTTGAGACAGATCACAATACAGAGTAGTAGAACGCACAACTGAGTTTCTTTTTTACCTATGCATTTGTAACCCTTAATTGAAAAACCTGTACAAGTTTAACCATGGGTTAAAAAAGCATGTTTGTTGGCAGTCAGTAGATACAGCTACACAGATTATCTAGGCCATCATGCCATTGTTTTCACTATATTTCCATGTTACAGCCATGCATACCCATTGTTGTGTACATATCAAGATTTTACATGTTGCAAACAACTAGTGAACAATATGCTACCATATAAGCATTTGCATATTGGAGCTGCTTGAAAAAGAGGTTATAGCCAAAGTTCCATAAATGTAGGCTTTGGTTCTCAGTAATACTGCCTTTTTTATTTACCAATCTTTATGGACGAAAAGACCCATTGTTTGTCTCGTACTATTATTCACTCCAATATATTCTATTGCACTAGTTTGATTACAAACAATAATTTTTTCACCATACAGTGTCAACATGCATTCATAAATCTTCACAAAGGCCCTTATTTGTCCTGATTTTGTAAAGGAGCAAACAAACTGCAAATTTAGCAAATGTAGTCATTTTATATTTTCTAGCAGCAACAAAATCATCTGTATATTGTAAAGGGGTTTCTTTTAATTTTGAAAGACATTGCTGCACTTGTTAAGTTTCTCATTTGAGAAATGTCTTCCTTCCAACATTATTTTAATTCATTGGATCGTATATACTTTTATAATCTTAAAACAACTGCACACACAAGCATTCCGCATGAGACAAGGCTAAACTGTAAAAATAAAATTTCCATAATAGTCCTTTTCAACACAAAAATAGGGGAAGTCAACTATTTTTGGGCTTTACATTGCACAGTATATTCAGAGCATTGTTTAACAAGATAAGCTGATTGAATCGCATCATTTTGCAACTCTTTGTTTCTGCACACAACAAAAGCTTCACCCAGATAACATATGGATATACTATACTCTACAGTCAAATCAACAGAACACACTTTTAAAAAGAGAAAATAGCAGCAGCAGCATGCAAAATACTCTTGGTAAGTCAAGTCATATAGCCACAAAAATACATTTTATTTTTATTCACATATTCTTAAAAGATTTGGCTAGCATTACTGCATGTAACCACACTGCAGCGATGGGGGTGGCATCAGGTCAGACAGTTTTTTTTACAAAGGAACCAACTTTCATTTAGAGCGTAAGTTCCTTAAATCAGTAATCACTCAAGCACCTATAAAGTATAAACACAATTTTATCTGATCATGTTTTTGAATAGATAGGAGCTGCAGAAACCTGTCTGGCCACCCGTTTAATTTCATTTGGCTGATTAAGCCACTGATCATAAGGCATTTTAGTCATGGTGAAGTTATGTAGAAGACTAGCCAATATTTACACTTGATCACAAGTTTGATATTTTTGACAAACTGAAGTAGTCTGCATTTTTCAATATACCACCACATTTAAAGCATGAAAACTATTTGATGCAGTGCGACTAATCCAACATAATGCAGTTTCTACTGATGGACACATAAAAGAATGTGGTATAGCCACAACCAAATCTTAAATTCAAAATAAATAAGACAAATCATACAGAGGCCATCATAAGGGGAGCCCTTTTACATGAATTAGTTGAAGATGCAACACAATTATCTCAAAATATTAATTGAAGTAAACATAATATTGTGTTCTGATGGCATATTTTAGATTATGCAGCATTCACAAACGTTGTCTTTAGAGTGTCTGTCCATCTAGCAGGCAGCCGCTGTGGGTGCCTTTACGAGTTTTTCGTCCAGTCATATCACATTGTGGGCAGTATCATTCAGCTACAGTCTTAAACTACTGGCCCTTCATTCACACATCCAGCACTAATATTTTGGCAAGGTCTTGAGAAGAGCTATGCAAATTTTGGTATTTTCAAGGTCATAATGGGCAAATTCTGCTGCCAGATAAGAGCCAAAGTAGGACAAGTTGGATTCCTATCACAGACCACCATGATGGGTTTAGACCAGAGACTCCTCCACAGTCAGTGTCATCTTCCTGTTGATGAAAAAAACAACTGGTTAACAACACATTTTTAGCTGCCGGATGTAGAATATATTTAGCCATCACATGTTTTTAACAATTATTTAGAGTTATTTTTATGGTGTTCATCCTCCAATTGAGCATGAAAGCATGTTGTATAGCAGTTAGATAATGATGATCTCTCCTTAAACTATTTGATCACAATTGTAATTGCATATAGAAAACACAGTTTGGAAAAACATTAAGGATCTTAAGACAGCAGCAGATAAAACACAATTCTGAAATTGAACAAATTGTTATCACCCAATGTTTTAACCTTTGTATTTTTAAGTTGCAAAGTAAACAATATGAAATTTGGAACTATGTTAATATATACAAGCATTTCCTAAAAGAGATCAGATTTTAAACTCAAAAAATATGTAACACGTCTGTTACTCAGTAGTTTTCCAAGGAAAGAATGCTGGTTAAGCACTTAAAAGATTATTGTAATAGTAAAAAGATATTTAAGTGGCCTGTTGTTGATCTTCTACATTAAAATGAGTTGTGTGTGCTTCCTCTACCTGCAACCTTATATTCTAACCAATCAATGAATATTATGAGAACCTGTTAGAGCCATTAGATTTCAATACACATGCATAATTCTGTAAAATATGAAAATCATTGAAAGTACTTTTATACTACAATTATGTTTAGATTACTTAACCAGGATATGCTTTACGGTATCATTGCTTTTAAATACCATAATTGAGAGAGAGAGCAACATCAAAATGTAAATATACATTTGTCCTGTTGCTACAGGAATACATTAAAGCTTTATGCAGTGCAGTCACTGTAGAGTGACTGCACATACATTTATTTTCAGTTCAGTATTCATGGGAAAGTGAATTTGACAGTGTAAACACAAGGGATATTCAAAGCCATAATACTTTATCAGGACATGTGCATTATTTCTAATTATTACATTGATAAAATATCTTGTTCCACAAAAGATAAGTATTGACAAGTGTAGGAAAAGGACTCTTTTTGCATGTTCGCCATATTTTGTTTTGACTGATGCTGCTTTTTTTTATTCTCTGTACTGGAACTCTGCTAATTAGGCCTCCGTGTATTAGCTCTGACCCCTAAAACATGTTGAAATTAGCTAGACTCCAAATTAGCATATTTAGCTTACCTCTAACTCCCTAATATATTGTACCAAGTGTAGCTAGGACCAGTAAGTTAAATGCCACTAGTGGACTACAGCACATATTGTACCCTCACTGAAGTGACGAAGCAAAACATAATTGCAGGCCTACAACCAGTAACTTGGTTATGCAGGCTTAAGCTGCAAATCTGACCTGACAAAATAACCCTTTTTGACTGGCCAAACCCTGCTCTTACATATTGATAGGTCACGCCTAAGTGGGCCTTAAATGACCATAAGCCAGGGTGTATGATATAAAAAAGTAGGACATGTAAAACTTTAATGTTAAACATGTCCTTACAGTGAAAAAGCTAAAAGTTGCAGCAGGGTTAGTTGTTCTTCAGGAAGGCATTAGGATACTTTATTGAAGTTACTAAAGTTATCTCCACCTAGGAACTTTTTAAAATATTTATTACAGATGCAATTCATTGGTAAAGTTGGATTTGTAACACATATTTTACAAAATGTACTTTTAAAAAGTTGTCTTTAACCTGCCTAAAGCCTCTAGAAGCCTTTTTTTCTGAGCTTCCAACTGTCACCCAGGAGCTGAATAGCTCCTTGATGAGGTGTTTATTGGCTCCCAGAGCTGTGAAAAAAGCCTTGGGTGTGGGGAGAAGTTGACCTTTTCCTACAGGATGGCCTTAGGGCTGTGCCTATTCCCTTGCATATTTTCAAAGGATGCCTGCACTGTCACAGGCAGATGTAGCTCACACCTAGTCCTGCTCCCTCTATTGTCCTTCTAGACAGCCAAGCACCTCTACCAGTAGCAGAGGAGCTGCCCCAGACCATAGAGGAGGGTTTGCTCATTTCCATGGCCACAGTACTAGGGTGGGCAGTGGAGGTCTGCCCAAGGGAGGCAGTGTTCTGCCATACTGGATTTTATTAGAGAGAGGCACACTCTTGGTTGTTTGCAGTAGGGCACACAGGAACTGCTGCAAAAATGGGGAGGGCTATCCCTGGGAACTTTTTCCTATTGGTCAGGGAGAGGGCATGAGTTACTCCCACCTATAGACTAGTGCCAGGTATAAACGTGGTACTCCTGGGCACCTTCTTCAGAACACTATTGGACCTGTGAAACAGAGAAGGACTGCACTGCTATTATGACATGTGAGGAGACCCCTAAGGGCTGGGCCTACTCTCACTTGTACCAGGACAAAGAAGTTGCCTCGAAGGATGAATTGGCTGACCTCCTGTTAAGCTACAGGAACACTAAAGCTGTAAGAAGCTCAATTTCCTGAAGGAGCCCGAATAACCAGTTTCAACTGGACCTGCACTGAACCTTGCTGGTGGCTTCTGTGGAGTAAGTCCTGCCCCCACAAGTGCTGTTCATGAGGTCCTGGAGCCCTTGATTGGTGCCAGAGTGAACTCCTGCTACCTAACTCTAGCACCTTGGACTTAGAAACTTTTTCCAGGAATCCAGGGTTTTTATCTGGAGAACCATGAGAATACCTAGACCAGCCTGCCAAGTCAACCCACCAAGGATGCCTCACTGATGGGCCTGATTTCACCACACTTCTGCTATATTCTTCTCCAAGCAGCAAATATTATTCTGCGAGCTGACACCAACTGGCATCCAATGGTGATAAACACTCTCCAGCTACAGCCTGCAGCCCTGCCCCGCTGAAAGAATCAGTCTTCCAGAAAAGAATCTAAGTCCAAACGTAGAAATCTTCACTGGACCTGAAGCCGAGCAGCATCTGATAGACGTTGAAGACTCCTGGACAACAACTCTGCACATTTCCCGCTTAAGCCTTTCCCACCTTTGTTGCCTGATTCACAGATACCTTGTCATTTGGCACCCCATCGTCGATAACCCCATCATCAGATTCAGCCTGCTGCATTGCCCCCCTGATGAATCTACCTTCTTAGAAATTTTCTAAATTTCTAAGAACGGATATTAATTCTTTGATCATGACCAACCTGGTCTTTGTATCCGAAGAACGCTCCATTGCGGTTCGCTTTAAAACTTACATTTGTCCCGGTTTAGTGCGACCAGTTGCTGGCAGTTGGCGCTTTGTGTTTCTTTTGTACTATTTGTATTAAAAAATTTAAAAAATTCATATCTCTGGCATCCCTTGTTGGATTTTTGTTGTCTTGGTGTGATTATATTTATTAAAATACTCTCTCTTTGTACACATTGGAGATGGATTTTTATTGTGTTGTGTTTAAGACTGTTTTGGTACTTCTAAATGCTTTACACATTTTCTTACGTTTAGCCTGTCTGCTCTGTGCCATAGTTACCAGGGGTTGGGCTCAGATTGAAATTACTGAAACCTTCACTGGACCTAACAATAATAGTGGCATTATTACTTGTAGTGGGCTACCCTCCACCCCAACTAGTAATCCACTTTCTCACAACCACTAACTCACATGATCACTTTAAAAGATAGTTACAATGAAATAAGCGAGGGCAAGAGCTATCCGGATAGATGAGAAAAAGTGCTCCACCCTGCACCAGCTTGTGTCAGCGGCCCAATTATGAAGCATGCCCTTATATAGTGGGTGAGGGCAGTCTTAAAAAACCCATTGGGCTTTTTCTAATAGTTTTTATTGTTTATTAGTATTTGCTTTCATACATATTTTACACTTATCTGGATAGTATACTTTTTCAGCTATCTTTAATAAGCAGCTGATTTCTGTCCTTCTCTTCTCTTGAGGTCTGCATTTCACAAAATACAGTTCTTTGTAAAACATCCAGTCTTGCAAAATGGGATTTGAAATGTTATAGAGAACCAATGTGTATCACAGGCAATGTGCAGAATGTACTCAAAATGTATAATCTCTTAAAATAAGCTGGCAGCTACATTCTGGAGTTTAATTAGCAATACAAGTTAAGTCTCTGCAAAGAGAGCATGATTATTTCCACACCAAAGATGTTTCTAATCAACCTCCTAATATATTGTAAAGGGTCATACATTAAAACATATATGTAAAAATAATTGCAATTATAAAGTGGAACATATATCAGGAAGCTATGAAATGTACCCCTAATTACATGGCATGGGTTCAAATGACTTAATTTAATGCAACTTAGAAAAACAATGTTTTTATGAAATTACCACACTTCCTGCATGGATATTTAACACACAAGAATTCTTCTGATTATTAGAAAAAAACATCTCTTTTATATCGTATGGTAATATGATAGCAAATTTTTACCAAAATAATAAATCAGCTATTGCCATGAATCCTCTGATAAATGTTGAACAATGATTAAACCTGATCATTAGTGAATCCTCAATTTGATACTAAAAGTGTCCGTGTTAGTGCTATCATTCTCAGTCCATACGTAGGAGCCTAAGGCGGACTGAAAATCTTTTTTCCATCTGAAATGTTATCAGTGCAATAGGTGATCATCTTTACAAGTCAATTAAGTTTTTCATCTGAAACGCTTTGTAATGCAGACATGTAAAATCAAATCTGACTTTTTTTTTGGCCTACTTTCGTCCTCCATAGATAACTACTATTTGCTCACGTAGTGTGAGTATAGCAAACATCCAGCTCCCCAAGAGGTCAGCAAACCCAACCCTAATCCATTCCTAAATAGCACCCAAGAGTTTTATAATGTAATGTGTTACCTTCGTTCATCATCGAGACATGGGAAATTGAAAATGATTGTATAAAGTGGCACATTATCAGAGAACTGCTTTGCTGAAGGTAAAAAGTCTAACTAGTCAATGACAGACCAGAAATTTATCAACAAGTTTACTATGATGGGAATAATATCTAATACCATGCAAACTGCTCTTGCAAAGAAATGCACTATTATTTCATTGTGTGAAGGCTCAGAACATTGTCTAGCGTAAAGCAAACAAACGCTGAACACATTGTGTGCATCCAAATCACGGTAGAAGTAATATAACAATATTAATTTTTATATAAATTAAAATAGTTGTAATATAATATTTGCATTGTAAGGTCCATTTTACTATAAAAACAGGAGAGCATGAGCCTCTACGACATGGATCGCAATGAGAATCTATCTTGAGTCGACACACAAACAGCATTTGTGTGATGTTAACTTTTAATGAAATGCTTAATATTGCCATATTACATACTGTAAAGAGTGTGCTATTTTGCACTATTTTGTTGTGGCGGTCAGTGTTTTTTCCTTTGCAGCAATGATCACTGGCAATCAATCACAAAGCTTTTTTCATCCTTATCTGCACCAGTGCAGATTTTGAAAAAGCAATCTTTGCCAATATGTTAATTCTGAAATGGTATATATGAGTGTGCAATACGGGATATGAGTGTGCAAATTTACCTGTGCCATTGCATCATGTGCACATACACATTTTGTGCTCAGGGCTACGCTAGGAGGTTTGAAAGGCACAGATTCCAGTATCACTCTGATTCATAAGAATGCCCTATAATCTGGCCTGTTGCACCTCACTTTCCCCTGCGGCAAAATAGAACAGATGAAGCAGTACACCAGCACATGTGTAATTAAGGTAGGGGACATATATTTCTCCTGTGTGTACAATTGCATTAGATTTGGAGTAGAGATTAACATTCTTATCCCTTACAGGTGGGTGGAAGTAAGAATACGCATCTATTCCATGATATTTAAGGACCCCTAAAAGCCCATACATATTAGAGCAATCCGATCTGTCACACTTATATGAGGGCATGAGTCATGAGGCAACAGCAGACTCCACTAGCATCTTGGGACCCAATGCATGACAGACCAGTGAGACACAACTGCTGTTTTGTTCAGCTTAGAGCAAAGCTTATGCACTTTTTCCAAATCATCATAGCACTTTAGAAATCATAAATGTAACTACTCTGGGAATTAAACTAGCTCAGTAATTCCTTCAAACAAAAAATGAATCTAATGTAAATACAATTCAT
Organism: Calotriton arnoldi; assembly: GCA_963921515.1. NCBI lineage: Eukaryota > Metazoa > Chordata > Amphibia > Caudata > Salamandridae > Calotriton > Calotriton arnoldi. Next base: position 675,516 of record CAWUFW010000425.1, on the reverse strand, counting down.
GGCTATTCAATTGAAAATGTGGTTGTCAGAAAAAAACAGAATCTATAAATAATTATTTATTATACAAACAAATATAAATATGTTTTAGCATGGATTTATTTATTTGTCTTGTTAAGCACCCGAATCACCCCCGAAGGGGGATCTCCGCGCTACGGGAGTGCTACAGAGTCACAAGGGGGTTCAGAAGAGTGGATGGCCCAAAATGTGATGCCTGGCGGAAATAAGTTGAATAATCTCACAGCAGATGAAACAGAAACATGATTTATGATTGAAAGCACTGTACACAATACTCCTTGAATATAATAAATCAGACCACACCAGACAGATAGCCAAGTCAACATGAGCAAACAGATGAATACAAAGAACAGCATTTTCAACATGTGCCTGACAAATCCAATCCAGCGACAGAGATGAGTTATTCAATTTGCAATTAGAAATGGCATTATATGAACAACTAGCACATTGGGGCCAATTACAATATCGGGCGGTCAGACTGCCAACCGCTGTTGCGGCGGTCAGGAGACCGCTCGACATATAGTCGGTGGTCCAACATGCCAATTACGATCTGACTGCCGTGGTGGCGGTCGGAAAGTGCTTTTTTCCACTGTGGCCCAGGAAAAGAACCTCAGCACAAGTCGTACTGGAAAATAGCACTTTGTGCACATCCATGCACTGTGTGCCAGGCACCATGTGGTGCCTGGCACACAGTGCATGAATGTATGGGGGGCACTACATGCACCCCCACGGCCACTTTACAGTTGCCCAAAGGGTACGGGGGCCCTGCTTAGGGCCCCTGAAGTCTGTTTCTAACACTCTTTTCATGGGGGTCAGACTGCCATGAAATGGCTGTCAGAAAGGGACATCGGAATCCCTATAGCCGTGCCGGCACAGGCACTGCCTCCATGTAAGGTATACGATTCCAGCTGCCGCCACAACTGGATCCTAGATCCTATCGGAGGCAGCAGTCTTTCCCCTCGACTTCTGTGGTCCGACCGTCTGCATTAAAATTATGAGGCAGAAGGACCAATGTCCTGTCTGTGGGGCATACTGCCACTGAAGGCCTGTTGATAGCGGTCCACCAGACAATAGTTTGTTAGAAACTATAAGGATTCACAGTGTGAGGTAGATGCATCGTTTCTGTGCATGTAAAATGAATTGCTTGCAAAGTACTAGGGATGTACATGTGCTGCCAATGTTATACCTAAATAAAGGGTTGGGCCACTCAACAATCAAATCACATTTTACAGGAGGATATAGGACTTTTGTATTTAACTTACTAAGTTAACACCCTACAAAAATATTGAAAGCAGAGCAAAGGTGAAAGTTTTGATGAATTTTTCGGAAAGGATACAATACACATAAATAACAATAGTCACATAGATATCAAATAAACAAAGCCAACTACCACAATCCTAAAATAGGACAAATAAATACACAAGCCAACTGAACATGAAACGAACTATATTATCCTCCAGATATAAACTAAAGCACCAGAAATATTTGAGGAATAAACATTTCACCAATCTGAAGACTAACATAAAATGCAAGATCATTGGGAGAGTGCACATTAGAGCTATGCACACCATATTTCCCATAATTTGGTAAACATAGTTAGGACAGCCTATTTTAAAGGTGAAGCACAAGTAAAAGAGGCTCAAGTAAGAATGATGAAATGGTAACTTCAGAGGCAAAATCCTGAAGGCCCTTATCATATAATGCTGGAAGGCTTCAACAGAAGATAAACTTGAGTTACTTAGAATGAAATGGTTGTCTGTCAAAAATAAAACATTATGGCCCTGTTTCATGTATATCAATGTAAAAGTACAGATATTCCTCCACCTGAACATAATTTTACATTTATTTCTGGTTATCAAAGTTGCTGGTAGTAGTCCTAGAAAGCTATGCCAGGCACAGGTTTCCAGGAGTGCTACTAGGAATGGCAGGTGATATGTCTCACTACATCCTATTCCTGTTGTGTGAAGTTATCTATAACCGAGATGTCCACACAGGGGGAATGTGCCCTCCTTGGACAAATGAACATATATTCTTAAATCTGTGGGGAAAATATTGCTCCCTATAAAGAAAGCCATTATCTTATACTACTAGCAAATCTGGTTATGATCTGCTCTCCTTCACATTATTGAAGGGGAGTTACTCCATCTGTTGGCTGGAGTAAATCTCCAACAATTTCCAGGGTGGAAATAGGTCAGATCAAAGTTTGCAAAAATCCATAAGTATATACGTTTGTGGGTATTCCTAAACTTTCAAGGCAAACCTCACCTTGGCATGCCCATTTCCCAACCCTTAAGTGAGACTCACTATTGTGGATTTCTCTACACTCATGGTAGAGAAATGCACAGTCACTTTAGATTTACACTAGCCAGTCATAAATATCATAACTTTAGTCAACAATGTACATTTACATCCAGATTTTGCTTTGTGAACATGGCATATTTACAAACAACAGGTCCAATTCACAAAAACAAATGCAAAAACATAGACTGCCCTTTCCTCCTCTGCCTGAACATATTTTTATATTTATTTACAAACCCCCAACATTCTCCGAGTATGCCTGGAAAGCTACATCAGGAGCAGAATTACAGGCATACGAGCAGAGAGCTCCCAGGTGACAATGGTGCCTCCTATGCACATTCACATTTTTTCCTTTTTTTTTAACTGAAGTAAAATCTGTAACTTCACTCCATATTGGGACTACCTTGAACTAACTCTGTAATTGTGCTGGAGCAGATCCTACAACTATGAAATCCTTAATTTATTCAAAAATCACAGAAAACTCACACAAGGATTTGGAGCTCAAGGTTACATCATTAAGCAAGATAAAAGGATTTACCAGATCTGCAATCCCTGGCTAAATTGAATTGAGCTTTCCATAAATGTTTCATATGAAGATCTTTACTTAGTAGCCAGAGGGTGAACGATTTGGCTATGCTACAGAAATACAAGTATAAGGAATTAGTTTTAAAATCTTATTCAATAGTTCATCAGGATTACATCATCTCAATTTTGCCGGGCACAGTTAAACTGAAATACCTAAGATTTAGACTTCTTTACATTCCAATTTTTGCTTTTGAGGGGTTGTGAAATCGACTCCAGCAAGGAAACTCTGCTTGTTGACTTTGTGGATACAAAATGGAAACTCTCATGCATGTACTATGTTTATATGCAAAACTATTGTATTGAAGAAGATTTTACCTGCAATAGATTTTTAATTATGCAAAAATAAGGTTGACTACTGAGGCTGTCAGATACTGTTTCCTTATTAAATATAACACTTCTATCATAAAACTAACAAGATTTTTAGACCAAGCTTATAAAAGCATTAGGAGCATGTACACAGCATATTTGAACCATGCGGAACCATTTTATATATTTTTATGATGATCATGAGATGGACACCGACTGCCGCTTAGGAATGCCCAAGGTAAGTCATGCCATTGCGTTCTGCACCAGTAGCAAACTTGCTTGAGTTGTCCTGTTGGTCTCAAGGAAGAGCGCATTGCAGTAGATTATCCTAGAAGAGACCAGCGCAAGTGTCTCCTGTTTACGTGTCGGGAAGGCCACAAATGGGAAGATTTTCTTCAACATTCTAATAATGCAAAAGCAGGTTGTCACCATACGATTGACCTGCAAGTCCAGTGAACACTCGCTATCCAGAATGCACCTCCGTCTTATCTACGTTTAGCCTCAAATAGTTCTTGCCCATTCATATGGCCACTACCTTCATACAGTGATTGAAGTTGGCTGCGATATCCTCTGTGTCTTTAGAAATAGACACAGTTATCTGAGTGTCAGCAGCGAATGATGCAGCCTTCCACCCATATGAGTTTGGCAAGAGGGGAGACGTAGAGATTAAATAATGTGGGCTCAAAGATGAACCCTGTGGCACCCCACATGGCAAAGAAAAAAGGTCTGATTGAAACTGATCTGTCCATCAGAAAAGAGGTCAGCAGTTTCAGAGCTCTATCTTTAATTCCCAGATCCTGCAAGCCTTGTTCAGCAGGGTTGGGGAAATGGTGGCAAAGGCTGTGGAAAAAATCCAAAAGGATCAAAGCTGCAGCCTGCCTTGCATCAACTAATCATTTCATGCTATCTGTACCAGATACGAAAGCTGTTTCGGTTCCATGATTACTTAAGAAACCATACTGCGATACATCCAGCAGACCCTGTTCCTCCACATACCCCATCAGGTGATGATTAAGATGTTTCTCTAGGATCTTCACTGGGAACCGAAGCAAAGAGATAGGATCATAGTGCTTGAGGTCATTGGGATCTAGATTGGGCTCCGTGAGCAATGGCCTTCTCACAACCTCCCTCCAAAGACGTGGATAGCACTCTGACATAATAGCTGTGTTCATGACCGAAGTTAGAGGTCGAGATACCATGCCAGCTACGAATTGCACAATTTCTGGAGCACAAGGTTCAAGAGGGGATCCTGATTTACTATTGAGGAGATGTGACTCAATCAGTTCTGGTGTCAGAGGATGGAAACTCATAAACATCAGCCTGTGATTCTCCTAATTCTCTGTGGATATTGACTGACTCAGCTGCAACTCCCTGTTAAGATGCAGGGGTCCCTCAACCTCTGGGTTAGGGGTGTCAAGCGCCTTACATATGTTTGAAAGTTTTTGCTGAAAGAAATCTGCTAGCTTGTCATAACTAAAGAGTGTTAGCCTCTAGTTGTTCATTGGAACATTGTGGGAAGCTGCAGTAGAACACTGGGGAATCAAATTTTGCTCATCAATAGCTGATGACGAGACCGTGAATTTACAGAAAACATGCTCTCACTTTAGCTTCTGGAGCACTTTCCAAAACCTCTATTAGAAAATCATGAGAGAAAACAGTTTTCTCACAAACATGGTTCATCAAACCCCAGCTCAGTGTCAGCATTTTTCACAGGGTAAAATCACGAGAGAATTCACCAGAAATTTTAAAATGAGTGTAATTATCCCCAACAAATGATTTATATTGTGACAAAACCTGTTAGCACACTTTAGATGTGCTTCTTTATGTGATCCTTAAATCATGGCATCGCTTCAATCCATTTCAGTGGAGACCTTGTCCCTGATTCCTACAATGGTTGCTATAATTTGACGAATCTTCATGAAATTTTCTAGAAGAAAGGTTCATCCGCTCCTTCCTGGAAAGTTTCGGGGTGATCGGCTGAGAAAAAAGGGGCGGGTCCCAAAATGAAATTCTCACATGCAATTTTCCACAGCAAACTTGAACAGTGATACTACGAAAATGATTTTCACCAAATTTGACAAAAAGCTAGATCTTGCTCCAGAAAGCATGGTATTTGTGATTTGGTGTAAATCTGTTCAAGAGTTTTTGAGAAACAAAAGGTAAAAAACTTTGTATATCTGGTTGGTTGGGTTCATAGGAACCATGATAGAGCCCTGCGATCACACAACATGAAATAATAGAGCAATCTGATTGGCAGACGGGCTTTTTCTCATCTGCCATCTCGCTCCCACAGGAGTGAAAGACTCCTACAAACTCATACAGATGCTTACACTCTGATTGGCTGACTGCAACATGAAGAGTAATATTGCAACTCCCATTTCAGAACACCAGGCTCAGACCTCATGTCTTGAAAATTAAAAAAATAAGTTATAAAGGGTCAGGTTAAGGCTACTCTGACCCTGGACCTTGTGAGCCAAATTTTAAAAACATATATTTTCTTTTGGTTTCTGTGATCCTGCAGGTGTCCTGCGGGAGCCAGTGCAGTCCTGGACTCCTGCTTGAGTCCCACATTAGTGCAGGGGCCACAATTCTCAGAATTATTTTTTAAAACAGGGAGACAGGGCCTGCGTGTCTCCAGTAGGTTGCCGTGAACAGGTGAAGCATGCTTCCCTCCCCCTAAAAAATGTGCCGGGCCCCGGGGGATGGGACCCCATGCCCACTCCCACAGAAATGTTCACTGATCCCCAGGGGATGGGGTCCCTGGGGCCAATTTCAACCCTGGCAAGGGGGGCCAAGTGATCACTCTTCCATTTATTTAAAAGAGTGGCCAGCGAGGATTAGGTCCCCAGGGCCTACCAAGGCTTGGGGAGGGGGGCCTCTACGGCTCCCTCCCGTTTATTTAAATAAGTGTCCCTGGGCATGGGGTCCCAGCGGCTGACATTGGCTCATGGGGACCATGTGGATCCCCTCCCCTTTAATTGAAAAAAAATTAGGTTCCAAACAGGCACTATGGTACTTTCTCACCACTATGTAAACTATGAAACAAACTAGTAGACCCTTTATATGATGTAATCAGTGATGTCATCAGTGATGTCATGAATGCATGAATGATGTCATTTGAGATGTCATCAGTGATGTAATGATGTCATGCAACATGTCATCAGTGATGTCATATGTGTGCTCATAAGCAGTGCATGATAGGAGCGCAAGTTATAGTTGGTGAATTTCTGTATTTTTTTAAAATTCAAAACGTTAATGTTATCGCTTTTTTAGTGAACATATATATATATTTTTTTTTTCCCACTAAAATATAGTTATAACTCGCGCCCCCGTCATGCACAGCCTTGCCATCAATGATGTAATTTCAAATGCTGCTGTGATGCTATCAATGATGTTGTAAACATATGAGTGATGTAATATGTGGCGGTGTGAGTTATAGTCACTTTAAGGCATGAGTTATAGTTCCTAGAGATAGCTATAACTGGTGGACTTCAGTTGCTTTTTTAGTTTAAAATGTTAAGTTGTCACTGAAATTGTCACCTAACTATAACATTACTTTAACCTTTGTTAGTTTCTGGTGAATTTCTCAGGTTTTTTTAACATAAGTTAATATTTTTTTACCATATGTAAAGCTAGCCCCATGCCCTACAAGGCCTGCGACCAGGCTCTGTGTCCAACTCCCACGGTTAGGCAAGTCCCTTTCCAGCAAGGCCTTCAGTAATACATAGGGTGAGGTTTGCCACATGGACTGCTTGTATCCAACTCTCCCACTCCCTTCGCCTAACCACCTGTGAGCACCCTACACGTGCTCATGTAGCACACAGCCTTCTGGCATTTGTACCGTGCGGTTGGTCTTGCATGTCCTGGCCGCACTCAGGCAGACTTACTGACTTTGTCAAAGAGTCACAATAGCAAAATATAAAAAGTGGGTCTATTGGCTTTATCAAGTGGTGAAATATGAATATATATGAAGAAAATCTATTATCTTGGTCCACAAATCACCTATTCTTTTTAATCACATATATATTTTAGTAATTCAAGCAATGCAATGGTTAATAACAGTGATTATTATAAAAATGTTTTAATTAAAAAAAATAAAATCAACATGTCTGTGAGTCTTTCTTTTATGATATTTTTATGATTCAATTTTGTGGGCTGATAAATGTTAAAAGAAAGACTCAGAGACATTTAAAACAAGCATTTGCAATGCAATAGGTCTCGCATTTGCGAGAGTTAGAGCTATTGGTATTGTAAACAACAATGGGGCATATCAGCAACAGACGGCGATAAATATCGCAAAGCGCGCTAAGCGCTTTTATATTTATCGCCGCCTATCGCAGGAATTTATCGCCCGGATAACGCGTTATCAACAACGCGTTTCTCCAGGGCGATAAATAATCCAGCAAAAGCGGCGTAATGCGGGAATATCGCTGGAAATCCAGCGATATTCCCGCAGCGATAAGGGAAATCTTGATGATAGGGAGATGTGGATTCAGCCACTGAATCCACCTCCCATGTCAAAGATAGGGTAGTCATGAAAAAAGCAGACGTACAATACCGGCGATAACAGCGGTTAGCGCTGTTTTTAATGACGCTATGGGTGTCCTGGGCCGTATTGCAAATACGGAGAAGGACAGTTAGCGATCATTTTCCATTCGTTTTCGCAGGGAACGCCTACTTTGCATCTCATTAGAGATGCAAAGCGAGGCGTAAACAAAACGGGAGCTGAATCAAGGAAACACGCGATAGCGTGTCCTTGGAAATAATGCAATATAATTATCGCCGCTTTTCGCCCAAAAACGGACGCTAAAGCGGCGATAATTATATCGCCAGCCCTTGATGATATGCCCCAATGTCTTTTATCTATGTGTTTTGGTTTAGAGTGGAGTGGATGTACGTTGTTTGGAGTGGAACTATGTAGTCTGAATTGGAATTGTTAGCTGTGGAATTGTGTGGGGTGGATTTGTGTGATGTGTAGTGCATTTGTGTAGAGGAATTATGTGACATGGTGAATAGAAAGGGGTGAGAGCTGCAGAGAATAGATAGAAAGAAAGATAGAGAGAGCTAGGCAGTATGTGCACGAAGTGGTGAATGAACTCTAGATAGAGGAGCAGAAAGAGTGTGTGAGAAAGAGAGAAAGAAGGGGTGAGTTGGCCATAGATGCATAAAGAGTGTATGCAGAAGAGACCCTAAGAAATGTAGGAGAGTGTGGGTTTGAGGGAAGGAAATGTTCAAAAGGCAAGAAAAAGAAATTGTGCTTGAAGATCTGAAGTGTACTAATATGAGAGTGGTGGGAAGAGTGCATGAGAGAACGAGAGAGGTGTGAGAGAGAAAGGGACGAGAAGATGGGGCACCCAGAGGGTGGGGGTGCGAGAGGTGGACTTTTGTACACCCTGAAGTGGTACAGGAAGGTAGCATGTTTGAGCAGGCAGTATGGAGAGGAGATGGGGAGTGTGAGGAAGCGATCAGGAGTTTCAGAGTTATGAGAGGATAAAATCTTCTATTGAAAACAAATTTGGGAGCCCTCCTATACCCTTTAAACAGTTTGGCTGGTTTTGCACCAAATTTGGTAAACTTTAGGATATCTTCCTATACATTGTTCCTGTAAATCTTTGAAAGGATAGAACAGAAGGTTGGACAGGTCTGCTCCCACCCACCGCTAAATTAGCACCAATTTCCTTGCGACCTTTAGGGTTGAAATGTGAGCTTTATTTTTGATAATGGCCTCAAACGGTTTCCTTATTTTTCCTTTCGGATGCAATATTTTGTTTTTGAGTTACATTGAGACGCCACTTCTGCAAATACACTATGAAACGTCAAAGTGCATTTATTTGCAAACACGAACGAACAAATAAATCAATTGAACGTGATTACCTCTAGTTCTGGCAGAGTTCTACTTTTAACATTCACTATGGTGAAATGTTACTCTAGAAAATGTCTTCGTCATTGGGATATGTATATACATAGCCTTCAGAACTGTTCAATCTGCCCTTGGGTTTTCATTACTTCCCGCAGGTCGGTTGCTAATTGTTTACAGTGACTGTAACAGCACACTTATAATGCTGCTTTAATCACTTAGGGGCATATTATCAAGAACGGCGTTAAAATTATCGCCGGTTTAGCGGCAGAAAACTGCCTCTAAAGCGGCGATAATGGGCTTGATAATATGCCCTGGAGAATTCCAAGAGAAGCCCATGTTCACACCAGAACATGGACTTCTATTGGAATTCTCCAGGGCATATTATCAAGCCCATTATCGCCGCTTTAGCGGCAGTTTTCTGCCGCTAAACCGGCGATAATTTGTAACGCCGTTCTTGATAACATGCCCCCTGGCCTTCCTTTACAACTCTTGTTCTGTGGATTTTTCTAGTAGGAACAGAAATGAAAGAGGTAGGCTGTGCTAAATAGGTGCAAATACACAAAGGGCCATGGGGCATATTAACAAGGGCCAGCGATAATTATCGCTGGCCCCACATAGCGATAGAAATATTATCGCCGGCTATCGCTGAAAATTATCGCCACGATAACGCTATATTAACAATGCATAGCGCTATGGCGATAATATTTCAGCGATAGCGGTGTTTGCCATGGAACATCGCTGGTTTTCCAGCGATGTTCCATGGAAAACAGCGTTAACATTGCTGATACGACCCTGTGGTCGTATCAGCATAATCCACCTACCATTATTAGTATGTCTTAGTCTGGAATTTAACAGACGTTAAATTCCAGCGTTAAGGCTGAGGTAGCGCGATTATTTTTATCGCTGCACCTCCTTGTTAATATCGCGAAGCTGCCTTCGCGATATTTTCATGTGTTGTTTTCACAGCCACGCCTTCTTTGCATCTCATTAGCGATGCGAGGCGAGGCTGTGAAAAAACGGGCTCTACATCAAAGTAACACGCGCTAGCGTGTCCTTGATGATATTGCGATATAATTATCGCCGCTTTTCGCCCGAAAACGGACGCTAAAGCGGCGATAATTATATCGCCAGCCCTTGCTAATATGCCCCCATATTCTCAAGAACGGCGATAACATTATCGCCGCTTTAGCGGCAGGAAACTGCCGCTAAATCGGCGATAAGGGGCTTTATCGCCACTTTAGCAGCAGTTTCCTGCCGCTAAAGCAGCGATAATGTTATTGCGGTTCTTGAGAATATGGCAAAGACTCTTTACAATTGAGACAATAAATGTTTGTTCACTGAGAATTTGTATTTCAGCTTTCACTACCAAGACCTCAGAGGGTGCGGAGCGATGGGCTCATTAAAAATTCAGTCATTGGCTTTTAACCACCAAGATAACTCAGTGAGCTAAGAGCACTCATTGCTGATATCTGGTGTAATCTGCAAGTCAAAAGAGAAACTGCTGACAAAGCCATCTCAGCTTTTCACACCTTTCCAATGTCAAACTGAAAACCGTTAAATTGTGAACAAGAAAATCTAGTTTTCATTGCTGAAAGCGGGCCATATTTCCCTTTAAAAGCAGGGTGCTGATCTTGGTCCAGGTCCAGCCCTTCCTTTAACCTCCATCCCGTTCCCTTCCTTCTCCCTCTCGCCCCCTCACCTAGAAGCTGGGTAGATGATTCAGGTGGGGGGGGAGGAGGGGATCAGACCTGTGAATGAATACAAAATCCACACACCCCTCAATAAAAGCGCTATGTTACCAAAGGCCATAATCAGGGCTACTCAAATTATGCAACACTGGGGCTGCATCGTTTTCAGCATAATTATGGTTTTGCCACACAATTCATCATGTGCTGCGTAATTTGCACATTTGAACAGAAAAACTGTTTCTAGATCAAACGGATCCAAAGTTACTATACACTCTGTGACATATTGCCGAGAAGTGAAAGGCACTTCGCAACGGTTGACTGTGTGCCATTTCTGTTTTTGGGTGGGAAAGTGGTTCCAATGAGGTGAAACCTTTGCGTAGATAGTGTTAACATGTGTAAAAATTCCAAGATAACAAGATAATACTAACACTAATTGTGCTGCATCACGCTGCATAATTTGAGTTCTCTTGCTGCATAATTTAGTTAACCATGTAACATAATTTGTTAGTCTCCTGCCGCATATTTCCAGTGTCCCTGGCTATAATGTACTTATCCTGCACTCCGAGCCAGAGGAGGCTTTGTGGCCCAGGGGGCACAGAGGCAAAGTTTTTTAAATGAGTGAAGTCAATACCTAAAGCTCCAACACAAGCAGTGTATGTTGCAGACGTTTTTAACTTCCTCTGGTTTCTGTGTCTGTTTCAGACCTCTGCATTGGTTCTGTAAAGTCATGGCCCAAAATCCTGTTTCGACAATTTGGTGGGCAAATGTGCCTTATGATTTGTATACAATATCTTAATCATACACTTCACTGCCAGCAGTGCCTTTCCAGGCATTCATCCTTCCGAGGTGGATTACACCGAAGTTTCATTGATAAAATAGGCAGTGCGGACTTTCAATTTACAGCCATCAAATGCAGTTTCCGCCTTGTACTGTATAAAGAGCGTTATAGTTGTTAGCCTAGCATCCTTAAACTGGCTAACTGCAATCAAAATGTTAATGGCTATGTGTAAGTTTTGCTAGTTCTGGGCAAGTGGAGGCTGCTAAGTAAATGAGCACCTTTGAGTTGCTGGGTAGATTGTGCTGATTGTGTAATACAAAAACCCAATGCTCTTCACAGCGCTATAAAGGTACAGCTGGAGACTGGAGGGGAGGAAGTTTTTCCGCTTTTCCGTTTGATTACCGAGGGGGAGGGGCCAGCCTCGGCTCGTGTTGGGCTCCAGGCTCCAAGATGACCTAGAGTTGAGACAGAGCCAGAGCCTTCAAGCACTCGCCCACCTCTAATGCACAATCTGTGTATTTTGGTTGACGGACATTGCTCTGTTTGAGAGGAGGCAGCCAATAAAAGTGACTCACGGTTCTCTGACGGAGCAAAGGTAGGAACGGTATCAAACATAAACAAGAGCCGCCTTCCCATTGCGTGGCTGCTCCTCCTTCTGAATCAGCTATAGGCAGGTCCCACCAGTGCCTTGTTAAAAGCGGGCAACTTGAATCTTCTATTTATTAATCTACCCTGCGGAAATGCACGAGCATGCGCTTTATAGCTATACTTAAGGGTCCAGGGGATGGGTTCGGGGAAGGGGAGGGGGTCGGCGAGGACAACTGTAAATGCTTTACCGCACCGAGGTTTTTCGACTGCAGCTAGCAGGGTATTTTGAAATGTTTTACTTGTGCAGGACATTGTAATACGTGCGAGCCCGTGTGCGGTGAGTTTTGGGGGCTAGCGTACAGCACTAATGAATCAAGGATAAAAGAAATGCATGGCGCCATTGTTGATCCTACGCATGCCCCACTGTTGAAAAAAAGAAAGCATTTGCAATGCAATAGGTCTCGCATTTACGCGAGTTTAAGCTATTGGCAGTGTAAATGTCAATGTGTTTTATTTATGTTTCAAAAACCAAAACATAAATAAAAGGCTTTGTCATTTACAATGCCAATAGCTCAAATTCGCGTAAATGCAAGACCTGTTGCATTGCAAATGCTTGTTTTTTTTGGGATCGGAGCACTTGAATTCTCCTGGTTTTAAACTGAAATGACGTGGGCCATAGTTTGTAAACGCGCATACGGCATGCTGAATGTGTAAAAATCGTTAAGACAACCATTAAGGAAAGAGAACTGAGGTTGCACAACTTTGTAGCAACTTTGGTGAGGAGACAGAAACGAGTGATAGAGTAGGTGAGGGGGGGAGGCCCAAGGAGGGCTTGATCGAGGCCCAGGGAGAGCAAAGGCAGTGTCGACGAAGGCATCAGGTGTCTGGGAGAGCTGAGCAGGGACAGAGAGAGCGTAGGCGAACAGGGGTCCGAGAGTGAGAGCCGGGTTCTCGAGGGCAGATGGTATAAACAGTTCGAGAGTTAGAAATCTTACCTTGTTTCCAGCTTGGCGCTTTCCTCCTTCCTGTATTTTTCTTTCTACCCCTCATGTCTCAGAAAAGGAGCGAAGCAACTCGGTTAAGGCAGCTCCTTCATAGCCCACGGGCCCCCAAAAATCCGGAGGGGCTTCTCCCAGCCTGCAACGGAACCATGATCACAGAGAGGAGCTGGATGCGAGCGTGGGGCTCCAAAAAGGGAAGACAGTGGAAAATCCAAGCCTCTCCTGCCTGCTCTCCACCTTCCTTGAGACTGGAGTGGGGAGGATTTGAAAACGCTTTCTTCCTCCTCCTCCTCCCCCTCGTCCCTCTGAACTTTTTTATTTTTTAATCAAAACCAAAAAGCCTTTTTTTCTCCACTCCCCCGGGGGACAAAGCCAGGAGAACAAAGGGGTGTTAAAGCTTTAATGAAACATCACTGGGAAGCCTGCGGGGCTAGGTCCTGGCAAGGGAGAGACAGTCATGCAGGCAGAGAGGGGCGGGGGAGTAGAAAGAGGGGAGGGGATGTAGCCCTCCCGTCGATCCCCTTACCTTGGTCCAGTCCTGAAGCCGAGTGGGCCGGGGGCTACTCTGCAGGGCGCTGTGGAGACTTTCGGCTCTCTACCTCCCTGCCAGGATCTGAGGTCTCTGAATTCCTTTCTTGGAGCCAGGCTGCCCCCACCCCCTCTTAAAGAAACAAGCTGTCGCCATTGCGCGAATGCAAAAAAAAGTGCTTACTGACTAAATTGAAGGAGACAGTATAACGCCGCAAGTAAACGATCCAGTCCTGATGGGCGGTCCCAAAAGGAGACAGGGCGGTAACAAGGAGGGACTAAGAAGCCTCATTATCTATCGGAAGCCAGCATTTACCATGGACGATGACGCCAGTCAATGAAAAATATGGGCGGGGCTTCCATACCACTTCTAAATCATACCCTACTACAATATGCCTCGCAAAGCGAGCAGCGCATGTGCTGCAACGCTAGGCGAGACCTAAAAAATAACATGTCTTTGAGTCTGTCTTACAACATTCTTCAGGCCACAAAATGCAATCATGAAAAATATGATAAAAGAAAGATCTTGCACTCCAGCTGAATAGCATAGAGCTCTAGCTAGGAGTGATTTAAAAATAATAGGGTAAATTCTCCTTGATGACCCAGGAGCCTTAGTGTGGTTTTAATATTATTGGGAGCTGCTGCAATCCCTGCAGCACCGCACAATATTAAAAAAATGCTTAGTGGTGCCCCTGCCACTCGTAGGGAAATCACCAAGCTAACAAACAATGTAATAACCCTTGCAGGGCATTATGGGGGGGTTCTTTAAGGAGCGATGATTAATAAATAAGCAGCTTTTAATTTTTCTCATTTTTTGTGGGTGTCCTGGTACCGGTTTGATCTCATTACTATGTCCGCAAATCGACACAATAGTTATACATAAATTACCACTGCACTAGCCGGCTTGAGATTATCTAATAAACACCCTCCCCCGGCATTATCATGACATTTCAGTGGTCCCTGTCCAAGTTGACCCACACTCTGACTTAGGTGTGTCAACCCTACCCAAACGGGGCCTTTTACACACTCCAAGATGGCTGCTAGTTTCACGGAACTAACCACTTCCGGTTTTCTACGTGTCAGCTATCAGTCACAGCTGAGGAATGTCGGAAGCCTACCACTCCCCTACACGGCGACCGGAGAGTATAACTGCGTCCCGGTGATGCAGCGGTTTACCATCCGGTTCCGGCAGAGAGGGGTAGGTCATTCCGCCTACAACGTTGGATACATGGTGAGTGTACAATTGCGTTGTGACCAGTGCCGACCCGACATCCAGCTACGTGGATGGTAGTTTTGCGGGTTACGCAGCAATGGACTGGGGTGTCTTATCAAGCATCCCTTCAGGTAACTGTGCTACCGGAGAGCCGTGAGCGAGCACTCGAGCGCGGTGGTGCTCCGCCCGCCATCCGGTTATCTTCCCCTTTCGTCTGGGGGTTCCGGCTCGGCGGGCGTTGGCGGTGCCGTTCCCCACAGCAGCACGGACCTCCAGATAGCCTTTTGCCTGGTCGACAATGGGAGATGTGCGCCTTAACAGTTGCGGTGCTCTCCCGACTAATTACCAATGACTTACTGGTGTGCCTGGGGTGTGAGGTGGCGCCATGTATTCAGCATGCTACACCTTGGTAGTCATTTTCTGATTTTCCCTAGGACACAACACTTTGAGTGTCCCCAACGCCTGCCGGTTACTGTTGTGGCAACACTCCTAAAAGATTTAGGTGAGTCTCAAGACCACTACCGTTAGCAGTTATTTCTGATAATTCTTCCTCGCTAAATTTTAATTTCATTTTAATCCCAAATAGAGAGACCCTCACAGCGCGGTTCCTGGATCACATCTTGATCACATGTTATCATCACTTAATACCAATTGTTTTTGGATGTAAATGTCACAGTTTTTACACATTTAGGGTGACTATCAAATGCGTTACAGAGAGAGAGAAATGTTGTCATGATCACTATCATTGATATTGTTGTGATTTTTTAACATTATGTTTTGTTTTTAGGTCATCTTCGGCAGCTGTAGGTACTCTACCCACAGTGTAACTCGTGGTAGGTAGGTTACTCACCTTCCACGATGTGTAGATAGTTTTTCACTAGGTCCTAATGAATTGCCACAGATCCCCCTGACTACTATGGCAAGAAACATGTTGACCCTTTGAGAGTAGAGAGCATTTATCCTGTATTATAACTACAGATAGTCACCACTCCTCCTTCCTTTTAATCCAGGTGGAGAGCCAACTCGAATAAAAGCCACATCTTGGACTCCCCAACCTGTTTTAACCTATTTTTTCACTACACCACATCTACACTCCCTAGGCCCCTCACCCACACCACACCAAACGGCAAGGAACTAAAGATCTCTGCTAAAGAGCCCCTCTATGGGTGCCCGTCGGGTATTGCAGCGCTGACCCGATGAGGAGCAGACCCATATTATGAAGCATGACACCTAACTGGTTGGGTGTGTGAGGGTCTTAGTTCCGAAAGGAGTAATTCCCCTCCTACGGATCATTGGATGTCCCTCAGTGACAACGTCACATTGTGTACCTCTCCACATCTCTTTATACTCATTTAAGGAACTGCATACCCTCTTTTTTCATTGATTGTCCTGGTATCCACCCATGACACCCATATGTTTAATTTAAGTTGGGGGACATGTGGGGTGCCTCAGGTCCCCCACAGGCCCAGCCAGCACACATTTAGCTGGCCTATTATATATTAAGTAGGTGCCATGGTTCCTACACCCCCAGCTCCATTTTTAATTGGGGTCTGGGAAGAGCCCCAGCTCACCCCTTGCCCAAGGCAGATCCCCTTGTGGGATCTGGCCACTGTTTTCAATAGGTGGGTGCCCCATTGCAAGATCTCTGGCCTCCTGGTCAGAGTAACTGCTCTCCCCTCATGCAGCTCTGCCGTAAGGCACTGCCCCTAGGGCCTTCTTGTGATACAGGTAGGTGTTCGAGGCCCTCCTCCACCCGCAGGCTACTGCCTGTGCCTCATCCCTGGTGGTCTAGTGGAAGAGCCTCTTTCTGTCTTTCCTCTTTTTTGCCTGTTTTTGCCTTTTTCTGTCTTTCTTTCTGTTTTGCCTTCCTGTTTTGCGTTGCCTTTTCCCTGCCGCTGCTGCCCCCATGGCCCATCCTCCAGAGTGTTCCTGCTCTTGCCTCCCAGCTGCTCCCCCTCCCCCTGAACCCTACTTAATGGCGGCCGCGCCACTGGTGCGCTAAAGGTGCGTCAAAGGAAAGCCCATCTGCGTGTGACTGGACTGCGAGCAGCACCAGGGACCCTGGTCCCCCAACCCCCCGCCGCTACAACCCTAGCACCCTCCACGCACTCAATCCTGGACACAACAACAACTGCGAGCTCTCAACGCCGACCAACACCCAAGGCCCATTCTCCTGCTGACACTGCAGCCGCACCTTCACCCACATCTGGACACAGACAGCCACCCCAACCCACCAGACATCACTGTACACAAGCCCCTGAGCTGCATCCTCCTCAACGTACGCTCCCTGCACAGACACACCGTAGAAATCTGGGACCTCCTCAACTCTCACTTGCCTGACGTCGCCTTCCTCACAGAGACCTAGACCAACGCCAGTTCCGCTCCTGACATCGAAACCGCCATCCCCGACGGATACAAAATGCTGAGGAGGGACCACCCCAACCGCCCGGGAGGAGGCCTTGCCATAGTCCACAAAAGCTCCCTCCGACTAACAACCACCTGCTCGGACGACGCCTTGCCCCTCATGGAACAAATCCACTTCCAGATCCAGCCCAACCATAGAACGACGCTCCACTGAATACTCGCCTACAGACCTCCTGGACCCCGCACCCCTTTCACCAACTTCATCGCAGACTTCATCGCTCCCCACACCCTCACCTCCACGGTCTACATACTGCTCGAAGACCTGAACTTCCACCTAGACAACATCAGTGATCCCAACACCACCGCCCTCCTTGAGAGCCTCACCAACATAGGACTGAAGCAGCTTGTCTCCACCCCACAAACACAGCAGGACACACACTCAACCCCATCTTCGCCAGAGGAAACAACATTTGCTTCAGCCACACCATGGACCCGCGCTGGACAGACCACCACGGCATCCATTTCTTCTTCTCGGAACCCTCCGCACACAGGCGCATGCCCCACCTCCCATGCAGAAACTGGAACAAAGTCCCCGAAGAACTCCTCACCTCCACCCTCAGCTACGCCAACACAGCAGCGAGCAACCTCCACCAATGGATCGCCAACTGCGTCAACACTCTCGCCCCCCTCCAGAACACCATGAGACAACACAACACGAAGGCCACCTGGTTCACCATGGACCTCCAAGAATGCAAGTGCTCTTGCCGACGACTGGAGAAAACGTGGAGAAACAGCAAAACCTCAGAGGCACGTTCCGCTTACAAGACGGCCACCACAGTACACCACCAACTTATCAAATCAACTAAGAGAAACTTCATCCAAGACAGAATCCTCTTCAACTCCCACAACTCCAAGGAACTCTTCACCATCATACAAGAATTTGCCAGACCCAACAGCAAAACAACCAACGTCCCTCCCTCCCAAGACCTCTGCAACAGACTCAGCTCCTTCTTCCACCTCAAGATCAAGACACACAACTTCGACGACCAAGAACATAGCACCACCTCAAACCCCCCCCCCCCGTGACACCATCCAACAGACTCTCCTCACCTGGACCCCTCTCACCACAGAAGACACCGCTAAGACCATGAAAAGCATCCACTCCGGAGCACCTACTGACCCCTGCCTGCCGCACATCTTCCACAGGGCCGCCATCACCATCGCACCCCAACAACACCGAACTATCAACTGCTCCCTCAAGAAGCCACATTCCCAGATGACTAGAAACGTGCCGAAGTCAAACCCCTCCTTAAGAAGCCCTCCGTAGACCTGACGGATCTCAAGAATTTCAGGCCCATCTCACTACTACCTTTTGCCACCAAAGTTATTCAGAAAGCCATCAACACCCAGCTAGCACACTTCAAAGAAACCAACAACATCCTAGACACCTCTCAATCCAGTTACTGCAGCAACCACAGCACCGAGACCGCCCTCATAGCCGCCACCGATGGCGTCTGCGCCCTCCTCGACCAAGGCCACACAGCAGCACTCTTCCTCTTGGACCTTTTAGCAGCCTTCGACACCATCTCCCACCACACTCGAGCCACCAGACTCCACAACACCGGCATCCAGGGAACAGCCCTAGACTGGTTTCGATCTTTCCTCTCAGGCAGAACACAAAGAATAAGACTCCCGCCCTTCCTCTCTGAACCAACACAGTTTAGATGCGGAGTACCCCAGGGATCCTACCTCAGCCCCACGCTCTTCAACGTCTACATAGGCCCCCTCACAACCATCGTCAGAAAACACAGACTCAACATAGTCTCATGCGCCGATGACACCCAGCTCATCCTCTGCCTCACAAAGCAACCCAAAATGACCAGGCGCAGTTTCCAAGAAGGGATGAAAGACGTCGCAACCTGGATGAGCAACAGCCGCCTGAAGCTCAACTCGGAGAAAATAGAAGTTCTCATCCTTGGCTCCACCCCCTCTGCATGGGACAACACCTGGTGGCCCCTCGCCCTCAGAAACCCACTCACCCCAACAGACTACGCACGCAACCTCGGCATCATACTCGATTCTTCACTCACCATGAGTCGTCAGATCAACGCCGTGTCCTCCACTTGATTTAACATCCTCCCCATTCTTCGCAAAACCTTCAAATGGATCCCCCCAGATGCCAGGAATACCGTCACCCACGCACTCGTCACCAGCAGACTGGACTACGGAATTAGCAAAAAACTCCTCCGCAAACTCCAGACCGTCAAGAACGCCGCAGCCAGACTTATCCTCGACGTCCCACGACATGACCACATCACCCAACACCTCTGTGACCTCCACTGGCTCCCCGTCAAAAGAAGAATAACCTTCAAACTTCTCACACATGCCTACAAAGCCCTCCACAACATCGGACCCCACTACCTCAACGAACAAAGTCTCCTTCCACACCCCCAAGAGATATCTTCGCTCTGCTGAACTCAGCCTAGCCACGGTCCCCCGCATCCACAGGGACAGAGAAGGTGGCAGATCCTTCACCCACCTGGCAGCCAAGACCTGAAACGAACTCCCACTCCGCATCCAATGAAGCCCGACACTGCACCAATTCAGAAAGGACCTCAAGACCTGGCTCTTAGAATGATCTACGGAGCTGCTCGCACCCCCCCCAGCGCCTGGAGACCCTCACGGGTGAGTTGTGTGCTTTAAAACCCGTGATTGAATGATTGATTAATTGATTTATCCAGGGCACCCACACTGCAGGGCAGTTTTGGGGGGTACAAGGGTGGTCCCAGAAAACTCGCAGCCCCAGCCAGGTTTACTTGTGGGAGGCAGCCAGTATTTTTGTAGGTGGACGCCTCAGAGCAAACCTGGGGCACCCGCAAAGGAAGGGTCATTAAGGGTCATTGGGTGAGCCCCAAGGCCCCCATGGTCCTCATCGGCTCCACAGTGCTGGCGGGAGCTGCCACTTTCTCTTTGCTCATGCAGTCATTTATATGTTGGCCCTCAGGTCTGTATTTGGCTCGGGAGAATGACCCCATGCACCCCCGTCCCATATAAGTGCATATATTGACCCCTCAAAGCTAGCCAACCTGAGGGGTCCAATTAATTTAAAAATGCCTGCTGCCAATTTAGTTTTTTTTCCCATGATCCATAAGGGACCCTTCACAAGATCTAGGGGGATAGGATGTCCCTACCCTGCCCCCTTTATCTTTTTTGTAAAACTATTTTAACGGCAGGGCTGCTGCAACATTTTTGTTCATGTAGCAACCAGCTAATTTGAGCACTGACTCCCATGGGAGTGAGGTGGTGCAAGGGAAAAAAGCCCCAAAGGTTATTCAGAACGTTCTACTTTTTTAAGTTGAGGTCACGGTACACTCACTCATACATAATAATGGTGTTGTAATACATGTGCATAAATCACACCTGAGGTGTGTAGTAGGCATATCGAAGGTGAGGGTTCCCTTGAAATGTGGGAGTAGTCATCAACTTAGGAGTTTATGAGTAGTTTCAAGCATGTCCCTGAACCCTCCTTAGTACCAGCAAATTGATTAGGATATGAGATGGGGGTTTTCCAACAAGAAAAATGTTTTCCTGTAGGGAAAACTAATTTGACAATTGCCACAGCACTGAGACCGCTCTCCTTCCTGCTACAGATGAGAACCGCACCTTCGTCGACCGAGGCGAGACTGCAGCCCTCATCCTCCTGGACCTCTCAGCCGCCTTCGACACTGTCTCCTTCCACACCCTCTGCACAAGCCTCCATGATGCCGGCACCAGTGACAAAGTCCTCGAATGGATCCGCTCCTTCCTTACTGGCTGAACACAGGGAGTCAGACTTCCACCTTTCAAATCAGAAACCACAGAGATCAGCTGTGGAATGCCTCAGGGATCCTCCCTGAGCCCCACCCTCTTCAAAATCTACTTTGCCTCGCCTGCAGCCATCGTCAGAAGCCACAGACTAAACATAGTTTTCTACGCTAACAACACCCAGTTGAATCTCTCCCTCACAGACGAACCCACAGCCACCAAGAGCAACTTCCACGACAGGATGAAGGCAGTCGCCACCCGGATAAAGGACAGCTGCCTCAAGCTTAACTCAGACAAGACTGAAGTCCTCATCTTGGGCTTCCATCCTATCGGCTGGGATGTCTCTTGGTGGCCCGCAGCGCTCGGAATCCCCCCACACACATGACCATGCACCACTCAGAAACTCCCCAAAAAACTGCAGACCTCCCAGAGTCATCCTGCACATCCCATGTCACCTGAGAGACCTTCACTGACTCAACAAGAGAATTACCTTCAAGCTTCTCATGCACACCTACAAAGCCCTCTACAACGCCTCTCCTTTCACACCCCCACCAGACACCTTCGCTCAACCCCCATGGCCACCGTCCCACAAATCCGCAAGACCACGGCTGGAGGAAGATCCTTCTCCTACCTTACTGCGAAGACCTGGAACTCCCTGCCTCTGCAACTCAGGCAATCACCATTGCTGCCGCAATTCAGAAAGGACATCAATACCTGGCTCTTCAACTGACCCGCAGACCCAGCTCCCCACCCCCAATGCCTTGAGACCCTCACAGGTGAGTAGTAACGCTTAATAAGTCCCTGATTGATTGCTTGAATAGGAAAATCAATAGTTTCTTTTTACAACACAGTTACTTACACTTAATTACACCCGTGAAAATGAACAGACATAAAGGCAATTTTACAAATGTTTATTTGAACAATGTCTGGCAACATGAAAAGTCAGAAATCTTCATGTATGCGAGGCTGTAAGTCTAAGGGTGTAGAAACATTGCTTTTTGCAAACAGGCCTCACTGTTTAAAATTAAAGAAGGTCCCTGTCCTTGAAACAACTGAGGATATTACACTGTAGTCTGTACAACATCGAACCTACTTTGAATTCATTGATGTATGAAATTCATGTATGAGAATAATGGGAGACATGGGGAAAATCATGCCACTAGCGTAGACCAGTAGCGGCCAGTGGAGGGAGTTCCGTGGGGCGGTGAGGCGGGGCGGGGGGTAGTAAACACCGGAATATGGATGAACGGAGGTAAGAAAACATTTAAATAAATAAAACGAATTTCGTTGCGCGCGCTGCATTGCAAAATGTGTTGCTGCGCGCGCAACGAAATTCGTTTTATTTATTTAA
This sequence comes from Calotriton arnoldi, assembly GCA_963921515.1. Taxonomy (NCBI): domain Eukaryota; kingdom Metazoa; phylum Chordata; class Amphibia; order Caudata; family Salamandridae; genus Calotriton; species Calotriton arnoldi. The sequence goes on along the minus strand of CAWUFW010000425.1, from coordinate 653,137 downwards.
ATGTTTACTTACCTCCATTCATACATATTCCAGTGTTTACTACCCCCCATCTTGCCCCTCCCCCGCCCCGCCTCACCGCCCCACGGAACTCCCTCCACTGGCCGCTACTGGCGTAGACCAAAAGAGAAGCAATCACAATGATTACAAGAACATTATTGAGTAAAAGGTGTCTGTAATAAACATTCAGCATCAGATATATAGTATACGCAAATACATTGGGCAGCAATCATTTGGGATACTAACAACCACGTCAGTGTGACCAACTATCCTAAATGTGATATACCAACGTCATCCAAAATACTAAATTAAAGTAAAGTGCGAAATAAAGAAGGGTCCTAAGATTAATGTAGAGCTGATCTGTAACTCCTAATCTAGCTTCACTACTTCAATAGTACTTTATTATCCCTCGAATCTAGGTACCAAATATTTATGTAAAGCAAAACATCCACGTTTCATTTTCCTTGCTCCTTCAAGGATTAATGTGTCTATGGAAATATCATCAAGAATCCCAAAGAATTCCATATCATAGTTTCATTTCACAACACACAGATACTCACACCCAGATTTACGGAGATTTTTTTTTACGGAGGATGCATCACTTTTTTGTCGCAGGCTCGACATAACCTCTATTTTGGGATTTACAAAGTCATGCAACTCATGATTTGTGTGGCTTTGTAAAAAATAAAATTAAGGAATTACATGAGTAGTGCATGGGTGTTCCTGTGCATTCACCCATGTATTTTGATGCAAAGTCATATTTATAAATACTTGTAAACATGGGTTTGCGCTAAAATGGTACACTTACCTAAGGCTGGCATAACATGAAGAAATATCTTTATTTCTCCTTGTGCTTTTCCTTCAGCAGCACACATACAAAGAGGAATTAGCCTCAAAGGATAGTTTTTGTGCAGTAAGGTATCGCTTTGTACACAAAAACTATCCTGATAACGCAGGCACTTATGCGATATGATGCAACGGTGCCTGTGGAGGTGCTAGGCAGCCACAAGGGTGCTAGTGCTAAGATATAGCACAACTGTGCCATCTTTGAAAGTAGGCAGCAGTTCTGCTCTCTCCCTTTCATGCAACGCAGCACAGGAAATTCACTTGCTGCGCTGCAGTGCATGAAATGTTAGTAAATATGCCGCTAAATTCTAAAGGCTCAATTTCCCAGTGAACCACTAGTATAAATGTGTTAACATTTGCACCATGGCACTCAATAGAACACGCTGACATAATATTAATGAAAACCATTAGAAAGAATCTACAGAGAAACATATATGTCCAAACGATAAATTGCTGATGTGATATTTTAACTGTGGCATATGTATCTTATAAATAATATAGATGTCACTTATTTGTTTGACTTTTCATTCATAATTGAATCGTCCATGTCAGAATTAAACGACTAACCATTTGTTTATGGGATACAGTTGAGACCAATAAATACATATATATTACCATATCAGACGTCGTTCCTAAACTAAATGTGTACTCGGTGTGCCCTGACCCCTTTGCACAGAGACAGTTATTGGTACTCAACTGATCGGTGTCATGCTGTGAGCCCTGTCCTTCTAAGCCATATGCATGGCTGGGTGATTCTGCTTACACTTTCTCTTTTATTGACCACACCCATCTCCTGGCGTCTGCCCCTGTGCCAGTTCTTGCCCTCACACTATTTTAGAATGTCTGTCCCTGCTTCCTCCAGTTGTCCATTACCATACCTGCCCTTTGACACCATCCCAATCACTTCCTGATCCCTTCAATAATTCATTAACACATATGCCTCCCCTCAGTGTCTGCAAACAGGTGCTATTAAAAATGTATCAACTAGATAAGACAAAATTGATCAATAGAAATTACAGATATTGTGTTGCATTAGTCATTTCTTTTCAAACGTGTGCCATGATATAAAGGATAAACCTTGCAGTCGCACTGAGATAGCCATCTGCAAAATATTGTTTGAAATCCAGTCTATGGGGCAGATTTACAAGCCCCCTGCGCCACCAGTACGTCACTTTTCGTGACGTACTGGTGGCGCAGGAAGCTCCTCGATATTTACAAGGAGAGGAAAAGCCACCATGCGTGACTTTTCCTCTCCTTGTAAATACCGTCCCTTCACACGCAGCACTTTGCGTTGAAGGGGCGTTCCATGGGTGTTGCTGTGGGTGTTCCCACGCAACACCCATGGAACAAGACACATCTCCAGATTTACGAGAAATCGTAAATCTGGAGATGCGTCTGAGCTACGCCACCCTAGAGGTGGCGTAGCAAGGCGCACCGAGGATTTCTCCTCGTTTTCCTCTTTCAATGCGTGCTGCATTCTGCAGCACGCATTGAAAGAGGAAAAGCCTGTACTGATTGTTTTTGTGCAGAAAGGTGCCCCTTCCTGCACAGAAACAATCTCCCCATGGCGCAGGCATCCTTGCACCATGGTGCAAGGGTGCCTGCGCCGGCGCTTGGCAGCTGTTTGTGCGCCAGCGCAGGGAGAGCACAGGAATGCCACATATTCTTGTAAATATGTCGCATTCCTGTGCTCTGAAAGTGCCGCAGCGTGGCGCAGCCAAAGGGCTTGCAGCGCCACGCTGCGGCACTTTCTTGTAGATCTGCCCCTATATATTTAGGTATTTTCTACTTCCTGATTTATATTACACAATTGAGTGAAAAATATACAGCCATTAGGACTATTACATTTGGTGGATTTTATGTAAATATCTTTATGGCAACTATACATCATTATAGCAAGGGTTGTTAAATCAAGGCACTCGCTAGAATGGAAAAGAAACTGGTGTTCTATGACTAGTAGTGCGGTTAAGACATCCAAATAATGTGGTGCATGCATCATAAAAGTGATGCTCTTAAAAACAATCTACTGTTGGTAGAATCGTGCCATTTCAAGTATGGCACAGATAAAGCCAGTCTCCTTGAATGGCTTGATTCGATATGCAAATAATAGTTTCAAGTACAGTACACATTCAAAATACTAATGTGCCCAGATCACACATTTCACAAGCAATATATTTCATCTTGCCTGATCGGGGAAAGGAGTGTCTAACTCTACAGCAAAAATAAAAAAAGAGTTAGAGAAAGGAACTAACCCTGAACACCACATGAATACTTGCAGTAAAATGAAGATAGGAGCAGACGTCATGGCAGAGGCACGACTCGTTGTGCATATAGGCTGATCCTATTAATAACAGGCAAAGTAGCAAGTAGAGGAAAAGGAAAGAAAACACAGAAAAAAGACACACAAGATGAGATTTCATGCAATTGGCTGGCAGTTAGCAGAGTTAATGTGGAAGCATCCACGCAGAGCAGAAATTCACAGTGGGTATTGCAAATAAACTTAACAAAAATATTCCACTGCTACAAAAAACACAACTAGCAACACTTATCAGCACATCAAGCTAGGTGGAAAAATTTGTACATTCACACAGTAATGCCTGTATTCAAAAGAGAAAAAAAAAGTCACCTAAATTCTAGGACCACTATCAGTCTCATATCTACACAGGTACAGAATGGGCCAATTGTTTTGGTTAGCATTCCGGTTCTGAGTTCAGATTTCAAAAAGCATAATCCCCTTCTAACTACCAAAAGAACACTTGTCAGACAAATGTTTCTATGTTTTCTGCTCTGGTGCTAAAGGCTTCCTTGAGAAAATGAGCTAGAAACGATGATTTGAAAAAAATGGATAGATAAAAGTACATTTCAAATAACTGGGGGGCATATTATCAAGGGCTTTATCGCCGCTTTAGCTGCACTTTTTGCCGCTAAAGCGGCGATATTTTTAACGCCCTATTAGCAAGCTGTCGCTAACGGGCGTTAGCGACAGCTTTCAGGCGTTAGCGGCCGGGTTTACATCGCCTTGCATGTCAGCGATAATTATCGCTAATGACATGCAAGGTAGGCGTTCCCCACTAAAAGCGACTGTAAACAGTCGCTAACACAACTAACCCCTATTAACAAGGCAGGCGAAGCGATAAAATAAATCGCGCTAGCGCGTTTATCGCTAGATTTTAACACCTGCTACTGAGGATGACTTACCTGTTTAAAGTATAGGAGGTGGATTGTCAGGCTGAATCCATCCTTGCGTTAATGCGAGAATATCGCTGCTTTTCCAGCGATATTCTCACATTTTGCCGCTATCGCTGGAAATTTTATCGCTATGGAGATAAACCTTGTTAATAGGGTGTTATCTCAGCGATATTTTCCAGCAATAGGCGGCGTTAAAAAATAAGCGCGGTTAGCGATAAATATCGCTATTCCTTGATAATATGCCCCTGGATTCTTTTTGCTAAATTTCACTATTGTAAGTTATACTAGACAGTGATTCTATGTTCACCATTCTATGTTCACCATTCCCGGGGCTACTTTTATTAGTGAGTTACCTCACCTGCTTTTCTGTTGGCCAAGTTGCTAAGAGTGGGAGAATTGCAGCGCTAAGAGGGTTGCCCTCTATGACTACTGAGCTTTATATGTGCTTAATACACCTCTAGAGGTATGTGTAGAAGAAGTGGCTTAGTGGGGACCAAGGTTCGAATCCTGCCCTCGACGCTTGGCTCAGCATTGTGTGATTCTGGGCGAATCATTTAATCGTCCTGTGACTACACATAAAACGAAAAAATTTGTAATGGTAAAGTCCATTAACATTTTCGGTTTTGCTGCAATATTTTCAAAATATGTCTAAAACCTTTAAGTCAGAAACAGGAATGAAATGTTTGTATTCCACTTCCACATTTCTCTTTTGGACCACCACCGGGGAAAACTTTGTGTTATTAATTATGTATGTCTGTATCTATTCATGCTCCAGCTTATCAAAGAGAGAAAGTCTTGGAAAATAACTACTGCGGTCTACCATGTAATCAATAGCCCCTCTTATATTATGTCCCTTGTCTTCCTATTGGTGCGAGTTTACAGATGTTTGGCCTGCTTCAAAGCGCATTGTCAGCTTCCAGACCAACTTTCGAGTCCTAAGAGAAAAATAGCAGACAGTTCTTTCAGAATTTCACACCATACATCTGATTTTAAATAGGGAATTGGGGTAACTGAAGAATGTATTTACTTGAGAAAACGTTCAAGGATTAACTTACCCTAAAAAATGAGGCTATTGTTCCCCAAATGTGCAATCACAATTGGGGAATTTTCCAGAGATACTGTAAACTCTATATTCAATGTATGCAACTAAGAAATATGTTTAATAAATAGACATTCAGCTGTGACATTTTTTTAAAATAATTTCAGTGACGATAAAACCAAGAAACCAAACAAAGGCATTTAGTTGCATTTTAAACGTGCTATGATTGACTCTAAAAGTTCTACATTTTAGAATGTTTTCATTAAAAAAGGTATATATATTTTTTTCCAGGACATTTAATTAAATTAATTTACTATTCAACCAATTTCTGATTTGACATGTGATATCATTTTGTGAATGTTCCTGACTACTAACACTGCTGCATGTGAACATGCTTAATGAACAGCAAGGCAGCAGTACATCTATTATTATATGATGCTGCTGCTTTCTTCCCAAGTGCTGGTGCTCTTTCAGGCTGCCTACCGCCATGCAAACACGTTTGCACCACAGTGAAATGATGTGTGCAAGATGTCTAGCATCGTTTTTGTACTGAAAGAGTATGCATCCAGTTCCAGATAACACGCTTAGACATACTTTCCAACACTGCATAGGTGCTGTACAGTGCAGCATAGATGCAATTTGTGAAAAGTTAGGAACAATACAAAATTAAACATTTCTCATTGTTAGCACCTTCGTCAAAGAGCTGTTACTTTTTGACTCAAAGCCTTGTCTACCACTGTTAGTAGATAGGACTTTGCATCAAAAAACAGAGGTGGTGGCATTGGAAAGCCCAGGGAGCACCTATGGGACACCTCCTTGGTGTGAAATAGAGTAAAGTGCCATTCGTGCTATTACTTACAGGGCTACTTTCTACCGCAAAAGGTTTTCTTCTGGAAAGTAAGCACTTTATCATGACGTGCATCAATATCAGTCACTTTTTGTGACTTTGCACCAAGACAAAGTGCTAATAAATCCACCCTAAAATGAGAATTAAAAGTTTCTATGTTGAGCCATGAGGACTCTGGAAATTGATGTGCTTCATACTGTATCTACTTTTACAAGTTTACGACCAATTTATAAACTTACGGCTCACATCCATTAATAATGGCAAAGCAACGTTTCAAATTATCAAATTATCACGAAAGTTGCTAGTGTTTCTATTACACATAATCGCAGGATACCAAACTTATTTGTAAAGCCATATATTAAAAGTTCAAAATAAAATATATTTGAACGCCAACGATTATCTTCCAAAATACAGCGGAATATATTGCTCCACTTTAGAAAAGAATGGTTAACATTAACTAATTAGTGCTCTCGAGTTCAACGAAATGTATTCAATTTTTAAGGATATTAATCGACTTTAATATTGCATGCTGATAAACAAATCAGGTTTTAATGTGGTTTTGGCAACAGGTCCAAATTAAATCTGTTGCCACGTTAATAACGCATTCAGTAAATTGTTTTAAAAGGATGCAAGCTATTAATCTTTGTTTCCACCGTAAAAGAAAACAAGTATATTGTTGGACAGGACATGTGTAAATGTATGTTCAAGGATTATTGTGTGAAAGTACAATGTTCATAGAAAAGGTAGGTAACAAAGCAGCTATTAAGTTTAAGTTAATCATGAAACACACTTAAAGGAGCTTCAAATACAATTCAGAGATTAACATAATATATTATCAATGCTGATATATTTGTGAATTGTCTCTGGAAAACTGTATGCCTTAAACACATGCTTACCCGGCTATCTTCATCAAAGCAGACATCTGGACCCTTTCTATACCTTGGATTCTGTGCCAGCACGCACGGATCTGGTCCTTGAGCTACACGAGGTGATTAAGGAAGATGACACTTTATTCAATCACACTTGTATCCTTCAGGCAGTGTTTCCTGGTACCCAGGTATAAAATTATGTGATTAGAGGAAAATACAGAAATATGTCTTAAGACTAATCATTTAAAATTGTTGCTCTTACTTGTAAATTGAGCAAGTATTGACAAAACCAATAGGTTTTGTCTAGGTAAGTCGGTGTGATATTTGTATTTTCTATTTTTACTGTAACCACATCCCACAAATTGAAAAAAAGAAAAACTTCTGCTGCATAAACATGGTGGCCATATATTTCTACATTCACAAACATTACATGAATGAAAGAGGCTGGGGAGCCAGTCGAAATGCGTTATGTGCGGTATCGCTGAAAATAAATGAATTTTGAAAATTTGCGATCCTGTGGAGTGTCAGAGTTTGTGACAGACCTGTCCTGTTGATATATATGTATATATACATATATGTATATATATATCATATTTTATTTTAACAGAAACCAGCTTTAATTTTAACACACAACACAGAGAACTATGATTCTTATTAGCTCAAAGAAAAAGTATTATTGGCTTTGAATTACTGTAAACTGAAGGTATAGGACGAGATTTAGAATTTAGCAGACAGGGTACTCCATCACAAATGTGAAAAAAATACACTGCCTGCCAAGTTCTTGTTCAGACCGCTTGATTCCAAGATGGATAGACCATCAAATTTCTGACAGCGGATCCCCCATTGGTTCTCTTGATGGAATGCTTCCTTCAACGATCTGAAGGATGAGAAGCTGTCAGAGGAAGGCCATTACACCATCCTATTTGGGGTGGAAGCTGCAATTCTTTTTGTGTCCGACATGGTTGGGTAAAACCTAACGGTGAGGTACAGAAAAAAAACAAATAATGACCCCCCACACCCAGGAAAAATACTCCCTGAATATGGGGCTTAGTAGTTTGTTTTCTAATAATAAACTCTCACGTTGGGATTTTGGTTTTGAATATCAAATGTGTTGTTAAAATTTGGTGAGTGGTGTGAAAACCGACTGCTGGTTGTCCACCAAACTTTATGTATGTTGGCAATAAACATAATGACAAAGGTTCCTATCAATGTATAGAGATCACCTCTGGGCAATTGGTAATCTCTAAATTTGGTGCACAGTAGTCGTTCAGGGTGGTAGACCTCATATCCTAAGCCACCCTGATGAACTGTACTCCATCCATCAAACTTTAAATGTGGCCTGTAGTGTTAAGGAACAAGGATGCCTAAAAATAAAAGGACAGAAATAATATAGTTTTGGGAAAGTAAATTACTACCAACATTGACAGCAAAGACAATTTATTTTGGGGTTATGTCATATGGAATAAGGCAAAATGCTGCTACTCATAGTACAAGTGAGACAATGGCTGAAGAGAACTTACCCATTGTTCCATACATTATGCTGTGGTGGAGGGGAGGTAGGGTCACAAAATGTGAATGACAGTTAAACAGATCAATGGTTGAAAAGGGCTGGCTCAAAGCCTATATATATTTATATATATATATTTTTATATATATATATATATATATATATATATATATATATATATATACATATATATATATATACACACACACACATATCACCTACTGGTGGTCGCCAGTAGGTAGGTATAGTTAGGATGTAGTTTCCATAGGAAGAGCATTTTTTTATTTGCCAATAACTTCAATCCTCGCGACATTTTCAGAACTAACACTCCAGTCACTTCAGCTGCTGTCTTGAAAGTTTTGGGGTGCTCTGTAAAGCGTGGGCCGCACAAAATGGGGGTCCCAAAACGCTTTTTTTCCATGTTAATTTCCAATAGGAAACTTTAGACACGGCTACACGGCTACAGCCTGAACTGCTGAACAGAATAACACCAAATTTGGCAAAAAGGTAGCTCTTGGTCCAGAAAGTACTCTTTTTGTTGAATGGTGTAAATCCGTTCAGTAGTTGCTGAGAACTTTAAAGATTTCTCAGATATACAACTGTGGTCGCGGTGGATCTCCGACCCCTCCCGATCTCATGCCTGAGATCTGATTGGCTGCCAACACTTCAAACCAGGAAGTACTGGTCATAAGCAGTGCGTTGTGGGGGCGTGAATTATAGTTAGCTCAGCTAACTATAACTGCTGAATTTCTCTGGTTTTGTACCAGTGAAGCTAGAGCCGTTAGGCTCAGATATCACTGGTACAAAAGCAGTGAAATTCAGCAGTTATTGTTAGCTGAGCTAACAATAACTCGGCTGTTTGGCGTGGAAATAAACGGACTGTCTATGCAAATTTTATGCAGTCACCAGACCACACGAGCGAGCACCTGGAAGTGAGGCCGAGGTTCGGATCCGGGAGAGCGAAAACGAAGTCAGGAACTACCTTGGGCTTCTGCCCTAATGTCTGCCCTTTAGTCTGTGGAGCTCGGACAGAGAATTGCAGGTGAAGGCGAAGACAAAAAATTTAAAACGCCGCTGGTTTGGTGAGTGTGGCACCGGCAGTGCGGGCAGGGGCTGGAACTACTAGAGACATCTCGGAGGGGTTGCAGAGGGAGACTTTTGACCATCCTCGTTTTTTCCCAGCGCCGTCACGAACAACAAGGCGAAGAGGGAAAATAATGGGCATTTTTCCAGCAATAAACTTTGCAGATGAATGCATTTGAAATTGTAGCGGAAAGAATTAAATCAACTGCAAATAATCCAATTTGTCTGTTGAAGGGCAAGGAAAGTCGATTAAGATATATATGAAGTGCATTGTCAGCATAGAAATTAGAGACAGACGGATGAACTAAAATGTGATTCACTTAAATGTACGAATCAGAGGCAAGGATACAAACCATTGAACACAAGTAAGTGTGCTAAGAAACACAAAACTGTTGGTCTTCGAATATTCTGAAATATACGGAGGAAAGGGGGCAATGAATTTGAATATACTAGTAGTTAAAAATCTAAGAGACCACCTTTCTCACTCATAGACCTGAAAAGAGGAAAAGGCAGCTAAAACAAACATGGCCACCAGGTTTAGCAAACGAGAACAAACGGCCAATGAAATGTTCTCTGACAATAGCATGTATGACCAGGAAAGAACTAGCCAAAATGGCACAAATGGAGAATGAGGAAGTCACCCCAAACAAACACTTAAAGAATTGCAGAGACTAAGGATTGTGTAAACAAATAAATGGTGGGAGAGTATGACACTAAAAAGATAAATTGAATGTCAATGAATCCCTAGAGGACTATGGATCTTGGTGTTACCAACGTTAAATGATATGGATTCAGATTTACTTACTAAGTGGCAATCAGACACGACAGAATGCTCCATGAAACTCATGAAAACCCTTATCATACTGCATGTAGGAAACTATCAAGCATATTAGAAAAGATAAAGAATCTGGAGAAATTATTGGAGAAATATGGAGAAACAGAAGAAGGCAAAAAATCAATGGAGGAATTAGAAAGAAAAATGGAGAAACATGAAAAAGAAGTGCAAATGAAAAAGTTGAAGAAATTCAATCGAGATAAAACTGACTATGCGATGGGAAGAATTTACACCTTTGCCAGGTGATTTGATACACTGCATAGTAGACAGAGAACGGATCTAATGAGAGGAAGAGTGGATCCACCATCTAGTGTAGAGAGCTCAGAAGTCAGTTCAGGTGATAAGGGAGCATTTGCAAACATACCAAAACTGGATTTTTCCGGGGAATTACACCTTCTCCAGATGACAACGAGGCGGAGAGGCAGAGGAGGGACGAATCAAACAAATCAAAAAGAACCAGAAGGAGCAGGAAAAGAAAAATGTGGCAGAGGAGGAGAGAAAAAGAAAAATCCAAAGGAATAGTACTAATGAAACAAGGCAATAGAAGTGAGGAGAATTTAGTGATCAACATCTCCAGTATGCATCTCAACTTAAAACATTTGGAACTTTTAAACAAGGGCCTGTCCTTCTGCCCAAATTTGAGTATGGATCTAGTGAGTAGAAGAATTGATCTTTACAAATTCTGTCGAAAATTAAAACTCAAGAAGGACTTTGCCTCAAAAAAGAATCAGAGACAAATAAGGGAAACATCGCAAACCTTGTCCATTTTAACAGAGAAGGATCTACCGCACATACAAACCCTCTTGGATTTGGAAAATATAGCAACAACAGAAGGGAAGAGGTTAAGTGACAGAGAATGATGCAAGGAATTAAACATTGATACAGATGCTTCAATGAGTAGCGGCAGAAAGGTGGATTCAAAATTTTGCCTTTGATTACCACCAGGGAATAAGGTGGACCTCTTTCAGGAGCTTGTTGCTGATGGGTTGAGGAAAATAGCCATAAAAAACACAAACGGTAATCAGAGCAAACACAACGAGAACATGACAAAGGATGACTGGACAGCATTTAAAGATCTAGAGGAAAATAAAAACATAATAATAAAACCCTCGGACAAAGGGGGAAATATTGTGATTATGGACAGACGGAAATACATACTGGAAGCTAACAGGCAATTGAATAATCATGATCATTATGAGAAGTTAGGAGGGAATCCGATGCAAGAAGTAATGAAGGATTTCCATATAAAGCTAAAGAACTGGTATGATCAGGAGCTATTGGATGAGAATAAATACTTTTACTTAAAGAAAGAATATCCAACTCTCCCAACCATTTACTTTCTACCGAAAGTCCATAAAAATGCTGAAAATTCCCGGGAAGACCTATAGTCAGTTCCTGTGACTCCTTACTGGAAAATGCCTCAAGATTCGTGGATATTTTCCTCTTCCCATACATATTGAGCCTTCCATCATACATCAGGGATTCAACGGATTTCCTAAGTAGGATAAATGACATTCCTTGGAAGCAGAATTACATCATGGCAACAGTAGATGTTGTGTCTCTGTATACATCCATACGACATGAAGATGGTTTGGCAGCAAGCAAGCATTATTTACAATCAAGATCTTTGTGTCTATTGGATCATACAGAGATGCTGCGGGATATAATGAAGTTCTGTCTTATGAATAACATCTTCATCTTCAATGGAAAATACTACAAACATGGACAGGGAACAGCAATGGGAACTTCTTTTGCCCCAACTTATGCCAATCTCACCATGGGCTTCTGGGAAACTGAAACAATTTGCACAGAAAAGAACTTGGAGAGTATGAGAAAAGTGGTACTGTGGTTACGATGCATTGATGGCCTCTTCCTACTCTGGGAGGGTGAACAAGTGGAATTGGAGAACTTTCTGAGATCACTAAACGACAATCCTCAAAATTTTAAATTTACCTACACAGTGAGTAAAACAGAGCTGACATTCCTGGATATCAAATTGTATGTTTCTCAAGGGAAGATTTGCACAAAAGTCTTCAGGAAACCCACAAGTGGCAATAAGCTTCTCTTTGCAATTAGTGCACATCCGGCTGCTCTAAAATGGAGCATACCATATGGCCAGTATCTCAGAGTTAAAAGAAATTGCTATGAAGAAAAGGATTTTGAACAACAAACATCAGAAATGACACAGAGATTTCTAAAATGTGGATACCCAATCTCAGTTCTAACAGATGCTTTGAGAAGAACTAAAGAAAAAAATAGAAATTATCTTCTAATACCAAAAAAGAGGAAGGAACATCGAAAGGAGGAAGATATAATCAGATATATTATGGATTTTAACACATCTGAGAAGGAAATAAAGACACTAATAAAACATAATTGGAGAATTTTAGAACAGGATGAAGACCTGAAAGGCCAATTAGAAAATCACTTGAATATAACATACCGGAAAATGCACTCATTAGGGGACCTCTTAGTCCAAAGTTTTCTCCCCAACCACGACCAATCGTGGAATTGGCTACTGTTGAACTAACAAGGCTTCTATAAATGTGCCAAATGTAAGGCATGTAAATGGGGTGACAACAGGACAGAAGTCTAACTGGTCAATGGAAGGACCAGAAAGATCAGGGGACATATACATTGCGAGAGTACTCATGTAGTATGTACCCTAGAATGTGAGTGTGAAATGATATACATAGGGAGTACAATCAATAAATTGAAACTTCTGATTCTACAGCACATTCGAGCCATCTCAAATAAAGATTTTACCTATGGAATGGCAAAACATATTTGGGAAAAACATGATGGTATCAAGAAACTTGTATATTATGGAATTCAATAAATCCCATTAAAGGCAAGAGGTGGTAATAGAGAACTACATTTGCGGAGAACTGAATCATGGTGGATTCTATAAATGGGAACTGAAAACCCTTTGGGTTGAAATAGGGATGCTGAATTGCACATACACCTTTGAGGAATAAATATTGATTTGAAAAATGAAAGCACGATGCGGCCTTGACACAGGAACTGTATATAGGAATGTAAAAGAAGGTGTATATATATATATAGAAATTGACTACATGATGTGTTGGCTTAAAATAAAGTGGGTGATCTAAGGGTGACGAATTCTCTTAAATTCCTTAGATGTCTTAAAGATCTCCATCATGGCATTGCATGGGATTTTTAACAACTGATCCCTTTGAGGATATAGGAATTTCAATTAGATGCACTTTAAAGAAATCATGTATACAATGTTGAATAGTCTGGGAGATGATTTTTTGATTTCACACCTGGTATGACATTATGTTAAACCCATGGGAGGCCAACAAATAGTCTCTCAAATTTTTTTGCTTGTAAAATTTTATTTTTTTTGCTTGTAAGAGAAAGGGAATACCCATGGGAGGCCAAAAAACATTCTTTCACTCTGCTGTAAGTAATAAGTAAAACTTGAATAATAGCATTAGCATATTAGGTACTAAGTACTTCATGAATAGCACCTTGAGTTTGATGTTTAGAAGGCTTGCAGTGGAACAGCTGGTGATACTTTATCATAAGAATGGATATGGTGCACTTCTAAGTTGATTTAGATCAAATACTTTATAAAAGAAAAAAATGTAGGCACCTTTTCTATAATAGTAATAAACTATATTTTTAATATATATTTTATTACAATTGTTCCAGTTACAGCACAAAGCACTTTAGGAGATCTTGCTGTTTTGCACAAAAACGCATAGTTAATGCCTACGATGCACACCAGAGGTCAGAACTAGTTTTATGAAATGATGAGGTATGGGACTTATTTAAATATCTCATGTAGCCCCGTTCTACTCATGGAACATATTTTAAGGCCAGGCACATTGCACTTTATATTTAGAAAACATGAGACTTGTCAAACTATATAATCTAGGGCTTACTAGATGGGGATAGTATAGCTCTTAATAAGTAATCTTTAATAACTTCTAAATATCTAATAGGACAAAGTCACAATGCATGAATATGAAGTGTAGATTAGTGGCAGCAACATGTAAACAAGGATAATAATAAAGGAATTTAATGGCAATGAAGGGTACTATCTCGTACATTATCATAAAAAGAAAATATATATATACCAACTATGTGGTTCGAAGCAAAATAGAATGGTTTTAGAGAATACTTTATGGTTTAAGATGAATAAGCTTTTAGATTTAAGAAAGGAAAAGGGAAAGAAACTAGGCTGGTACTTTACCGTTATCTGTGTATATTCAATTTTCTTTACATGTATCCAGCCGCGGTCAGTGCAGGTAACAGCGGTGGGGCGGTGGGGCCGCTTAAGGGGAGATTTCGAGGGACGATGCAGAGGGAAAATTAAATAACTAATTAATTTTCCCTCTGCATCATCCCTCGAAATACCCCCTTACCTAGCCGCACCGCCCCATCACGGACCACGGCTGCATGTATCTACATTCCAAGACTCTGTATGCAAGACATTAGTTGATATATTGGTCGTGTCTCCTTTGTAAATAAAGTTGGGGCACTCTGCACGTACATCTCTCTGGCCCTGTTGAAGGCTACGGCCAAAACGCGTAGGCTATTCTAAGCTGCTGCACTTGGTGTTATGACCTAAAAAAACAATACATTTCGAAGAATCGAATTGGATGTGCTGCTTCTTGTTTTACACAACACTTGGATGTGAGTCTGTTTGGCGTGGAAATAAATGGACTGTCTACGTATATATATATATACATATATATATATATATATATATACTCATGCATATACACATATATATATATATTTATATATAAAGTTAGAAATGGGGGTCTCTAGTTTCTAGTTGACAACAGTATGCACCCTGTCTAAGTAGGGACCCTTCCTTCTAGTCAGGGTAAGGGAGTTACACACCAAAGATAACCCCTGCCTCCACCTTTGTAGGTTGGCTCACAGGCAATGTGTAAAGCATTTGTACATAAAACACACATTAACACAGTGAAAACACTACAAGTCGACACCACATCAGTTTAGAACAAGCATTTGCAATGCAACAGGTCTCGCATTTACGCGAGTTTGAGCAATTGGCATTGTAAATGACAATGCCTTTTATTTATGTTTTGGTTTTTGAAACATAAATAAAACGCATTGTCATTTACAATGCCAATAGCTTAAACTCGCGTAAATGCGAGACATATTGCATTGCAAATGCTTGTTTTTAAAAGGAGTTTATTTAGAAAGGGTATTATGGTATCGAATGTTTTTTTTTTTTCTCTTCTTAAAAAAAGTATGAAAATAAGGTAACTTGGAAACTAATCCCCTTCCAGGAGAAGAGGCGGAAAGGGGGTTTGAGTCACCACTTCCGTGCTGGAGGGTGGTCGAACATGTGGTCAGCAGAGGTCCAACTGAGGTCTCTTGGTCGAGGTAATGAGACTGGGACTGTAACAGATGGCAAACTCGTACACTACCATGAGAGGCATTTCCACCCGTAATTCCCGTGCTGGAGCATCAAGGGTTGAATGAAAGGGCACCCAGCGGGATCAGGAGTACAGGCACGTCCACTAACAGCAGGTAAACATTAGCGGAAGCGCAGGCCGTAAAAATATTATGTAAGCAGCCTTCTAAAACCAGACCAGTGCCTGCTGAGACTGTCGGGGAGGCGTTAGGGAATAACAGAACCGTCTGCTGATGACGGCTGACCTGTGCCCCGCTCATGTTTTTAGCCCAACATGAGTCCACAGCACGTCCTGGTTATATAGGCAAATGCAGTTGCATTTTGGGATTTGTAGTTTAGAGGAGGAATACAAATCTCAGTTTTTAGAGTGAAGTTGGCTGGCCGAAAGTGACATGCATACCCTGGCACCACTTGGCAACAATGTGTAATTTGCTTTAATCTCATCAATACCATGGTGCGTCGTCTTCCTGGTACCCTCAGTGGAATCTGGGCTGAGAGTTCACTCATAACCTGGGCTTTTGGGTAAAGGTGGTACGATATGTGAAGCCCTGTGGTATAGTGTCCTTCGTGTATACAAGTCCACCCCTACCCCCTGACAATGTCAATGCACCCCTAGCTCATCATGTGGAGACACGCAGTGCAGCTCCTCAATGCAAACATTGAGTTTGCGGAAAGGTCGACTGACCGAAAGAAGCAAAGTAAAGTCTGCATTTTAGTATGTTGCAATCATCACAAAGGATCAAAAGAATATAGAATATATAGAGACTCGGTCGAATCTAGCAGATATCCATTAACAGAACAGAACACCCAGAATTAACCATGGACTGCACATGCGCAACATCTCCGACTCATATATAAAGTATCTTAAAACTATCCCATGTAAGGTAGTAAGGCAATGCTTGGGAATCAAAGCATGACCTGCGGCATGCCCTGCTATCGCAGTAGTCTGACTGAGCACAACTCCACCGGAATACCTCAAACTTTACCTGCGGCATTCAGTGGTGCATTAGGACACCACTCAGCTCAGCGTGTGCACCATCTCTGCCTCGCACACCTTTACCAGAGCACTTCAATTCGCTCTGTAGCAAGTAGGATCTCGTACTTAGGCCAAGAACAGCTCTACCAATTATAATCACATTTAAACTACTGCACCACTTTTATACGTCCTTGCCAGTTCACTTCAGGACTGACCAGCCATAGCCTCTGCTATCCCAGTATTCTGACCCCAAAAAACAGCTCCTCATCTTTTTAATTATGAGCACCTGCTCTTCCGGTATACTGGCACAAGAGACTTGACATACAGGTAGCAGCCCTGCTGTGCCAGATTTTTTTTTTTAAATAAAGAATTACAGATTTGCTGGTGCAGAAAGCGGACTCACAGCCATTTCGTCTTGATTGTATCAGGAGCCATGGAACTCTGCTAGAGCACCTCCGTTCAAACAGCGACGCCTCCTATTGATTCTCCACTAGGAGCGAGTCTGGATGTCCAGCACCCCTTGCTATTCCAACAGTGGAGCTCCCCCGCCTGCTCTCTCCTGAGTTATCTCACGACTGCCTCCAGTTCCTAGTGCTATGCCATCGCAGGGAACCAAGCATCTACAATGAGAGACGTGTCTGTGAAGCGGGCGCCGCGCTCATTAATGTAAAAAAAAAAAAAAAAGAGAGTGTGGTGTCCCATTAGCGTGCTTCACGCTCATTACTAAAGTTAATAAAACAAGCATTTGCAATGCAATAGGACTCGCATTTACGTGAGACCTATTGCATTGCAATTGGGAGTGCGGGCGGGCGTAGGGGTCAGGGGGGCGAGAAAGCACGGGAAACGGGAGTGCGGGCATGGGGGCGAGAAGGCACGGACAACGGGAGTGCGGGCGGGAGGGCGAGAAGGCACAGACAACTGGAGTGCGGTGGAGGGGGGAGAAGGCACGGACAACGGGAGTGCGGGAGGGGGGGAGAAGGCACGGGCAGTAAGAGAACCTTATTAATAAAGAAAATAGGGCTCACAATCTAAATAACACATACCGTGCAACACTCGAAGTAAAGGGGCCAGTAGCCATGGAAGGATACAAATGACGACATGGCCGTCATAAGGAGGGACTAACAAGCCTATAAACCAATCAGAAGGCAGCATTTAGGAAGGACAAAGACACAAGCCAATGAAAAATATGGGTGGGGGAGTGGGCGGGGCTTCCCTCAAGTACTGAACTACCCCAGATCTTCCCTAGAGCAGTGCTTACGCGCTGACTCTAGGCTCGACCTAAAAATAACCAATCATTATCTAAACCAAACAAGACCAAACAACAAAAATCCAACATACATAAACAAAGATATCACTTTGTAAAGGTTTCAGCAAGTTTGTCCATAGAATCTATGGATGCATCAATTTAATTACCTTTGATGCGGCAAAATCCGAGATGAAAAACAGCAGCAGAGGAGGAAAGTGTCAGAAAATACAAGCGATGCATAAATTCTTGAGTCCCAGGGGAATGAAAGAGTCAGTTCTGTTGCACGCAGGAGAAGTGTTGTGTAAATTCCTTTACTGCAAGGAGAAGCGATGCATCAAATTCCGAACAAGCAGCCTCAGCTCCTTATGCCGTCACTGGAGATTTGGCGCACAGGTGCGATGTGTGGGAAATCCAGGCGTGCTGGGTTGATGTGGTGGAGAAACAGGTGCTGCATCGATTTTCACAGCCAAGGACTGGTGATGCATCGATTCCTTGAGCTACACAGCAGGCCCTGAGTCAAAGTCAGAACAGAGGTCTCGGACGTCAGAGACATGGTGCTCAGGACTCGGGCTGCAGCAATCTTGGAACAGCGTGAACAGGCGCTGTATTGATTCTTCGGCCGCAGCATGGCGATGCTTTGGTTTTTTGACTGCACGGCAAGCTGGCGGTGGGAAAAACCGGCGCTGAAGGGTGATGCATGGATTTCAGTCCTTGAAGCAGCAAAACCTCCTCCAAGGGTCCAGAATTGGCACCACTTGGCAGGTCAAAACTCCCAGCAGAGGAGTTAAGGGGAGCTGCAGATTAAGTCTTTGATGGTCCTGAGACTTCCAACGGGAGGCAAGCACACAGAAGCCCTTGGAGAACTTTGATAAGCAAGATAAGAAAGAACAGTCCCGTCCTTCCTCTGCCCCAGACAGAAGCAGCAAGCAGCAGGCCAGCACAACACAGCAACAAGTAGAGTCGCAGTTCTCCTCCTACAGCTTTTCCAGCTCTTCTCCTTGGCAGAATCTTCCCTTGATCCAGAAGTGTTCTAAAAATGTGGGGTTACAGGTCCAATAGTTATACCCCTTTCCGCCTTTGAAAGAGGCATACTTCAAAGGATATTCTTTGCAGTGCACAGATCCTGCCTTGCCCTGACTAGGCTCCAGATACACTACAGGGGGGTGGAGACAGCTCTGTGTAAGGACAGGCACAGCCCTATTCAGTTATCAGTGACAACTATTCCCACCACTCTAGCTCAGGAAAGCCCATCAGTCTGGTGATGGTTAATCGGGATATGCAGGGCACACCTCAGCTCCTTTTGTGTGACTGTCTAGAGTGAATGCACAAACAGCCCCAACTATAAGTCTAAACCAGATGAAAATTACAGGCAGGCAGAGGCACAGGATGGTAAAGCAAGAAAATGCCCAATTTCTAAAAGTGGCATTTTCAAACACACAATTTAAAAACCACCTTCACAGAAAAATATGTTTTTAAATCCTGAGTTCAGGGAACCCAAACTTCTGTATCTCTTAGCAATTGAAAGTTAAACTTGCAAGGTGCTACAAGGCAGCTATAAGGATAACCAATGGGAGTGATAGTCCTTGCCTTGTGAAAAACAAAATTAGCAGTACTTCACTATCAGGACATGTAAAATACACCAGTACATGTCCTAATTTTCACATACACTGCACCCTGCCCATGGGGCTACCTTGGGCCGAACTTAGGGGTGCCTTACAAGTAATAAAAGGGAAGGTTTGGGCCTGACAAGTGGGTGCTCTTGCCAGGTCGACATGGGAGTTTAAAACTACACTATATTTCAGTGGCAGGCCTGAGACTTGTTTGCAGGGCTACTTGTGTGGGTGGCACAATCAGTGCTGCGGGCCCACTAGTAGCGTTTTATTTACAGGCCCTGGGAACACACAGTGCACTTTACTAAGGACTTACCAGTAAAATATGCCAATCATGGCGAACCAATCACAATCATATTTTACACAGGGAGCACGTGCACTTTAGCATTGATCAACAGTTGTAAAGTGCCCAGAATTCAAACACCAGCAAAAATGAAGTCCAGTGATAGCCAGTAGCTAGTTATAGTTAGGACCAAAGTTTCCATATGAAAAGCTTTTGTTTTGCCAATAACTTTGCCTCTGCTTGAAGAATCGTCACAAAAGTTTCAACAAACTTCCCCTTTTTGGTTCAGCTGCTGTGTTGAAAGTTTCAGGGTGATCCGTCAAGCGGGGGCCATGAAAAAAGTCGGGTCCCAAAACGCTTTTTCCCCATGGTATGTCTATGGGGATTTTTCTTTTTTCGAACACGACTACAGCCCGAACTGCTGAACAGAATTACAACAAATGTGGCAGAAAGCTAGGTGTAAATTCATTCAATAGTTTCAGAGATATTTAAGTTTAAAAAATATAGATATCTGGGGACGCTCTGGGAATGCACATTCTTGCAGTGGATTCATGGATCCTACTGAAATGTGATTGACTGCCAACACCTCAACCAGGAAGTGTTGGCAGCCATCTTGGAACTTGGCTTGAAGTTCCACAAAGAAAGTAAAAAATAAAGAAAAGGGGGCAGGGTAGGAATACCCTGACCCCCTAGATAGTATTGTTTAAATTTAATTTTGCAGCAAATATGCGGGTGGAGTGGTGGAGACAGGGGGCTTGGCCTCCGAAGACCAATCAGCAATTCCACTGTGTGGGACTTACTGGAATAAACAGAAGGGCTTGTTGGCCCCCAAGGACATTCAGCATCCAAGGGGACTTCATCGTCCAACCAGCAGTATATATATAAATATTCAAAACAACTTCCAAATATATAGACCACTTCCTTCAAGAGCATTTTAGGAACTTACCATCATTCATTCTAGACACAGGTGATTTTCTCAGGAAGGTCTATGACATCACATGAGATGAGAGTTATGTCTTCATGGCCCTGGACGTATCATCCCTGTACACTAGCATCTGACATGAACAAGGATTGAGGGCAACCCAACACTTTTTAGGTGTCAGACCTATTAGTGCATACCAACACACTTTGATGATACTCCAGATGATGGAGTGGTGCTTGGACAACAACTTTTTCTTGTTTGATAAGCATCTGTTCAAACAAATACAAGGCACAGCGATGGGCACCTGCTTCGCCCTCAGCTATGCGAACTTGCATATGGGCTGCTGAGAGGAGCAGGTGCTCACAACAGTGTTTGCTGCGGAATGGATGAACAGCATTGTCCTTTGGGCCCGATACAATGACGACCTCTTTGTTCTATGGAAGGACTCTCTAGAATCTGCCAGAGAGTTCATTAATCACATACATTCCAACGACCTGAACCTTTCATTTACTAGCAAGATCAGTAAGAGTGAGGTTGAGTTCTTAGATCTGAAGGTTTATGTACACAATAATAAGATTCAAACAAAAACATTCCGAAAGGAAACTGCAGGGAATTCAATCCTTCATGCGCAGAGTTTTCATCCATTGAAATTGAGGCAGAGCATTCCCTATGCTGAAAACCTCCGTATGAAACGCAACTGCAGTGAGAACCATTCTTTAGAACAGGTCCAAGAGGAATTAGACAAAAGATTTCGAGCAAGAGGTTATGACCAAACACTATTGAATTGTTCAAAGGCCATTACTGTTCAAAGAGAGAAGCAGTAAGGCAAGTACACAGGGAGCAGTGAGAATGATCACAGGCTACAATATGTACCACCAGAGAGTGAGGAACATCCTCATATCACATTGGAACCTGATCCGTAGTGACCCGACCATTGGGCAATCAATGCCAAACATCCACTCCTCTCCTTCAGATGGGCAAAATCCATGAGGGGAGAACTATGCACTAGCAGCCCTAAAATGGTCAAGTCAGAATCTTGGCTCACCTCCCCCCCAGGGTTTAGAAAATGCCATAAATGCAAGGCATGCACCATTGGTCTGAACATAAGTGAATTTCGAAGTCAACTGTACAATACCCCTTTCAAGATCCGTCACTCCTATAATTGTAGAAGTGACTTTGTGGTATATGTACTACAGTGTTCATGCCCTCAGATATATGTAGGCAGCACAAAACACATGGTACACGTAAGGATCTTACAGCACTTGTGTGCCATAGTCAAGGATGATAAAACATACCCCATAGCACAACACATCCACGAAAGCCATGGGGATAACAGTAATGATCTGGTGTACTATGTCATTGAGTCAGTCTCGAGTAATGTGAGAAGAGGCTATAGAGAGCAAAAGTTGCATAGATTGGAATCTCGTTACATCATTATGTTGAACAGCAAGATACCTAATGGCCTGAATTCAGATGAAGAACTATATATACATTTGTAACTGCATCAGATAACGGTTCCCTGGAAGCTGTTCCCGTTTCTTCTCAGCCCAGTTTAAGTGTTTTTAAGCCGCATGCAGAATTCTCATCTGCAGCTCACGTATGTTTTATTCACTAATACTTGGGTTTGCTTTGAGCACAATTAGCACTAATTTTTACACAGTTTAAGTTAGAGAATTTTTCCAGAGAGCAACCAGAGGCAGGGTGGGTGTGGCATACTCTTTCTCACATATAACATGCCATTGCATTAAGGTTGTATGATTTGGACACTTGTCTAAAGCACAGCTTCTAGCAGCTCCTATGTCGCTTTACCAAATCTGTTTGTGGAGCGGATGCCCAATTGGGCTGGATTTTGTGAAATACCATATTGTGAAATACCACATTATGCAACTTTGCAAGCGTATATGAGAGGCCTCAGGGCCATAATAGGCTGCAAAACCATGTTGGTCTTAGCAATAGATGCAGGCCTATCAGACATGCCCCATGCTTAGCTCTCTTGGAATCTGAGAGAGGCAGAGTGAAATTGACACCTTGTATGATGTGTATACAAGGTAACACGTTTTGCTGTTACTGGTGACAATGCAACATTTTATAGATGTTGTGACACACATTACATTTTGTAAATGTATTATTGCATTGCCGCACAGTCTATTTAAAATGAAATGTGTTTTCACGAATGCCATGTGATCAATTGTTGCACTCTGCACCCTATGATATTTTGTTTAATTATTTATGAGTTTTTGTTTAATTACATTTGTAACACAGCGAGCAGCTGAATGAACTATTCACTTTCTGTATATATTATGAATTACATGTGCTGCACACAGCAGTTACTTTCGAGTATGTTTTCAGTGTTTACTCTTAGCTGAGTAGTCCCAAGCAGTACTTAAGTGCAAACAAATGGCGGCCGCACTATGTGATCAAGGTGGTAGTGACCACCGAAACGGGTCGTCCCATGTCAGTTTCTGCCACACAATAAATACCTTTTTCGGATTCCTTGTTGCCGGTGCCTGCTTTTGGGAGAAGAAGGGCAGGAATGCTATATATATAGGAACGTAATGGATCCAATGTTGTACTGTGATTGATTGTATATCTTCAAAAATATGAACTTCTAATTTCTCTATAGCTGAATTTTAATAGGCACAAGTCACTTTATTCCGAAGTACTGTTGCACAATGTCACTTTATATATTTATTAAAATAAGGCGATAAGGATCTTGAATGGTCCACTGAAGTGCACAAAAGGCATTAATGCCAGGAAAAATTTGAAGCACAGCAGTGGAATACTTCCAACCAGCAAAGGCCCAATATAAGCCTTACACTTATTAATATTGTATAAACAATATGAGGCATATTGAGCAGAGGAATTCGGGATTTTTGATAAATTTATTCATTATGTATTTTATTCAAGTTAATTTTGTTGATAAGGATTTGTTGCAATTAGTTTATTTCCACGTTTTAGGGGGCACTTTTAAGTTTGTGTATATATATTTTTTTCACATAATATTGCAATTCATGAAATATGACAAGACGGGTCAATATGCATTTAAGCTGTCATTCTGATGTATTATAGCATTTGGACTATATAGTTTTTTTAATATTTATATTCCTATAATGATGAATATTTTACATGCTGAGAGCGTAATGGATATTGAAAATGTTATTCTATATGTATTGAAAGCATTCAAGCGAAAATTTGTGGAATGATCCTAACAGTTTGTCTATGTTTATGAATAAATTAGCACGGGCACTTTAAATTTGCGGGGTGACATGCTGGGCGCTGTCATGTGATCAAGGCCGCTTGTACGGCCGAAACGCGTAAAATGGCAGAAGACTGACAAAATAAAATAATCTGCACTACTGGAGGTCTGCACTCGTTTTTGTTTCGCTGGCAGCAGATGCATTTCGAGCAACAGTGATATATATATATATATATACACACATACAGAAAAAGGGTTGCCCCCATACGGAAAAGCCTCTCAGGTGGATTCAAATTCCTTTAATGAAGGTGCAGCGAGCAAAGCAGCGACAAGATGCCTAAAATCACAGCCAGATGTGTTTCGGGCTTCCACGCCCTTGTTCACAGTCTAGGCAAAGAGTCAACAGCGAGGACTGCAGTCACATGTTTTTCTTTCAAAGATGCCCCGCCCCAACAGGCCTCCGAGCATTCTGGTGCTTGTAGTGCTGCAAAACAAAATCAAACCCCAGTGGGTCTCGATGTTGCTCCCAGTCTCGTGCACAAATAATTACCATAGTGGGTTGGCATTAATGTCACCAACCTGCTCCCTGCCAATACCTGTAGCCTTCATCAGGAAAACCACCAGTCCCAGGTACCACGCACTCGTGGTCCACAGATCCGCACTTCCTCGGCGGACAGTTCCACCACCGGGCCAGCCGTATTAAATCCAGAAAAAGGGTTCCTCAAATAAAACAGCACATCATAAAGCGGTATCAAGTGCCTACTGCCACCAATCTGTACCCCAGATTCACGTAGATCCCTGCAGAGCTTCACAGCCAGTGGTTCCATGGCCAATGTAAACAGCACAGGGTAGAGTGTACACCCCTAATGTGTACCCCTCTCCACCGTCCAGTCCATGAAAACCAACTGGCTGCTATGGACCCGGGCCCAGGTGCACTGTAGAGAAGTGTCACCGAACCACAGATTTTGAGACCGAGGCCCAGGCACCAGCCACAGTCCCAGGCATTGTGCAGCAGCCAGACCATCCACATGCATATCTCCAGGGCCAGTCCCTCAACAACAAACAAAGGGGGGGTCCCTGCCCCACCGCAGGGCCATGCAGCTCACCTCATCACAGCCCAGCCTTAGTATGCTCTCCAGCATTCAGATGGCCACTCATGCAGTCTTAGGCCAGGCAGACTCTGTATAGTATTCCCCTGCAACCGGGCTACCACTGTTCCTATGGAGCACAGTGCCTCCACCTCCATCAATCTTGTCTCATTCCCTGGGGGCTGAATTCAAAATCACAGGTCCTCCATCATGGGACACCTCAAGCACTGCAACTGTTCTCCGATCGCAAGGGTGGCACCCCCAGCTCTCGCAGTCTTCCTCTGTTTACATGGCTGCCAGAGCAACTCCAGTCGAGCACCAACCACATGCCACAGGCTGCTCCAGTCACACCTCAAGCACCCTCAGGGCCCACCCATCAGTCCCCCACCAGATTGCCCCCACCGGTCACCAGTCACAGTCTCCCAAGTGCTGCCGATCTGAGGACCCAGTCCGCTACATCTGCAATCAGGCGGCGGGTCCAACCACACCAGAACCAGGTAGACCTCAGGCTCGCGCTGCCTGTACAGGCCATTCTCCATTGTACTGGCCCCTGTGCATTATCAAATCAGTTCGCCGATCCTCTGATAGGGTGGTTCAGCGAAACAGTTGATCTTTGAGGCATTATGGCATTTCAGATGCTGCTCCATATGGCAATATTAGGTAAGAATTGGTTTAGCTGCACATTCGATTGACCGTCTTGTTTTTGAATGGCAGAAGCTCTCGTGGTTGGACTAACATTAAATCACTGTTACCCATGGGTGATTGCCCCATTCCATCCAAATGTGCCCAAATCCTGAATATGATATTAAAAGAATAGCTTCCTTTAGAGATCCAAGTAGATGTGGTTTCTAGTGGCTATTTTTAGCTATAGGTAATTAGGTGCACTTGTCTCTCCTTATCAGTTAATATCATAAATCAGTTGCTAATGCACTTATATAATTTAGACTGGAATATGGTAACAGTATCTACCTGGGAGCAGCTGAAAAGGTTCTGGCGTGCCTGCAACTAATACAAAACGCAGAAGGCAGATCTCTTGTGTGGCAGAAAAGGTGGGAACATATCACTCTGTCCATGTATTAGCTTCGCTGGCTCCAGGCAAAGGACAGGTTTTAAATTTTTACCCATTGTACACAAAGCAGTTATCATTAAGCCTGGGCGTAGTTTGCGTAGTAGCACTTCACGTAGCTACGTGAAGTACATTTTTAACTACACGTAGCTATGCACATTGCATAATGCATAGCTGTGTGCTTGACTGCACTGTACAATAATTGCCAAAAGCACCTTGTATAGTGCAAATTAAGATAAAATAAATATCTCTGTCTTTATATGCTAAAAATGCATATAGTTACTACACAAAAGTGAAAACGATAAATTAACAAGCAGTGAGAGAGGTGATGATTTTAGGATCCTCCCTAACCTAGGGGGAAAACCAAGCAGATGCCTTGAAAACAAAAAAAAATCTTTTGAACCATTCAGTGGTGGTCCCATCCTCTTAGGACCACCCCAAGCACAGTTATTGGCAAAAATACAATCCCAACCAAAGGCCCTGCAAAGCATTATGGGACGAGATTAGCAGTGGGCAGTGAATATTATAGTATCCAATATCAAAATAATTCTACAAAGAGCTGCAGTTCCACTAGTCGTTACTAGATGTCCCTCACGAGTCAAATGCAAAAGCCTCATGAAAGATTTTCAATACTTTTGCATTTGACTCGTGAGGGACATCTTGTAACGACTAGTGGAACTGCAGCTTGATGTATTAATAATTTCAATGCTTTTGCATTTGACTCGTGAGGGACACCTAGTAACGACTAGTTGAACTGCAGCTCTTTGTAGAATTATTTTGATATTGGAAACTATAATATTCACTGCCCACTGCTAATCTCGTCCCATAATGCTTTGCAGGGCCTTTGGTTGGGATTGTATTTTTGCCCATAACAGTGCTTGGGGTGGTCCTAGGAGGAAGGGACCACCATTGAATCGTTCACATGATATGCTTTTTGTGTTCAAGGTATCTGCTTGGTCCTCCCCTAGGTTAGGGGGACTCCAAAATCATCACCTCTCTCATTGCTTGATATTTTATTGTCAAAATTCATTTTTGTGAATTGGTTATATGCTTTTTAGCATAGAAAATTGCTTTATCAAAGCATTTGAAGGTGTTTATTTAACTACTGCTACGCTACGTCAATTAGCACAGTTATTCACTCTACTACGTGCAATTTTCGTAGTGCGTAGTAGCACAAACTTTGCATGCTCCGTGAGCGTAGCGAAGTATTATGCCCAGGGTTAGTTATCATAGCCTCCCCTTCTTGTCTTTCACCAGTACCTACCATAAGATCGTCTTACCTGTCTTTACTATGTATTCCTTCAATGAGGAAGGTGAGATGAGGTGATAAAGC
The DNA here is from genome assembly GCA_963921515.1 of Calotriton arnoldi. Lineage (NCBI taxonomy): Eukaryota > Metazoa > Chordata > Amphibia > Caudata > Salamandridae > Calotriton > Calotriton arnoldi. The sequence continues at coordinate 625,786 of CAWUFW010000425.1, read as the reverse complement.
TTTCTCAGTGGGAGCAGCTAATCTGGCTTCTTTGCATGCCCAGCATTTTCTGTGTAAATTTTGATTTAAAAGCCTGGTGGTTTCCTACTTAGACTGGTATGAGTTTCACATTGATGTATGTAATAGTGCCAAGAAGGTTCTGCACATCAGTGTTCTACAAATAATTACTAACCTAACTTAACATATGGGCCAGATTTACAATATTAGCTAAGATAGGGAAAAGTGCATTTTTTGCATGCATTGACATGCAAAATTAATTAATGCGTTTACAAAAATACTCTCCTGGTGTAATTTTTTTTTGTTCACAAATGCACCAGTCAGAAATATTTTTAAGAATGGGCGAGGTGTTTGATCTGCACAAATGTATGTATATGTAAGGTATTTCTATAGCACAAACGTACACAAAAGGCAGGTGAGCACTGTACATGGTCACAGACAAGCATCTCGTATCCTGAAACTATGGTTGCAACCATTTTCCAGAAAGAGATGCTGCAAGATTTGCAACTGGCACACAACCCATTCGCATCTACTAGTCCTGGCTGTTGCGGATCCAGTGAAGCAAAAATGGCAAACACTAAGAGGGGATGGGAATGCCCTATTCATAACTCCCAGCTATTGTACTCCACTGTTCAAGATTTAAATAAGTAGTTTTCTTTTAAGACTTAAATATGGCAATGCCTCTCCCCTGAATGATGTGGGTGAAGTACAAAGTGCCTTCAACATCAATTGGCACAAATCTCTTTATAACGATTGGCATTCTGTACACCCTGTATAAAAAACTGTCTGTAATTTCTTTCAAATAGGTGGCTTGTGATTCATCCAGCCATCTATTATAAAGAAGTGCTGTAGCCGCTCAATTGTACTAACTTATTACAATTTAATTCCGAAGTCACAATACCCGTTGTCAGAGACAGTAGCGGAGACAGTTCATTGAGCATTATTAAAGCAGCTGATTAAAGAACAAAAATGAAACATGGCTTTTCTTTCTTCTGCTCTGTTTTTCTAACTGTACAGTGACAAGCAAAAAATAGATATCTATGGCAACATGTTTCTTTTTTGCACTCCTTAGGTAATTATAAAATAATTAGAATCTTTCTGCAAGTTTCTACCCATACTGAGTCACTGAGCAATTTAAAAAAAAAAAAAAACATACTTGTACTAAACCAATTTTCACATCTTTTTGCAACAAATACCTAACAGCTAAATGATGTGTTTAATTTTGCACTTTAGATTCTATTTTCATTCTTCATGCTGTCTCTTTCATATGAAAGAGCTACAGACCAAGGATTTAAGTGGTGTGTGGGAAAGGTGATGGTGTGATCATGTATTATAAGGAATAAAGTACCCCCTGCAGTGCATATAAGGCTATCGCAAGTCACCTTGGCGTTCCTTAACCTTATAAATGAATTTAGGCTTTGGCCTAGTTCCTGTATATTTTGTTATGTAATTCCTCTGTGTTTTGCAATATCCTTATAACATATGTCGGGGCTACTTTATCCTATATATAATTGCGGCTCATGGGACTCAATGCATTACATTAGAGAAGCGTGCTTGCACCTTCTGTCATTACATGCACAGATGTAGGTACTGCATCTGTGAATCCAGCACCTGTGGTCATGGTCTGGTCTTAACCCATGTCCTACTTTTGAATTTGATTATGCCTACTCAGAAACTAAATATTTCAGTGAATCCAACACTATGGGCCACATGTCTCAAAAAATGGTTGCCAACTGTGTTTGCAAATTGCGCTCTGACTTTTTGTGATCAGTCTTTAATTTTGTTGTGCAATCTCTGTACTCATAGGACACATCATAAAATGTACATTCAAAAGAGGTCACAGAATGACCTGCCTAATTAATTTTAACTAGGCAGCCCCTCTGTGATTGGATACATACATAGAGCCTGATTCACAAAAGGCCTCCACACTCATAGCGGAAGCCCCACAGTACTGGTGGAGTCTCCGCTCTTGGGGCAAAATCTCTGTAATGGGAATTCTCATTGCGAAGATTCGCCCTGAGTTCAGAAACCCCTGTGACTGCAGGGCCTCCGCTACGTGAGCAGAGGCCCTTTGTGAATCAGGCCCATAGTGAATGGCCTGCAAGGAAAAGCAGATTACCATCCCCGTGTTTGCATTCCCAAATGGAAAACTTTTCATTTTACGTGCCAGGGCTCCTTAAAGCTCCCAATGTTGTTTCTTAAAGAAAGGTTTTCCTTTTCGGAAAAACCCTGCATGAGCAGGCATTGGTCCTCTCAACAATAGTCTAGTCTTACCTGAGGCTGCTGACAAAAATCACTAATGAGAAGATACCCCTCTCTGTGAATCAACTGATAGAGCGAAATGTTCTTGTGAATTGTAGGGGTGCATCATAATCACTGATAGGCCGCACCCACATGTATTTAGACATATATTCGTTTATATTCCATTGTATACTCATGCATGTTTAGTAAAGAATGAATAGTTCACTGAGACAAAGTGAACTCAGCAGTATAATGGTGTTAGGATAATGATGTAATGTAATGCTTATTGAATTGTGTGAACATAATGCATAGAGGAATTAGTTCGTGTGTGTAATGTAATTGCAGTAGTTTAAACGTGCACCATATTAAAGTTGCACATGTAATTCATTGTTTGCATATGAATCATAATGACAATGATTATAGGGAAACGTAAGGTGTGTGTTTAAAAGTCACATGTAAAGGCCTGACTACATATATGCTTAGGGAAGGCCTGGTATATTTTTATGTTAGCTTAAATAGTAGGCCGAGAAAAGTTTCTCTTGGTAAGGCTCTCTGGGCACAAACGGTAGATTTAATTTGCACAGTAGAAGGTTTCTGTTGAAAGTATCTTTTGTTGCAGGTGCAAGGACACATGTCTCGTTAGTAAGACTAACTCTTTGTTTTCAAAAGCTAGAGAGAGGGGAGGCATGATACGGGGAGTGAAACGGAATGTAGGGATGATACTTTCAGCGGAGAAGGTGCCTGGGACTCAAGGTCAACGCAACCGTCCAGGATGAAGTAACCGTTTCGATGGAAAAGCACAAGAAAGAAGACCTGGCCAAGGAGGCGTGACAAAGGCGTGTACAATTGTAGTGTGGTTTTGTATTAGGGATAGTGCCCTGAGGGAGGAGGCCAGAGAAGAGGTAGGGGAGACCTGAGAGAAGGACAGAGCTGAGCTTAGGTATTATGTGATTGCACTTCTTAGGAAGTCCTCACAGCTGACACCTTTTATTCACTCTTGCCTGGGAAAATCGTTATGCAGGGATGTCACTTAGCGTTAGTGTAGGGACAGCAATTGATTTTAAGCTTGTTTAGTCCAATGAAGAGCAACTTAGAAATTGGAGCAATCATAGTCTGGTTGATCCTTCTAGAACTTTCTATTCTCCTTATCCTGAGTCGGATGAGACTCCTGCGTAGATTATTATTTGTATTAGTGCCCATCTATTTCTTTAACCTCGTGTTGAGGTGCTTGCACGTTCAGTTATTTTTGGCAATAATAAATTCTCAAACTTGAATTCGGAGTCAGTGGTCCTTTCAGACAAAGTAAATGCTGATATATATAACCTGATGAGATTCTCTCCTTTACACTATTCAACAGGTAAAAAGATCTTGGCGACCAGAAGGTTCTTATAAATAATTAGATAAGAATCGGCGTTATCAGTTGGTAGCAGAGTAGGATGGTTACCTTTGATGGTAAGGGGAGATCTAGAGCAAGATAGGAGATTAAGTTGCCCCATAGAGCCCGAGTGACGCAGATCTAGAGGACCGCAGGAGAAGGATGTCGGAGGTCGTGGAAAACTGACGGAGAGTGCCGGTGCGGCGGAAGTAGCAGTTCGTAGTAGAGTGAGTATGAAAAGAGTGATGTTTGGTAGATTGCGGTGTTTTATTGTTGTGTGATGTCTTGCGGAGTTGGAACGAAAGTTGTGTGATTGAGAAACGGACCGTGAGCGCGCGCGGGACCGGAAGATTTATTGTGGTGTAGAATACACCCAGAGTTGAGAGCGTTGACCAGAGGTTGTGGGGGTCACGAGACGTCATTGACAGACCCACTGAAGATAGGGAACACATGAGTGAGTGTGTGAATAACCAACGCAGGTCGTAGGTTATTGTGTGCAGAACATCGAGTGATTGAATCCTATCGAGTGTGTTAAAGGCGATTGTCCGGTCGTTTCGCGGACAGACGGTTGCCAGATTGAGGTCAACAAGCTCAAGAGGCTGATCGGTCATTGGTAAGACCGACGGTCAGAGAGGTAATTGTTCGGTAGGACGGACATTATTTCAGAGTATGATTGGGACAGATGCGAGTGAGAACAAGTGAATTAGAAAGGAGGGGAACTGCTGCGAGCGGAGGAAAAGTGACGTCAGACAAGTGCCGCGCTGCGATAGGCCGGTTGGTGTGAGCCGCGCTGGTATTGGAGGATTGAAATCAGGAAGTAAAAGCGGACATTTTGAGTGCAAATACAAAGTCGATTCATCATGAAATGTTTTAAAGCTTTACGGGAACTTTGTAGAGGTGATAGACATGTGGTTGTTCGGGAGGGAGAGGAAGCTCCTCCCGAGGATACACCAGCACATTATATGGCAAAGAATGTAGGATTGCATACTATAATTTGGCTTGAGAATTGGCATAAAATGACAGAAGCAGAAGGAGAATTGTCGTTCCCTCGATATGGTACTTTCAGGTTAGAGGTGCTGTACCAGCTAAAAAGTGTAATGGCTTCATTACGACCACTACCTAGACCAACACAGTTTGAGGCACTACATGCGTGGATAAGAGCAGCGTATGATAGGAAGAAGGACAGATGTCAAGAAAGGGTGAAGAAATCGGTCAGGGCATTCCAAGATGCAAGGTGGGATGCATTGGAGAAAAGGTGGAGAGTGGAAACGATCAAAGGAGATAAGTTGTACCCATTGTTAGTACAAAATGGGAAAATAATAAGAATCGATGAGGACGACAGTGATCTAGATGACAGCTTGTTGGATAGGATGTTGGTGGAGAGGCCACCACCATTTAATCCAGAATCAGAAGAGGGAAAGATGACCCCAGCAGTGGCAATAGTTGATGAGAGCCAGAACCAGACTAGCATGAGAGTGGTGGGAAGGATTTCCACAGGAACGGAGGGGGCAACGGCGTCTATGATAACACAGCCTCCTGCGGGGAACACAAGATTACCGGACTCCTTGACAGTACCGGTTACCATTGGCCCTATAATACCGGTATATGACCCAGACCGAGTGAGAGAAGGGAGCTCCGTACCGATGAGAAGGGAGGAAGGAAACAGTGAGAGTGGGAATGGGAATGGGTTTGGAGTAAGAGTGGTTCATTTCCCAAGACCAATGGAGACAAGTACGCCGTTACCGGCTACTGCGGACTCTTCCTTTAGGCGAGAAGAGGAGAGACCAGAAAGACCGAGGTCTTTGCGGGAATCTAAGTCAGCTTTGAGGGAGTGGACACCAACAGTAACGAACCAAGAGGATAGGATGCAAGGAGATAGGGCACAAAATGTCTCGGAAGACAGACCAAGTTCCAGGAATATGATGGAAGGGAATAGATCACAAGGACAGAATAGTGACTGTGATGAGCGAGATGGCTCGGGTTGTCGAGATATGCTGAGGAGTGCAGTACAGGCAAGGTTGCTAGACGTAGTGAGGCTGAAAGCAGAAGTAGACGAAATGATCAGTGGGGGTCTGCCTTTGGAAAGGATAGAAATTTATGGATCAGATGAGCTGCTGTTTGTAGCAAAAGATGTGACTCGAAAAGCTAGAATGGCACATGATAGATTGAAGGAATTGGCCAAAAGATATGAAGTGGACCTGAACAAAACTAAAGCGTTGCAGGGACCACATAGATTGCATTACAGTGATCAGGAGCTGGAGGAGAAAAGAATCACAGGATTAAGGACACACACCAGAGACCTGATTATAGGAATGAGAATATGGATTTTGTTGGACAAATGGGAAGAAAGGTGGTCCAAAAAGAAACCAGTAAAGAGAGCAGAAGGGGAAACGCCGCCGCCAGGAAGGGGGCGACGGGTGTTGGAAATTTTCCTTTACGGGAAGTACAGAATGGAGGGTACGTGCATGTGCCGTGGAATAGAGGTGATTTGGCTGCATTTACTAATGATTTTCCTCGGCTGAGGGAAAAACCAGTAGAGTGGTACAAACAGGTTGAGCGGTTTGTGAAAATTTCAAAAGTATTGTGGATTGATTTGAACACTTTGTTTGACATAGTGGTACCAGGAGATTTGTGGACAGCTTGTAAAGTCGCTATTGAGTGGCCGACTTCAGAACCAGAGAGAGAGGCGGTTACAAATGGTCCATCACCACTAGTCATGAAAAAGTATGAGCAGGTGATTACATGGTTGAAACTGAAGATTTCACCTCAAGATATAGATTGGGTTAAAATAGATCGGACTGTACAGGAACCCAAGGAAACGGTGCATGAATATTATGAAAGACTTCTGCAAGCTTTTAAACAGTATAGTGGGTTAGATATCTTGGACCCCAAGGATATGGGACAGTTTGTCTCAAAGTTTGTACTGGGTCTGAGAATGGAAATCAGCCTCATGATACAGCACCATTTGATCTGCTGGCAGAACAAGCCACTAGATGAAATTCTGCGGTATGCGAGATACTGTAGTGATGAGGTGGAATCGAAACATCGGAAGCTAAAAGACAAATTAATGCTTGTCCAGATGCAGACAGCACAGAGTCAGCCTAGTGGAGGGACCTTAGGAAGAAAGCAAGGAAATTTCCAGGGAAACCAGAATGGGCAGGTACAGGGAAAGGGAAAACCAGTAGACCCCAAGACAGGAGTGGACGTGGCCACACTGAAGAAGACCACTGCGTGTCATCTTTGTCGCCAGGTCGGACATTGGAAACGCGAGTGTCCTATGAACCCAGCTAACCAGTTGCAGGAAGAGGAAGAGGGGGCTCAGGCACCCGCGCAGGAGGTAGTTAACACAATAACGAGACCTAGGACGATGAAAGGGGGGGTTTACAATTCTCACGCCCAGGTTCCCCAAGCTCCAAGGATTTCACAAGGAACACGAACGTACCAACAGATGCCCCTGTTCGAAGGTTACGATGAGGATAGCTCAGACCCTTTATCCTGACGGTGCCTGAGAGGGGAGGAAGACTGCACACTTGGAGCGGTCTTGGAGGTAGACCAGAGAGGACCTTTTGTGGAGGCAGAGATTGAGGGCAATCCTGCAACACTTTTGGTTGATACTGGAGCTACCCGGTCTACTGTAAGATCCGCAGTAGTCCCTAACCTACCCCTCTCGGGACAATCAATCCAGGTTGTTGGAGTAGCGAACAAGAGAATAAGCAGCCCATTGACAGAACCGATCCTAGTAAAGATAGGTTCCTTCCAAACTAGACATCAGTTTGTAGTGTGTGATACGAGTCCAGTTTGCCTTTTGGGGAGAGATCTGTTGTGCAAGTTGAACTGCACGATTTATTGTACACCACGGGGAGTGGAGGTCCAGACGAGAGATGATGATGCTGACTTTAAAATTGCCAATCAGCATCTGTGTATAGATCTGTACCCAATGGTGACGGTGGAAGAACTTCCACCTGATCTGAGAGACGCAGTGTCGTCTGTGGTGTGGGATTTCGCAGGAGACGAAATAGGTCTAATCAGAGGGGTTGAACCAGTGCGGATTGAGGTGAAACAGAATGTTGATTTCCCAAGAACACCTCAATACAACCTGTCGACAGAAACGATTGCAGGAATAAAACCTGTGATCGAGACTTTCATTGAGAAGGGTATTCTAAAAGAGATCAGAGGTAGTCCCTGTAATTCGCCCATAATGGGACTACAGAAACCGAGCGGGAAGTACAGGATCGTGCAAGACCTGCGAAAGGTCAACACGATAGTTGTCCCTTGTTGTCCAGTGGTACCGAATCCTTCAGTAATACTGTTCCAGATCCCATGTGAAGCCGAGTGGTTTACGGTTATCGATTTGTGTCAAGCCTTCTTTTCGATACCGCTCCACGAGGAAAGCCAATTTCTTTTTGCGTTCAGGCTAGAAAATCGCGTGTTAACATGGTGTCGTATCCCTCAAGGGTATACAGAAAGTCCATCGATCTTTAACCAGATCCTGAAGAAGAACCTTGAGAGTCTTGTGTTGCCGCAGAACTCAGTTCTCGTGCAATACATAGATGACTTGCTCATTGCCTCAGAAACAGAAGATGCTTGCAGAATTGACACTGTAGCACTGTTGAACCATTTAGCAGAGAACGGACATAAGGTGTCCCCGAACAAGCTGCAGTACTGTTTGAAAGAGGTACAGTACTTGGGATACAGATTGGAAAAAGGCAAGAGGAAGGTGTCACCAGATCGAATTGAGGCAATAATGAGCATGGCAGTACCCACGACACAGAGAGAAGTTAGGATGTTTCTAGGAATGGTTGGCTATTGTCGACAGTGGATTCCTAGTTTCTCCTTGAGAGCAAAGCCTCTGCAGAGGCTTACGCACAAGGATGTGAGTGATCCGGTACCATGGGACGAGGAGTGCTTGATATCATTCCTGAAACTGAGAGAGGATTTGTGCAGGGCTCCGGCACTGGGAATGCCCGATTACAACAAGGCCTTTTCATTGTTTTGTTACGAGAGGGAAGGATGTGCATTAGCAGTGCTAGCTCAGAACCATGGAGGTGTCCGTAGACCAGTTGCATACTTTTCAGCTACTTTAGATCCAGTAGCTTCTGCGTTGCCCGGATGTCTAAGATCCGTTGCTGCAACAGGTGTCAGCATTGAAAGATGTGAAAGCATTGTAATGGGACATCCATTGACTGTACATGTGCCACATTCGGTTGAGTTATTGATGACCAGGACCAAGACCCAGCACCTAACGAACAATAGGTTAACGAGGTACGAGCAAGTCATACTTGCCGCAGAGAATGTGACTCTGAAAAGGTGCTCTGTCTTGAACCCTGAGACATTGATGCCTACACCGAGCACGGATGATGAAGATTGTGCGGACCATGATTGTCTCGATGTGACCGAGCTTTGCACCAAACCGAGACCTGACATTGTCGATGAGCCATTGGCCGACCCAGATGAAATTTTCTTTGTCGATGGTTCATGCTTAAGAGACAGTGTGGGGCAATTGAGAGCAGCGTTTGCTGTATGTACCATTTCAGGAGTGGTCGAGGCTGCTTGCCTAGAAGGAGTACGCTCCGCGCAGGTAGCTGAGATCATTGCCTTGACCCGTGCCTGTTTGGCCGCTGATCGAATTCGAATCACGATTTACACAGACAGCCAATATGGGTTTGGCGTGGTGCACGACTTCGGGCAGTTATGGTCTCAGAGGGATTTTTGACATCATCTGGCTCACCCATTCGTAATGGAGAATATGTAAGACAATTGTTGGATGCATTACAGCACCCAAAGGAAATTGCTGTTGTAAAGTGTTCAGCCCATGGGAAAGGGGAGGACTTTGTATCCTTGGGAAACAATTATGCGGACGAAGTAGCCCGCTTCTGTGCAGAACAAGGATGCATATTCACAGAAAGAGAGATAGGGGAGAGCCAAGAAGGAACCGAGCTCAGCATAATGTTGACCATGGCAGACACTTGGGAAGAGCTTAAGCGATTGCAGGATGAAGTTTCAAACCAGGAGAGAGAGGGATGGATCAAAGCTGGGTGTGAGAAAGGAGACGTGGATGTGTGGGTATCAAACGATGGGAGAGCCGTGTTGCCGGAAGAATTGCTGAGTCCGATGGCTAGACTGATACATGGACAGGCACACCTGGGTAGAGACGCAATGATGAGAGTATTCAGACAGACGTGGTATAACCCACGGTTCCGAGCAATGGCAGAAACGGTATGTCAGAGGTGTGTTACGTGTCAGCAGATGAATGCTGGAAAGAGAACGGTAGTTACGTTGAGTCACATTGGAAGGTCGGGAGGGCCCTTCAATAGAATACAGTTGGACTTCGTGGAGATGCCTAGGTGCAATGGATTGAGGTACATTTTAGTGATAGTATGTGTATTCTCACGGTGGGTGGAGGCTTACCCCACACGCAAGTGTGACACTCTGACAGTGGCTAAATTACTGTTGAGGGAGCTCATCCCTAGATTCGGGATCCCGACCTCTTTGGAATCAGATAGAGGAGGGCACTTCCATAGCGAAATCATGAAGTTACTTTGTGCAGCATTGAACATTGACCAGAGACTCCACTGTAGTTACAGACCGGAGGCTTCTGGGATGGTGGAACAAGTTAATGGAACTTTGAAAGCCCGGATGGCAAAAATGTGTTCTTCGACATCCCTGAAATGGCCCGACGCCTTGCCACTGGTGCTAATGAGCATGCGAAGTGTCCCAGACAGAAAGACCGGGTTGTCCCCCCATGAAATACTAATGGGGAGGGCAATGAGACTGCCAGCAGTACCAGCTACAGCCTTGATAAGCATCACTGATGATTTGATTCTCGATTATTGTAAAGGACTCTCTGATGTGGTCCGTTCTGTATCCCAGCAGGTGCAAGCAGCAGTGGTTCCAGCCTCGAGTGATCTGTGCCACGACTTGTGTCCCGGTGACTGGGTGCTCATCCGGAAGCACGTGAGGAAGAGTTGCTTGGATGCCCGTTGGCGTGGCCCGTATCAGGTGATACTTATCACGAACACAGCAGTAAAGTGTGGAGGATTGCCGAACTGGGTGCATGCTTCCCATACCCGCAGAGTTCCAGCACCCTTGGAAGAAACAGCTCCTCTCGTAAATGAAAATCCAGCTGATGTGGCAGGGCCACATGGGAGGACAAGTCAAGCTGTAAGGGTCGCTGACACGGCTGGTGGTGCACTAGAGCAAGCTGAAGGGGGTTTCCACAGTTCGAACCCTGACTCAGACACCGAAGACAGACACGGTGCAGTGGGCGGCGAAGAGTCAGGTTCAGCAGAAAGAGGAAGTAGTGCACTGGGTATAGAAGGGGAAGGCAGACGAACGAACAGAAGTGCAGAAAATTGGCCCGAGAGACAGAGGCGACTGAACTTGAGGTTAGCACCTGAAAGAGACCTTGCTCCAGTATCTGAAGTATCTGAAACGGAAGCAAGTGACGAAGACCAAGCACAAGACAGTCGGCGAAGGTCAAAGAGAACAAGAGTGCCTTGTCGCAGATACTCTACCCCTGAGTGGACTTACACCGTGTTTGATGCAGGGGGTGGTGAGTACGGGAAGGCTGAGGTCAGTGCAAGTGGTCTGTCGGAGCCCGAATGTGGTGGTGAAGGTGGTGCTGCGGATGCCAGGGCTCGAGATAGAAGGAACACTGACACTCACGGTTCCGAATCCCCCGCTTCTGAGTGAAGTCCGAAATTTGCTTTTGCATCGACTCGAATTCCCGCCTTTTGGAGTTGAGCCGTTTTCACATGAAGTACTGATTTTGCGTCTTGAACTTTTGTATCACGTTCTGGTCTTGCTCAATGAGGATCTCATTGTGGATCAGTTATGAACTGTAAATAAAAGTCTAAAAGAAGAAGATAACCTAGGTCCGAGTGGAAGAAGAATAAACTTAGGGACTTTCCACAAGAAGAGGAACGAAAACTAGGGAAGTCTTTTTCTGGACTGTGTAAATAAGTTGTGATCGGAAAGGGAAAGCCCGGAGATTTCATGGTTGCTCGAGCTGGTTAAGCAAGTCACAATTAAAGGACAGAGACTTTTTCAGGGTTCTTTGCGATAACCAAGACTTTTGAGAACTTTTTGAAACCATGGAGCCGGGAGATCCCAATCGTAGATCAAAGTGGATAGTAGGCATTCTTATAAGTAGTGTAATAATTTCTATAATCATAGTAGTTGTAGTCCATACACTGGTTCACATGAGCAAGAAGTAGAGGCAGTGACAGGGACACCGACACCTATCACACCTAGTCAGAAGGGGGTAGACAGGGCAGCTGATAGAGCTTTGCTATTAGAAGAAAGTCGTAGATTACATGTAGATTTATCTAAAGGAGATTTTAAGTTGAATGCATATGCTAAGTTGTTGTCTGAGTATGTTGATGTGATGGATGCGAAAGATTGTTATGTGTGTATGCAGTTGCCTACTTCGGTGGATGAGGGTATTAGGTATCACCATCTCCCACTGACTTATGGTATTTCATGTAGTCTTTTGCTTAGTTTGTTTTATGAGAGAGATCAGTTCGAGTATTTCTTTTCCAATTTCGACGCAGTGCTTCCTGAAGTCCCAGCTTACAAGCATTTGAATAAGTATGACTATTATAAGACCGAGGACAGACTGAGGAAGTACTTCATACCGAGTTTGGAATTGGATACAGCATTCGCACACAGAAACAATCTGACTTGTTTGATGTCGGATGTAGAGAGAAAGTTTGTAGATCAGGTTGAAGACAGGTATAGACAGCTGACTCAATCCCGAGATTTAGGGCATCACAGGACAGATTGGACAGAGGAAGAACGGTTGCATAAGACCAGAGGAAGCTATGGTCCTATAGCGTTAGATAAGGAGCAGAGGGGTAAGTTGTGTATAAGGCGTTATCAGACTTACTACGAAAAGGTTCCAGTGGGACAAAGTACTTGTGATCACGTTTTCACCATGGCAGATGTAGCAAAAGATTTTCTCCAAGGTCCTGTACAAGTGATACCAACGGTGTATTATGTATGTGGGAAGAATGCTTATGTGAGGTTGCCTGCGAATTGGTATGGAACATGTTATTTGGCAATAATATTTCCAAAGATTTATCATACAGAAGACTTAAATCTTCTAGAGGGTGGAGAGCATTCAAGAACGAGAAGAGCTGCAAGTGCAGCAATCGTTGTGGGGGATATCTTTGGAGCTATGATACCTAGTCTAGGGGTAGTCTTGAATGATGTGAAGATCCGGAGGTTAGCGACTGTGGTGGATGAATTTTCGATGAATACAGCAAAGTCGTTGGTGTTGGTGGAAGGAGAGATGTTGTCGATAAGGGGAATGGTTTTGCAGAATCGCCTTGCTTTGGATGTCCTACTGGCAAAAGAGGGCGGAGTCTGTAAAATGTTGAAGGTTCAAGAGTGCTGCACTTATATACCAGACCGAAGCAAGGATCTGGAGAAATATATAAGTAACATCACTACGATCCACACAAAGATAGCGGATTTGACCGAAGAAGGGGCCTGGGAAAAGGTCGGCAAGGGTTTTGGTCAAGTGGGAGGTTGGTTTGCGAACCTAGGAAAGGGATTCCTTGGATACTTTCTGAGACCACTCCTTATCTTGGTGGGTTGTGTGGTTGGCTTGTGGATTGGGATCAAGGCCTACAAGTGGTATCGAGCAGGCCGAGTCAAGAGAGCTTTGAGGGAAAATGACATGAGGTTGGCAAGACTGCAGGACAGTCAGTATCAAAGGCTCAAGAGCATGGAGAAATTTAGATCAGGGAAGATGGCAACAAGTTCTGTTTAGGTTGGTTCCTTCTCCGAGGGAGTAGAATGAAATATGATGACAGGAGTCATCAAAGGGGGGAACTGATAGAGCGAAATGTTCTTGTGAATTGTAGGGGTGCATCATAATCACTGATAGGCCGCACCCACATGTATTTAGACATATATTCGTTTATATTCCATTGTATACTCATGCATGTTTAGTAAAGAATGAATAGTTCACTGAGACAAAGTGAACTCAGCAGTATAATGGTGTTAGGATAATGATGTAATGTAATGCTTATTGAATTGTGTGAACATAATGCATAGAGGAATTAGTTCGTGTGTGTAATGTAATTGCAGTAGTTTAAACGTGCACCATATTAAAGTTGCACATGTAATTCATTGTTTGCATATGAATCATAATGAAAATGATTATAGGGAAACGTAAGGTGTGTGTTTAAAAGTCACATGTAAAGGCCTGACTACATATATGCTTAGGGAAGGCCTGGTATATTTTTATGTTAGCTTAAATAGTAGGCCGAGAAAAGTTTCTCTTGGTAAGGCTCTCTGGGCACAAACGGTAGATTTAATTTGCACAGTAGAAGGTTTCTGTTGAAAGTATCTTTTGTTGCAGGTGCAAGGACACATGTCTCGTTAGTAAGACTAACTCTTTGTTTTCAAAAGCTAGAGAGAGGGGAGGCATGGTACGGGGAGTGAAACGGAATGTAGGGATGATACTTTCAGCGGAGAAGGTGCCTGGGACTCAAGGTCAACGCAACCGTCCAGGATGAAGTAACCGTTTCGATGGAAAAGCACAAGAAAGAAGACCTGGCCAAGGAGGCGTGACAAAGGCGTGTACAATTGTAGTGTGGTTTTGTATTAGGGATAGTGCCCTGAGGGAGGAGGCCAGAGAAGAGGTAGGGGAGACCTGAGAGAAGGACAGAGCTGAGCTTAGGTATTATGTGATTGCACTTCTTAGGAAGTCCTCACAGCTGACACCTTTTATTCACTCTTGCCTGGGAAAATCGTTATGCAGGGATGTCACTTAGCGTTAGTGTAGGGACAGCAATTGATTTTAAGCTTGTTTAGTCCAATGAAGAGCAACTTAGAAATTGGAGCAATCATAGTCTGGTTGATCCTTCTAGAACTTTCTATTCTCCTTATCCTGAGTCGGATGAGACTCCTGCGTAGATTATTATTTGTATTAGTGCCCATCTATTTCTTTAACCTCGTGTTGAGGTGCTTGCACGTTCAGTTATTTTTGGCAATAATAAATTCTCAAACTTGAATTCGGAGTCAGTGGTCCTTTCAGACAAAGTAAATGCTGATATATATAACCTGATGAGATTCTCTCCTTTACACTATTCAACAGGTAAAAAGATCTTGGCGACCAGAAGGTTCTTATAAATAATTAGATAAGAATCGGCGTTATCACAACTACCGCCTTCTTTGAGGTGTCAATCACTGTTCAATGGCCTGTGTCCACAATTGTGGTTGAAAACAATTCATACATACAATTATGACTTCCAATTACGATGCGACACTTCTTTCACGACTCCTCCAAATTGCAATTTGCAATGGACCGCAAAAACCATTTTGTGAGTCAGAAAGGCTTTTCTGACTCACAAAATGTACTTGGTACATATAACAAAGCCCTTTTGGGGTCGCAAGCCCTCTGAGTTCACTAATTGCAGTTTTTGTGACTGCAAAAGGACCTGTACCTCTGCCTCTAAAAGGAACAGGCACACCTTCTGTTCTCAGACACAGAGACAAGCTGTGGATTCAATACAACAGCAGTGGTCCCCTTTAAAGAAAAAAATAAAGGAAGATACGGTGTCAGCGTGTCTCCCGTGTGCCACATTAGCAACAACATCCATTTAAAGTTGTAATTATACTGACATGGCTATATATTTATCATTAAGATCAAAATCAGGCATCATCTGCGCCCCGATTATCTTGTCTCATTCATTTAGCAGTCATTCTGTACAAACATTATTGCATAAACAGGTGCATGCTATGTCTGTTTATTTAACTGAGATACACATGAGGATAATGGCTCTCAATTTGAAGGATACAAGGTTGCTCTGCTTGAATAAGTACTCCTGCATCGCACGTGAGGCATGTCATTTTGCTCTCGGCAATTACAAATACAAGGTTCATGTTCATCAGCTTTTCAGCATAATAAATTCTGGAAAATAAGTAAACAGATCAAATATAAGCAGCAAGATCACATCATTCGACTGTTAACATGGCGACAACGAAACAGCCTGGTAACAACAGAATCGGTACATTTCAGTTCCTAAATGTCATTGTAGGATGTGGTGCAAAATTAGCGTAACATATGGTAAAAACTGATAAAACTTCCTAGAAGAATACATTGATACAGGCGCTCTCAATAATTATTTCGCTGTTAAACAAAATTGCACTCTTTACGTTTTTTAATGACAGTTTTTTACAATACATCAAGGAGCAATATCCATATGTAGCTCATTAATATTTTATTTAGATTCAATATCTAGTTATGCAAGAAATTAGGTTTATAGCACAGTTACCTAGGTGATAACAAGCTTGCTAAATATCAACCACATGAACAATATTGAAAAATAACAATTTGGGGAGTCCTGCGCACTTCTGAGGTGGGCCTATGCCATGTAGCTGTGTATGTTAAATTCGGCACATCAAAGCTTATTTAGAAATGAATTCCAAAAAATGACAAACATACACAATTCTTTATTAAGAAATAGAAATAGCAGATTATACTGTATTAAAAATCATTGTAGGAGCAGATTGAATCAGGCTCTGACATCCGTTGTTGGGGAGGCGCAAGATCACAGAGTCGTAGGGTGTGAGGCTTTAGTTTATGTTACACCTACCAATCTGCTCACGTAAATATACCCAGTGCATTTGTTGCTGAATCTCTCTCGATCATGCACTCTTCCAATGTGGAGGGGTTAGTTGTTAGGCATGACTGTAGGTCTTATAAATACTAATGTAGTCATGTCATTGGCCAGAGTGTGTCAGTTTGTGCCAGCTTGGTGCAGAGCAGGATGTTAAAATGTGGTTTTGACAAGAATCATTAGGGTAGCCATTGGGCAGTGTAGCAATAAAATGAACAAAAGAACCATAGGGTTAGGTGTAAGTGGTTGGATAATAAAGTAGTGACTAATTAACTGTCAAATCGTAAGCACACTGTCTCGCAGTTTTAAAACCTTCTCCAAATTCCCTAAGAAAGTGAAACACTGACATATACATGCAGGGGCATATTTCTTTTGATTATAACATTTAGATAACTTCAAAGCCAACTCAATGAAAGATGGAGTGTGGCCGCGGAGGTAATGGTTGCTCTTTCAAAGATCTCCATTGACTGGTGCTTGTGGAAAGACCACTGACTGTCATGATGGGGTTGGACCTTGGCGAAACCATGTGAGAGGAGATGCGAGGTGCTCGGGCCCTGAAATATGACATCGGATGCCTGTGAATACGAACTGATACACCCGCTTAGCCTTTTCCACCAAGGACACTCACCACTTAAGTTTGAAGCAAGACTATGACACTTGGCATGAACCGAGGTCTGCTGTACAGGGTACAAAACCACTGAAGATGCTACTGCCCTTAGAGGTGGAAGATGTAAGATGGTGGCTCTTAAATGAGGCTTTTATACACACTGGGGCAGAGTCTGCTGACGTACTGGATGAAGTGTGCATTCTGAACACCAAAGCATGTGGGGATACAGTGGCTGAGTTTGAGCAGTGACGAGCGATGACCTGGATTGTACCAGAGCTCGGACTCTAACCTCCAGTTCAGACCTGCAATGTGGTAGCATGCCTGCCTGGACAGCATCTCATGAAGTAGCCAGCAGAACCCAAAAGTGAAACTGGAACTGGCACAAGTTGTTAGCCAGACTGGTTGTGAAGTCCACTTGGGATGCTTCTGTCTTCAACTACCCCACAATTGCTGGGTCTACTGACTTGACTTTGATTTGTCCATCTAGGATAACTTTCTTCTTATCTATCTAAGCACTGTAGGATATAAAGAGTTGGAGCTTCCTATATGTTTCAAATACATATTGATGAGACGTTGGAGATTTATCAGGGTGCATCACCTGGGCCGAAAATATCACACGAGGTTGGTAATTCAGCTGAACCTTCATTACTGGTACCTGCACTATCCAAGTTGGGAGCATGGACATTGCCTTTTAAATTCATTGATGACATCTGTGAAAGGTAGAATCTGTGGCTACACTGCAGCCTAACAGAAATGTTATCACTGACTCTCTCCCTACCCCCTACTAATAAAATGCCAGAGTTTATATTTAAATCAACTGTGAAGCAAGCAATTCTTAGTGGTCAAGCCCACTATGGGCAGTATGAACACAAAATCTCAGAACTGTCAACCAAACTTAAATCATTGTGAACTGACATTGCCTCATTCCATAAATGAATGGAGAACCACAGCGAAGTAGTTTACAGATGTGGAAGACAGACTATAATTCTTGACTTGACTGGGGACAAGCGTTATGGTATCTTAGCACTAAAATCAAAGATTTGGAGGATAATATTTCTTTGGGGTACTAGACAAAGTGGGGAAGGGTGACAGGTTGGATTCTTTGAAACCTCAATCCGAGACTGTTAAATGTCCACTTCTGCTTTTCAGCTATCATGGACTGTGATGTGATTTATAAACTGTAGGGACATAGGTGCTTCGAACTTGAAAACCCAGAGATCAGTGTATTTGGAAAATCCAAGGTACATTGCCCCCTTATTCCACGTCTGCTTTTTCTTTACACCAATGTCACAGCAAGAACCCCACTAGTTCTCTGTTAGAAATGGGGGTCTCTAATTGGCAGATGTTTTCATGCTCCCTGCAACAGGAACGACATCCAGAGGCACATAAGTGTAATAGGCACCTCCTGGCAGGTCAGAACTCCCACCAGTAGAGTTCAAGGAAGCTGGTGGTGAAGACGATGTGCCCCTGAGACTTCAGAACAGGAGGCAAGCACACACAAGTCGCACTTGGAGATTCTTCACAAGCAGGTTCACAGCAAAATTCCAGTCTTTGTCCTCTCCTTGGCAGAAGCAGCAACTGCAGGCCAACCCAGCAAAGCAGCACACAGTAAAGGGGCAGTACTCCTCCTCTCAGCTCTTCAGCTCTTCTCCTTGGCAGTGGTTCCTCTTGATTCCAGAAGTGATCTAAAATTCTGGGGTTTTAGCTCTAATATTTATACCCCATTTTCTCTTTGTAGTCTTTGAGTGAGCTCAGTAAAAACCAGCTCTGGTCTCACTGGTCCAGCTTCATTACAGGAGGTGGAGACAGCATTTTGCAGAGCATACACAGCCTATTCAGGTGTAGTAAAAACTCAACCCACCACTCTAAATGCAGAAAGGTCTCTTCAGCCTGGCTATGCGTCACCCAGGAAAGGCAGGGCACACCTCAACCCTCCCTTCTGACTGTCAAGAGTGGAAGCACATTCCCAGCTGCTGTCACTCCAAAACCCGACAGCGAATACACAAACAGGCAGAGGCACACAGGATGGTTAAACACGAAAATGCCCACTTTCTAAAAGTGGCATTTTCAAACACACAATTTAAAAACCACCTTTACTGAAAGATGTGTTATTACATTCTGAGTTCGTAGTGCCTAACCACCAAATCTCTAGCAGTTCCCATTTGAAAGTTACACATGTAAAATGTTACAATTCTGCTCCAATGATAGCCTATTAGGCAGCCAGCCTTTCAACAGTGAAAAATGAAATACATGGTATTTCACTATCAGGACATGTAAATCACACCAGCACATGCGCTACTCTTCAGATAAGCTGCACCCTGCCCATTGGGCTACATTGGGCCTACCTGAGGGGTGCCTTACATGTAAGAAAATGGAAGGTTAGGGTCTAGCAAGTGGGTGCACTTGCCAGGTCGACATGGCAGTTTAAAACTGCACATGCAGACACTGCAATGGCAGGTCTGAAACACATTTACAGAGCTAATCATGTGGGTGGCACAACCAGTGCTGCAAGCCCACTAATAGCATTTGATTTACTGGCCCTGGCACACTCAGTATAATTTACTAGAGTCTTAAAAGTAAATCAAATATGGTAATCATGGATAGCCAATCATAATCGCAATTTACACAGAGAGTATATGCACCTCAGCACTGATCAGCAGTGGTAAAGTGCTCAGAGTCCTATAAACAATGAAAAATGTGTCAAAAAAAGGAGGTCAAAATGCTAAAAGTCTGGGGGTAAACCTGCTAAAAATGCCAGGTCTAACACAACTCCTCCAAGCACAAAACCTGAATAGATTAATGAATCCCTTGATGGACTTCCCTGCTTGGGGCGACAGAACATAGACATGGCCCACAACAGCTGGGGCACATTCTAGTTCTACGCCACTCTGAACCCAGTTTGATCCCTCTATCCATACTCTCAGGGCCCTCTAAGATAACCCATGGGGAACCCTTCTCTTCACCTGTGGATCCCATCTGTGCAGTACCTAACCATACTTTGCTCACAGATGTATTCCAGTGGGCAGACAGTACCTTTATGGCCAACACAGTTGTGTGGCCCAGTCCACCCCTGGGGTGTGACTCCTGTCCTTCCCCAGGGGCAACTCTGTTCAGCAGGACAGAAAGCCACAGAGGCCACTGGCAGCTGTCAGTGACAAGAGCCAGGCCTCATGCCTTTCAGCGCTCTCTAAACTCTGTGGCTTCACAGAGCGGGGGCGGTAGCCCCAGGTGCCTGCCACATTCTTTCCACTCTGCCTCCCACCAGGTCAGGGATGGAATCCTGAGCCTGGTACTCCAGCCTAGGGTCTGTACCCTGAGGCTGGACAGGAGCCAGGGGTGAGGCTTCCCTCCCCTGCTCTTCCTTCTGGGGTCCTGCCCCCTCCCTCTAGGAGTGCCCCTAGAATCCAGATTTGCCAGGGTGCCTGTGGCAGGTGTCCTGCACAATCCTCCCACCGGTTCAGTGGTGCTATCCTGCAACTGGTTTCACAGGACAGGGTCTGTACCCACAGGCTGGGCAGGAGACAGGAGTGGGCTCTCCCACACACTGTCCTCCCTCTGGGGTCCTGCACCCTCCCACCTGGAGCGGTACCCCTAGAAGACAAAATGGTAGGGACACTGCTTGCAGTCGCTCCTCCCTCCAGGTCAGGGGGACACCCTAAACATGGCCCTCCAACCTAGGGTATGCACCCTCAGGCTGTACCTGTGCCTGGCAAGCCAGGACTTCTGGGGAAGTAACCCTACCCCCCCACAGGGAAGACATACCTCATGTGTTGTGTGAGGGTCTGTTGGTCACAAGTCTTCAGCTCCCTGTCCACCAGACAGTGCAGGAAGACCCCCCCAAGCCAGATGAAACCTTCCCAGGGTCAGTCTTGGGGTGCTCAGGCCTCAGAGCTGGAAACCCCTGACCCACTGGTATTCCCACTGGGGACTGTCTCCCCTCTCACTCCTTTCTTGTGACTTCTGCACCCTCCCACCTGGAGCAGTACTGCCAGACACCAGAACTGGTGGAATGCTCATCACAGCCGCCCCTCCCAGCTCTACTGACACTAAGGGATCCTCCTGAGTGGATTACCTCCCAGTACAGACTGAGCCCCCACCTGTTGCTCACTCATGGAAATAACCAGGGTCTGGGACTGGGTTTTTGGCACCCTGGTATTCGCCCACCCCCACTCCCTCTACTCAGAGACAGGACATGTGACCCTTTACCCATCCCACTACTGTGGGATTTATCTGGGTCACTACAAACCTCCCCTAGCTCACTTGGTTGGGGAAAACCTGAGCCACCTCCTTCAAGATCACTGCCAAAAGCTTCTTCAGACCCTCTGGAATCCACCAAAAAGTCTGCCTCCAGTGCAAGCTTCCTGGGGTCAGCGAACTCACACTCCAACGGGTCTTGGCATAGCTCTGGAAAACAGGGACTAAGCATATGCTCTCCAACAGTTGAATCACACAGCCCCTCACATGTGTAAACCAAACTACCCTCCACCTCACCATCCAATGCCTTGCAAAAGTACCCCACATCACCTTCCTGAGACTGGTGAGACAGTGTCTGACTGTTTCTGTCACTCAACCCACACTCTTCTGGGAGGTCTCCATACTCACATACCAGGGCTTCTACCATGGGGGAACCCCTCTCCCTCCACCTCTCATCTAGGGTCAGTAGAGTGTCAATCCCACCACTAGGAATACGACTCCTCGTGCCAGTTCCCCAATACACCTCAGGGACCATGTGTACCACTGGAGCTACCTCGTAAATCTGAACCCCCTGGTGTATGTCAACCCCCTCCTTGAAGTTGGGCACCAAGTATCTGGGTGTGTGTACTTCTCCCTCAGTACTGGACATAACACTTTTGCTGCCACCATCTGAGCTGGACTCTGCCCTCATGGCTTCCACCTCCAGCCCAGCTAAGCTCAGTTCATGAGCTACACACATTTCCTTCTACTTGGCTAAGGCACTCATGGCCTCAGCCATTTCGAGCTCCTCATCAAGCTCTCTCAGCCTCCGTTTGCAAGCGAGACTCCATTCCTCTCTCTCTGTTTCTCTCTCAGGGCCACTGCCCTCACTTTCAGATAAGTCCTCCTCCTCAGAGTCATCTGGTAGTGTTGCCTCCCAGCGGGGTAGCTCATTGCGAATTAGGTCTGTCTCAAGATCCTCCCTGGACCTTCTCCTCACAGCCAGCTCCCTTTCCTTGCAGAAAACGTTTAGCTCCCTCATTGTATAGATATACAAGTGCCAGAAGTTGATTTCCATGCTGTCATGGCCTCACAGGTACAACAACTAAGCAGAGTCCCAGTATCAACAACAACTCCAGGAGGACACCAGAGAACATAAAGGAAAAGACTGTATGTGGTTGCGTAATGGTCTGCACTGAGTAGTAGTGCACACTGATCACTGTGTGTCAAGTACAAATACAAACCCAAATCCTCACCGCTGACCACCGATGTTAGAAATGGCAGCCTTTAGTTGGCAGAGGTATGCACCTTGTCCAAGTAGGGACCCTTCCTTCTAGTCAGGATAAGGGAGTTACCCACTTTAGATAACCCATGCTCACCTCCTTGGTAGCTTGGCACGAGCAGACAGGCTTATCCCACAGGAAATGTGTAAAGTATTTGCACCCAGACACACAGTAACACAGTGAAAACACTACAAATAAACACCACACCAGTTTAGAAAAATAACATTTTTTTTATCTAAACCAAACAAGACCAAAACGACAAAAATCCAACATACACAATTCAAAATATAACCTTTAAAAGGTTTCAAGCAATTTTGTCAACAGAAATATGGATGCGTGAATTTACACAACATACCTTTAGGTGCGTCAAAATTCACCAGGCCAAGCAGCCACAGAGAAGGGAAGCATCAAAAAACAAAGTGATGTCTCAGTTCCTGAGTCCTTGGGTAGGTGATGCGACAGTTCTGCTGCACGCAGGGTCAGTGAAGCGTCAAATCTTGACAGTAGGGGGAAGTGATGCGTCAATTCCAAGATGGTTCTGGTCTGTGGGTGATGCGTCGGAAAACTTGCCACACAGGTGCGATGCATGGAAATCCAGGACACGCTGGAGGTCAATGCGGTGACAGCAAACAGGCGCTGCATTGGTTTCTTTTGCGGCAGTCCCACAATGGGTCAATTCTTTCAACCACACAGCAGGGCCGGCAATGGAGCAGGTGCAGTGATCTCGGACTTTGTAGGTCAGTGCACAGGGCTCGGCATGCACCGATTTTTCAGCCGCTGGCAGGTGCTGCGTTGATTTTTCAGCCGCATGGGGGCAGAGTGTGGGAATTTCTCCCGCTCGGCACTGCAGCATCAGAAAAACAGGCGCTGAAAGGCTGATGCGTCAATTTTCTTGGTTTCTTCAAGCTCTTTCAGCTCCCAGCAACAGGAACAACCTGCAGAAGCCCAGAACTGGAATAGGCACCTACTGGCAGGTCAAAACTCCCAGCAGTGGAGTTCAAGGAAGCTGGTGGTGAAGTCTTTGGGTCCCTGAGACTTCAGACCAGGAGGCAAGCACACACAAGCCCTTGGAGATTCTTCACAAGCAGTTTCACAGCGAAGTTCCAGTCTTTGTCCTCTTCTTGGCAGATGTAGCAACTGCAGGCCAACCCAGCACAGCAACACACAGCAAAGGGGCAGTACTCCTCCTTACAGCTCTTCAGCTCTTCTCCTTGACAGAGTTTCCTCTTGATTCCAGAAGTGATCTAAAGTTCTGGGGTTTTAGCTCTCATATTTGTACACAATTTTCTCTTTGTAGTCTTTGTTGAAAGAGTTTCTGAGCTCAGTAAAAACCAGTTCTGTCCTCCCTGGTCCAGATTCACTGCAGGTGGTGGAGACAGCATTGTGAGGAGCAGACACAGCCTATTCAAATGCTAGTGAAAACTCCTCCCACCACTCTAAATGCAGAAAGGTCTATTAAGCCTGGCTATGAGTCATCCAGAAAAGGCAGGGCACACCTCAACCACCCTTGTGACTGTCTAGATTGTACGCACATTCCCAGCCCCTGTCACTCCAAAACCCGAAAGCGAAAACACAAACAGGCAACGGCACACAGGAAGGTTAAACAAAAAAATGCCCACTTTCTCAAAGTGGTATTTTCAAACACACAATTTAAAAACCACCTTTACTAAAAAATGTGTTATTAAATTCTGAGTTCAGAGAGCCTAAACTCCAAATCTCTAGTTGTTCCCAATTGGAAGTTACACATGTAAAATGTTACCGGTGCAGCTCCAATGATAGCCTATGGGACAGCCAGCCATTCAACAGTAAAAAACGAAATACACAGTATTTCACTATCTGGACATGTAAAACACACCAGCATATGTCCCACGTTTCACAGACACTGCACCCTGCACATGGGGCTACCTTGGGCCTGCCCGAAGGGGTGCTTTTTATGTAGGAAAAGGGAAGGTTAGGGAGTGGCAAGTGGGTGCACTTGCCAGGTCGACATGGCAGTTTAAAACTGCGCACGCAGGAACTGCAGTAGCAGATTTGAGACACATTTACGGGGCTGACCATGTGGGCGGCCCAACCAGTGCTGCAAGCCCACTAGTAGCATTTGATTTATAGGCCCTGACACACTCAGTGCACTTTACTAAGAACTTACCAGTAAATCAAATATGTCAATCAAGGATAACCAATCATAATCACAATTTACACAGAGAGCATATGCACTGTAGCACTGATCAGCAGTGTTAAAGGGCCTAGAGTCCTATAGCCAACGAAAAATGGGTCAAAAACAGGAGGTCAAAAGCAAAAAAACTGGTGGTAAACCCGCTAAAAATGCCAGGTCTAACAGCCCCCTATTTTGAGATTACAAATTAAAAACGATCATCCATTCATTATTTTTGTTTATAGGAAAAATTCACTCTGGACTTCAAAGAAAACGATAAACAGGTACAGTGAAGCTTTGTTAGTCAACATAGCTTGTAATATATTTGTGCAATGCAAACCTTAAGAGAAAATCACTTTTCTAATTTTGAAAATGTTTTCAATTAGGGCATTCAACAGTCATACATTCTTTTTTCTGTCTTCACAAGCTTATCATTCATTGTTCCTGCGTCTTACTGCCTCGATACTGAATTCAAATCCATACTTCCCAGGGTCACAGCTATCAGTGGTACTAGGGACCAGGTGTATGAGCAGCCCACACCGCTTCAATTACAACTGCGTTTTAATGTCCAACCGGAGGGATCAGGGCCTTTTTTAGGTCTCGGCTAGACATCGCTTGCGCTGTCTCTTCGAGACATGCTGTGTCTACTTTCTGGGCTTCAGACCATCGATAGGCTTCCTATTTGTTGGCTCCATTGTCACTCTCCTATTCTTTCTCCTCATTTGTTCCATGGCATGCTTTTGTCATGCCTCATGCTGTGTTTACCACTCCCCAAGAGCAGGGACAAAGTACTATATAAATACATTGGTAACCATTTTAACATCTGTTCAGGAATTCCTTTTTTCTTTAATCTAAAGAACTTCAGACAAGGCTTGTGGTCAGGGCCGGACTGGGAACCAAAACCGGCCCTGGCAAAGTGCTCGGCCGGCCCCCATGGGGGTTGGAGGGCGGCCGAGCTGTTTGCCAGGGCGGTTTCGGCCGATTTTGTTACAGGGGGCGAAATTGCAGCTATGCTGCAAAAACAGCCCTGTAACAAAAACAGCCGCCCAGGGGCCCAAAACCGGCCCCCACCCTGGCGGCCCACCGGGTAAATGCCCGGTTCCTGCTACGGCCAGTTCGGCCCTGCTTGTGGTTTACCGAGCTCTGCTGTAAACAGGGCTTTAAATCTTGTAATCTGGTCACATTTGCTGTGCATTCAAAAACAGAGATCAGATGCCAGATGCTGTTTTCCCAAGGGTGCCAACCACTCTCTCCTGACCAGGTATTTCCTTTCTGCTGCTTTTGACAGCAGGTCACTCCGTGTTCATGCCCTCTCCCTGCCCCTGGTCATAGCATCCTTCCCCTGCTCTTGCCCACCCATCACTGCTCCACTGTTGCACTCCTTGCTCCCTCCTCTCAAGGCCTGGGAGATGGCCAAGCACTGCTCCTGTATGCACAAGTTGCCCCCCTTGCACTCTCCTCCCTGTGCTGGGAAAGCTGCTGCCCTCTGCCCTCCTTCCCCGACATAGGAGCAGGACCCCTCCGGCGCCACGCTCTCTCTTAACCATTTAGTGTATTTTTCCAGCATTTATCATTTCACCCCTGATAGCCCCATGGTCAGGCAAGAATGGGACTGGTTCCAGCGGGAGGAGCTGATCGGACAGATAAGCAACATCCAAGTCCAGAGTCTGCAAGGTAAAGGAAAAACATGTTTTCTATAGAACCTGTTTCTCATTCCTCATCTTCTGCGCTATTATTTGGGTTGTGTCAATTAGCTGTGGTTGCATTCACTGAGTACAGAAGATCAAACCAGCCAGATTTCTGAAAATGTTATTATTTTTTCTTTTTTGCTACTGATAACGCCGATCCCCCCCAAAGCACGCAGCGGCTCCTGTGAAGATTGCATTGCATTATTTATACTTGATTTATGTGTGTGTGTGTGTGTGTTTAGCCTCTTTCGTACTATCAATCTCAGTATGCAGTTCCTTGAGGAAAAGTAGAGGTAGAGGCCTGGTCGGTATTGCAAAATTCCAAGGGGTGGAGACAAGGTGTCTCCCACTATGGGAATTAGGGCCCTCACACATCCGGCTGAGTGTCATGCTTCATCATAGGGCTTGCTTCTCATCAGGACGGCGCTGCATTGCCTGACGGGCTCCCTATGAGGGTCTCTTTCTCGGAGATCTTTTATTCCCAAGCCTTAAGGTGCGGTGTGGGTAAGGGGCCTTGTAGCGTAGGTGTGAGTGGGGAATGTGTGTGAATTGTGAGAGGGAAGCTAAAATGGGGCGCAGTGGTGCTCCAAATCAATTTTAATCAGCGATTCCACTGGTCCCAGTTAAAATAAAAGGTGTGTCACCACTAAGGTAATGTACAGTGGTGGTGACAATGTGTGGGTCAGCATGTTTCTTGCCTCATGTGCCAGGATGATCACATGGCAATTCTTCAGGACCAAATATAAGGAATAACTACACAGTGGTTGGTTCCATAGTTAGTGTACAGTGTAAACCAAGCACACAAAATACCCTAACACTGAGGTACCTTATTGTCAGACCGACCTAAAACATAAAATGATATTGAAAATGACATAAATCATTAGAGACAACATTAAATGCAGCCTCTGGAGAGGTATCATGCAAGAGACTCAGTGGTCAGGCTGTTAGTAAAAAAAAATGTGACAGGCACTGTGGAAAGGAAGAAAATATGTGGCAAGCATGTGGCAAATCTAAGAACTCAAGCAAGCGAGGTGGTTCAACAACCACCATGATTTGTATGGTAATTACAGCTCACCCAACTAGGGTGGCTCACCAGCTCCTTTGAATCACTGGTGGAGGGTATGTTAAAACTTTTAACTTCCTGGATAGACAACAATAATGAGGCGAGAAAATTAAGAGAGACCAAGTAATGCGGGTGTCAGCATTTGCACAAGCATGCCAAAAGAATTAAGGAAAACGGATGGGCAAGATAGCGACCCCATGGGAAGAGCATTCTTGGGTTACTCACAGTTGTGCAGCGGCACGATTGCCGGATAACCTACCCACTCTCCACCAGCTCGGTGGAGTACGGAAAGGGGGAGGGGCCATATTAAGTACTCTTCGCCGCCAACCGCTAGCGTACAGCCACAGGTGTGGGGAATGCTGGCCGCACTGAAGGGGGGGCGGGGCCGGCGTAGTACAGAAAAGCAGAGGCGGTGCCTCGTAACAGAAGTCAAGTATAGAGGCAAATAGCGGGGGCCATCCTGGTGCTATAACTGGACTAAACCTACACGCTTTAGTGGATGCTGGAACGAGTGCAGGTAGCACTCTATATGTGTTAAAATCCCTAAGCATCCAAGTATGGGAAAAGAAAAATAATGATTAATAGAAACCAGGAACCCTGAACAATGGTAGAGCATTAGTACCCAGAGGAGAGGCGTTATGTAGGGCAAGTGTGTACTATGCCCCTCCAAGAAATGTAAATACATTTAAGGAGATGGTATACAGTATAGAAATATTCAGATAACGTACTGAGGTCAAAGGAGGGACCAGACCAAGACAAGGATGGCAGTGTCATTTTTACAGTACCCTGAAAATGAGAAAGTTAATATGTGCGAGCTGCAAGAGGAAACCTGAGTCTCTGGGACTGATGTAAAAATGTAAATCAAGGG
Source organism: Calotriton arnoldi (assembly GCA_963921515.1). Classification (NCBI taxonomy): domain Eukaryota; kingdom Metazoa; phylum Chordata; class Amphibia; order Caudata; family Salamandridae; genus Calotriton; species Calotriton arnoldi. The sequence continues at coordinate 597,707 of CAWUFW010000425.1, read as the reverse complement.
CCCCCCGCCCTAACTACAAGTGTAAAACAGGATGGTGGGAGAGGTGAGGTGGGCCCTTCTCCTGGGATCCACACCAGGAACCAGGGTGGGCAGGGCAATTAGGCGAAGTATTAGCTGCTTAATTCGCTCCAAGGGGATGCCCTCATTCAGACCCTGTTTATCATAGGAGAGGCGAAAAATCCAATATTGTTCTCTCCTGAACAGGGCTTGTTTACTCTTCTGGGGATGTGCCTCAATAATGGTCCACCTTAGGCTGTCTGGTGTGTGGCCCTTTTGATCAAAATGTGCGCACAGCTTAGTGTTGAGCTTCTGACAGCGGATGTTACTGCGGTGCTTCATGATGCGTGTTTTGAGCATCCTCGTTGTCATACCTATGTAACGTAGGCTGCATGGGCATGTTAGGGTGTATATACAGTTACTCGTGTTGCAGTTGGTATGTTTTTTTTGTACCCATGTGAATGTGTTGGAAAGTTGGATCTCTTTTGTAGTCTCCGTGAGGGCACAAACGGTACAGGACCTTCATGGAAAGTGACCCGTCACTGGCGGGAGGCCCCACATGGATCATTGCTCACAAAGGGCATTGTGTGGTGGTCTGGTATGTACAAGTATGTCCTTCAAATTCCTAGTGCATATCAATGAAAACCATGGTGGGGTAGTGTCAGTTCACCGGTTTGCAGAATTCCCCAGTGTTTCTTTATAATCTTACGGTTTCGGTTAGAGTCAAGTGTGTAAGTGGTGAGACACGTCAGAGTGTCCGTAGTTTGCCTTTGATTCTTTTCTAACAGTGCCTCTCTGTTATTGAGACTGTGTGCGGAGTCGTCCCGTAGTGCCAGATTATGTGCCAATTGATTAGCCTTGGCATTGTATTCCGGTACAGTACTGTAGTTATGGCGTAGCCGCAGGAACTGTCCGAATTGAAGGTTATCTCTTTTGTACCCACCCACAACCGGTTGCAGGCTGCATTGAGGAGGGGCGTGCACTGTGCTGCAGACCCCATTTACCTCATGCTTTTATGCTTTAATCTTTGCTGAACGTGTATGTGCTATTCCTTTGCATGGATTGAGTTACCTTTGTGTGTGTGTGGAAGTGACTTCTGTCTTACTTTCATTCAGGTAACAGCCATGATGTTCTTTCCACCCATTAACTGCTTATGTGCTTCTTGAAACCCGCCTAGGGGCTTCGAGGTACCCTCTGGGTTGGCGTGCTGCTGCCACATCACCAGTAAGCCATGTGAGGAGTTTGTTGCTCTCTGTCTGTCCCCGGGTATGGAGACAGTGGTTAACATGTCATTTAGTGTAGGCTGTTTTCCTGTAAGCCCAGCTGTTGAACAGCCCCAGTAAGGGAGACAGTAATAACTTGCCTTTTCCTCCAGTACATCATACCTCACGTCTGTGTTTCGAAGCGCTGTAACTAACGCAAGTTTCTCCCTTAACTTTGTTCAATTAACCTTCCCAGCCCACCCCACACCACCATCTTACTACAGATTTCTGGAAGGATGTGGTAGGTTCTGGGCTGTGCAAGTCAAGCCTTCTAAAATACGGGCTGGACTAAAAAGCATAGACAAAGCAAAATAGTGTCACAAAAAGCAATGCATCTGGAAGTGACATTATACGCATCACATGAATGAAAATACTGTATTTTCCAGACAAATTCTTGGTACAGTCTTCACTGTGAATGTGTGACATGCATGTGTAGAAAGCAACTATTAAAACATTAGTGTGTTTTTGCTCAAACCACAAGCCTAATTAAAAGAACACTATATATTTGACAATATTCCAATATTTGGCGAATAAAACAATAAATGGCTGTATCTTTAAATACACATTAAGCAAAGCAGGCATCGCTTTTAGAAGCTAGTCTGATTTCATTTAGATCTGGAACTAATTTGGTTGATATTAAGGATCACAGCAAAAAAAAGGCTGGACAAATGACTGTATGATATGGCGCCCATGTTTTTAGTTTGTTTTGGGTTTCCAAAGGATTTATGAAGCACCCATCCTTGACTCCATGAGCGCTGCAACCACTTCAAAAATAATTCATATCACAGTGAGTTCTGCCTGCATAACAGGACCTTTATATGTAGTAGAATTATAGCAATAACTTTATTCATCCAACTTAGTACCTTTTTACCACTTTGTTCTTCCTAATGACTGTGACAGAATTTGAAAAAGAATTGGTGTATTCACTCGACCTGTTCTGCATGCACATTTTCCATTGTTTTAGCTCCAGAACGCAGATGAGGGTGGGAGACGGCACTGAACTAGGGCGCAGGAGACACTAAAATTCTGGGGGAGACACGGATAGCTTGGAGAGAGGCAAACCATGGGTGTGGCTTGGCTTTAAGAGCCAAAGCACGAGCCAACGAAAGATGTACATGAGGTAACAAATGTTAAAGAAAACTATATCTTCATTAAAATTAAAATTAAATGAGAATATTTCTGAGCTTCTCTATAAAATACATACACTTGTATCATTGAATTCAGTGACATTTATTGAAAGTAATATTTTTAAACATGAAACTTTGACAAAAGGCGCCATGTCTCGACGACATTGACATGAGTTATTCAAAATAAGTCAGTTTGCCATGTTATTTTTTTCCATAGGCTATATTATTATTAAATGTTAAGCAAGGTTGTTTATATTATCCATGAAAGTGATGATTTTGTACAGTGCTGCATTGCTTCATTGTGCTCTAAAACTGTATGGTTAAGCAAAATGATATATAGTGAAGTAAAGTGATGGGCCATGGATCACACGGTTTGGTCCAGTGGGAAGCCAGGATTTTCGACCAGGATAGCATATTGTGCAGTTCAGAAACCCTAATGGTACATCCATCTCTCTTCTGTTTAACACTAAAAGTCACTTATTTGTGTTCAGCTATTCAATCAGTGATAGTATGGAGAGATTGTTCCAATGTAAATCAGACTGACAGTATACATACATATGTGTGTGTGTGCAGCCATAAGATGTAAAGATGTGCTTTTTTGTTTGGAATGTTTCCACGGACACTGAAGATCAAGCACAGTGACAGAACATGCCTGTCTGAAAACATGCTGCACTTCACAATTGTCACGCTGATGGTCTGAGTGTATTTATCCTCGAGAGGAATTCTATTCCACAAAACAATTCCACTACACACTACATACATCCAATCCACACCACAGAATTCCACATCATGCCACAAAAGTTAACACCAAACCACATAATTCCACTCCACTACATGCCATTCCACACCACACAATACCACTTCACATAATTACACTCCATGACACATAATACCATTCCACATAATTCCAGTATACTCAATACCACATAATTGTACAACACACTAAGCCACATAATTCCATTACACATAATTCCACTCAGCACCACACAAATCCACACCACACAATTCTACAACAAACAATTTTAATCCAACCCACACAATTCTACTCCACACTACATACATTCACTCCATAACACATCGCTAAAAGACAATGTCATTGACAACGTCAATAGCTCTCGGATTGTCGAGACCTATTGGCTTTGCCAATGCTTGTTGTTACTTGCATTCTGGCCGATTTCATCCTTGCTATGTCATTAACTCTACAAAGATAAGATATTTGGAAAATAGTAAATCATGCATTGAAAAATGTGGACCTAATCTAAAATTTCTATTCCAGCAGAGTGGATGCACAGGAATCTTCTAGCCTCCCACATACTGCTACTTCTAGATGTCATAGTAGAGATCACTTGGGAGGCGTAAACATTGGGGAAAGATTGGTTGCTGCACTGCGTTGCTCTAAATATTGATACATCTATCTCTGAATGTATCTGTGGCAGGATCTTGAAGAGATAGAGGACCATTGCAGAACCAAATGTGACTGATCGTTTATTAATATAAAGGTGTTGTGTAGTTCTTTTGCAAGAATAATTTGTAGCAGGCACTGACATGCATTAACTGAGAAAAAACGCATTGTTTTGTCAGCCCAGTGCATTTTAAGATACCAAGGTCTAGGAAAAACAAATTTCCCTTCCAAGGGTCAGACTCTCTGCAATCCCCTGCCCACCAAGCTTATTATTGAATCAAATACACCTCCTACCATTAGAACTACAGGACACACAACTGTTTTGACAACAATTTAGAACTGCCTACCGCCCTAACATGAGGTCTCCTTTTAATGGCAATAGTGTAAGCGCGGATCAACCTAATCAAATATGCATTAATGCACATGCAAAACTCCTCTTCATTTTATTAATCATTTAACATGTTTCAGTAAGACAAAAACAAAACAAACGTAATTTCTGAAAAAATATACCATTAACAACAGTCGCTATGCACCACCAAGTGAATGTTAATTTTATCAATGCCGGGTCTGCCAACCATATTTACCTGGAGCAGTTTGTGCAGTCAATAAAGCCAGTAAAAGATTTATTATCATTTTCAAAGAAATACTGCGTTTGTTCTGTAATGCAGCTCTGTTTGGACATAATAGTTGACATGTCTTCGTCTTCGACATCAGCTATGACAAAGGCAATAAAAATAATGAGTGTTCGGTAGCTTGTTACGCGTAGATATTGGTGCTCCTAATAAACATCCTGCATTTGACTCACTTGCTTCCAAGAAGTGTGGAAAGGTAATGCTCAAGAACATCTGCTGCACTATGGACCTATATTTGGGAAAGAAGCAGAGAAGAGTGAGATAGTCATGGAATGCAAGCATATGTGTACTTGGTTTCATAAAGATGAGCATGTCAGCAGCTGTGACTTGTTATTGTAGTATTCCTCACTGTCATATATAATAATAATAATATTAATAATGCTGATGACGATTGTGATGATGTCGATAATATTAATACCAATGACGATTATTATTATTCGCATTATTATTAGTAGTAGTATAATTGTTATGATTGTTTGTTGTTGTCATTATTATTGTTAGTAATATGATTATTAGTATTATTAATAGCAGTTGAAGTAGCAGTTCGTAGAAACATGATAGACAACTGGAGCTATGGCCTCATCTCTCTGACGCTACTAGCAACTCTTTGCTGAAAAACATCACTGTTCTTTATAGTTGCCCATCTATAATTCTGCAACTAAATTCCTAGAAAAAGTCACAAGGGACAGAAATACTGAATCTGTGCTCATATCATGGCTGCCAATTATGGAATGTAAGCATGAGATCAGAATCAACCATCAGTTGTATAGGAAACTATATGAAAGTGGTGGAAATCTGCCTTTTCTGCACATGGTCGAGCTCAGGATGCAGAATAGGGTATGCTTACCACTGCACATTGGTTTTGTGTGACACACTACTCTAAAGCTCATGAAATGCATGCCTGCAGGAGCAGAGGAGGTGCTCAGGGTCTGGACACTGCCTGGACAGAGGTTTAGGAGGCCACATTGTGTGAAACACCTAAGTAAAGACACGCAGGCCTACATGCCCATGAGCCCACAGGAATATCACTAGACTTGCCAAAGGAGGCAGCCTGCTTAAAGCACAGAGTATACGTTTCTTGTGGTAAATAGCGTCTTTTCTAGGCAATCGTGATATCTTGCAAATAAACGACTTGCACTTGTCACAAAGACTCATCCATTGGATTACAAACTCTTGAGCACTTGTTTGTTTCTAAAGGAGCTCTCCAAAGGAATAACCAACTTAAAAATACATATTTTCTAAGAGTCATCCATGAGATTATGAACTCTTTTGTACTGTTACTCCATAAGGCATTTGGGGCCATATGTATCATTCGAAATTGCGATCGCAAACGCTGAAATTCGCAGAATTTCAGCGTTTGCGATCGCAATTTTGCTGTGTGCAATGTATCACACACAAACCCACTCGCAAAATAAGGAATCGCAAAATTTGCGATTCCCTATTTTGCGAATGCATTTAAGGAATCGCGAATCGTGTATGAAGCACCCAAGTTGTGTGAGTATGGCTTAAGGAATCGCAAATTACCACCAACTATAGGTTGGTGGTAATTTGCGATTTCCTTGAAAAATGCACTTTGTTGCATTTTTCAAAGTGCCATGTGGTGCACATACATGCCCTTAGGGCATGTATGTGCGCCTCATTTGCACCCATGCTCATTTCAGGGGTGTAACAGGGTGTCCTTTTCACACCCCTGCACCCTTGAAATTGCATTCGCAATTTGCGAGTACCTAATGGGTACTCGCAAATTGCGAATGTCATCCCATTCATTCCTATGGGCCTCTAGGCCCATTGGAATGCATGGGAAGGTATTCCTTAATTGCGAATCGCAATTTGCGATTTGCAATTAAGGAATATGTAGGATTCGCAAATTTTTTGCAAATTCTACATACATCGCGTTTTGCGATTCTCAAATAGCGATTCTCAAAAATTCGCTATTTGAGAATCGCAAAACCTAACTTTGATACATATGGCCCCAAGTACTTGGATTATGATCTTTTGCAAATTCTAATGGTACCGTACTAGCACGGAGATATTAATGTATGATATATTGATATCAAAGAGAGTGAACACATATATGACCAGAGTTAGAAACTACTCAAGGAAAACGAATGAACGGTTTCCTGTTACAGTTATCCACTTGTCACCTTGAATGCACACCAAGCACAAAATGTTATTTCTTAACTTTGAAGGTAGCTCTTATTGGTAAACAAGTTTATTGCAATCCTGACGGTTATTCTGTAATTATTTTAGAATGTAGTTGTATTTCATTTCAGAATTTACACCAAATTTAAATTTACAATACAGAGAGAAAATTCAAAGTGTTTCAGCAAGTATATGATAGGCAAAACTTCAAGTCAATACATCAAAGTTCAAACTAAAATTATACTAAAACTCTACTTTGCTTTTTAGATATCAATGTTTTGGTAGTGCAGATTAATCCCAGTTGTGCAACTAGGTGTGCAATGATATCCAGTGTCTGTGTTTCTTTCTCTTGTCCTGTTCTTCTTTACCCAGGCATGCTGTGTAACTTTACACTAGTACTGTGGTGTTCAGTGTTACTGTGGAATTGGCTGTGAGTTTCGCCCTATGAGATCTGGATTTTCAGGTTAGTACATCCTGACAGTCACCTTTGACTTTCTGCCTTTGTCTGGACCATATTTTTGCAGCGATTAAGACTCCCTCTTACACAGGTATTCAGCCTCACAATGTGTATTCTCTTGCCCTGAAATGCTATTGGTAAGATAGGTTTCACCCAACTGCTCTATCTAACTTTACTTTAAGGCCATAATAGATGGTGCAGAAATTGCACCAGTGTGAAAGTTAGATAATCTCACAAATATGAGTAAAAAATATATGGCTGTCAGTGGCACCACTGTGCTATGGAAGGACTGCAGCGGCACACATATATATAATATTTTTACATATTAATAAGTAATCCCTAGGGTGCAGAGTTTGCCTGACCTATAGATGGCCGCTTAATACGAGAGCTCCGTGAGTAACGTCGTAACTATCCTGGAGGAATCCTGTTAAAAGACTGAGGAGAATGTATAAACTGATGCGATTTTGTTTGCGCTGAGCCGTAGGCCCTGAAAAGGTCTTTTGTGGGCTATTTGCTTGCCGATCTGCGGAATACGTAGGCAGTGCGGCTTGGGGGCGTGACCACGGCCTGGCTGCGAGAAGCGCGCCCGGACTCGAATAGCAGAGGTGCGCCACAAGAATTGCTAAACCAAGCTGGGCGAGAGAAAGGGGAAGCGTGGCTCAACTCACGTCCGCAACTGGAGACCTGGAAGTGGATCGTAATCGCGAGGCTAAAATACTTGCGGCCCTCCGGTGAGTGCAGGGAGTGGCCCGGGTTGGGGCCTGCACCGCGACCGGAGCACAGTGCGTTGCGGCAGGCGGACAGAGACCACATCAGGCTGCAAGCTGGCCACTGATCCTGTAGGGCCTCTGGATCTTGAGGAAGAATGATGAAGGGTTCAGGCTGCTGAGCGGCTTTGGGCTGTGGATCAGCTCGTGAGAGTGCTTGACCGTGATGTGGAAGTGGCGAGCAGGCCGCAGACGAAGGTACGCCGTTAGAGCATTGCACTGGCATATTAAAATCGCCTATTTTGTTAAAGGCTATGAGTGCTGGAAGCTATGAGTGCTGGAACAAATGCATAGCCAGAACGACGGCGGTGGGACTACCAGTTTGAAGTACAGGCGCAGATGCCATTAGTGGCCTGGTCATTGCTGATGCATCTCCTCAGGCATAAAACGTGGGCGAAAAGTGCAGCGCATACATGAAGCCTGATCCCGGGTGTAGAAGTGGGCACTTGGATAATGGCAGAGGGGGTTGTAACGGCAAGGGCCTCCAGAGGTAAAATGGGGAAACCCGACAAAACGCAGGCAAAGCTGCAATTTGATCAACGCAAATCAGTTAGGAACAGAGAAGACGATACTGAAAAAGAGACAGAATTGAGTGGAGCTTCAAGTTCAGAATTGGGACATGACCTGCGAAAAATACTTGAAGCAATGCAGCAAAGCCTATCAACCATTGATGGAAAAATAGATTGCCTCTCGTACTGCATGGATCGCATGACTGAACGAATAGATGAACATGCAGAGAGACTTGACATGGTGGAGCGCAGGGTCTCAGATCTCGAGGACCAACAGATGCAAACATCAAATGATCGAAAGTAGATTGAAAAGTTAATGGATGCTCAACAGTTAAAGACCGAAGATTTGGAGGCATGCTCTAGGCGTAACAACTTGTGCATAGTTGGCTTGCCAGAGTCCACACCCACAGGTAACATGGAACGATTTGTGGAGAACTTGCTCGAGACGATGTTGGGCCGAGACACGTCTTCTGACATTTTTGTGGTAGAGCGGGCGCATCGCTCATTGGTGGCTAGGCCACCACCTGGTTCTCCCCCATGTCCACTCATAGCTAGAATTTTAAACTACAGTGACAGGGACTCGCCTCGTGGAGGGCAAGAGAGTTGAAGTGACTCAGCTATGAGGGATCAGAAATATCACTCTACCCAGACTTCACTCTTAAAGTACAGTAAGCGCATCAAAGATTTGCTCCAGTGAAGAGAAAACTAAGAGAATTGAACATTGACTACGCAATGCTCTACCCGGCTCACTTGAAAGTCACAATTGATGGCAAAGTGAAGTTATATGCTGACCCTAACACTCTACAGCAGGATCTAAAACAGAAGACAAAGCCTAAACAGGGAGTACAGACGCCTGTGATGGACAAAATCGAGGAGCAGAGTACCATTGCACTAGATCAAAATGACTGATTGAGCTGTACATTCGACCTAGACATCACTACTGGTGGCAGGGCTGATAGCCAGCAGATTGCCTGCAAAGAAAGATGATACGTGCATAATTTTAGAAGTAATGCGGAATCCCAGACTCACTAGATTACGAGACTAAGTTATATTATGGTTAAGTGCAGAGGGCATAGTAGTATTTGGTTGCGTGCTACTCTGATTCACAGGGCAAAGAACGGCAGTGGATGTATAAGTGCATGTGATGGTCAAGCGTACAAACAACTTGATTAGGCTAAAGTTAAGGTACAGTCTAGATATAAGGCAGTTTACTGGCGTATGTACCAGGGCTCTAATGAGTGGTCAGGCAATTTCCTCCCCAATGTGTAAAACACAGTTTACTGGGAAGCTAAGAATGGTTAAGAAAGGGATAAGGGTGGGTACAGCAACTGTCAAAGTTCGGGGGGGATGCAGTGGTGGGGGAGGTGGGTATAGAAGACGTATTTGCATGTGATACAGTAGCCCAGAGAGTTTGATAAGGAAAGAATTTAGAAAGCAGGATAGGCATGGTGAAATTAGTTACACACTATGAGTGGAAATAGAGACAGTGACCCGTCTGGCAATACACGTGAGACACTGCTAAAGGTCTAAATGATATACGCAAGATACGAAAAGTAGTATCATACTTACATAGGCATCACATTGACGTAGCGATACTGCAGGAGACCCACCTTATACCTCACACTGCCTGCTAACGCAGAAAAGAATGAAAGGGGAATGTGTAGCTGCTGGTTACACATCTCATGCAAGAGGAGTATTAATATGGGTAAAACAGGGCTCCAATATAAAATTGCAGGCACTAGAAGTGGACCCGGGTGGCAGATATATAATTGCCCAATGCCGCAGAGGCCCCTTCTGTGTGAGGCTGGTGGGAATATACGGACCTAACTACGATGATCCACAATTTTATCGAACTCTGCATAACAGACTTGCGACGTATACAGCGATGCCCACACACTGGGGGGGCGATTTCAACTGTGTACAATCTCCTGAGTTAGATAGGTCGAGAGGGCCACCTAGGCTACGCTCAGCAGCAGCCAAGGCCATGGCTGCCATAGCGGAGGCAGACGATCTACACGATGTATGGCGCTATTGTCATCCCCAGAAGAGGGAATACAATCATTACTCATCAGCTTATGAAATTCACACTCGCATAGACTATTGGTATGCCTCATGTGAATTGATTACACACATAGCAGAGTGCTGCCACCTGGCCCGTACATTCTCAGGTCACTCCCCGGTAAAAGTACAGATAAACATAGATGGGATAATAGGCAGGACCCGGTTGTGGCGTTTCCCACAGTACTCGCTGCTGGACACGGTGTTTAGGGAAGAGATCTCCCAGGAAATAGACCACTATTTTAATAACAATCTAGGTAACGTTCCTAAGATGTCCACTATATGGGAAGCGTTTAAGGCATACATTCAAGCTGCAGTCATATCTAAACACTCTGGGGTGCTTCGCTCGATTAGGGGAAGGTTAAAAAAATTAGAAGTCGAAATAGCGGATTTAGAAAATGAAAAGCCGAGAGCCCCTACAGCGGAAGTGCTGGGTCTCATTAGAAGCAAGATAAATGATTATAATGAAGAAGTGCTAGCTGAGGTGAACCACTTGGGCAAATACGCGACTGCTAGGGTGTACGGGGAGGGTGAAAGACCTAGCGCTACCATGGAAGCTTTGACACGACCAGCAAGTGGCACAAATTTGGTAATGGGAATAGCAGACAGCCAAGGAACACTGACCAATGACGCAATACAAATTGCAGATAGATTTTGCGAATAATACAGAGAACTCTACACATCCCGTGCCTCAAATGTAGAGGAAACTGCAGAAGAATAGTTAGCATATATTAAAATGAGCTGGTTAACAGACGCACACAGGTAGAGATTGCTGGCCCCCTACACCCAGACAGAGATTATTGCTGCGCTTAAAGACATGCCTAATCAGAAAGCCCCTGGTTCAGCTGGACTAACTGTGACCTTTTTCAAAGAGTATCAGGACCAACTACTACCACATCTAGTGAACCTGTTTGAAGAAATGGCCAAAGATGGGATCATGCCCCCTACAATGAGAAAAGCAATACTAATTACGTTACTAAAACCAGGAAAACCTGCTGAACAGTGCTCATCGTATAGACCTCTGTAGCTGCTGAACGCAGATAGGAAGTTATACGCCAAAGTGTTGGCAAATAGACTTGATCCTCTACTCCCCTTAGCTGTAGCACCCGAACAATCGGGATTCGTCCTGGGACGGTCGCTTACTAGTAACTTGAGGACGATTTTTTGTTCAATTAATTGCCTTGATCCAACAATTAAAGTCGCGGCGGTATTTCTTAACGCCGAAAAGGCTTTTGATTCGGTGGACTGGGGGTTTTTGATGGCAGCGCTTAGACGAATAGGGGCCAGTGAGGTGTTCATCCAACTAGTTCAGGTGCTATTACCACAGGTACTAGACAGTGTTGCCCACTCTCCCCCCTGCTATATGCCTTAACAGCAGAACCACTGGAATGCGCCCTTAGGGAGTACCATGGACACCGGGGCCTTAGATTCCCTCAATATTCATTAGTAATATCTGCGTATGCAGACAATATCTTATTATATGTGCGCAACCCTGTACAGAACCTAACACCTATCTTACAGGAGGTGGAAAGATTTTGCCAACAGAATAAACTGGAATAAGTCATTAGTATATCCATTGACTGCGAATACCTCCCCACACCAGGTGGACTACCCAATATCATGGACTACAGATTCCATACGATATCTCGGGGTACAGGTTCATGTAGAACAGGAAGTGGTGATTAGAGAGAACTATGGCTGGGCCATACAGAAACTTACTGAAGCGATAGAGAGATGGATCAGGCTACCGTTGTCTATATTGGGGCGCATAACTCTCATGAAAATGATTGTTCTCCCAAGACTGCTGTTCTACTTTGTCAATATCCCAATTCCATTACCAAAACAATTTTTTCGCACGTTGCGTACCCTAATGATTAGACTAGCATGGGCTGGAAAACAGCCGCGGGTGCAGTGGAAGACGCTGACTAAATCGTATTCGGTTGGGGGGCTAAATGTGCCAGATTTCGAAATATATTACTGTGCAGCGTAACAAAGTCATGCTCTGCATTGGATACACGGTCCTCATGATACCCCACACTTATGCATAGAAAGAGAAGAAGTGAGCCCGGTGACACTTCCGCAATATTTGATGGAGAAGGCACAAAGGAAATATCATGTCATAGACCTGGCTGGGACTATGAAATCCCAGTTCCATGGGGCTGCCGGATTGCAGAAAACTAATTTGCTATATTCCCTGAAACTGCCTCTAGAATGGTGTGTATGGCTGTAGAGTCATAGGGATAAAGCGTTTCTGCAAGCTATGCACAAGTTAAAAATAAGTGCAATGGGAGACTACTTCACGGAGGGGGTGGTTAAAAAATGGGATCAATTGCAGGACTCTGCATTGGAAGCCACTCAACTCGAGAGATACCACTTTCATAGAGCAAGGCACGCACTACAAGATGTGCTGGGAGAGACTATGCGGGAGCCACTGGAATATGCAATATTAACATACCTATTTCAGGCACGCTAACTATAGAGGGCAATATCGGTACTTTATCTACTAATAAGATCGAGTAGTAACTCTACACATTCAAAAGCCCTACAGTATCCTGACCCGGTAGCGAAAAGACGTTCGTAGAGAACAGGGAGGTCGCATGTTTTTAAACAGCTTTTTTATTACTTCACTGCCATTCCGTCTCTGCATACATATCCAGTAGAGTGGTCGTCACATACAAGACGCACCTTAGAGACTAGAAGCACAATCACGGCTCACCTGTATTGATTAATGAAAGATACTGGTTTTTAAAGGAACTTCAATTATTACTCCCTTTTATAACGGTGGCTCCTACGAACGCATTATGACGGAATTGTACCATATTAAAAGGCTATTCCCACCTGTAACTCTACAGAAGAAAGAAATATCTCCCAATTGATTAAGGGTTGATGACTTTCCTCCTAGTATCATAATAGAAAACTCTGTCCTGAAGAAGGTGGTTGATCCATTTTCACCGAAACGCCGCGTCGACTGTTCCGTAGATTTCTTAACTTTTCTGTGTTAAATGATATTATGATCAATGTTGTGCTCAATATGATGAAATTGTGATTTTAACTTGGTTTTTAATTGTGTAACATTCTCTGTGTACAAATATCTTTTTTAATGATGAATAAAAATTGAATTTTTGATATACTGATTTTGTTTGAAATGTGATATTCTGATTATATTTTGATTATATTTTTAACATGTCAATTCCTTTGTAACTGATGCCAAAATAAGGGCTGTATAAGAATGAGGTGATAGGAGCACTATACTACACAACACATGATCCACATAGAATTTCAGGTAGGGACCATTTTAGTTTTGACACTTGTTTACCCTTTTCCCTACTGCAGTTAATAGGGTGCCTCCTCTTTTTTCCATTTGTATTGCTGTAATAGCACTAAAATTGTATCACAGAATGGCAGACATCTTCTTATTCATGTTAAATTCTTGCAGAGAGTGTACTACACACCTGATAGGTTGCATAGGTATGGGCTGACAGCCGACGACAATTGTGATAGATATGGGGCTGCAGGGGCACACTTCACACAGCTGGCATGGGATTTCCCAGCACTCCACAAGTATTGGGCTGAGGTTATAGGGGCATTACAGCACATGACGGAGGCACACATACCCAAGACACCGCTGGTGGCACTACTAGGATACGTCAAGGCACTACCCAAAAGTGCTAGGAAATTGATAGCACTGGGAATATTGATAGCCAAAAGAAGATTAGCCATGAGATGGATGAGAGGACCAGTGCCTGCATTTGCAGAATGGTGCTCAGATCTAGCATATTGTAACACTCAGTCTGATAACTATAACCCTCTCATACCGACACATTGTAGACTGAAGAATATCTGGCAACCGTACCAAGCTTACCTAGCTCGTAAAACAGCCGCAGAGACGGACATGGAGAGCCAAGACAGTACAGGAATTGGCTAGGTATTCTGTAGCTGGGAGTTCTGGTGAGGACGGATATCTCGTGGGGGGCACATAAGTTCAGTAGAATGTAATTAAAAGTCAAATGTGCAACGTAGCTGGTGAAGGAGGGGGGTCGAACAGGGGCTGCAAGATATATGACTGTACATGTGTATTTTGTTAAGACGGGATATGCTGCTTGTTATGTGAATAATAGTTGTATTGCATTGTCTCAGACTAAATGACACATTGCTGAATGCTGTATATAAACATAGAGGGCTACTGTAATATTGTTAAATCGAAAATAAAAATAAAGTTTAAAAAAAAAAAAAATAGGTAATCCCTAAAGCGTGCATTGTATGCCTGCAAGCCAGAGTGCCTGAAGTATAGGAAATGTTTCAAATATGTGCCATCACACTGACTGAATGCCTAAGAGCTGTTTTACACTTTATAGTTTTAGGTTACATTCTCAAAGAACAGGCCTAGGTATAATTAAAATTATTATTTCAAATCTGGCAAGACAAAAGACAGGCTTCACACTACCTCTTTTGACTTGGAAATACCAAATCAGGTAGCTCCTGTTCATTGCCACAACCCTCCCAGATACCTGGCCACCAACCCCAGCAGGAGGGAAACATGGTTTGGACCCACCCAGAGGGGTATGTAAATAGGGGTCATTTTGGAGAGGAACAAAGACACTCTTGGTGTAGGACAAGTTTGGTCATCTTAGATTGTGGACATGTAGCAATTTGTACTGTAGCACAAAGAGGAAGTGCTACAAAATGAGGTGTGCATAGGGCAAGTAACTAGACAGGATTGGGATAGGAAAATCTCCAATAACTGAATAACGCACAGAGTAAGGCTTGTACCTCAATACCACCTCCTCAGAAACATTCCTCTACCTGGTTTCAAATACTCCTGATGAAGAAGGCATTCTTGGAGGAAAAAAAGACTTTTGACTCCTGATTTCTGCTTGAAACCTCCTGTTTTCCCGTCTTGAGACAAAAAAGCAATAGAACCCCTTAGTTTGAAAATGCCCAGCTGACTACAGAGGATTGGAACCTGCATGAGCCCTAGCTGAGGAGTGCCATGGGTCCAAGAAGCCTGTCATGAGGACCTTGGGGCTTACGGAGTGACCAGAAGGAACATTTCCAGCAGTTGAAGACAATTGAGATCTAGATAGTTTTTTGCCTATGTAGAACCCAGACAGGTTGCTGAGGCAAATTCGGGGAGGTCACATCCTAAGTAAACCCAGGTTCATCCTACTATGAGCTTTTTGCACTAACAAGGCTGGCAGTGCCTTAAAGATATCCAGCTTTGGGGAGTCCTTTCTGCTTCAAATCTTGCCTCACTGAAGGATTTTGAGAACTAAAAAAGTGATCAAACCAAACATAAATCTTTGACCATAGCAAGGTGGCAAATTGATTCCAGTGAAGAACTGACCTTGCTGGCTATAAAATTCAGCTTTGCCCTGTTTGGAGATTTTGCCGCAAAAAGGAATTGCTTAGGCTCATCAACGATGTATACAACTTTGATGGGACCGCACTGTCTTCAACCTTGGACCTTGCCCCACTGAAGGATTTTTACTTCCATTTCAGAGACTAAAGAGGAAATGTATTCAAATGTTGCGCAGCATCGAACAACAATCAAAGCAGCTGGCTGCGTTATAGAAGGAGGAAAACAGTGCAGAATTGTTTCTACAAAAATATGGTACTGTTGCTGTCATCCCTGTGCTGGTGCTCAAATAGGCTGCTGAGGCGATGCACACACCTTTGCACCAATGGTGTATGAGTGCTTTCTGGTACATGGTTTCTACTGGAAGGTTATCCTTCCAGTATAAAATACTGTGTTTAGACTAACTTTAAAACGTTTTCACATTGTATTTTTGCTCTACAGTGTAGCACACAAGCAGCGTGGGCACATTTTTACAAAATTAAAAGATTTCTCTAACTTAACACCTGCCTCAAGGAGTCGTTAATTTTTGCTGCAAAGCCCTGTCAACCACTGTTAGGAGATAGGGTTCTGTATCAAAAAACAAGGGTGGCAGCAAGGGAATACCCATGTCCCACCCATGAGATGTGCCCTTGATAAAAAGTAGTGAAAAAAATTGTTTGCATTACGTCAAAGCTACTTGATTTGCCCAGAATCACAAGATGTTTGAGCCTCCAGCCAGACTCGAAAATGGTTCTTCAGCTTCAAAGTCGGCTGCCCTAGCCGTTAAGCCACACCCTCTCCGTTCATTTTCCTCATTTACATTTTTTGGTTCTCCGAATTGGTTTATGGATTTAATTGTGTTGTTTTCTTGACCTTAAAATTATTGTACTGCTTGAAATTAGGATGCATTTCTCTGTGAAATGACCACCTTGTTGTGCGATAGCTGGCAGGTTGGTTTGAGAAGACTTTATCTGAGACTTGTTCCAAAACCTAACCAGGAAGGGGCAGATTTACAAGCCCCTTGTGACACTTTTGGACCGCCGTTGTGACGCAGCGGCGGCTTAAAAAATGCAGCCAATTTACAATGTGACGCATCTAGGGAGATGCGTCACGTTGTAAAGCCCTGCGTCAATTATACCTGCGTCAGGTATAATGTATGCAGGGTGGGCGTTCCCACGCAGGAAAGCCTCGTAAAAGTGACGCAGTACAAGATTTCACTGCGTCAATTCTAGGACGCCACTGCATCAAAACCTTACGCCTGCTTGAAGCAGGTGTAAGGAGTGACGCAGTGTAGTGGGAATAGGCCTCAAAATGCATTGCTGGAGTTGCGTCGTGCTTGCGACACGACTCCAGCAATGCGTGGCTTTTGCCCCAACAGATGCGTCAGAATTTCTGACGCAACTGTAAATCCCTGCACCATGGTGCGCTGTATTGTAAATACGGCGCATCCATGGTGGCGCAAGGGTTTCTCAGGGTGGCACAGGGAAAGTGACGCATCTCTACAGATGCGTCACTTTCTTGAAAATCTGCCCCGGAGTATTTATTAACCTGTAACGGTCCCGTCATTCCAAATTAAAAACCCATCTTCAAACAGAAACTTCATATTTTACCCAAGATTATCTGTTTAATCAATCACAATTTCAGAAAAAGTGTAAGTAAATATAAGGTAATTTCTACAGAATTTAAAAGCATAGTTCAGCTCAGGTAAACAAATAAATGGCACCATTCAAATATATCTAACGTAGTGTCCTTTGTAAACTTACCAAGCAGCAGCAGAGGCCCACCATCCAATGTTTAAAAGATCAGCTATAGTGGGCTGTAAGACATGAAAGAGAGACTATAAGAACAAGAACAACTACTGTATATGTAGTGAAAACACTCACAAAATAGGACGGTGAAACTGAAACGTACCACAAAAACGGAACGGATGCCAGCTCCTTGCTTCGGCTCAATGCCAGGGTCACATACAGACTGGTAATCATATGATTTATTAAAGGCATACAATGAGGCATTGAGGAGATTACGCATCAGTATGGGGTCAATTTCTCCAAAGAATCTTCCGATCTAACACGGGCAAAAAAACATGAATAAAGTGGTATCAGTAAATATCTAAGTTCTAGCTAAGGTAAGCATACATATTAATGTTACATGCAGTGTTCATTTAAATTTATTTGGAAGAAAAGAGCCAACATTTGCGTATTGAAGGCTTACAACCGTACTTTTATCCCGATGACCTTAGTTTCATTGTTTTGGGATGCAAGTCCTACAGAGAGAGAGATACGTTTTGAAAAGGACTGCCATTTTACCAGGGAGGGAAGCAAATGCTATTACAATAAACTTATTTGAATATATAATGTGTGAGGGACAGTAAAACCATGTCCTGTTTTTTTCAATACCAGCGAATTCAGACATCACCATTCACTTGTAATAAGAAATAAGCACTGCAAAAGCCAAAAGGTCTGGCTTGTAACTGAAATTACAAGTCAGACTTATCAGTTTTGGCTATGCATTTTCATATAGCATACACAAATACCACTATTTTTATTTCCATGCTATCCACCATCCAAGACAAATGTTTTACATAAAGAGAAAGTCAACAAAAACACTTTAACCAAATGTGGCATTTGCAGCTATCAGAGTTTTGAAATTGTACCATCATCAGTGTCCTGATGCAGGCTGCAGTATCTTAGATGTCCCTCGACCTCCAAATAAGAAAGCATCCCTATCACCTGTGAAGTTCCATTCTGTCTCTTGTCATCTTCAACCTTCACACAGAGCTGTTTAGTGCTCTACTCACAAATAGGAGCATCAACATTCACCAATATGCAGATGGTGCACAACTGTACTTGAAAATCTTCTTTGCTTCAGACAGCCAATGCCTCAAACACTGGTTGCACATCATCCAGACCTGTATGTCTAGCTACCTGAAGCTCAACCCAACAAGGCAAATATCCTGCTACAAGCCAACTACAACAAACATCAAGCAAGATACAGTGTAATCTTGGCTCAATTATATGAACCTTGATGGCCTCAAACCCCAACTTTGACCGAATGCCAGTCACTTGGATTCACCACCTTGACATTATTCTCATCCTCAAGGAAGACATTTCCAAAAAAGTGAAGATGGCCTGGTGCCAGCTCTCTCTTTTTAAAGAAAGTCAATTTGTTTCATCCAGAAAACGAATTCAGAACTGTTGTTCATATCCTAGTTCTCTTGCACATGACTGGTGTAATGCTGTACTCCAGGGCTTCCCAGGACCTACACTGGCACCTCTTAGGGTCATCCTACATGCCCCAGCATGTCTCATGCAAAGCCTGAAGAAATATAATAACATTGCCTCCAGTCTGATGGAACTCCAGTGACTCCCCTTATCTACCCGCATCATCTTCAAAACCAGCTACATCATTTACAAAGTGATCACTACAGCATCCCGGTCTATCTAGCAGACAAGCTCTGGTAGTTCCTGGCACACCAGTAGCCAGGGCACCATCAGACTGGAGACAAAGAAGTGCAAAAAAGGAAATACAAGGCCTTTTTCTTTCTGAGTACCCAGGATCTTGAAGAACATCCCCTTCATCAGGACCTCCCAACACTGTCCAATTTAGGAAAAATGTGAAGACTTTCTTCTTCATAGACACTACATCATATTGCATTACCCTTCCACAACCTGGATTCTTCTCCTGTTCCTCCTTTACTTTATGCTTGTCTTTGACCATATACAGCACTCTGCTTTTGGCTTGGGTTGTGCTACAGGAATGCCACATATATACATGCAGACATAAGATTTTGCTATTGCAGGCTGAATACCTTAAGCTACAACTAGATGTCCCTCAAAAAAGACACAAATTCTTGATATAAACAGGCTGCTGTGCCTAAGCCCATTACTAGATGCCACATGCCTCCATCCCTGCCTCCTTTCAGATTGCATTCTCTAGTGTCTCTGAATACCAGAGAATTATAAATAGAGCAATTGTCCTTCAATTTCTCCTTTTGTTACAAAAGGACAAAAATCTCAACAGTGCTTAACTGCGGTTTTTCCATCTGAGCGCCCCCCCCCACCCCTGCTGAGGGCGCAAAAGATTTGAAAAATAAATGTATTTCTATTTTATTTTTCATCTGCCAGCTCAAACTGATTGTGAGGGTGGGGCCATTGCTGCTCATTGGCAGCAGAGAGGAGTGGCGGCTGCCTACAGCAGTTCAAAGTGCTCATGTCTCTTTGGCCGGCTATCTTGCTATGGCCATCCTGAAATGCCCACTTTAAACCTCTCCAAGCAGAGCTGCCTTAGACAGCTGGGTAGGGAGCAGGAATAGGCCTCTTGTGCCTGTAGGAGTGCTGAGACAGCCCACTTCAACCAATCCTGGAGCTTTTCTCATGCTGGATGACAGCATGAGTGCTGCATCTGTACATGTTAGGGGAGTTGGCTGGAGAAGAACACCAAGACTATAGGACGTGCAGCCAGGCAAGTGAATATTTCATTTTACTTTAAACATGTAATAAATGTAAACTAAATCACCAACATGCATTTCATTAACGTTTTAAAGTTAGGCATTTTAACGTTAATGTAATGCATGTTGGCAATTTAGTTGGTGTTTATTGCATGCAAGTGTTTTCATTTTTCCTGAGTCCGAGTAGGCACCCTTTTGACCCATTTACTTGCCCCATCAATTTCAACTGTGGGCAGTCATCACTGTCTGTGCTTTTTTTGGCATGTCAGATATGGAGAGGGCATTTGTTCAACAAATATATATGCAGATACATTTTTGAAAGTTTAATATTTTCTATGCCTTAAATAAATAGATCAATGCTGTGTTATGAGTGTGATAGTTATTATAATGTCTCTGAGCGCAACTTCTCAATGTTCTGGAAGGAAACACCCTAATATTGATAGGTATTTGAGTTGAATTGAATTGATAGGTATTATCTGTCACTTGTATTTAGAAACTACCTCTGTCATATATGTAGGGCAGCCATATTGTGTATGTATTTGTGTAAGTTACCCCAGAGAAGAAAGCCACCATTGTAAAGGCCTGCAAACATGTTACGGCAGGGAGCAAGGGAGCAGTGGAATGAGAAAGAAATGAATACATGGAAAATCAGGAGAAGAAAGCAAGAGGGGTGGAAGTGAAGACGGGGACAGAAGGAGTGATGCAAAGACAGACAGTAATTATGGAAGCAAGTGAGGACAGAGAGTAAGAGAGGCAGACATGATGGAAGCAAGGAGTGAGCAGGGCTAAGGTAGGGAAGCAGGAGGTGGTAGGTCAAGTATAAGGGGTGGAAATGTAGTAAGCAATGATGGTGAGTGAGGAAGGTAGGGATGGGACTGGGGAAGGTGTTGACGCAGGCATAATGAGTGAAGATGTGGAGCAAGGGAGATGAAGAGTATAAAATCTGCTGTAACTGGTGTCCAAAATTTCAGAAGCACATACAGATGGGTCATTCATGAGTAGCTATTTTTGTTGAAAGTGTACAAAAGGCCTGAAGACAGTTTGTAAATTCTCACTAAATTGCTGTTGAGAAGAGGTCCTCTACATTCACATATCTAGGATATTCTTCACCACTCCATTTATTTACTTAACGGACTGACCTGGAAGTACAGTTAACTAAATTCTGCACATACATTTCCCACATGTACACCTGCAGGACACCTGTAGTTGCATGTTTTGTGATTTATGTGCAACTTATGCATGACTAATTATAATTACACTGTTTGACATATAAGTGTAACTTATCCCGACCTGTGCTTATAAGTTTAACTAAAGTTATGGGCTTCTATTTTGTTAATTGGCAGGTAGGAACAAGGCCGGCACATCTACCTTTGATCTTTGAGAACAAGTTTGTTGGAAACTGGGTCTTTAGTTGGCAGAGATTTGCACCCTGTCCAAGTGGAGACCAAATCCTAGTCAGGGTAAGTCAGATACATAACCTAAATTAACCTGTGCTCACCCTCTGGTAGTTTGGCACAGAGTAGTCAGGCTTAACTTAAGAGGCAATGTGTAAGTATTTGTGCAACACTTATATTACAGTAACACAGTAAAATAGCACAGAAAGACTCCACACCAGTTTAGAAAAATAGAGAATATTTATCTGAGTATAACAAGACCAAAACAACAAAAGTCAAATAAGTAGAATTTGAGATATGAATTTTTAACGATTAAATCCCAAAACAATGCTTAGAAGTAAATAGCGCTAAAAGGCTACTTGGGGTCGCGCTAGACCAGGGTGAATCAAATGTTCTGACTGACCACGATGGAAGGCTGCCTGCTACAGGACTCATGCAGGGTCCACTGAAAAAGTACCTTGGATGGTGCCGCGTTGGTGTCAAAAACTTGATGCGTTGTTTCCGATTCATGCAATTGGATCGATGTATCGAAGTCGAGCTTCGCAGTCTGTGTTGAAGGATCGGTGCTGCGTCAAAGTCGAACCTCACAGCAACATCTTTGGATACATGTTGTGTCGTCATCGAACCTCGCAGCGGCATCTTCAGATTGGCGGTGCATCGTTGTCGAACCTCGCATTCTGGACCTGTGTCATCGTCGAATCCGCACTGCGTCGACATTGGAGGGCACTTCCTAGTTTCCGATCAGCGCAATGGCATCACTGCATTGCTTTTTGCAGAAAACAGCTGCAGAACCTACTGCAGAGGCCCAGGACAGGAGGAGGCACCTCAAGCAAGGGTAGGACTCACAGATCGCAGAGTCCAGCAGCACCAGCAGAGTTGCAAGAACTCTTTTGTGACCCTGAGACTTCAGAGAACAGGAGGCAAGCCAGCAAATCCTTGGAGAAACTTGGGTTCAAGGATGTAGAAAACAGGTCCAGTCCTTCTCACTCCCAGAAGCAGCACCAACACAGCAGATAGCAAACGTGGTAGTCCCTCCTACAGCATAGCAATAAGCAGGCAGCAGGTCAACACTGCGAAGCAGATAGCAAAGTGGCAGTCCCTCCTGCACCACAGCAGCTCTTCTTCCAGGCAGAATGTCCTTGGTTCAGAAAAGTTCTGATTTGGTGGTGTCAGGGGTCCAGTACTTATACCCAAATGTGCCTTTGAAGTCGGGGAGACTTCAAAGAGTACTTTGAAGATCACAAAATCCCTGCCTTTCCTGCCCTGGCTCCAGACTCAGTACAGGGGGGTATGCAGCTCTTTGTGTGGGGACAGGCACAGTCCTGGTGATGGGCCATCAGCTACCTTTGTGTGACTTTCTAGAGGGAATGCACAAAGCCCAGCTGTCAACCAACTCAGAAGTGTATTCAGAGACAGGCAGAGGCACAGAATGGTTCAAGTAAGAAAATGCAAACTTCCTAAAAGTGGCATTTCCAGACTTTCAATTTAAAATTCGACTTCGGCATAAGTTGGTATTTTAAATTGTGAGTCCACAGACACCAAACTCCAAAGCTCTATGTTTTCCCAATTGGAGATTATACTTAAAAGATGTTTTAAGGCAATCTCAATGTTAACCTATGGGAGAGACAGGCCTTGAAGTAGTGAAAAATGAAGTTAGCAGTTTCTCACTACCAGGACATGTAAAACTCCTACTTTTTAGATACACTACACCCTTCCCAGAGGGCTGTCTAGGGCCTACCTTAGGTGTGACATATGTAATAAAAATGTTAACTTGCCAGGCTGAAATGGCAGTTTAAACTGCACACACAGGCTCTGCAGTGGCAGGCCTGAGACATGTTTAAGGGCTACTGACGTGGGTGGCACAATCAGTGCTGCAAGCCCACTAGTAGCATTTAATTACAGGACTGGGCACATATAGCGCACTTTACTAGGGACTTACAAGTAAATTAAATGTGCCAGTTGTGTTCAAGCCAATGTTACTATATTTTGAGTACACAGCATATGCACTTTAGCACTGGATAGCAGTGGTAAAGTGCCAAGAATCCTAAAGCCAGTGAAAATGAAGTCACCATAACAGGAGGTCAGAAGGCAAAATGTCAGGGGAAACCACGACAAGGATGCCAGGTCTAACACATGTCCCCGTGGGGTAGAGCTACCCAACATCTTGGCAGTTCTCTTCGCTAAGGCGTATGAACCTGGAGAGACCATCAGCATTGGCATGGTCTGTGCCAGGATGGTGCTCCACCGTAAAGTCAATTTCCTGCCTATGCCATGCTCTGAGGCATCCATCTGCACAACAAACTCTTGGGAGAAATTGGAGGCCTAGAGCATGGGAACTGTGCACATGACTTCCTTAAGGTCATCAAAAGCTTTCTGGAATGCCTCTGTCCAGATCATCTGACATGGCAGATTCTTGAAAGTAAGCTCTGTCAAGGTGGCAACAATGGTGCCATACCCCCTTGATGCACCTCCTTAATATCCAGTGAGGCCTAAGAAGGCTCTTAATTCTATCTGGGTCTTGGGGGTTCCCAAGCCAGAATGGTGTCAATTTTAGGCTGCAAGGGATGCACCCTTGACGCCCCCTACTTGGTGTCCTGAGTAGACCACAGAACCCTGCCCTATCTGGCACTTACTGGCCTTGATAGTCAGGCTTGCGCTCTCCAGAGCCCAAAGCACTTCCTGGAGGTGGTCAAAGTGGTCCTCCGTTTTGAGGGCTGAAGACCGCAATATCATCAAGGTAGGTGGCACTGAAGTTCTCCAACCCAGCCAGGACCTGATTGACAAGCATCTGGAAGGTCGCAGGGGAGTTCTTCAACCCAAAAGGCATGACCCAGAACTGGAAGTGCCCTTCTGGTGTTGAGAACGCTGACTTCTCTTTCGCCCCCTCTGTCAAGGCAATCTGGCAGTACTCAAATGTGAAGAGGAGCTTGGCAGCTCTAAGCTGATCTATGAGCTCATCATCTCTGAGGATGGGGTATGCGTCAGTCCGGGTGACTGCCCTGAGCCCACGGTAGTCCACAAAGAACCTGAGTTCAGGCGTGACACTGGGCTGGATCATGGGCTGTTTGAGAGCTCGATAACTCCTAACACCAGCATCTTGGAAACCTCCTCCTTGATGCTAGCCCTCACCTTATCAGACAGTCTGTAGTTCTTTACAGGTGTGGTGTCCCCAGTATGAATATCATGAGTACACCATGTAGTGAGTCCTGGGGTAAGGGAGAACAAAGAGGCAAACTGCCCCAGCAACTGATGGAAGTCTCTCTGTCGATCTAGAGTCAGTGTAGGGAAGAGGCTGACACCCTCCACTTAGCCATTGTGCTCTTTGGAGAATAGGGGGTCAGTTAGAGTTTGCTCTCCTCTTCCACCCCATCATCTGTAACCAGGAGCATGGTAATCTCAAACCTCTCAAATTGGGGCTTGAGTTGGTTCACATGCAGGACCTTCAAATGGTTCCTAGGAGTCTTGAGGTCCACCAAATAGGTGACATCACTCTTGCACTCCTTCACCTCATAAGGCCCAGACCAATGGTCCTGCAGTGCCCGGGGCTCCACTGGCTTCACTGCCCAAACTTTTTGGCCAGGCTAAAACTCAATCAGAGCGGTATTCTGGTTGTACCACCATTTCATGTCCTCCTGGCTAGCTTCCAGTTTGTTCTGTGTGAGCTTCTAGAACCGGGCTGTCTGGTTGCAAAATGCCAGAATGTAGCTAACTGCAACCTGGGGTGGATTCCTGGCAGCTTGCTCCCAGCCTACCTTAACCAAACTGAGAGGTCCTCTCACAGGGTGTCCATATCGAAGTTCAAAGGGCTGAAACCAACCCCCTTCTAGGGATCCTCCCCGTAGATGAACTAAAGGCATGGCAGGAGGACATCCCACTTACGCCTCATGGGTTTGGGTAAGCCAAAATCATGCCTTTAAAGGTACGGTTGAACCTTTCTACCATCCAATTGGTTTGGTGGTTGTAAGGAGTGGCAAATTTATAGGTCATCCCATACTCCCTCCACATGGCCTTCATGTAGTTGGACATGAAGTTGGTACTCCGGTCAGATACAACCTCCTTGGGAAAAGCCCACAATGGTAAAGATCCCCATCAGTGCCCTGGCCATAATGGGCACAGTCACTGTCCTGAGATGGATAGTTTCAGGATACCAGGTGGCATGGTCCACCAAGACCAGAACAAATCTGTTGCCCATGACTGTATTGGGATCCATAGTCCCCACAATGTTGGTGCCAACCTGCTCAAAAGGGGTGCTAACGACAGGGAAAGGTTGCAGGGAAGCTTTGCACTTCCCCCATGACCTGCCACTTGCCTCACAGGTAGAATAGGACCTACAGAACGTATCTGAGGCCTTCCTCATTTGAGGCCAATAAAAGTGGGTGACAAGCCCTTTAAAGGTTGTGTCTTACCCCAAATGACTTGCCAGTGGAACATCATGAGCCAGACCCAGTAGGAAAGCCCTGAACTGTTGGGGTACCACCAACATCTATGTTGCACCAGGCTCAGGATCCTTTTGCTCAGTATATAGGAGATCATTCTCCCACTAGATCAGTTGCTGCCCTGAGGCGTCACCAGCTAACTGGGCCTTAGCCTGCCGCTGAAGACCCACAAGAGTAGGGCACTCCTTTTGCTCCTTGAAGAACTCTTCCCTGGAGGGACCCCCTTCCTGCTGCCAGTTGGTCAGCTCAGGCAGGTTCCCCTGTTCAGCCACATCTTCCCCTGTAGGTACTCAGGCGTCCCCTTCAGGTTCTGATTCCTCCCAGAGAACAAACTCAACATTAACAGAGAAAAAACTAAAACTCTCTGTGTGAACTGGCGCAAGAAAAAGACACAGCCTTTCTGGCATCTGGCTTCATGTAAGCTGGAAGCCGTACAAAATTACAAGTACCTGGGAATCATCATCGATGATAAAGGAAAGTACACAGCTCAACTGGAGGCCATAAAAAAAGGGGGACTAATGATCGCAGTGGCACTAAGAAATCTTAATAATAACATCTCTGGCCCAAATTTACTTACCTTGATCAGAGTGATCCAGGCAAAGCTCATATCATCAATCAGCTACGGAAGCGAAGCCATGAGAGGGAAGGATGCTGAAACTCTGGATCGTATAATAACAAGAGCAATTCGAATGATTTTTGGGCTGCCAGGATACACATCTCCCGCACAACTAAGGCTGGAGCTTGGGATTCAAAGGCAAGGGATCCCCCGCAAAGGGGCATTCATTAAAAGCTGGTTCAAAATCAAAAGGGGTCCACCTGACTCATTAAACATGCATCTGTGGAAAGAACTGAACACCAAGGGGGCACACCCAGCCCGACGCTACCTGGACGACTCACTCAACCAGTTGGGTTTGCAGGAAATTTGGGGGGTTCCAGCGACCGCTGCCAGCTTAAAACAAATTGTAAACGATGTGATCAAAAAGGAATCACTTATACAGGACAAAGCCACCCTGAGTGAACGCGCTCACGGCTGGCTTACCTGCAGACCTACAGCAAGGCATCACCACAAGCCTACCTCCTCTCCAGCTTCTCTAGAGCAACTAAAGAGAAATTTCTGAAACACCGCCTGGGCATACTACCATCTGCATATCATATGCCACCTTGGCTACGTCCCCCGAAGCTGCAATTTGCCGACACTGTGGGGAGGGCGAGGAGGATATAGTGCACCTACTAACTATATGTGAGGCCCTAAAACAGGAACGACGGACCTTGTTAAGACCTTTCTTCAATAAGAAATTCATTCGAACCTGCAGACAAGCAGTGCTAGCATCCTTTTCTGGTGAGGACATCCAACTAAGTTGTCACCTGGTAAAATACTTTACTGCTGCAGAATCAATTATAAAAAAGCAGGCAACCCAGCTCGCAGACTGCATTATAACGGAACGGACTACGGGGTCTGCACCGCCATCCTAAATGAGAGCTTCAGTAGCGTTAAGACTGGTACACCATACACATTAAGGACTGTGCAGCCTCTTCAAATGGGGACCTTTGTAACGTCAATTATGTATACAATGCACTTTAAAAGCTTTGCACTAGGTTTTACCCTTTTCAAACCTTTTCTCCAAGTTAACCATACACCTTTTTTTTTTCTTTTCCTTCTTTCTTTCTTTCACACATTATTGAACTTTATTGTGTTTTAACTTTAACAACGATCTATTTTAAGTCGCTAAAACATTAGAGAGAAATTTTAACGCATGATTGTAAAGGTTTTAATTAACTGTACAATAAACTCAACTTTCAACTTTCCCGGACAATGGGAATTTCAAGAGCAGGTCTCCCACGCCCCTTGCTCGACCTCTTTTCGGTAGGTTCTAGGACCATTCTTCCAGGCTCCAGGTCCTTCTGACAACCCTCTTGAACTGCCATGGACTGTGTGGTCAGGCATACCCACTCAGGCAGCCCCATCATCTCCAAGTGTGAACTGAGCTCCACCGTCTTCCAGATGGTATGCTCCGTATGGTTGCCCAGCAGACAATTCACTCGCATGGATGGACTCACAGCTACCTTCAGCAGACCTAAGACCCCCCCCGCCCACTGAAAGGGAACCTGAGTCACATGATAGAGGCTCTCACGGTTGTCAGCAGCAACAAATTGGTGGAACGTATTTGGAACTGCCTGCTCTGAAGACAACAGATGAGACATGCCCTTTGTCATGCCCTGTATCTCTCAGAACCTCTACCCTCTGCCCATTGATAGACACCCCCTGAATGTACTTTCTGTTATTGTCAGGCATGCAGGTTCTCTGTACCATCTCTCTATCAGCGAATTGACACTAGAGTCAATTCTTTCTTGCTGACACTCATAACACTTCACAAGAGCCTTCCCTACAGATGTATTATCAAGGAACCATTTATTTTTCTTATCAGCAGGGAGAAGAGAACCCTGACCCTCAGAACTAATTTGGGGCCCTTTAGAGAACTCCTTTCTCTTTTTGTCCCACCACTCTTTTTGTCTGGTGAGGACCCTTGTGATCATCCCCTCCCCCCCCAGATACCTTACTGTTGTCCCCAGTGCAGATCCAGCAGTCCGCTTCCTTAGCAAGCTCTCTGGGGTCAGTGAGCCTACTATCAACAAGGGGTTGCTTCAGATCTGGAAAGCAAAGACTGAGCATATGATGTGTTGCAGAACAAATTATCCAGCCCCTGATAATCTCTTGCCTCACTGCCCTTCACCCAACCATCCAGTGCCTTGCAAAAGGAATCTACACAATCCACCCAGGTCTATTGGGAAAGCTTCAGACTATATATATTATTTCAAGGTCAAACCAAACTTCCTGTTTAGGTCCTCCTTCATGGGGGTATAACTCAGCCTGTCACTCCCTTCTAAGGCCAGTAGAGTGTTTTTCCCCTCACTAGGAACATGTCTCCAAAGACTAGCTCCCCAATCTGCCTCAGGGACCTCATGCATATGGAGTGCAATTTCATAGGCCTCAAACCATCTGTCTATGCCGTCTCCAACTACAAAATCAGACACCAGATCCTTGGGTAAGTGGACCCTCCTGACAGAGGGCACAAAAGAATTGCTTCCACCATCCCTGATGGACTCCACCTGTCTGGCCTTGATGTCTAGCTCTCTCAGGCTCGACTCCTGTACCAACATCATTTTCTTTTCCTCTGCTGCACATATGTTTTCCTTCAAGGCCTGTTTCTTTGCTTCTAAGGCCTTCTCCTTCTCCAATTGGAGCTTAGCCAGCTCTTCTTGCAAGCTGGCTGCCTTCTGTCCCACAGGCAGTCCCAGATTCTCCACTGAATCCTGGCCCATCTCGTCATCCTCCTCTATGTCCTCATCATCGTCCTCAGGGATCTCAATTGCTGCATCCCTAGCTTCTATCCAGGCCCTCAGCGCCTTTGGAAACTCCACCTTCTTGGTGAAGCCTTTTGTAGAAACCCCAACCTCCCCCAATTTGGACAACTCAGAACCCAGGTTTGCCGGTGAAGGTGCAGCATGCCAAGGATGCCATCTCTAATGCAATTCTTCTGGCTCCTTCTGCAAAATGCCTGTGAGAGCCCTTCCCTGGGTGCTGGAATGGGAAAGATCATGCATTTACTTAGAGGTATTCATCATGCACATAAGGATACAAGATGATCACCTCTTTTGAATGGAAATAGAATGTTGAGTGCTCCAAAGTTAGTCTACATTTTAATTTAGAAGGAGGCAAAGATGGTCCCATATGGACCCATGGTCTCCTAACAAAACCAGATAGCATTGTAGGAATGGCTAGATTTGTACTGGCCTTTGAAGTAAAGGCTTCTGGTGGACACAGCCCCAGAAAACTGGGTTTTAAAGGCTCCTAGTCAAAGGTCCCCTGAAACCATTCCCAAAAAGGCAGCATCTATGAACACTAATCTCTAATCGCTTTAAACTAAACTCAACAGCACAGGAAAATGGTTTATTTGTGCATTTATACTGAATTTATTTTATTAGTTGTAGTACAATCACCATTTACCTCCCCAAACACGCTGTTTTAAATCATTGTTCTTTTGCTCCCTTTATGGATGAGATACTATGGCAGCAGCTTCATGGAATATTACATCTATATTGTGAACATTCAGGAATAGAGCACATAATTGTTTGCTGAATATATTTTAAGTACTTTAATAAAAGGCATCTTTTTGTAATTCAGTGTGTGCTTACCAGTGGATAGATTAGTTCCTAATTGCAATGAACAGTATAATAGATAAACATAATGCCATGATCACGCTGAATGAAACATTTTCAGAGAAAAACAGCTAACAGTAAAGAGATAAAAAAGGCAGTTTATCACTTTCATAAACTAAATGTCTGCTTAGTGAACTGCCTTTCACACTGTATGCTGGCTCTGTCAGCAGGTATATTGTGACATCATAACTCATCTGGAATAAATTATTGCACTAGGGTAGCAATGTATTTTTCTTATTACAGGTAAGTAGCGAAGTCACCATTGGCTTGTAATAAGGAAATTAGAAGCAAGTTTTCATACATTTATTACAGGCGTCCATGTATTAATACATGATATTGATATCATCATTGATATTATGTATATGTATATGTATATGATATAATGATTAATACCTCAAATGGTTCTCTAATTTATTTCACTTGTAACTTTTTAGGTCTGCTTTTTAAACAAAAGATGTTTTTTCGTTTGTTTGCTATATGAGAATACGATTAATGAATATAATTTTCTAAATGTTGATAAATGTTAACCACATGTTTACCACGTTTCTGCTAAAATATATATGAGCTATATATAGCGGGTTGTACTGTGTATGAACCTCCATATATGTGCAATAATTAACACATCCACCATCAAATATACGCATTTTGTTCTGGAGTGTATGTGTGTAGCTCGTTCATCATTCTATCTGAATTGTCCTGATGGCAACTGTAGAATTACATAACTAAAGAAAGCATTAACAATTTTGATCATAACCAGCCTAGGTAACTCGGATGTAAAACTGACCACCACCACGTACTCATGTAGCAAGATAATGCTATGCGGCTGAGTGTTTTACGACAAAATCCATTGTGCACTGTGTTAATGTACAGTAGGTAACATCATATAAGTTTTGCTGTTTACCGGTGATTCAAGCTAGCCTGGCTGATGAGGGTGATGCCCCGAAACTGGTCCCAGGATGCTTGTTTACAGTTCAGGGAGGACCAGGCTTGGCAGTTCGAGCTGATTTGCATATGGCTGGGTCCAAACTGGGGTGGCGTAGTGGGCAAAAGAACGATGGATTTAACCCAGATCTTTTGACTGGGGGAGAATGTTTGCATTGTCAGCATTCCGTCCATCATTTGTTTGCTGTAACACTTTTCGCCCTAACTGGGATGGGTATGCCCAGACGTGGGTCCCTTGCTCACTGGGCCACTGGATTCAAGCTAGCCTGGCTGAAGAAGGGTGACATACCCTGAAACCGGTCCCAGGATGCTTGTTTCCAGTCCAGGGAGGACCTGGCCTGGCAGTTCGGTCTGGACTGTTCCCATGGGGCACAGGGTCAAGACTGATTTGCATATGGCTGGGTCCAAACTGGGGTGGCGTAGTGGGCAAAAGAACGATGGATTTAACCCAGATCTTTTGACTGGGGGAGAATGTTTGCATTGTCAGCATTCCATCCATCATTTGTTTGCTGTAACACTTTTCGCCCAAAGTGGGATGGGTATGCCCAGACGTGGGTCCCTTGCTCACTGGATTCAAGCTAGCCTGGCTGAAGAAGGGTGACATACCCTGAAACCGGTCCCAGGATGCTTGTTTCCGGTCCAGGGAGGACCTGGCCTGGCAGTTCGGTCTGGACTGTTCCCATGGGGCACAGGGTCAAGACTGATTTGCATATGGCTGGGTCCAAACTGGGGTGGCGTAGTGGGCAAAAGAACGATGGATTTAACCCAGATCTTTTGACTGGGGGAGAATGTTTGCATTGTCAGCATTCCGTCCATCATTTGTTTGCTGTAACACTTTTCGCCCTAAGTGGGATGGGTATGCCCAGACGTGGGTCCCTTGCTCACTGTGCCACTGGATTCAAGCTAGCCTGGCTGAAGAAGGGTGACATACCGTGAAACCGGTCCCAGGATGCTTGTTTCCGGTCCAGGGAGGACCTGGCCTGGCAGTTCGGTCTGGACTGTTCCCATGGGGCACAGGGTCAAGACTGATTTGCATATGGCTGGGTCCAAACTGGGGTGACGTAGTGGGCAAAAGAAAGATGGATTTAACTCAGATCTTTTGACTGGGGAGAATGTTTGCATTGTCAGCATTCCGTCCATCATTTGTTTGCTGTAACACTTTTCGCCCTAAGTGGGATGGGTATGCCCAGACGTGGGTCCCTTGCTCACTGGGCCACTGGATTCAAGCTAGCCTGGCTGAAGAAGGGTGACATACCCTGAAACCGGTCCCAGGATGCTTGTTTCCTGGTCCAGGGGGACCTGGCCTGGCAGTTCGGTCTGGACTGTTCCCATGGGGCACAGGGTCAAGACTGATTTGCATATGGCTGGGTCCAAACTGGGGTGGCGTAGTGGGCAAAAGAACGATGGATTTAACCCATGATCTTTTGACTGGGGGAGAATGTTTGCATTGTCAGCATTCCGTCCATCATTTGTTTGCTGTAACACTTTTCGCCCTAAGTGGGATGGGTATGCCCAGACGTGGGTCCCTTGCTCACTGTGCCACTGTATTCAAGCTAGCCTGGCTGAAGAAGGGTGACATACCCTGAAACCGGTCCCAGGATGCGTGTTTCCGGTCCAGGGAGGACCTGGCAGTTCGGTCTGGACTGTTCCCATGGGGCACAGGGTCAAGACTGATTTGCATATGGCTGGGTCCAAACTGGGGTGGCGTAGTGGGCAAAAGAACGATGGATTTAACCCAGATCTTTTGACTGGGGAGAATGTTTGCATTGTCAGCATTCCGTCCATCATTTGTTTGCTGTAACACTTTCGCCCTAAGTGGGATGGGTATGCCCAGACGTGGGTCCCTTGCTCACTGTGCCACTGGATTCAAGCTAGCCTGGCTGAAGAAGGGTGACATACCCTGAAACCGGTCCCAGGATGCTTGTTTCTGGTCCAGGGAGGACCTGGCAGTTCGGTCTGGACTGTTCCCATGGGGCACAGGGTCAAGACTGATTTGCATATGGCTGGGTCCAAACTGGGGTGGCGTAGTGGGCAAAAGAACGATGGATTTAACCCAGATCTTTTGACTGGGGGAGAATGTTTGCATTGTCAGCATTCCGTCCATCATTTGTTTGCTGTAATACAGTTCAGGGAAAACCTGGCTCGGCAGTTCGGACTGGACTGTTCCCATTGGGAACAAGGTCAAGACTGATTTGCATATGGCTGGGTACAAACTGGGGTGGGAGGTGAACAAAAGAACAATGGATTAAACCCAGATATTTGTGACTAGGGGTGAATGTTTGCATTGTTCAGCATTCTGTACATCATTTGTTCCTTTTGCTTTTGTTGCCCTAAGTGAGAAGGGTATGCCCAGAAATGGGTCCCATTCTCACTGTGCCACTGGCTTCAAGCTAGCCTGGCTGATGAGAATGATGCCCCGAAACCAGTCCCAGGATGTTTGTTTCCAGTCCAGGGAGGACCAGGCTTGGCAGTTCGGGCTGGACTGTTCCCATGAGGAACAGGGTCAAGACTGAATTGCATATGCCTGGGTCCAAACTGGGGTGGCGTGGTGAGCAAAAGAACAATGGATTAAACCCAGATCTTTGTGACTGTGGGTGAATGTTTGCATTGTTCAGCATTCCGTCCATCATTTGTTCCTTTTACTTTTGGCACAAAGAGCCAGGCAATTTGGATACAACCCAGGACAAACCAGCAATGCGTTCTTTTACAACAAAACGATTAATTTGAGTATTAGGAACAGGATCACATAAAACTGTGGGGGCATATTAGCAAGACTCACGTTAAAATTATCGCCGTTTTAGCGGCAGGAAACTGCCGCTAAAACGGCGATAATCGGCTTGCTAATATGCGTTATGGAATTCAATAGAAGCCCAGGTTAGATGTCCTGCACATCTAACCTGGGCTTCTATTGGAATTCCATAACGCATATTAGCAAGCTCATTATCGCCGCTTTAGCGGCAGTTTCCTGCCGCTAAAACGGCGATAATTTTAACGTGGGTCTTGCTAATATGCCCCTGTGATCTTTAGATGTCAAAGGACTAAAACTAAACAAAAATTCTGCCAAACTAAACCAACATTTGCATGGAATTTGGATCTGCATCTAGCAGCAGTGCTCTGAGTTACTGCATGCAAGAAGCATCTCAGAAGAATTTCTCCTGAATAAGCCCCAATGAAAATTGTGGGACTTCCAAAATCAATTTTTTCCATGTCTAGAAGGCAATGACCCCGAAATGGTTAGTTATTGCCAGGAAGGTGCTGAACAGCCTAGAACTGTACGACTATATTATTTTAAGTCATTCTACAATTAACGGAAGCTGTTACAGCATAGTTTTTGCTCTGTGCAGTCCAAACGGTCAGACTACATTGATGTGGTTTGAGTTTAAAATATATCCTAAAATTAAGATGCAACACTAAGGGTGATCAATGATTTTTTTAGAAGGAACCAATGTTGTGTTTTTGTTTCATTTGGGCAGTACTTTTCATATATTACTAAAGAGGAACGACATGCTAAATAAATGGTTGCTCAATCACTCCACGTGCTATTTCCTACTTGGAAGAGTCGTTAGAAAAGATATAATACAATACGAAAGTCTAAATTTCTTTGTTGGAAATGTCAACAAGGAAGACATGATCAGACACCTACCTCTGCATTGTACTCATCTCGGTTTGACATCAAAAGAAACCCCCCGTCGTCCAGTATCATGCAGTCCACGTGCTACAAATAGAACAATATCCATCAGTTCATGAAAACACCTTTAAAAATATCACCATTAGAAACTGAATTTACTCAGTTGCTAGGTGGTAATCAGTCAACGTCATGTATTTGGCACCTTTACTTTTAGTAGACATACAATGATACTAAAGTAGACAGAAACAGGTCCACGGTAGATTATAACAAAACAATACATGCATGCATACATGGATACATATTATGCATTGAAACCTTGGTTCGGTTATTGGGAAAAATGTAAAATAAAGTACAAGGTAAAATGTCATAGTAATTATGAAGTTGCCTTACTGTTTCAACAAATGTGTCCACTGACCAATGTTTGCCACAAAATTGAATAATTCATATTTGAAAGTGATGACACTCATCAAGTGGAAGGCCTGTATGCTTACACAATGAGGATCAAAGAAGTGGGTGTGTCTTTGAAAGAGTACAGTTTTAAAGCTGTTTCATCGGGTAACCAAACATCTTGTGAAAAATGTGTTTATTGCAGTTTCTGTCTAAATATATGGAAACTATGTCACCATTTGTCTACACTGAGAATGCATTAATATCACGTCACTTACCTACATGATCGTATGGTAATTAATTGATGTGCTAATCACGGATTTGATGACAAGTTGTTGGTGGTAAAGGTAGTTAATATGGAACTCACATGCTGCTAATCGCTAAAGCCTGTAACAGTAAAACGTATTTCAATCTGCTAAAAATGGTGTTTGAAAGGTAAATATAGTAATTGGTATTTTGGATGAAAGTTATTAGAGGTTATGTAGTTTAGTTCATACATATCCTTGCTTGGATAGCATGATCAATTCCCAAGGCACAAATTGAAGCATATAGATATTTCCTTTTATCATCCGGGTACTTCAAATTTTACTTGATTCTTCAGTCAGTCTCAGCTCTGAGGGCCTCATTTAAATTTAAAAGAAATACCCAATCATCATCGTCTGAAAGAAAGACTAAGATTACTCTGTTTAGTTACATACACTGTGGAACCTTGGATATTTGCGAGATTGAGCCGCACCAATGAAAGCATGGCCGCACACCACCGAGAAGCATTCAGGATCAGGAACTGCATGCATGCACAGTGACTGACAGTGAGCATAGGCACTGTGTTCACATTTTGTGCCCAGTCCTCACATACATTCCAAAGCCAGGAGGCACATACTAGCTCCTCAGTCATGCATTGGTTCCCAAGTGACATGCGGCAATGGAGATGGGGATTTGTTGATGTCAGATGACTCGTGAAATCAACCCTCCCATTTGTGGAAGCATATGCTTCTATGGTCCTTGAAGGACCCATATATTTCAATGTTCACATGTGTCCTGCCAGAATAATGGTGGCAATGCAACTTTTAACACCACTGTGTTTCATGAGTAGCGGAGTAAGGAGCCTGAAAGGCAGCCAGGAGCCTGATAACATAATGCAGTATTTGGAGTGCTATAAACATGAGGCTATTGTTTCTCTGTGATTTATGCTGACCTCAGTTCAACTAGCTTAACTCGGCAATTTCAGTTCCAGTGTTTTAATGCTATATACATAAAAGAGCCTCTTGGCTCCCTTCTCTGTGGTGTTTTAATCCCGGAATTATACATGATTATCAATATTTAAAGGAATATCTTCAAAGAAGTGACCCCATTTGCCTGAGCAGG
Source organism: Calotriton arnoldi (assembly GCA_963921515.1). Classification (NCBI taxonomy): domain Eukaryota; kingdom Metazoa; phylum Chordata; class Amphibia; order Caudata; family Salamandridae; genus Calotriton; species Calotriton arnoldi. The sequence goes on along the minus strand of CAWUFW010000425.1, from coordinate 561,202 downwards.
AAAAACGTGAAGGCGAAGTTACAAGGAGTTCAGGATGTTAATTTCCGTGATCTCAGGATTCCCAATCAAGCTAATGAAGAGGATCCTACAATTTCCCCTTTTTGTAGGTCCTTCAGTGCAGTATGATTATCTTCAAGTCTACGTGTGAAGAGTTTACAGCTGGTTTTGTAGCTCGCAGGCTCACATTATATTGTCCAACTGGGTTTCCTCAAACATCTATGTCATTGTTCTCTCGTATTTATTTCTTCATAAGCCACTTGTCTTGCAGTGTCTGCTAATAATGGTGATGTCATCTCTACAAGTGTGCCGTATGTGGTAAATAGTGCATATTGCCTTCCATGACTTCTAAAAAAACATACACAAATCTTTATGATTCCGGACTTTTCGCTCTGTGAAACTAAAGAGGGTTGTGGCTTAATATGGGCAAGATAAGTGCCAGTATATTAAACCCCAGAGTTTTCATTAATCTCTCAAGTTATATTACTGCAGGTGTACTGAACGTGCCTACTTTGTGGGGACAGGGAGTACACCTATTTATTTCTCAATTATGCCCTGGACTTTTGTCAATGAAATAACTAAAGAGAGAACAATTTGCGGGCCATGATGTGTGAGGATCCTTGTCTGATTGATGTCTGCCATAGATAACTTGATTCCAGTGATGTGGAAAGTTGGTCTATTAAGGCCAGACCATTGCTCGACTTTCAGACCAACCAGTGGCTATGTAAATTATTCCTGTGAGTTGTATTTTTCTTTTCATCCCACTATCCTGGCAATTGGCTTAGCTGCCACTCATGAGTTGTGGTAGACAACCTGCTCTGTGTATTCATTCTTTTATAAATCTTATATTTTGACTTGCTTCATTTCCAAATGTTCAATCTTTCAAACTTTTAATTCCTCTCCTTTCCCCAGCACTAGCTGTGCTTCTAATCTGAATAACTTCTGATGTTCTACATCAGCAATGTAATCATCCTGAATGCCTCTGAGCAAGAGTGCGCACACTCTGCATTTAACTCAGATCTTCCTTATTCTTTCCCTTTGAAGGTGAGATAAGGCTGTTTTGCCCCTTTTTCCTTCTAAGGAGTTGATTACTATTGCCCCAGAATAACAAGTGCTATAAATCTCATCCATTACCTTGGGGTTCCTAATTTAATGGGCGACATAAATAGCACCTATAATGGTTTTCCTTATTACAATGGGGAATAACATGTGGATTTTGGTCTTTTTCACCCAGTCATGAAACAACAAACCACTCGAAAGTTCAGCACAATATAAACAGGGTTTATGTGGGCGTCGCAATATAGCATGTCATTCGTAATTGAGGCCATAACGTGCATTCGAGGGATGGATGAAAGACATGCATTGAGTAATACAACCTTTTCAAAACACCGGTTTCGAAATATGAAAGGGTGCCCTTTAATAAACACCCATAATTTCATTCCAGTTTATAAACGGAATGTCAGAAAGCACGTCAGCTAGCCATGATAGCAATCAAGGTATGTGATCATTGTTTGGAAATGTGCATTCGAAACTAGCATACTCATTAACAAATCTATCTAACAATGGGGTTGCACCTTTAGATGTTTCTTTTTTATGTGCATGTTAAACAGTTCTGTTGACAGGTGAGTTAACTTTTGGAATCCAGGAGCAAATACAAGAAAATCAGCTGCCATATGCCAGAAGGTTGGAGGCATTCTCATGAGAAAGGCCATCATTCCGGCATCAATGGTACAATGACAGCTCTTTGTGCATAACCTGGGCCTGTAGTCTGCCATCTGCATGTTGGTATCTCTGAGTGTGTGGCATATGCTGCATTGTATAGTATTTGTTAATATCCTGTCACCAATTAATTGTTGCTTTCATTTTATTCAAATTGAGGCTTGTAGCTGGTGCTGAACAACAATGTTCTAGTTTTAGTAGATCAGACTCATAAATATAAATGTAGATAAGAACTTCCTTATTTTCTGTCCAACCTATACCTCAAAATGGACCACGGAAGTCAACTCTTGATGTCAAATAAAAGTACACATTGAATAGAGGGCTTTGCCAAAGAACCTCAACGGCTATTGGCTAAAACAAGTACTCCTGCTTTCTTCTAAATATGTATTATACCCAGTGCTAAAACAGCTAATTTACTCCATGTGATCCCCAAATGATTGCTACTCTTGTGAAATGCTGATTCTGTGACTAGAGAAGCATGTGTGACGTGCACTCCCTTTATAAAGTGATTTATGTGTGCTCTTACCTTACTGTTTCTTGCACAGTCACAGAGTTCATTCTTACACTGAAGGATAGGAATTGATAACAAATAGCAAACATTGTTAATTCAAGATAAGGAGACAGCACAATGTTGGGTGATTAACACATAGCTACAAACAGTCACAATTTGTTCAATGAAAGGGAACAAGTTTTGCTACGAACAAACAACAGGAAAATACGGACCCATACTAATAGGTGTGATGATTATTGTTACAAATTATTTATAACTTGTTATAAATAATTTTAAGGTATCATTGTAGAAACACAGATTAATACATTTTAATAATCATTGGTTAAACATATCAAATTGTATTCTTGATGGACAACTCGCATATTGACATGCTGCAGGACTCTGTTTATTGATAATATTAGGTATTAGAAACTATTATTACGCATATTTGTGTTGCATCAATCACTTAGGCATTCAGTGTCCCATTCATTTTGATCAAGTTAGTACCACAGTAATATGCTATGGGGAACGCCATATGGCTCTTTCACCCTAAGCAGGAAAAGTTACCACCCGAAATTACACAGAAAAAAGTTTTAATTGACACAGTAAGTCCCATTCCCACCTATTTCCCCCCCAAATCTAATAATACCCATTATTGTCTCCCACTCTCGAAATCTACCCTTTACATTTTAGGTACTCCAAAATGTCTAAAACGTGAAACATATGCTTATTATGTATACTGATAACACGTATTGCAAAGATTACCCGAACACAATTGATAACTGAAAAATGAAAAATCACTCTGCAATCCAAATATATCGTAGATTTGGAAACTCTTTTTTACAAAGTCACAACATGGATACCAATATACTTGTATCTCTAGATTAAATTAATTAATTACATCTTCTGACGATAAAAAGGACAACAGGACAAGATATTTGGTATGAACGTGTATGTATCCACCATGATGCAGATGGTTGTCGAATTATGTATGTAAACCAATAACAAATTGGATTTTTTTTTAGAAATTGACTATTTTGTCAAAAATTATTAAAATTAGATAGAGCTCTAGTGTTTATTATATTTTCTAGCAAATACACAAGTCGCTGTTTCTCTGAACTGGATCAGTTTACCTTTGTCTATGACATAATATATTACATTATATATGTGGGCAAAGATGAACGTTTTGATGTACTAATGACGTTGACACACTTTAAAGGATGTGAATGAAATATGCGATACCCGAATTGGCATAAATTGCTAACCAGCTGTCAAGATTCATACAGACTTGTCTAACCGCTCCTTGTTATTAGAAGATTAAAATAATGTTGGTCCCCGCCTTCAAATTTGCTGTAGTCCAGTCCCTGTGCACAAGAGGTCGCTATCTGCATTAGTGGGATAGGTTGGGTTTTGGTCCCCATCCTGGGGCCGGGCCTGTCCTACGGCCAGGCCTCTCAACCAGAGGTCATGGTCGAAAGCTACCCACTGCTGACTTGAGTAGAAGGAATGCTGTCACTAGAGCTATTGTGTATGAGCAAAGATGCACAGCTATTGTTTATGGGAAAGGGTCGAGGCAGAGTGCCTGGATGAATGCCAGCCCCAGTGTCCAGAGGCTGCGCATAGCTAGTTTAAGTAAGACGGGATGACTGTAATATAATATAGAACACAAACATCTCTGAAAAACGTGGTTAAAGCTAAATTATGATTACCATTGCTCATAACAAATTAACATTTGTAAAGAGAAGAGGGGCACAGGTGGACGATGATAGGCCACACAAGTGGGATTGGCAATATAAAGACTGGTAAATATGTTGGTTGAGGAATGAACATTACACGTGCTAAATCCTTGTCTTATATGTCACAAAATCGGGGAAGGATGTTTAATGGTTCAGCTGGCTGCAGAAGGCTATATACCTAGAGAAAATGTTTATAAAAAATTCACTTAAAATAATAGCTGTACAGTAGAAAGAGCGTGAGATGACCGCAGTTTACGAAGGCAATAGGATTGATGGTTGAAAAATTAGACCAACTTGCAAGTGAATACCTAGAACACAGATCTGATGGAATGCACATTTGTGTCCTAAAAGAGTATAATAAACCTGCAATCTATGATTTGGAAGTGAAGTCAGAGAACTTGGAGGAAAGGGCCACCATCATGAATGGAGCAGGCTTCTCTGTAGGCAGAGCTTGAATAGTAAAGGCAGCGGTATGTGTCAGAGTATTCTGGGGTGTTTGTTTGGCAAAGAAAATGAGGAGAAAGCTTAATGTGTGTGATTGCTGAGTGGCCGCAGGTCAGTAGACGACTTGTTGAAGATCACTATTAAATACATGGACCTGCTTGAGTAGTGATGCCACTAGAGGAAGTCTGTGTCTGATGTTTCAGTACAGGTGCTCTTAAAAAAAAATACTCATGGACTAAATGGCAGAAAGCCATAGACAGGCAATAAATGCTAAGAGGGATTTGTTAATGAGAACATAGTTTAGAAAGACATGCTCAGAAATCTGCACTTTGCTAAAAATGCCACAGATAAGAACTGACAAATAGGCTTGTGGCCGTTCAAGGCCTTCGTCCAAATATAAATATTATAAATGAAATAATGTGTTGCTATAAACCCAGTTGTAACACGTGTACGTTTTGTTAATCCAGGTCTTGCATTGATTTGGAAAGTGACTGTTGCAGAGATTCACCTTACCTTACTCTTGGTTGTGGCCTTCAAAAAGCTTTCCACCCAGCTGTTCACATCTAGTTTCACTCCAACAACTGAACAAGAGCGAAAAGGGATTACATACAGTAAAACAATTATTTCAGAAAGCAAATTGGTAACTATTTCATCTTCTTTATCAGTTTATGATTTCTCTCTCACAAGTCATTTTCACAACTCCGAATACAAGATTTTCTCTTTCACAAGTCATTTTAACATCCCTGGTTATACCTGATAGGTCTGACACAAAGCAGACAGGCTTATCTTAAGGCAATATATGCTGTCCAAAACATTGATACATTTTTTACACAAAACAAGACAAAAATGACACACGGTGCACTAACAGTGAGGTCATCACTGATGTCACTGACCATGTCATGAGTGATGTAATATGTGAGGTCATAAGAAGTGTATTGAGGGGGTGTAAGTTATAGTTAGCAGAGTGGTTGATAAAGGGCACGGCCCTCCAATGAGGTCTGAGCAATCCCGCTGTGGGGGACTTACTTGTGGCAACAGTAGAGGTTCTTGCCAGCAGTGATCCTCAGCAGTCAAGGGGACTTTATCACATAACTGGTAGTGTGCCAGGAGGCGCACTTGCAGAGTGGTTAAGAAAGGGGGCAGTGGCCTCCGACGATGTCTGAGCAAACCTGCTGTGGGGGACTTACTTGTGGCAACAGTAAGGGTTCTTGGTCCCCAACGACCCTCAGCAACCAAGGAGACTTAATCCCCCAACCAGTAGTGTGACAGGAGGCGCCTTTGCAGAGTGGAAGAGAAAGTGCGTGGGACCTTTAACAAGGTCTTAGCAATCCTGCTGTGGGGGACTTACTTGTGGCAACAATAGGGGTTCTTGGCCCCCAACAACCTTCAGCAACCAAGGGGACTTAACCCCCCCCCAACCAGTAGTGCACCAGGAGGCATGTTTGTAGAGTAGTTGAGAAAGAGGGCGAGGCCTCCGATGACGACTGAGCAATCCCGCTGTGGGGGACTTATTTTTGGGTGTTATTTAGACCCGAGGAGGTGGTGGTCCCCAGGACTCGGGGGTCCACAGGCCCCCCCATTAATCTTTCTTTAGCCGATGGTGGTCTTATGGCAGGGCTTACAGAGTCCATGGAGGGGGGCCCCAAGTGCCACCCTCCATTTTATCAATAAAGCCCTGGGGAGGTGGTGGTTCACAGGGCTCAATAAGCTTTAGGAGGGGGGCCTATGCCCCTGGGACCTGGTCCACCTGGGGGCTGTATTCAAAACAAGAGCGGGAGCCTGTGTTTGTTTTCTTTTTAATTTTGCCACTGAAATGTTTTTTTTAAAAGTGATTTTTGGCCCTGTCGGTGTCACAGGGGGACTCAACCACAACAGCTAGGGGGTCAGGGTATTCCTCACCTGCCCCCTTTTCTTTTATTTAAACATTTTTCGTGGGACTTGGCTGAAGCCGAGTCCCAAGATGGCTGCCAACCCTTCCTGGTTGAAGTATTGGCATTCAATCAGAGCTCACCATGAGATCTGTGCTTAGGCTCCGCCGAGATATCCTTGTTTGCTTTCCATTACATTTCTCAACAGTTACTGAACAGATTTACACTGGATAGCTGAGCGAAACAAAATATACCTTCCTACCAAATTTGGTGTAGTTCCGTCCAGTGGTTTGGGCTCTAGTAGTGAACAAAGCTCCTATGGGAATTAACATGCGAAATTGTGTTTTTGTTGATTCCCCAATTTCTGGCCCCCACTTGACTGATCACCCCATAACTTTCGATGCTGAACAGGACTAGGTATGATATTTAAAAAAAAAAGAAATTGTGAAGATTTGTCAAACTGCGCTATAGACATAGGCAAGTCAAAAAAATAAATTTCTATAGAAGCATGGTCCTTACTATAACTACCTACTGGAGACAGTCAATAGATAATATATATATCAAATGAAAATATTACAGCTGACATTGCAGACCTCGTTCTTACTCATGAGCAAGACATACTTATCCTCACTGAAACATGGCTAAATGATGCCTCCACATCTACCCTTGACCTACTAGTCCCACCTAATCACAACACCATTAGATTAGATAGACCAAGCAGACCAGGCGGAGGCATCGCCTGCATATACAGAAACAATCTTACTGTGAAAAAGTCACATAAAATGGACATATCCTCTTGCGAATACCTATTCATTCACATTTTGAGCAACAACAGTCGACTGTGCAAACTGCACATGATTTACCACCCACCAGGTGATAACATCACATTTATAGAACAAATGATGGAAACCATCTGAACCAATGCAGTACAACATGGCACACACACCTCCCTCAGAGATTTCAACCTTCATTGGAATGACCCTAATGACCCAGCAGTCAACAGCCTTAACTCCTTTCTAGCTGACCTCAACCTGACTCAATTCTGCGACAGTTCCACACATAAATTGGGCACCACCTTGGACCATATCATTGCCAAGAGTAATACCAGCCAACTGGAATCTATCATCCTCTGTGACTAGACAGTTACTGCATCACTTTCCTTATCACAGAATTAGTCAAGACAAGAATATATATAATAATAATACCAGTATTTGTAAAGCGCAAACAATTACCCGAGGGTGTCACGGCGCTGTGGGCCGTCGGGAAGATTAAGCGAGCTACTGCCCAGAGTCACATGGTGCTGGGCTAACCTGCCGCAGCCGCCGGAGCTGGGGATAGAACCGTGAGCCCCTGTGTTCCGGATTCAGCTGCCCTGGCCGCTGCACCACACCTCTTCCCTCAACTAAAGAAACCCGAACAATGGAAAAGGAGCATGCACAGTATTAACTGTAATGATCTGACATCCCTCAGCAATAGCATGTTGCCACCTCCCTTGGATATGGCTGATGTCCGTTACCTCAATAACCACTACAACAACTCCATGATAATCATTTTAGATTCAATAGCTCCCATGCAGCTACAAAGAATGTCCTCCAAAGACTCCAAAAGTTGGCTCAATGGCATCTTTAATACAGAAAGACGTAAGCTTAGACTAGTTGAACGAGCTTGGAAATCCTCGCCGTCCCTAGAAAACCTTAAACTTCTGAGATCACTGATGAGCATCTACAACAAATGTATCAGAAGCTTGAGGGCAAAAGTCTTTAGAGGCCAATTAGACAAAGCTAGAAATCGTCGAAAAACCAATCAAGTTAAATCCAATTATGCAACCCGACACTTCCCTCACAGGTTCTAATCCACAGCCAAATTGTGACGCCTTTGCCTCCTTATTTATGGAAAAGACAAGAAAGATCAAAAATGACCTACGGTCAGCTACAGTGCACCTTCCTCTCACACCTCTTTGTAGCGCACCCACACCCCAAATTGCTGAGTCACCAGGTCTCTCAGCTCACACCCTCAAATACAATGCTACATGGAGCATATTCAAAACGTTTGATGAAAATGCCATTCTTAAAATCCTAACAACACTAAATCCCTCAAACCACTTCAGCGACCCTCTATCAACGAACTTCTTTAGTGAGATCAAAATGTCCTTACTCCCTCTCTGGACTAAAATAGTTAATGCCTCATTACTTCTAGGATTGATCCCTGATTTCCTTAAAGCTGGGCAGGTTATCCCCATTTTAAAAAAAATGACTGCGGACCCCTAAGACCTAAGTAACTGCCGCCCAAACTCTACGATTCCGACACTAGCAAAGCTCCTTGAGAAATGTGTACATATTCAACTGTGTAACCACATTGACCCATTCAGTCTCTTAGATCAATTCCAATTTGGCTTCCGCCAAGGCCACAGCACTTAATCGGCGCACACACGTAGTTGATGATGCTCTAAAAATGTTGGACAAGAACACATTCTGCCTTCTTATCCTCCTTGACCTCTCGTCAGCCTTTGATATTGCCGAACATGCCACCTAGACCTTCTTAAACGTAGGATGGGACTGTCAGGGACTGCTCTTAACTGGTTTGCCTATTTTCTCCACAACAGAACTCAAAGAATCAAGGTCAATATGTCCCTATCCAACCCCACACAGGTCATCTTAGGGGTTCCTCAGGGGTCTTCACTCTCACCCACTCTCTAACTTATTCATGTAACCTCTAACCTAATATTTGAATTTATCAAACATCCACTATCACATGTATGCAGATGACACCCAACTGTACTTAAAAATCTCCTTCCCCAAAGATATTAGGTCTATAATCTCAACTCTACAAAAAACGCATAACTGGTTGTCTTGTAACCACCTTAAACTAAACACTCTCAAAACAGAATTCCTCCTAATTGCCCCAACCAAACATTCACCGGACATTGCAGAATGGATAAAACATCTGACAGCGCTGAATTGCGCACCACACTGGGAAAAATGCTGAACAAGTATCCGAACATGCAGGAGCACATCGGCTCTGCCACCAAAGGAGCGAGCGTCCACCTAAACATCTTAAGAAAAATAAGACTATTCCTACTCCCGGATGACCTCAAGTCAGCTGTTCAAGCTCAGGTAATTCCCAGGTTGGACTATGGGAGTGCAACCCTATTCGGCCCACCCAGAGCTAGGCCTACGCAACTAAGGGCCTTGTTAACAAGGCTGCTGGGCTCATTACAGGATTTAAAAGAACCAATCACTTAATTCCTGACATGAAATCTCTAAACTGCCTTCCATAGGAGGCAAGGATTCATTTGAAAGCTGCCTGCGTGACCCATAAAGCACTCCACTTCAACACTCTGAGATACATTGCACAAAAACTAGAGCTATCTGATGGCATTAGAGCATCTAGAGGCACTAGCTCACTACTACTGAAACAAATAAAAATAAAACACATAACCGAGCCTTCTCAGGTATGGTCCTGAGAATCTGGAACACACTTCCTCCAGAAATCAGAATGAACCCCTCATCTGCCTCATTCAAGAAAGAGGTCAAAAGAATAGTGATGAACAAATTTCTGCTGTAGAATGCATGAACTATTTTCCAGGACAAGTTGTCCATCTGGGACCTGAGTTGTTCTCTCTAGGGGATTCTCCCATAATATGGCCCACCTTGATGATGTTTTTATTTTCATTCAAGTCACCTTGAACATTGTAAAGTGCTCTGATACCTGTGAGGGTCATGCACATGCTTTATCAAACTTTATAAATAAATAAATAAGGCTCCCGATTTTGTGTTGCATCATTCATAGTAAGGAGAATGAGCCCTCCTCTATAGCACCTTTAGTTTACCCTCTCTTTTTTAATACAATGTAGACATAGCCCTGCTTCTAGAAAAACATGTTGCACCGATGGACATTACTCCTTTCCAGCCTCCAGAGGCCAACATTGGTACTTCTCCTCATACTCCACATATTCCTGAGGAGCAATGACGCTAATCAAGAAAGCAGTGAATTTTAGTCTTAAAGAATGCATTTCAGACACTGCTGAGATGGTGGTCATAGTCGCAGGAACACTGAACGCACAACCACAGTTACGGGTAAACATATATGCGCCCAACCATGACTAACCTGAGTTCTTTGATGAGGTAATGCATAGATGTAGTGCATACAGGGACTAGCTTATAATTTTTTTGGGGGGGGAGGTTTCAATTATGCATTATCCACCCACCTCGACAGAGCACCACTCACTGAAAGGCAGCCCTCGAAGGAAAATTTAGCAGTGAATAATATAATGCAGCATTATGAGCTAGTAGCTGGGAGTAGGGATTTGCATTCAGCAGACACCAAATTTATATACTACTCTAATATACACAATATGTCCTCTTGAATAGGTATATTGCTCATTGTACAATCTCTACTGTGGCAAATTCGAGAAGTCACCATGAAGCCAAGAAACCTCTCTGATCACTCTTCTGTTGCACTAACGGTTGAAAACCTGTTACTTCCTCCATGTTTTATTAGCTGGCATCAGAGAGGTACAGAGCGTTGAGATTCAGTATTTTGATCAGAGATTGGGGAATATTTTAAATTGAATGTAAATTTCGTGCCTCAGTTCGGAATACTGGGGAAAGCTTTTAAACCATATATCGGGGTGTCCGTATAGCAAAAGCATCAGGATACCTTAAATTACTTTGTAGTACCTTACAGCAACTGGGGAAAGTTGAATATAGTGTCAAATTTATTAGTAACTAAGTACATACATTGCCTATAGAATAATCACTTTAAACAAAACTACAGTCATATTTAGTTATTTTTTCTTTTGGGTGTCAGCTTATGATAAGTGTGTAGCAAAGGAAGAACATAATAGCGATGATAACCTGGGCTTTGGAGTTCTATTAGATGGATTATTACTCACTTCTGGTATTCATCAATGGTAGATCTTGGAGAAAGCCCTAGTCAAAGGCTTTCTTAAAATGTCCAGTTCTTCAAGGTTTTCTGAATTAGAATTAGTTGACTTCCACTTTGAGTTGGTGATACAGAACATGCTAAAGCTTTAGACGCAGCACTCTCAAAGAATGTTCTTTTTGATTCACCCTGCTAAAGAGCATGTTGGTACCAAGTGTAACAATACTGGCTGAAGGTTTCTAGTGGGGTTGTTTTGTGAGGGGCTACCTTTTGGATGTATGACAGGACTTTAATCAAATCAGTCTTGGGGATAATAACAAGTGATTTGAATGTAATGCTAGTATTCACATAGAGCCAACAGAAAACTTTCATAGTTGATTTGCTGTGGTCGAATATATGTACGTTTAGACTCATCTTAGGTGCTTGGATTTGGAGGCTCTGCACTCTGTCAATCAAGCTCTACATTAGACTTCTTTAAATCATTTGCTAATGGTCTATCAATCCCAAAACAAGAGCTCCCGTACATTTAATTTAATGAGAGGCTTACAGGCGAGAGAGGACTTTGTGAAGTAAGGATAGCTTCATGCTAACCCCCGCCCCCATGCCCACCATTTCCATTTGAGGAGTGAATACAAGTTTTGAGTCAAAGATGAGCCTCAGGTTTTAGTTTGAGAAGTGAGCAAAAGATGACCTAGACTGGAAGGGCAGACAGGTGGAACCTTGAAATATTAATAAGATTTTCATTTTAGATTCATTTAGGTAAGGGACGTTTGCTCCTATTTTGTGCATGAATCGATGTAGACTATTTGGGGGAAGGGCATTGGAGTGGGAGATCAGTCGTGTTTTGATCTGATATTCTTAGGATTTCCATTTTAGATTTATTTAGGCAAAGGAAGCTTTCTCTCACCCAGTGCTTGTTTTTGGTCTAGATTGAAGGGCCATTGGAATGGCAGACAGGTGAGGCCTTCACTTCCTATGATCAGGATTTCCATTTTAGATTTAGGTAAAGGAAGCCTTTTCTCATCCAGTATTTGATTTGGTCTAGACAGTTTGTTATGTTATCATCAGACTGATGTAGATTTCAGTGTCAGCAGCATAGGTCTAGAACTGGATCTTGTACTGATTTTCTACATGAGACATGAGTTGCAAGTATCATTTAAACAGCAGTGGGATAGAGAGGAGCATTAGGAAATATCACAAATTGATCTGAAAGCAAACAATTCTGAAGGGCCCACAAATGCATATTGATCAAGACAATGAAGGCCATCTATCATTATTCATCTGTTTTAGAGTTGCCTAAAACTGTCTTACACTTGATGCAGAAGAATATCATGATCAATGGTGTCAGAGGCTGAGTTAAAGATTCAAAAGAATCACAACTCATTGCTGGCCTTTCTCTAGTAATTTCTTCTTTGTTATCAGCCAGAGCTGATTATATTCCTTAAATAAATTGGAATTCTGATTGGAGGTCATGAGGAAGCTGGTTTTGTTTGAAGCTGCCTGATAATTAAATTTATGCCAAACTTTCCTGGATTTTTTTGGGGTGGGAGGGATGAGCTAGACATTTGAGGCTAGTCAGCCATTTGAGGATATGCAGATATTTTCTTAGGAATGGTCAGATTATTGTATGATTCGATTGGCTAGAGGTTCGGTTCACCAATGCAGAGAAGTTAATCAGTTGCTATGGCTATCTCGGTAATGCACAGGCATACAGAAAAAACAAAGTATGAACATACACCCACCCACACATATGTACACATGTATGATCAGGGAACTATGATTAACAGATATAAGTCTGAATTAAAAATATATTTTCACACTATTTTGATATTTGTAGGCTGGGGTTTGCACTTACCGGCAGGCTTAAGAAGTGTGCCATCAATCGTTATTTCTACAGCTCTGCTTACCATTATGCCTGAGTCATAGTTTGCAACATCCACTCCACTTCCATTTCCTGAAGGTGAAAAGAAGGTTAAAACTTTGTACAGTGGCTTGCAGGACATGAAATGAGTTTCACCAGTTATGTCAAACACAGATTAATTATGGATTTTTCAAACCTCTCAAGCACAAAGAATTGGCTCACACAGAGCTCAGCACTAAGGGCCCAAATGTAGAAAGCTATTTTGCTATTGAAAACACTGTGATCCGCACAATCTCAGTGTTTGCAACCACAAAATGTCCTTTTTTCTAATTACTAACCCCATTTGGTCAGTTGCCAAAGCCTTTGTGATTTGCAAAATGTGTTTTACGATCCATTACGAATCACAGATAGAAGGAGATATTAAAGGGGCATAACCTTCTAAATGCAAGATTCATTGGTATTTATCCATTGTTTGAGATCTCAATTGGCCAGTTACCAACACATCAAAGGAGGTGGTAAAAGATGCCCAAAGGGTAAGGTGTCCCTTTGGGAAACTTTACTTTTCTCTTAATGGTTATTGGACAGCGAATTCAGGTTGAACAGGTAGAGGCCTAGGAAACCACTGCCTGCTCTTTTAAGAATTCGGGCTGTTTTATCTAAAAATGTAGTTTATTAATGGAAACAGAGGGATGGCGGTCTGTATTCACACGTTGCTCATGTCAAAATAGGAGAACATGAAGAAATAAAACCTCACAGTCCGAATTCCCCAACATCCTCCAGTCATTGTTTTAAATCCACCATCATATCGTTCACATTGCCATTGCTCAAAAATCCCACCCATATTTGTAGTCCAATTATAGTAGAACCTGAACATGTTTCAGAATAACCAAAAGCAATACAGGAAAATGCTGGGCATGAATCTCTTAAACACAACAACCCATTTTAATTGCTCTGAGAAGTCCCCACACACATCTGTAAACCCCTTTGCTATGAGGATTCTTGTTTAATTTTCAGTGTTTTACTGTGCTCCATTGCAACAGCCAGGTAACCCCAGTGGTTCATCGATGTTTTCCAAAGAGATTTTGAGACAATTCAAAACTGGCCTTTTGCACAAAAATGACTTTGTCCACAGCTGAAAACTATAGAAAAATATGATTCTGATGTTTTCTTTAAGGCAACACTGTATGATAGTGTATAGTGAGTGAGCTGAGATTGGAGGTATAGGTTCCTAGTTAATATTTTGGTTTCTACGTAAACATTACAGCATGCATGGAATATGTATTTGCTTAAATTATTACGTAAAACTTTAGGAAAGGTGAATCATATCATAGCTGTGTGACCTTTAATTATTTTTCAGTTTTGCTAATACATTTGACAAACAGGTTAATATTTATTAGTCACATAACCATATAGTTTCACAAAACATCAAGAAAAACTTACTAGTATAGTAGGGAGCTGTAAAGATATATTTGTCATTATCCAGACTCCTTTTATAGAAACTATCTTCGTACGTCTCGTGATTTTCTTTCCACTCTTCTCCAGCACTAAAAATGTGAGTGATTATCATCAATTTTGAAAAACAAAAACTCAACATACTATTTAATTAATCACTTTAGGCTTGATGAGGTGTATGTGTATAGGTTAAAAAATAAATCCAATTCAAGTGTAAGTGGAAATAAGCGCGTTAAATTCATAATCTTTCAAACAAACTTTAATCCTTTCAATTAATAATATTACTAGGGACGCTATATTTGAAGAAATTAAAAAAAGGTTTCTTATAGTGCCCAAGTCGATCTTTTGTAAGAAAGAAATTATTATCCTATACAGCAACCTTCCTCACTAATGCATTTGGGTGTATCTAACTAGGTATGAAGAATAATTGCTGATGGAAAACCAGGTAATCGATTTAAATCTTGGGGGGATAAATGCTTGAGGCTTACATCTTTGAGTGACCTGATGTTTAAATATTTGAAATCTGGCAAGCTCGATAAAAGAAGCACAACTGAATTTGCTATAAAGAAACCCGTTAACTACAGAGGTTAAAGCCTTTACAAATAATTGCTATCTTTATTAATATTATTGTGAGTGTCTGCGGATTTTGTCCATCTCTCCATCCATCATTAAACTCTTGGTGATCTGCTGAGAGTTGAAAATTAATTTCATAATAATCACATACATTCCTTATAAAATTCAATGAGCATGGATATGATGAAATGTTCATATTTTTATATTTCAGACTGTTTAAATAATACCATTGATGGGCAAAATAGAAATTATCTATTGCTGTCCATTAATTTCGATAATCCTTAAATTATTTTCGTTATTACACTATCTCCATCATCTCCCAAAATTCACAATTATTTAAACGCTCTACTATTCCTAGATGGTAACATTCTTCCATACACACTGACCTAGACCAATAATAATATCAATCTACTGTAGGGAGGGTTTCATTTGCTACCCAGTTGGTTACTGTAGGTAGCATTCAGATATTTACCACCTGCCCGCCCATTGGCGTACAATCATCTAGCTTTATAAGCATGCTAAACATTTTATCTCGGGTGTCCCAATCTATAATACAATTTAAATAATCACTCTCTTCCAAATCTGATATGTTTAGACTTTGTCCTTTTATTGTTTTTTACGTGAACCAAGATTTTGAAAAAGTATGTCCCTCAAAATTAACGTTGTAGTGAATTTGTATATAATTTCAGCTTTCTAACTATAATTTTTGTCTTGCTTGATGGATTATGACAGTGAAATACTCATATTATGCATGTGATTAATTTCCATATGTTCCCCAGGCTAAACCAATACCTTAATAATTTTTTTGGGAGGCACGACGCGACGCAGGAGGGGGCCGGCAGCTTAAGGTAAGTTCCTTTTAAAAAAAATATTATTAACCCCCCCGCACTACGCCACCCCGCGCTCCCCCTCCCGCGCTCCCTCAACCCGCCCACCTCCCTTTGTTTGAGGCAGCCGCCACTGATTCCATCCCTCAAATATAACATTACATGGGCTCTCTGTAATTTTAGAGTGGGGGATTGTGAATTTTGTGGAATAAAATGGAGAAATGGGACATACTGTTTCAGTGTCTGCATATTTTCCCCTGAATGTCACCCAGAGACATGAATTAGTAATTTTCTAATAATAAAATCTTTCCCACAAAAAACCCAGTTTTCATTGAGAAAATAAACAACATCTTATTTATTAATATTTTTATGAAAATAAACTTTTTCCAAAAGCAGCATCTGGAGTTCACAATCAACCTGACGCTCTTGTAATCTTTAATATGCCAATTATGCTTTTGCGTGCAAGTAACAGTTTTTGGCATGCATGCTCACACACAAATGCAAACAATGATGCCAAGGTCAAGTCTGACTTACCTTGGGTAAAGAAGCATACATTATTCATTAGAAAGTAATATGTCATTGTGTTTGGCATTATGAACTTAGTGTAAGTATAAGTGATTTTGAAAGTGTATGAAAGCACACCAAAGAATAAAGGGCATATTCAAAGTACAACCTACAAAACGTACTACAAAATGTTATTCACAAACCTATGTGTGGAGTTTACACTTTCGGCTCTTCTGTCTTCCACATATGTAATTATACATTTTAGTAGTAAATGGGGGAGGGGCAAAGGGGAGTAGCTGGAAATGGGGAATACTTACAAAAAAAGGGAGAAGTATCAAGGAGTTTAGAGGAAGACACCCATGATCTTCCACCAGCAGTGAGCTATCTGACCAATTAGAACACTGGAATGCTGAGAGATCAATTGAAGACAGTGGAGCACAGCAGCTTAAATAAACTGGTGTAGGCCTGCTGCTTTCAACATTTCAATGTCCTAATCCACAGCCAAAGACTCTGCCTCTCTTTTGCCCCTGCCTCTACAAAATATATGAATTGGACAAGCAAAAGGCAGAGCCTGTGTCATTGGAGCCTCAGATGGAGGGAGGGGGAAATGCTGCTCAGATCCTGGGTCTCCCTGGTTAGGTTGAGTGAGGAAAAATAGAAAACTATTCAAGAAGAGAAGTCTGCCGCCACATTGCCAATAAAAAGTGCTGGTGCATACAAGTTAACATAAACACAGATATAATTTATTGCACTTAATCAATACTGCACCGTGCGATGCTTATATTCTGCAGTCTTACATGCACTGCTCGTTATTCCATGAACAAATTATAATTCCAAAGAATCGTGTATGTATTAATCCAACAGCTGGCACAGTAAAATGACTATGTAAGTACTGTACTTAAATAATCAGCATGTTTAACTGCTAACTGACTCACTTAAGAGATAGTGTGACCAAAATCCTAACTTCCCTCAATATCAAATAGAGATCAGAAATTAGCTGTTGTTAACCGAATAGCTAACACAAAGTTATGGTGTGAATAGAGAACTTGTTTGACCAACTTGTTTGACAACTAGCTAACACAAATAAAGTGCTAACTTTCCTCTATATCAAAAAGGAAATCGGAAGATACTTGCTAGTAACCTAAAAGCTAGCACAGTAAAGTGACAGTGTGAATAGAGTACTTATATAGCCATCATAATTGATCACTAACTAACTCAATAAAGTGACAGTGCAGGTAAAGTACTAGCTTCCCCTATATCAAAAATTATTCAAAATGTGCATGAGCAGTGCTGATGAAGTGCAAAATAGTCAATTTCTCCTATGAGGTCTTCTACTGAGAGGGTCTACCATATCTCCTTATTTTTCTGTGCTTTATTCACCCGGGCACGGTACCAATATTCCCTTGTGCTGACTTTCCTTATCTTGCTTAACCAATCCCCAAATGTGGGATTCACTGATAATTTCCAATAGCGTAATGATAGACAGTGCTACCAATGCAGAGATATATATACATTTTACACATCTTTTCCCACACTGTGCCAGAATGGTGAGGCCTAACAAAGCGGTAACTGATGAGGGTTTAACAATGTGCCTTACCTTTGGTGAGATATACTCAGAAATCTGTATCCAATATTTGGAGACTGCCTTACGCAACCAAAACATGGGTTCCCAGGCTCCTACTTCCTTACATTTGGGACATTTTCTATTAGTGGTTCAAAACATTTTGTGAAGCCTCTCAGGAGTATAATAAAGCATCCAGTCATCAAAAAAACATAATTCTATGAAAGTTTGCCCCTTTCAGCAATGAAAACTCGCATTCAAAATACCTCGACCAGGTGTCTCTGTCGCTCTCTATCTCTGTACGCTCCGGCCACTTCAGCCATATATTTACAATAACATGAGAGCCGTCTTGCTGAGGTTATTTATACCAATATCTCAGGGAGTCGTTCGCCTTTCCAAACCTAAATACGTTTCTAACTAACATAGATGCTTGGTAAACTTCAGGCAAAGAGAGGCTATTAAGAACAAAGACCATTTGTCTGTAGGAAAAACTGAGGGAAACATCATATGGAATATTGCTTGGAGGAATCTCTGCTTCAGACTTAATTCTATTCTGGTCTATAAAATCTCCTATTTTATTAATGTTACTCATTTCTCACTTCTTAATGGCAGCCGATGAGAGACAGGGAGAAAGATGCGTACAGCACTCAGGGGCGTCTCAGCCTGGATTACAGGAATTTTAAATTTATGAAACAATTGTCGCTTGACAACCCAGACATTTTGCATACTCTTGTAGCTCACTTATTTTGGTACCTTAGATTTGTTATTGGCTCTAACTAAACTGGCTATGCCATAGCTATGCAACATATATGAAATTATAAAATTATCAAACTAGGAGCCCTACATAGAAAAACAATGAATCTGCCCAGCAAAAGACACTAAATAATAAGTTCTAAAACAAAGGAATACCAATCTTCCCTCAGTCTTAGGCAGTTGTAATATCTTTAAGCTTGGCTCTAGGAGATTTAATTTTCCATATAAATGATATAAAACTGCTCTCCGACTTGTTTATTTATAAGAGGCGTTCATAAAAAGAAATGTTATGAGAGGTAAAACTGAAATTTCTATTAGCCATATCTGACCAATCACAAAGATAGGAAGAGATTTCCAAACCGCCAAGAGAGGATTAATTTTTGATAATAGAGGGACAAAGTTTAAGCAGCAGCTACCTAGGACTCAATCAGAGTAAAATGTCCCTAAATACCTTTTTGGGTGTGAATTAAAATTAGCCCTTATGTCTTGGGGTAGCACTTCTGGTGTAGTATTAAACAAAAGTAATTTGGTCTTGGATTCATTAGTTTTGTATCCCTCCAACCTAGTATATGTCTGAATCGCTAGAAGTGCTGTCTTAATATTATCCCTATCAGGAGATAGGTACAAGGCTACATTATCCGCGTATAGTTTAGCTTAGCAGCACCTGTCAGTGGAGGTCAAATACCTTTATGTGAACGAATATCTTGGGCCAAGGGTTCTATGAATAAAGCATATAAAATACGAAATAATGGACAGCCCAGGAGGGTTTCTCCACTGTAAAATGCAGCTCCCACACTTTGATTATTTATTAGGATTTGGGCTGAGGTATTTTCGTACAATCCGGCAATTGACCTTGTGAGCTGTATCAAAAAATTACATATTCCCAAAATTTTAAATAGAAAATTCTAGCTCACAAAGTCAAATGCCTTTTTTGTATCCAGCAAGACTATGGCTGCAGGGATTCTACAAGATCAATAAACTTGGCCAAGTAGTAAGTATTGTCCCTCAAACTGTGTCCCTTAATAAAACCATTTTGGTCAGGGTGGATCAAGCAATTAATTATGGCACTAATAGGATTCAATATTTCGTAAAAATCTTATAGTCTGTGTTTAGGAGCGTTATCAGTCTGTATTAAGACGTAGCAAACTTTTCCTTTTATTAAAACTCCTTTTTTGAAAGAGGGTGGGTAGAACCCCCAAGTTAAATGCAATTAAACAATTTAGAAAGAGAGGGTTCTAATAAAGAACTATGGGCCTGATTTAGATCTTGGCGTTCCGGTTACTCCATCACAACAGTGATGGATATCCCGTTCACTGAAATATAAATCCCATTATATCCTATGTGATTTATATTTCGGCAGACAAGATATCCGTCACCATTGTGACGGAGTTGCCCACCTGCCAACATTTAAATCAGACCCAAAAACACTTCTAAAATTCTGCCCCAATGCCATCTTTCCCCAGGGCTTTGGACCCTGACATCTCTTTTTTGAAATGTTTAACCTCATCAGTACTAATTGGATGTATTAAAAGGGCAGCAGATTCGCTACTTAACTCTGGGAGCTGTACATCCTGCACAAAGTGTTCCAAAAAGGCCGAGTCCCATGCATCCATTTCCGTCATGTATAGTGAATCCTAATGTCCAATATTAATTGTCCAAATTTTCTTTCTATTTTTCCTGTGCTGGGATCTTTACTGCTAGGTTATCATATTATGATTACCTTCTTTTTTGGACTTCCAATACAAAAAGCATCCCATTTTCTCACCCTCTTCATACACCGGCAATTATTGACTCAGCTATTAAAGATATCCTTCTCCAGAAAAAAATCCTTTCAAGACTCTTTCTTTTCTTGCCATACACGTACGATCTGAGTTGATTGCTTTACCATAGCTTTACAATATGCCGCATCTACTGTTTTCTGTAAGCGGTAGTGAGCGTGAGATTCATGTCCCAGCAATAATTTATCCATGACCCACCTTTTGGTTAGTCTCGAATGAGATAGAGGGAATTTTAAAACATTCACAGAATTATCCGAAAAGACCCCTGAATGATACTGGTAGAAGATTTTAGGGATAGTGAAGGGGGCTAATAATAAATCTATCTGTGAAGTGGACCAACACTTCTTAGAATAACAGGGATACGCCTTGGCTGTTGGATTTAATTTGAGCCATACATCCTGTACCCCCAGCCGAAAACACAACGATCAGAAAAGATCCATTCTGTATTTCTCTTGCTTTCGGTTTGGATTTGACGGTTCCAACCCTGGTGAAGGATGATAATTAAAATCACTCCCCATTAAAGGTATCCCTGGAAGATTGCATAGCTCTCATAATAATGACTGAAGTGGGTTGATGTTGTCATGAATGGGGCCATAGAAAGAGACAGTGGTATATATCACATTGAACGCTATGATGGGAATTATAACCCAAAACCCCCGTTGTCTGTCACTGAAGGGAGACAGCTAACCTGCACTTTTTACAAATCACCACCTCTATGTGAAAATTATGTGGATGAGAAAAACAGATTTATCAACGAATAATGCCATTTGTTACCTTCCTTCCTGCAAATAAAGTGTGTTTCTTGTAAAAGAATGTTAGAGGGATCATATTGCAATAAACTCAAAAATACAGTATCCCTCCTGTGTCTGTTGTTTAGCCCAGTTGCATTGTGGCACACTATTGTCAAATCCATTTCACTTCACTACTGTCTGTTCCTTTTTTCCTCTAAACATCTCGAAACTACTCATTGGTGCTAACACAAACCTCCGAAACGTTGAATCCGATCTCTTACACATAGAGCCACTGTTTTCATTAGTCACATCTATCCAATTCTTTCATACTGTTTTCTAGCAAATGTATCCCCTTGCAGTGACCCCGTCACCAAAAACCCGCTTAGCCAACCCCCACACCATAACCTTCAACCTTTCTCCCACCCTGTGCATTCCCCCACCCATCCCAATACCTGTAGCTCCTAACCCCTGGAGGTTAAGAGCTGCAAAGTTTGCTAGCATATGGTGTGTTCTACCTGCACCAGTGGTTGCTTGAAGCTTATCATTTTGAACCCTTAGGGTTCCCCTCATCTGAAACAATAAACCCTCACATCAGCTGGATTAGTGAACATATAGAACCTCCCACCCCAAACAACCTTCACATTAGCTGGGTGCAGCAGTTGAGTTTGGGCACCCTTGGCTCTTAAAGTCGCAGACAAGCACTTCAATTCCCAATGTTCCTAACGGTTTCATATGGCATGTCCGGAAAAACATGAACTGAGAAATCATTCCTGTTAGATTTGGGGGTCTCTAGTTGGCATAGGTAGGTACCTGTGACAAATAGGGACCCTTGCGTCTAGTCAGGGTGAGGGGCTACACTCCTAAAATAACCCCTGCTCAACCCCTTGGTAGCTTGGCACGAGCAGGCAGGCTTATCTCAGAGGCAGTGTGTAAAGCATTTGTGAACACATACAGTAATACAGTGACAACACTACAGATGGACACCACACAGGTTGTATTATAAAAATAGTATTTTTATATAGACTTAACACAAGACCAAACGACAAAAATCCACAATACTGTACTCAAAAATAGACTTGAAAAGGTTATAAAATAGTTCAGTTCTCTCAAGTTGTAGATGCGACACTTTACTCTCAATGTACCTTGAATGCGTAACGCAAAGAAAACAAAAGGGTCGCAGGGAAGGTGATGCGTCGGTTCCGTACACTCTGGGAGTGGATGCGTCGGTTCCTTACTGCTGTGCAGGGGAGTTGATGCTCGCTTCCTTACTGTGTGGGGAGTTGATGCGTCGTTTTCTTACTGCTCTCCGGTGCGATGCGACAGATGGCACCTCGATGCGATACTCTTCTCCGGTGCGATGCGATAAAAATGGCGTCTTGGCTGCGATGCGACAATGTTGGTGCGATGCGTGCACGCCCGACGGCCGTGCGGCGACTCGATGATCTTGGGAGCCGCGACAGGCCCTGCGACGCGCTTCTCCGGTGATGCGACAATGTCCTCTGTGGCAGCGTCCCGCTTCTCCGGCGATGCGCCGCGCTTCGGCGATGCGATGATGACAGCGGCAGCGGAGTCTCGCTTCCTCGGCGATGCGATGACAGCGGCTGCAGCGGCGACACGCTTCTCGTTGTTGCGTCGCGCTTCCAGCTCCAAGCGACACGCAGTCTCTCAGAAGGCCCAGCACAGCAGCAGGCACTTCAATTCCCAGCAAGGGAATTCAGGGGGAGCTGGTTGGTGAAGTCTTGTATCCCTGAGACTTCAGGCAGGAGGCAAGCTCTAGTTCAAGCCCTTGGAGATTCTTCTTCAAGTTGATAGAAAGCACACTCAGTCCTTTCCTCCTTTCTTTGGCAATGAAGCAACCACTGCAGGCCAACACCCAAACACACAGCACAGGGGTAGTCTCCTCCTTCAGCTTCCTGGTTCTTCTCCTCAGCAAAGGTTCGTCTTGATTCCCAGAAGTGATCTAAAGTTCTTGGGTCTGGGTCCCAATATTTATACTACTTTTCTCTTTGTTCTCTGAAGGCAGAGAGGCCTTTGCCTAGTCCAAAACCAGTTCTGGTCAGTCCTGGAGCACTTTGTTGACAAGACTCCTTCTTTCCTTTCACAGTGTAGGCCAGGGACATCAGACACACCACAGGAGGTGGAGCCAGCATTGTGGAGGAAAGGCACAGCCCTATTCAGGTCCCAGGTGCAACTCCTCCCTCCTATCTGCATGCAGATCTCTCTATTCAGCCCTGTGCTGACTCACCCTGTCTCCTGGAAGCCCCCAGCCCCTGTCACTCAAACTCCAGACAAGGAATACACAACCTAGCAGAGGCAGGCTTGGATAGTTAGGCAAGAAAATCCCTACTTTCTAAAAGTGGTATTTTCAAACACAGAATGTTAAAACCAACTTCACTAAAAGATGTATTTTATCATTCTGAGTTCAGGCGTACTAAACTCGAATTTCTACCTGTTTCCCTGAGTCAGTTGGGATTATAAGATGTAATAATCTAACTGCCCATTCTGGCCTATGGGGAACAGGTAGCCTTGCAATAGTGAAAACGAAAATGGCTGTAATTCACTATTAGGACATGCCACACACACCAGGGCATGTCCTACCTTTTACCTACAATGCACCCTGCCCTTGGGCCTACCTTAGGGGTGACTAATATGTATACAAGGGAAGGTTTAGGGACTGGCAAGTGGGTACACTTGCCCAGTCAACATGGCAGTACCAGACTGCCCACAGGCTCTGCAATGGCAGGCCTGAGACACACTTTACAAGCTGCTCCGGTGGGTGGCACAACCAGTGCTGCAAGCCCACCAGCAGCATTTGATTTACAAGCCCTGGGCACACGCAGTGCACTGTACTAGGGTCTGACAGTAAGCCAAACAAGCCAATCATGGAGTCACTAATCCATACATCAATTTACCATAGGGAGCACTTGCACTGTGGCACTGAACAGCAGTGGCACAGTGCCCAAAAGCATCAAAAACCAGCAAAAACATAAGAGGCAACAGCAAAAATGGAAGGGAGACCCACGCCAATGGTGCCAGGTCTAACACGTGTCCCCTCCAGCTGAAATGTGGGGAGAACTACCCTACCTCCGGGGAGTTCTCATCACTAAGGCGGAAAAATCTGGACAGACCATCAGCATTGGCGTGTTCTGTACCAGGGCGGTGTTCCACCGTAAAGTCCATCCCCTGTAGGGATATGGACCACCTCAACAGCTTTGGATTCTCACCCCTCATCTGCATCAGCCATCTGAGGGGCCTGTGGTCTGTCTGAACCCGGAAGTGAGTCCCAAACAAGTATGGTCTCAACTTCTTCAGTGCCCAGACCACAGCAAATGCCTCACGCTCAATTGCACTCCACCTCTGTTCCCGTGGAAGTAACCTCCTACTGAGGAAGGCTACAGGTTGGTCTAGGCCCTCCTCATTAATCTGTGATAGAACAGCCCCACACCATGCTCTGAAGCGTCTGTTTGCACAATAAACTCTTTTGAGAAGTTGGGTGCCAGGAGCACGGGCGCCGTGCACATGGCAGTCTTCAGGGCATCAAAAGCTCTCTGACAGGTGTCTGTCCAAATCACTCTCTTGGGCTGCTTCCTGGAAGTCAGCTCTGTCAAGGGTGCAACAATGCTGCCCTACCCCTTGACAAACCTCCTGTAATACCCAGTGAGTCCTATAAAGGCTCTCACCTCTGTCTGGGTCTTGTGGGGTTCCCAAGTCAGGATGGTCTCAATCTTGGGTTGTAGGGGCGCCACCTGGCCGCTCCCAACCTGGTGTCCCAAGTACACCACGGAACCCTGCCCGATCTGGCACTTACTCGCCTTGATCGTGAGGCCTGCTCTCCGCAGCGCCATCAACACTTCCCAGAGGTGGCGCAGATGTTCTTCCCAACTGGTGCTGAACACTGCAATGTCATCCAGGTTGGCGGCACTGAACTCTTCCAGTCCAGCCAACACCTGGTTGACCAACCTCTGAAAGGTGGCAGGGGCATTCTTCATCCCAAAGGGCATAACCCGGAATTGGTAGTGCCCATCTGGTGTGGAGAATGCTGACCTCTCTCTTGCCCCATCAGTCAAGGCGATCTGCCAGTACCCAGACGTTAAATCAAACGTGCTGAGGTACCGGGCAGCCCCTAACCGATCAATGAGCTCATCAGCTCTGGGGATGGGGTGCGCGTCAGTCCTAGTGACTGAATTGAGCCCTCGGTAGTCCACACAGAACCGCAGTTCTGGTGAGACACCCGGTGCGGCAGCCTTTGGGACCAAGACCACTGGGCTGGCCCAAGGACTGTTAGAGGACTCAATCACCCCCAACGCAAGCATCTTGGAGACCTCCTCCTTGATGCAAGATCTCACCCTGTCAGTCACCCTGTAAGTTTTGTGCTTGACAGGAGGACTGTCCCCAGTGTCTACATCATGGACGCACCAATCAGTGACACTGGGAATCAGGGAGAACAGGTCAGAAAACTGTCCCAGCAACTGGTGACACTCATTCTGCTGCTCAGGGGTCAGGGTGGAAGAGAGGTTCACTCCATCCACTGACCCATCTTGCTCTGTTGCAGACAGGAGGTCAGGAAGAGTTTCAGTCTCCTCCTCCATTCCAGCATCTGTTGCTAGGAACATGCCCACTTCGGACCTATCTAAGTGGGGCTTCAGGCGGTTGACATGCAGGACCCGCAAGGGGTTCCTGGGAGACCGCAAGTCCACCAAGTAGGTAACCGGACTCTTGCGCTCCACCACCTCAAATGGTCCGGTCCACTTATCCTGGAGTGCACAGGGCTCCACTGGGGCCATGACCCACACTTTCTGACCAGGCTGAAGCTCAACCAGAGTGGCATTCTGGTCGCACCACCGCTTCATCTCCTCCTGGCTGGCTTCCAGATTCGCCTCAGCGAAGTTTTCTGAATCGCCTAGTTTGGTTCCTAAAGGCCAGCATGTAGCTATATACATCCTGGGGAGGTTTCCTGGGAGATTGCTCCCAGCCTTCCTTGACCAAACTCAAAGGTCCTCTCACTGGGTGTCCATAGAGAAACTCAAAGGGACTGAACCCTAGAGATTTCTGTGGCACCTCACGGTAAGCAAAGAGAAGGCATGGTAAGAGGACGTCCCACTTACGCTTCATGGGTTCCTCAAGACCCATAATCATGCCTTTGAGGGTCCGGTTGAATCTCTCAACCAGCCCATTACCTTGGGGGTGGTAAGGAGTGGTGAACTTGTAGGTTACACCACACTCCTGCCACAGGGACTTCATATACTTGGAAATGAAGTTGGTACCTCGGTCTGACACCACCTCTCTGGGAAACCCCACGCGGGAGAAAATCCCCATCAGTGCACGTCCCACCACGGGGGCCGTCACTGTCCTGAGAGGGATGGCTTCCGGGTACCGGGTGGCATGGTCCACCAAGACCAGGATGAACCTGTTGCCCATGGCTGTCTTGGGATCCAGAGGCCCCACAATGTCAATGCCCACACTTTCAAAGGGGGTGCTGACCACAGGGAATGGCTGGAGAGGAGCCTTGCGCTTCCTCCCACTCTTTCCACTTGCCTGGCAAGTCTGACAGGTCCTGCAATGAGTGTCTGAACTCTTGCGCATTTGGGGACAATAAAAATGGGTGACAAGCCTTTCAAAGGTCTTGTCCTGCCCCAAATGTCCTGCTAAAGGCACTTCATGAGCCAGCCCCAGTAGGAAGGCTCTGAAGCGCTGGGGTACCACCAGCACACGGGCTGAGCCAGGCTCAGCAATCTTAGGCTCACTATACAGGAGACCATTCTACCAGTAGATCCAATGTGATCCAGACTGATCACCTGCTGCCTGGTTTGCAGCCTGCTGCCGCAAACCCACAAGAGAAGGGCACTTGTTCTGCTCCTCACAGAACTCTTCCCTGGAGGGACCTCCTTCCTGCTGCCAATGGGTCAGCTCAGGCAGGTCTCCCAGTTTAGCAATCTCTTCCCCAGTAGGCGCCAGGGCATCCCCCTCAGGGTCCGCCTCCTCCTGGGCCGTGGGAACCTCCTGGGCCGGTTTCCCGGGCCCCCTACCTCTTCTCTTTAAGGCAGGCACCTGGGCCATTTTCTCAGGCTCCAGGTCCTCTTGAACACCCTTACTGGCTGCCATAGACCGAGTGGTCACGCAGGCCCACTCAGGCAAACCCAACATCTCTAAATGAGCTCTCCGCT
This sequence comes from Calotriton arnoldi, assembly GCA_963921515.1. Taxonomy (NCBI): domain Eukaryota; kingdom Metazoa; phylum Chordata; class Amphibia; order Caudata; family Salamandridae; genus Calotriton; species Calotriton arnoldi. Next base: position 533,860 of record CAWUFW010000425.1, on the reverse strand, counting down.
CCACCTTAGCCCAAGGGGAGCTCTCCAAATCGTTACCTAACAGACATTCAACAGGCATGGCTGGCCTCACAGCTACTTGAAGAGTCCCTGAGACCCCCCACTCAAAGGGAACCTGTGCCACCTTGCAGTGGCTCTCTGTGTTGTCAGTGGCAACAACTGGGTAAAATGCATTTGGGACTACCTGCTCTTCAGACACCAACCGACAACTGACAGCTGTCACACTGGCTCCGGTGTCTCTAAGAGCTTCCACCCTCTTGCCATTGATGGTCACCCACTGCCTGTACTTTTAGTGTTATCAGGCACCTGGGTCCTGGGGACCACCTCACAGTCTCCTAAAGAGACTAGGGACATCTCTGCGGGACCCCACCCACCTTGGGCACCCATCTCCTCCCCCAGGGCTACACTAGCCAACTGCCGGGGTGGTGCACCAGTGGGTGCTGTCTTCCCATACAAGGGACATCTAGCATCATAAGAACAGTGGCCTACTAGACCACACTTAAAACAGGTCTTGGGCCCCTTGTGAACAGGCTTATCTGTCGGGGCCACTGCCTTCTTCTCAGGGGGAGGCTGGGAACCTTTCCCTTGGGGATTACTTTGGGGCCCTTTCTGGAACTCCCTCTGTTTACCCTTGTCCCCCCCACTCTTCTGCTGGGGACCCTGCCCACCTTTGGCGAAGTCTCCCACATGACCCTTCTGGACCCGGGTGCTCACCCAGCGGTCCGCTCTCCTCAGCAAGCTTCCTAGGGTTAGTCAGCTTGCTATCAATAAGATGCTGGCATAGCTCTGGAAAACAGTTATTTGACAAGTGCTCCCATGCAAGCAAATCATAGAGCGCCTCAAAATTATCCACTTTGCTACCCTTCACCCAACCATCCAATGCTCTGCAAAAGAAAGACACATATTCCACCCAAGTGGTAGACTCCAGTTTTCTGCAATTTCTAAACCTTTGTCTATATAGCTCTGGGGTCAAACCAAATCTGGACATTAGGGCTCCTTTCATGTGGGTATAGGACATCTGCTCCTCTGTAGGCAAATCCAACAAAGTGTCCCTCCCATCACTAACAAAGCGGCCCCACAACCCCGCTCCCCAATCCTTCTCAGGGACCCGGTGGGCCAACATTGCAGCTTCATAAACCCTAAACCACTGACCAATATCCTCATTCTTTTGGAAATCTTTAACTACATCTTTGGGAATGTAGGTTCTTGCTTCTACATGCACTGGCGGTGTGCTGCCACCAGAGGGAGGAACCTTTAACTTCTTGGCCTTGAGTTCCAATTCCCTCAATCCTCTCTCATGCTCAAAATGCATTCTCTTTTCCTCTAAGACTAACTTCTTCATTTCTAACTCCATCCCAAGCTCTATTTTCTTGCTCTCTATGTCTTTCTGACCATCCATTTTGAGCCTAGCTAGCTCCAATTTATGCATCCTCTCCCTTGCTCTGTCCTCCAGCTCTCCTGGGGACAACCCTTTGGAAGAAACACTGCTGCCCGCCCCTGAAGGTGCTTTCCCTCCAGTTGGGCCCACTGGCCCCTCAAGGTGCTCATTTAAATCCTCTGCCTCCATTACTGGCTCCTCAGGATGCTCAATGGCATTCCTAGATTCTACCCAGGCCCTCAGCGCCTTTTGGTATTCCTCTTTCCTGGTGAGGCCTTTCACAGAGATTTTAAATTTCTTGCACAAAGCTTTGAGATAAGGCACAGTGTAAGTATCAATTCTCTCTTCTTCCAAAACAATGTCTACATGCTGTCTTGCTCATGGTAGCAAAAAGACTGGCAGTTCTCAAGAATCAAAAATAGAAAAGAAGTTTCAAGGAAAGAAATTCTCAAAAAGTATGTGGTTGCGTTATGGTCTGCACTCACTAGTAGTGTACACCAATCACTGTATATGAATCGCAAATGCAAGTCCAAATCCCCACCGCTGACCACCAATGTTAGATTTGGGGGTCTCTAGTTGGCATAGGTAGGTACCTGTGACAAATAGGGACCCTTGCGTCTAGTCAGGGTGAGGGGCTACACTCCTAAAATAACCCCTGCTCACCCCCTTGGTAGCTTGGCACGAGCAGGCAGGCTTATCTCAGAGGCAGTGTGTAAAGCATTTGTGAACACATACAGTAATACAGTGACAACACTACAGATGGACACCACACAGGTTGTATTATAAAAATAGTATTTTTATATAGACTTAACACAAGACCAAACGACAAAAATCCACAATACTGTACTCAAAAATAGACTTGAAAAGGTTATAAAATAGTTCAGTTCTCTCAAGTTGTAGATGCGACACTTTACTCTCCATGTACCTTGAATGCGTAACGCAAAGAAAACAAAAGGGTCGCAGGGAAGGTGATGCGTCGGTTCCGTACACTCAGGGGAGTGGATGCGTCGGTTCCTTACTGCTGAGCAGGGGAGTTGATGCTCGCATCCTTACTGTGTGGGGAGTTGATGCGTCAGTTTCTTACTGCTCTCCGGTGCGATGCGACAGATGGCACCTCGATGCGATGCTCTTCTCCGGTGCGATGCGATAAAAATGGCGTCTTGGCTGCGATGCGACAACGTTGGTGCGATGCGTGCACGCCCGACGGCCGTGCGGCGACTCGATGATCTTGGGAGCCGCGACAGGCCCTGCGACGCGCTTCTCCGGTGATGCGACGATGTCTTCTGTGGCAGCGTCCCGCTTCTCCGGCGATGCGCCGCGCTTCGGCGATGCGATGATGACAGCGGCAGCGGTGTATCGCTTCCTCGGCGATGCGATGACAGCGGCTGCAGCGGCGACACGCTTCTCGTTGTTGCGTTGCGCTTCCAGCTCCCAGCGACACGCAGTCTCTCAGAAGGCCCAGCACAGCAGCAGGCACTTCAATTCCCAGCAAGGGAATTCAGGGGGGAGCTGGTTGGTGAAGTCTTGTATCCCTGAGACTTCAGGCAGGAGGCAAGCTCTAGTTCAAGCCCTTGGAGATTCTTCTTCAAGTTGATAGAAAGCACACTCAGTCCTTTTCTCCTTTCTTTGGCAATGAAGCAACCACTGCAGGCCAACCCCCAAACACACAGCACAGGGGTAGTCTCCTCCTTCAGCTTCCTGGTTCTTCTCCTCAACAAAGGTTCGTCTTGATTCCCAGAAGTGATCTAAAGTTCTTGGGTCTGGGTCCCAATATTTATACTACTTTTCTCTTTGTTCTCTGAAGGCAGAGAGGCCTTTGCCTAGTCCAAAACCAGTTCTGGTCAGTCCTGGAGCACTTTGTTGACAAGACTCCTTCTTTCCTTTCACAGTGTAGGCCAGGGACATCAGACACACCACAGGAGGTGGAGCCAGCATTGTGGAGGAAAGGCACAGCCCTATTCAGGTCCCAGGTGCAACTCCTCCCTCCTATCTGCATGCAGATCTCTCTATTCAGCCCTGACTCACCCTGTCTCCTGGAAGCCCCCAGCCCCTATCACTCAAACTCCAGACAAGGAATACACAACCTAGCAGAGGCAGGCTTGGATAGTTAGGCAAGAAAATCCCTACTTTCTAAAAGTGGTATTTTCAAACACAGAATGTTAAAACCAACTTCACTAAAAGATGTATTTTATCATTCTGAGTTCAGGCGTACTAAACTCGAATTTCTACCTGTTTCCCTGAGTCAGTTGGGATTATAAGATGTAATAATCTAACTGCCCATTCTGGCCTATGGGGAACAGGTAGCCTTGCAATAGTGAAAAACGAAAATGGCTGTAATTCACTATTAGGACATGCCACACACACCAGGGCATGTCCTACCTTTTACCTACAATGCACCCTGCCCTTGGGCCTACCTTAGGGGTGACTAATATGTATAAAAGGGAAGGTTTAGGGACTGGCAAGTGGGTACACTTGCCCAGTCAACATTGCAGTACCAGACTGCCCACAGGCTCTGCAATGGCAGGCCTGAGACACACTTTACAAGCTGCTCCGGTGGGTGGCACAACCAGTGCTGCAAGCCCACCAGCAGCATTTGATTTACAAGCCCTGGGCACACGCAGTGCACTGTACTAGGGTCTGACAGTAAGCCAAACAAGCCAATCATGGAGTCACTAATCCATACATCAATTTACCATAGGGAGCACTTGCACTGTGGCACTGAACAGCAGTGGCACAGTGCCCAAAAGCATCTAAAACCAGCAAAAACATAAGAGGCAACAGCAAAAAATGGAAGGGAGACCCACGCCAATGGTGCCAGGTCTAACAATTCCCTTTTTTAATGATTTCATCTGGATAGCTATTTTAAGAGTCTCCTCAAGAATTCTGAAGTCCTGGAAGCAGACCAGGATAGTCCTAGGTTTGGCACCATCCTTAGGGGCCGATGGGGGAACTCTATGACCCTTGTAATTGGAAGATCCATGCATGAATCGGGCAAGTCATATTGGATAGTAGCATTGTAAATTCTTTGGATAAGTCTTTATTTTTGCCAAAGGTTTCTGGGATCCCTATGAGCTTTAAATTTGATCACCTAGATCTCACCAAATGTCTGAACCTGCGGTTCCTCTCGTACTGAGCAGGATTACTATTGCAACAACACATCATCAGTAGGGTAAAACTAACCTGTCTCACGACGGTCTAAACCCAGCTCACGGTCCTCAAATTGCTATCGCAGCCATTGCTGCATCAGCCACAGGAGGCTATACCCCGATTACTATTGCAGGGAGCAAGGGTGCATCCCGGGGGATGTCTGAAACTGGAGACATTGGGGGCATTCAGGTTGAGCAGTCAGTACACCCTTAAATTGCCCTGGGATCTGCTTACCCCAAATCGAGCTTGCCACAAAGAGTAGACAGGAGGGAAGTGCAGGAGCCAGTAGGTCAAAATCGAACATAGCAGTTATGATGGCAGGTCTCTCAGATTGTAGCTCTATATATGCCAAAATATCCTATCTTTAGTAGAAATTCACTCCGAGATTTACAAGATGGAAATGTGAGAACAACTCTTTCTTTCGAGAAGAGTGATGCAGCGCCAGACAATAGAGAGCAACTGCCATTCAGACAGGCAGCCCCCTCAATTCAGCTAAGCAAAAATGTAAATGGCTTGCTCAATTGGATGCTCCTCACTACTGGTCCGCAACAAAGGCAGGGCATGGAGGTCAGATCAGAGCCACTACAAATGAATCTCCCTCAGATAGAAGGCGCGATAATCAAAATTTAGAAGGATACAATGTTCTGCTCTGTGTCCTCCTTAAACAGTTGCTGGTGGAGGTTTAACAAATGAAAGTGGCATAAGAGGAAATGGCAAAGAAAATAGAGAGGAAGCTGGACTTGTTAGATAAAGGGCTGCAAAATTTGAGCACCAGATCCATGGAAACTGAACAAAGAATATCTAATTATGAGAATGCGCAACAGCTTCACTCAGAAACTACAACCCGACTCCTTAAGGATATGCAAGTGAAGGATAAAGTAGAGGACTTAAACTTCCAAAGTTGATGGTGAGGTACAGCCATTAAAAAAATACATTTGGTAAGGGAATCTAATCCCTTCTAGTCCTCATCCCTTATGCAAAACACTGATACAGCGTCTTTCACTTTGCATTGAGGAAGAAAGTGTAGCAAGCATCCAGCATTTTAGAGCGATTTAAAATGGCCATGTTCTGCTCTTTGGCATCCTAAAACTATTAGGATGTTCACATTTGGTGACAATGCTAGTATTGTTCTCTGAACTGAAAGGGGTAAGAGTGTATGTAGAAACCCTTCTTAAATGAGCAACATAGTGCTTTGAACAGAAAAGTGGGCACCACGTTTATGGTACCAAATAGTTCCTCAAGTGTCAGCCTGTGAGGAGCAGTCGGAGGCAACCAAAGGCGCTGAAGCAGTGCACCTTGCCTGCATTGTTCACCACAGGCAGCACAACACAAACAGCTGTCCGATGGCACTATTTTATCACTTGCAAGACTAGCATACATTATCTTTCCCTCCCTCAGTAAGTGATTACCTATATTTACTATGCATGTAACGTGTGACAGTTAATGACACCATGGACCTTAACCTCTGGTATTTCATCACGATATTTTATAGGGAGTTGTCAGAGAAGTGTTTTCGAGCCTGGCGATAAAAAGCAACTCTTAAAACCATTGAAAGCAGAAAATAGGTCCAAATGACGTCAGGTTGAGATTGAGAACAGAATTGCATTCTTTAAAAGTTTGAATATCTTTCAATCAGACAGCAACACTGTCTACGTAAATCAAACTTGTGTTGATTTTGTATTTCTTTGTGAGAAGTAGCAAACTGGAGTGAGAAACAGGGAGACAGAAGGCATGATATCCAAGAGAATTAAGGTATGTAAACTATTGTAAATACTGACTATAAATATTTCCCTCACTTCCCAGTAAAGTACTCTGAAATGACCTTGGGATCTGTAGGTGCTTTACAAAAAGTCTCACATCAATAAATACATAAACGTACCGTTAGCACAATACTATGAATGAAGAACAGCATTTTAAAGTGAACCTCTTCCAGGTCTTTTCATAAAATATCTACACTGATCTCATAACACGAGGGTGTTGAATGTAGTCCAGGAGGGCGTGGTGCAGTTCACATTTTCAGGATATCCACATAAGCGATATTAATAAACACATAATGAATGTGAGTAGAAATCATTGCAAAGTGAGTCGTTTTCCTGCAAACGTGGCATATGCTTGGTTCTTGGAAACCCATATTATCACTAAAAGTACCTCTATGAATTAATAGCATAAGATATGAGGATAACAAAAGAAAGCTTTTAACTTTAATGCAGAATCTGGAAAACACCTAGAGGTCTAACAATATGTTGTCTCCATCCTGCAGTGCTTAGGGGCATATTAACAAGCCGGCGATAAAAAATTATCGCCGCTTTAGCGTCTGTTTTCAGACAAAAAGCGGCGATAATTTTATCGCTGTATTAGCAAGGTCACGCTATCGCGTGAATCCTTGCCCTATCGCCCTTTCCCATAACGCCCATCCTGCATCTCTAATGAGATGCAAGGTGGGCGTTACTGGCGTACCCCAGATGGGCTACGTTGTAAATATCGCCGATGTGCACATCGCGATATTTACAAGGCAGCCCACAGGATGATAGCAGACGTCAGATTTTGGCGAAAACGGCCGTTTTCGCCAAAATCTAACGTCTGCTATTATCCCGACTTAGCCATCCCTAACATAGGGGTGGATTGTGCTGATACGACCACAGGGTCGTATCAGCAAGGTTATCGCTGTTTGCAGGGAACATCGCTGGAAAACCAGCGATGTTCCCTGCAAAACGGCGATAACCTCGCTATCTCTGGAATTTTTATCGCCCTGGAGAAGCGTGTTGTTAATAACGCGCTACCAGGGCTATAATTTCCGGAGATAGCCAGCGATAAGATATCTATCGCTAAGCACGGCCAGCGATAATTATCGCTGGCCGTTGATAATATGCCCCTTGGTTTGTCGAATGATCAAAGCTGCTTTCAAATGGCCATGTCATACTGTAAATGCATATAGGCATTTATGCAATATATGCATAACTGTGTTTTATCTTCCTCAATCATCTGGACATAAGCGTCCCAAAGTGCAGTGTCCAATCACCCTTCTATGAGCACCCCTTGCAAATTTGGTCATGGAATCATGCTCCTCATACCTAGTCTACCACTCAGTTGCACACCCTTGTTCATGTGAGCTCTGTACAGCAACTTGTAGAAAGGGATGGACGTTCTGAACATCAATTATGCAACAAAGGCAGGCAGGTAGACACAATACAAGTGATCGAAATGTGATTTGTGAATGACAGGATACTTAATTACACTTAAAGCAAACTATTAAATGTACCATTTCCTTCTTTGTTCCAACACCAAAGTATTCAGAAAAGGTAGAGGATCTACATAACCAAACGCAAATATTGTACTATGCAGCAGCACCCTGTGATGTGTCACTGTGGCACAAGCTGATAACAAAGCTCAATTAGCTAGCAACCCACTGCAACATTTGTTTTGTACTACAAATAGTCTGAATCTGTTGGCTTTGCAAATGCTTGTTGTATAAAGTAACATAAATTAGCATACATGGGGGGCGCTCTCACTGGACAGACAAGGCCGCGTAATACATGGTAGGAAAGACCGGCACAGGGGGGAGAGGAGCACAGAAAGCCACTGCACCCGTGCCCAAAGGGACCCAACTCACCACGCAGCGGCAGGCGATCCGTGCAGTGAAGCAGGAGAGCCAGAACAGCGGTTGAGGGCCGAGCGGAGACAGACGCAGGCCCCCCGGCACCCACCAATCACGCATTGGGCCTACACGTGAAAGTCCTTATTCCTGTGTTGTGGGAATCCAGTAAATAGCATGCATCACGCCGTGAGCAGATAACGGATAAGGCACACAGACTCACAACGTCAGTACGGAGCACGAACCATTTGAGAAGCAGGGCCCTAGGATACCTTCAGTCCCTAACGTGGATGCAACCCGACCCACACAGACCAAGCCCTGCCACGCTGCCATGCTGGCGGCATATTGAAAGTGAGTAAAAAAAGTGCAATTTACCTGGGGAACACCACGACACAGCACCAGGGCCAGAAGTCTGTAATCACGCAGGAGGCAGCACAGACCTGGCAGTGCTATGCACTAACTAGACGGCAAGCCCTAACCCCCACACCCTACAACTGCAACACTTCGCCCTCACGGGCGGGTGCATGAATGGCGGCCCCCCCTCCACAACATGCAATACGCCGGGGTGTAGAGGGCGAAGTAAGCAGGTAGCACAGTAATAGCACTACAGAGTGCCTTGAAGTCAGGCCACTGAACTGGCACTCAACCTACCTCTACACAGTGTAGAAACAATACGTAGGGTGGCAAACCACAAGACGTCGCAGTGCAGGGAGTGAGCAGCATAGGGCACTGGCGACTTGACAAAGAACTACGAACCCATCAACCATCACAGTGCGGGGGGAAACAACAGTAATAAGCAAGAACCGCAAGGTACTGGGGAGACTCGGAGTCCCTTCCCCCCCTCACCGTGAAGGTGGGAAAGTAGTGAGAACCTTAAACACCGGTGCGGCATAGCCTGCCCCACAAGATGGGGAAGACGGGCAGACAGCAGTCGCGCCTCACTTTCGAGGCAAGGACGACATCAAAAGCCGCACAACATGCACACTCGGACTCTGAGCAGGACCTACCTTCGCGGCCAAGCGGCGCCCTAGAGGCCACATTGCAGGCCCTGCAGCAAAGTCTGCAATCGATAGACGGTAAAATGGATGCTCTCAACATACAAATGGACAGCATGGCCTCCAAGCAGGAAAAGCAAGATAGCAGACTCACCGCAGCGGAGCAGCACATCTCGGGAGCCAAAGAAGACATTCAAGGCCTGACCCAAAAACAATTAAACATGGACAAGATACTAGCTGTTATACAAGCAAAGAATGAGGACCTGGAGGCGAGGTCGGGTCGTAACAACCTGCGCATAATAGGAGTCCCAGAATCCACAAACAGTGATCGCCTGGAAAATTATGTGGAAGAGATGCTGCGGAGCATCTTCGGAAGCGAGGAGCTATCGGCAGTGCTAATAGTGAAACGGGCACCTAGATCCTTGCAGGCGCGACCACCTCCTGGTGCACTGCTGCATCCGATTATTGCTAAACTTTTAAACTATAGAAATGGGGATGTGGTGTTGCGCCTCTCACGAGAACATGGCACTGTTAGAAGGTAGTTCTGACCATCTGAGCTGCCCGGATTTTTCACTTTTTGAACACCTAAGGTGTCCCCCTGGTGAGAGTAGGCCGCTGCTCTGCAGCCGGAGTAAGGGGCACCAGGCTAGTTACATGCAGACACATGTGTACATGCTTGTGCACACGTGTAGGGGCTGCACAGAGGAGATTCCTGGTGTGCGCAGCCCAGTAGCAGGTACAGATAGAATGGTGTGGCAGGAATTATGCAGAGCTGGGTGATGCCATGGAATGGGCTTTATACAATGGGAAGAAACATGTAAGGGAAAGTCAGTGGGCTTTACTGTTTTCACTGAAGGACCGCTCCATTATTCTCCTATGAGGATGGGGATCACATGGGATAGTTTCACTTCCCTAGGGCCTACAAATTCCAGACACGCACTAAAGTCCACTGTAACTTAGGTGAGAAGAAGAATTCTGCTGAGTCCAAAGCCATATCTGTACTGCTTTTGGGTCATCCAGAAATGTCATATTCCTCTGACTCAGCTCATAACCAGAGCCTGGCTGGGTGTGACCCTGCCAGGCTGGATTAATGACCTTCCTCCCCAAACTGAAGCATCAGAGGCCTAGCCCTTCATGGCAAGCATTCCAAGGGCAAAGGCCTCCTCTCCAAAAGGGAGAGAAGGTGGGTGGAGCTAGAGGTTATCCATCAGTAGCTGTCACCTGGTGCCAGGCACCAAGCTGCTCTGGAGAGAAGGCAGCAAGGGGGAAGGGGCTTTTCAGAGACCATGTGGCATGAGACCCCTGGACGATGCCATTTTGAACTATCCCAGAGGCCTGGGCAGGAAGGAGGGAGCAGGGGCAGAGAGGTGATGTGTCGCTGCCTGATAGGGCAAGCAGAGCCTTCCTGCCAGCCCCCTCCCAATTCAAAAAAAGGTCTTGCACAGGAAGAGGAGCTCTCTTTGGGTGTGGTCTGCTGAGGAAGACTGGTGCTGGAGCCTGGCGCCATGGGCAGTTGGAAGGAAGAACCCCCTGACTGTCCCAGGACCCTGAGTTGCGCCAGGAGGGGAGTCCAGGGCCAGGGAGCCGAAGCCTGGGCCTCTGCGCAAGGAGAAGAGAGGCCCAGGAGGAGAGCCAGGCGAAAGGCTGGTGCAGGGAGCAGGGACAGCTCCCTGATGAATTCACCCTCCCTGAAACCAGGAGGGTGAGAGAAAGTGCTCCCAGTGGCTGGGGAGCGCCACCAGGAGCAAGAAGAGGCCAAAATGGAGCAAATCGGCCGCCTGGGGGCCGAGATACGCCCCCCAGAAGGTAGGCGACCTTTGACCTCAGGGGGGACCGACGACAAAGCGCGTGGGGCTCCGCCGTCGGTCCAAGATGTGCCCCCGGGGTGGGTCAGGTCCCGGGGGCTGCCCCCACAAGAAGTTAAGGCTGGGAGTGCCGGCGCGCTCCCTGTGAAAGTGCCCACGTGGGATGCCAGGAGCCCACCCTGGCCCCCGATGGAAATGGGGAGAGGTGCCCGGGACCCCCAACTCTGGCACCCACTGAAATCGGGGAGCGACGGCACCCCCCGTGAAGAGGCCAAGTCGGGGAGCACCGTCGCGCTCCCCGTGATGATGCCCTGGGGCCCAGGATCCCAACTCCGGGCCCGAAGTGTATCGCGAGGTCAGGGGAGTGGCTGGAGAAAGGCGGGGGAGTGCCGTCGCACTCCCCCGAGGTCCCGTTGGACCGAAGGCAGCCTCGTGTCTGCCCGCAGGAACGGGCAGACCAGAACAGAGGGGCCGGCTCCCACAGCAGCATGCGAGGGTGCAGCCAGACGGGGAGCTGGCGGGGGCAGCTGGGGGTGGGCTCCCCGGGCTGCCCTCCACCAATCTGGCCAAGCGGGGTGCCCAGGTGGGACTGGGCCCCCGAGAAGAGGAGAGAGGCAATAGGAGCAGCCGGGGTGGGCCCCCCGAGCTGCCATAACTCACCCGGGGGTCCGGGTGGGACCGGGCTCTCCAACGAGGTCAGGACGCGGCGTGAGGCCGCCAGCTGGGCAGCAGCAGCGGCTCTCCCCGGAGCAGCGGGAAAGCCGCTGCTATAATATTCACGGGCAGGAAGAGAATCGGCCCATAATGCCTTGCAGGCCCGTACCGAAAGCGGATGGTGCTCTGCATGGGGTGGCCCCAGAAGGACGGGGTCACCGCGAACTGCCTACAAAGGTGCCGGGGGAGCTGCAGGAGCTACGCAGTCTCCCCCAGCACGAAGATGGAAAGTCCCTCCCTAAGTCTCTAGGGACTCCATGGGAATAACCCCTCAAGGGCTCAGCCAGCGGTCAACAGCATCCTGGGGCTGGAACATTTGTTCTACAGCTGGGGGTACATTAGGGACTGCACCAAGGTATGGAGGGCTAAGCTGGGAATGTCTGGAGAAGGGCATCCCCTGGAGGCGAAGAGATGCAATTGCACGAGAAGTGCTTTTACCAATGTTATTTCTATTGAGGGACTGAAAGTCACATGTGTAATGTGAAATCATAAGCAAAGTGGGGTTATGTTGCTGGACATTCCTGCTATGGTGTCTGGCTGTATATGCGTAATCCTGTGATTACAACTATGATGCCTTTTAGGGGCTTTTATTGCAATGCATTATAATGGTTACCAGCTATGATAAGTACTGTCCTTTTAAGTGATGCTTAAACATATATTCTGGCTGCTGCGTTAGGTGAAGAACAACCCAGACTGCTAGCCCCTAAGACAGAGGTCTTCAAACTTTTTGATGCTGAGACCCCCTTGTCAAACGTTTTTAGGCGTAAGGACCCCCTTCTGACGAAAAGTTCTAGAACCTGTTACTCCTTATCATAGACAACTATCGACAACCATAAACGCCCCCAATTCCCACAGCAAATAATTTTTACGGTGGGGAAATAATATTAAACAGTGTTTATCAAACCAAAGGTCAGTGAGCGTGGGGGTGTAGTCAAAGTTGTAGCTAAAAACGAACGGCCTCATTTATGAGGAATTGGCGTAGTGCAGTACCGCAAGCCTTCTTGATGCGCTGCCCTATGCCAATGTGAAAGGGAAGGAATGCACAGTATTTAAGAAATGCAGTGCATTCCTGTCCTTTTCCTTTGCGTTGGCACACAAATTGCTGCCTAGCACCAACATAGACAGGATTGTTTTTATACAGGAAGGGGCACCTTCCTTCAAAAAAACCATCCCGAGAGGAGTTTTCCTCTTTCGATGTGAGCTGCAGAATGCAGCACACATAGAAAGAGGAAAAAACGAGGAGAAATGAAAACATTTCTCCTCGTTACGCCTCCGCTGGGGAGGCGTCCGTTTTTGGAGCTGCCCCAGGTTTGTGATTTTGTAAATATGGGGCAGCATCAAAATCCATGGGTGTTGTGTTCCCACGCAAAGCCCACCTTCTTGATGCATAGTAAAGCAACGCAGTGACTTGCGCTGCTATGTCTTACTCGATATCTTTGAGGCCATGCAATGCCATGCAGGGTGACTTTGCACAGCCTCATAGGTAAAGGTTGAGACACTTGTGCTGCCGGAGCATCAAAAAAAGTGATGCTCTGGCGATGAAAGCCTCTCAAAAATATTCTGTACGTTTTTTAGGTCTTTCATTATCAGGTATCTACATATAAAATAATGGGCAGCATAAATGAAAAATACATTTTAAAACTTGTTACTCAGTGGGAAATGCACTGTAGTACATTATGAAACGAAACCTCTATTAGTTAATGCACTGCAGAGGTCTGTGTGTAACCAGAAAGCCACAGAATTAAATCTTGGTTGGTGCAGTGGAGAATAGTGACGTGTATTTTTAGTGCTACGAGGTCATAGCCTATGACAGAAAGCACTGTAAATATGTAAGTCATTACTTAATAGTTGCATTACACACAGTGCAAGATAGCGTGCTGCAAAAACGTGCAAATAGTTCTACGATAAAATGGTGCTTCCAAAATGTAGATTTTTAGTAATAACAGAGCGTATGTAATGCAATTTTCATTTTTACATCACTGTCCCTTCAACACACCTTTAGAGGTACTGAGGGCTGTGTAAATGCAGTTAAAATTAAAAGCATGCACTTCACAGCTCAGTTTTTAACTCTTTGCGCTACCACTCAAAAAACCAAATCTTTTCATCACAAAGCTTGGAGTGATTTGATCAATTAAAGCCAGAACCAGCTTCCAAGCACCCTTTACACTTGCAGATTAACTGATAGGCACATTTGCATTTCACTCAGGCAAGCTGGCACCTTGGCACAAAATCTTTTCACATCACTAGAGACTCAATTGATGGCACTTCAGCTGATAACGATCTAAATTAGCCATCTCAGGACTGCTATCTTTATCCAAAACGAAAGCAAAGGTTTTGAATTGCAGGCACAAGTGAAGCTGGGAAATGCGCGACCCCCTTCCCAGGCCTCCACGGCCCCCCTGGGGGTCGCGCCCCACAGATTGAAGGCCTCTGCCCTAAGATGTAGAGGTGTATACTGTAGGGTCAGTATGAGATGCTCAGTCAGGGTTATGTGTCACCAGGGCAGGTGTGCCCATTTTAAATGCTTGTTGAGATAATGGGGTGGGTCACCACTGGGATGGTGCCAGTGAGCAAGGCCCTCACCCCAGGTTATGGTCAACCTACTGCATTGGGGGCAAGATGATGTGCATACATGGGAGTGCTGGTACTAGACCCCCCCCCCCCTGCGGGAGGAGTGGGAGTGTTATGCAATGTCACAAAGTAATTCCAACAGCTTATGTATATTTGTAAATTGTTGCATAGTATTGAGTAGTGTGTGTGTTTAATAAATGTACTCTTCCTTTTATAAAGCAAAGTACAGACTGGACAATCAATTATTGAGTGTTATTTCTGCGTACTGGTAAATGGCGATTATTAGTCCACACCACCTCCCTTGAGTAAGCCTTAGACTGCTCTGCAACGCTACCCTCTGAGAGTCAAGCGCTACAATGGGGTGTTTGATTCCCAGTGAAGGACAAATGTAGTCTTGTTATTTGTGCAGGCCTCACAGATACTGCCTCGTTTTCCAACAGGCACCATTAAATTTGTCGGGAACGATATATCATTTTACCCAGATTTCACCATTGCAGTTCAGGCAGCTCAGCGCGAATTTGGCCCAGCAAAAAAGAAGCTGTTGTCACTGGGACTTAAGTACGCCATGCTTCCCTCCAAAAACCAGGTAAAAAAGCGGACCAATGTGACTCATACAGGCCGCTTTCCCTCATTAACGTGGATGCCAAAATTCTTGCCAAGATCATAGCAAATCGTATCAGCCCCCTGATGACTGCCCTGGTGTTACCGGACCAGTCGGGGTTCGTCCCCGGCCAGGGAACATCGCACAACCTCCGGACCCTATTCACTGTCCTTCAGGACATCGACCCCACGGAAAATGCGGTGGCCGTCTTCTTGGACGCGACCAAAGCATTTGATTCCCTGGAATGGGATTACCTGGCCTTTGTCCTGCGATGGATGGGTTTTCCCACACCTTTCTTGGCATGGATTCAACTCCTATATACCAACCTACAAGCTAACATCCTCATCAATGGCACCCGGTCTTTGGCCTTCAATATCGCGAGGGGAACAAGGCAGGGATGCCCTTTGTCGCCCCTCCTCTTCGCTCTTGCTATAGAGCCTCTAGCAGCAAAACTGCGCCAGCACCATCGGGACTTTGCCCTCATTTATCCCGAGCATCAACTCCTAATCTCCTTATATGCAGATGATCTCATCATATATCTTCGCAACCCAGAAGATAGTCTAAACCTGATCCTCCGCGTCCTCATCCACTTTGGGAGATTATCCGGCATCAACATAAATTGGGGCAAATCCCAAATATATCCTCTCACCACTAATACCACACGCTTTGATCCGGATTTCCCCCTCGCATGGTGTGCAGACACGGTCACATACTTAGGCATTGCAATTACAAGAGACAAAGACGAATTGCTGAGAGCCAACTACGGGCGGGTTCTTGACCTCCTTACGGATAAAATCACTCGTTGGATTGCCATGCCGCTCTCTATGGCAGGTAGAACGTCACTCATAAAGATGGTGATCCTTCCAAAACTATTGTACCTCTTCCTTAACATTCCATATGCCCCCAGTACGTATTTAAAACCCGGAAATCCCAACTCATCCGTCTTGCCTGGGGAGGGAAACAACCTAGACTTAAATGGGACACTCTCACCCGCCCCTTTGCTGCTGGAGGGCTCGAAATCCCAGACATGAAGTTATACTTCAGCTGTGCACAAGCCCACTATGCTGCATACTGGATGAACCCCCCACCCTACATGCCCCATCTGGCAGTGGAGGATGAATACATGACCCCCACCCCCTGCTCGGCCTATCTTAGTGCACCTCCTACCTCTACTCGCACTGCTTTGACCACGGTCAACTGTACGAACAAAGCCTGGAAAGATCTAGCCCGCCGACTTCGACTTGACATATTATACTCCCCACTGCTCCCCCTCGCAGGTAGACTAGACCTCCCTGTTACACAAGAAGGAGGGTGCAGGCAAATTCTCCGAAATTTCTCAGCTCTGACCTGGGGCGACCTATACAAAAATGGCCAATTTTGGACCCGTGAGGAGTTTTTCGGAGGCAGTACACCTACACCTCTGGAACTTTTTTTGTATATTAGATTACGACAAGATGTCAAATCTCTCACCCCGACTTCCCGCACGTGCCCCCTACTATTGGCCCACTGCATTCCTTGTTGCAGAAAGACACCCCCACTCATGTGGTCTCTATGTTATACCGTACCACCCAGATGGACTGCCTGCATGCCGCCCCTGCTGCGTGGGCGCACTGGGAGGAAGAGCTGGGCGTCCCCTTAACAGATGACCACTGGACCTACTGCTGTCAGCAGACTGGGAAAATATCCGCTAGTAGCAAACTGAGAATCATCCACTACAAATACTTACACCGACTATATTATATACCTGCGAAACTTATGCGCTTCCATCTGAGAGACACAGACCGCTGCGACAGATGTGGGGTGGAGGGTGCGGACTTTTCACACCTGGCCTGGGGCTGTGCCCCAGTTCGACACTACTGGGCAAAAGTACTAGAAGCGCTTGATCAAATGACCGGGCTGCGCATTCCTGACACCCCGCTAATCCTGTTATTAGGTTACACTAAAGAGCTGGATATCCGCTATAGGAGGTATATATCACTAGCTCTCCTGCTTGCCAAACGCAGAGTGGCATGTAGGTGGGGAAGAGGGAGGGCGCCCAAATTTAAAGAATGGCTGCAAGATCTTACATTTTGCCAAGAACAACTGAACACATACGCTGAACTGTTACCACCTTCGTCTCGTCCGCGAGATATCTGGAGTCCCTTACGACAGTACCTACTGGCACAAGCAGAAGCTACTGAAGCAGCGGTTGCTGAGACTGGTAGTAACTGACCGCGAATCCCCATGGGAGGGTGCACAAAGATTCTGGGCTCCTTAAGTTCACCGGGGGCACTATACTGTTTTTATTTGTCCCAGCTGGGCACTCACAACGTAAAAGGTAGCATCTTGTTATGCATTGAATAACTTTCTGTAAATGTGACACAGTGTTCTTTCTTCTTTTACTCGCTGTCATGTGGTGGTTCCTCACATGGTTTGTATTTCTTTGTTCATGAAAATCAATAAAAACTGAGTTTTTTTTTAAAAAGTACGCCATGCTGTATCCAGCTCGCCTGAGAGTGGAACATGAAGGCCGTCCTATTCTACTCAACACTCCAAAAGCAGCATTTGAGTTTATCAAAAAAGCGGGAAGACCACAGACTTGACCCCCGAACACCGAAACTGACAATGGCAAAATCAGCCGTACAAGTCCTGAATCGCACTAACGAACTGCCTATACAGCTAAGTAATCTCATGGGGTGTACATATCACTAAAGTATAGTCTGAAAGGGTGTAACACCCAGTGAGGCAAATTGAGGGAGAAGGTGCACATGCACTGTTAATGAGCAGTGGGGACAAATCCTTCATTGTGACATTGGATTATCGTGAGAGCCAATGTGGCATGGCTGGGGAGGGGGGCTGCTCTCTCCTCATGGGCTGACATAATGGTGGACCAGGTCACACTTACAGAATTCCCGGCCCCCTTCGTACCACAGAAAGGTAAAGCGCACTTGTGCCCCCCAACAAGGGTAGACCCCACCAACTCCGAATGTATGTTTTATATTACGGGCCTCCATGGCCGATGGTTAATATGTTGATTAATTGCAACTGTTCTTTTATGGAGGGAATGGCTTTGGCATGTTCCTAGAGCCAAAGTGGGTGGGGGGGAAGGGTTGCTACTGTTGTCATGTTATGGAAATGGCGAGCGCATGCTTCTCACACTGAATCCCGCCCGGTCACACTACTACCTAGAGAACTCCCCTCACGCAGACCTCAAAACTATGTGATCCCTAATTGAACACTAGAACAAATGCAATCAACCTGATCACGTGGAATGTGCGTGGGCTAAACAACCCCAAAAAAGTTATGCAGGTTTTTGCGTATCTTGATAGACACCAAGTGGATATTGCATTTATTCAAGAGACGCACCTCACACCGCAAGCAGCGACACATATAGGAACACGATGGGCACACGAAAAAGTTGCATCCTCATACTGCTCCTATTCCAGAGGAGTACTCATCCTAGTCCGCAAGGGAACCCCCTTCACCATGATACACTCCGAAACAGACAACCAGGGGAGATACGTTATATGGCAAGCAAACTGCAGGGGCACAACACTAACGTAAATAAATGTCTATGGTCCCAATGTAGACGACCCTGACCTCTTTACCACGATATATAGCCAAATATATAAACTACAAACATCCACTATCATCGGGGAAGGAGACTTTAATTTCCCAATGGACCCGGCAGTAGATAGGTCTGGAGCCCCCTCAGGTCTGATCAAACAAGCGAGCAAGGTACTCAAAGAGGGAATGGAGGATTGGGAACTTAGTGATATCTGGCAAATTCGGAACCCGGGAAAGTCTGAGGGCACCTACATATGGACCGTACATAGCATGTGGTCTAGATTGGATTATTGGCTGGTAACCCGTAAAGTGAAAAACTGGACACATATTGTGAGGCATTTGCCAAAAAACGCTGTCAGGCCACTCCCCAGCATTATTGTTGCTGTCTCTGCCAACTGACACCCCCGACCATTTCAATGGAGACTAAAGGCCTCGGCCCTTACAGATGCGGTTTTTCGGGATGGGGTAAAGACGGCTATTATAAAATATTTCAGCGAAAATAAGGGATCAGTGGACAAAGCGAGTGTGCTATGGGAGGCCTTCAAGGTCACAATTCGAGTCACATGCATAGGACTTAAGGCTGGGGTCCTGTCATCCTTGCAAAATAGAATGTCCATACTTGAAAAAATGTTACAGATGCTCGAGAGAGAATATGAAACCGATCCTAAACCCTAAACGCTGGCAGACATCAGAACTCACCTTAATGAATATACAGAGACAGCGGACCAAGAGATCCGCTTTTTATCTAAAATATGGGTGGCGAGAGCATACAGGAAGGGGGGGAGACCAGGTCACAGTTTAGCCGCCAAAATAAAAGGACCTCGTGACATACCCCAGGTGCTGACCATTAACACACAGGATGGAACAAGTCAGCACGACTCCCATTAAATCCTCAAAAGCTTCGTGGATTTCTATGTGGAACTCTATAGCGGCAGTCAGTCCGCCACACTGAGCGAAACAGATGCATATATAAATGATATAGCGTTAGCATGGCTATCGCCAGGGCAGAGAGAATACCTGGTGCAGCCCATAAAGGAAGAGGAGGTCGGCGACGCAATTCGCTCCTTACCCAATAGTAAGTCACCTGGAAGCGACGGGATTCCCGGGGAATTCTACAAAACTCTAATTCCTCACTTATTATCTATGTATCAGGAGGCGTACGACAAACAATTACTTCCCCCCCTCCCTTCGTGAGGCACTACTAATAATACTGCTGAAACCCGGGAAACCACCTGAGCAGGTAGACTCATACCACCCACTGTCACTACTCAATATAAATATAAAGATCTCAGCAAAGATTATTGCATCACGACTCCAACGGCTAATGAAGGCCTTGGTGCTGCCAGACCAAGCAGGTTTCATACCCTCGAGGTCTACCACACACAACCTCCATACGTTATTTGCAGTCATGCATTACCTCAGCCCCTCGATGCCGGCTGCAGCTGTTTTTTTAGACGCTGCCAAGGCTTTCGACTACATACAGTGGGCCTACATGTTTACGGTCCTAGCCATGATGGGAATGCCACAAGCCTTCCTGAAATGGATCAAACTGCTGTACACAGACCCAGTAGCCCGGGTTCGGGTAAATGGCATTACATCGGAACCAGTAAAAATATGCACGGGAATGAGGCAGGGATGCCCGTTGTCCCTGATCTTATTTGCCCTTGCACTAGAACCCTTGGTCTGCATCATAAGACAAAAGCACTCATCCGCAGCTCTGCGTTTTCGCCAACGGCCTCTTCCGATATCACTCTACGCAGACGATATAGTGGTTTATATGAGGGACCCGAGAACAAACTTAGAGCCCATGGTGAGGGAATATATCAAATTCGAATGGTATTCTGGATTGAATATCAACTGGAATAAATCAACGGTGTTCGCACTTACGTCGGCCACCACGCCTCATACAATAGAATTCCCTCTTGAGTGGTGCACGGAACCACTGAAATACCTGGGTGTTTGGATACACAGAGACCCTGAAGAAGTTATCTGCCAAAATTATGGAACTGCTATCACAAAATTGCGCGACCAAATAACGTGCTGGATCAGGCTCCCTTTATCACTCACTGACAGACTGGCAATAATGAAGATGGTTATTCTGCCCAAATGTTTATGTCTATTTGTAAACATCCCCATTCCCCTCAGACAAGTTTTTTTTAAGACATTACAATCCTGCCTGATAACTCTTGCCTGGGCAGGCAAACAACCCAGGATAAGTTGGCAGACACTCACACGCCCTTATACACAAGGTGGGTTTGATGCTCCAGATCTTTATCTCTACTGCCTGCGCACTCATGCACATTTCGCCCACTACTGCCACCACCCCCAAAGATACATTGCACACACAGCCATTGATTATGACGACGTGCACCCGACCCCCCTTAACGTGATACTAACGCATGAGAGCCCGATGGTTAACATTAAATCCGAGAGTCCACTAGAAAGCAGGAACAGAGCATGGAAAAAACTCACTGAGTGAGCAAATAAGACCCCATTATATGCTGCCAAACTTCCCCTACTGCATCACCCCTCTATATCTGTCACCAGAGAAATGGGGGCATTGACAATACTGCAGGAGGGCGGGCTCAGAACTATGGAGGATGCCTTCCCTGCGGGATCTTTTATCTCGCTAACCAAGTTCATTGGCAACCGGAGTGGTACTTTGATGCAGAGATTTGTATATCACAGATTGAGATCGGCAGTGAAGGCACTATACCCCTGCTTCCCTCAGGTACCTCCCAAACTGCTGTCTCTGCAGATCTTGTTAGCATGCGCTGACAGGAAACAATTAATCACTAAACTGTATAAGGCCTCTCAGTGGGAACGCAGGGACCCGATAGATGCAGCCAGGGATCGTTGGAACACAATCGTCGACACGCCTATAACAATAGTGGACTGGGAGTTCTGTTGCGGGATACTAGACAGACTCACTTCAAATAGCAACCTCCAAATCATTCATTTTAAATACCTACAGCAAGCTTACTACAACCCCCAGCAACTACACAAATACGGGCTGAACCCAGATTCGTCCTGAAAGAGGTGCAGGGAGGTAAACGCTGATTTCCTACACCTAGCATGGGCCTGAAGCCCAATTGCTCAATACTGGACACAAATAACAAAGGCAATAACGGCAATGGTGGGAACAAGAATCCGGTGATCCCCTGCTGTATGTCTGCTGGGCCTCATCAAAACCATCCCAAATGTGCAACGTAAGTTTGTGGCTGTTGCTATGTTATTAGCAAAGCGTAGAGTGTCTATCTGTTGGGGTGGGAAAAAGGTGCCAAGGCAGGCAGAATGGATGCGAGATCTGGCCTACAGCAAAACGCAGCTTGAGATATACGCAGAAGAATTACCTGCAGCACCAAAACCCAAAGATTTTTGGGCACCATATGTGACATTCTTGCTGTCCACAAATAGGGAACACGAAAACTGTTTAGAATAATGCTCCTAATGTGGGGGGAGGTCTGACTTTGGTGGGATGAATGTGTAAATATACATGTCATGATTTTTACTGTGACGGATTCATTGTACTGGTGTTTCCAAGGGGATTTTTTTTTTCCTTCCTAATTTGTTATCAAGTTTTTTAAAATGTAGTATGTATGATATGACTGTCTAAAAGACATGTGCTATGTGAAAATTTAACTGGACAATGTAAAGACATACGCCTCTGTTATGTAAAAAAGTCAATAAAAAAAATACAAAAACAATTGTCATACACGTGCGTGCACCACACACTGACACATATGTATATATGCAGATGAACAGAGTTTAATTTGGTATAAGTTACCATTGTTAAGTGTGGGGAGGGACCATGACTCCCAAGAGGCAAAGCTACCAGTAGACCATAATGGCCTTACCCTCCCTCACATTTGGTATTAATGCAATAATATATGCTGCACATCTGAATATGTGGGTGATGCCATTGAATCTTTTCATGTATGTTTGTTTTAAACCAAAACCCGGATGCAAGTGGGTTACATTTGTGCAGTAAGGTAAAATAATAATGAGGAGACCTGACTACTGCCAGAGCACTTTCCACATGAAATTGCACAATGCAATCTGTGAGGCAGAGAACCGTGTTTTCCATGTGTCAAGTTATGTCTGTTCTGATAATAAACTCGAATTTGACCTTTGCACTCTAGTAATAAATGCATGTTTTTGCACTACATTTATTTTTCACTGCCATGGCACATATATACATACATATATATACATACATACATACATATATATATATATATATATATATATATATATATATATATATTACATGTTTAGGTGCTTTTTTGTTGCACAAAATGCATTATTATAAAACCCTTATATCACAGTGAAACGTGAAATATGTGAAATATTTCACAGTTTTCTGTGAAGTACAGATCTTACCATCACAATGATATCCCCAAAACCACTCGGTAGAGCTTTAACAGTGTCAGCACTATGCGACATGGCATGCCAAATTATGCAGCAAAAAATTTAAATTATGTGTCAGATTCCCTAGCAATGGTATTTTCATCATTTAAACTAGAAACAATATTTTTGGAGAAATCTACAAATTTCGAAAGTAATGTGGCAATTGTACTAAATCCATAATTAAAGGGTAAACACTACAGCCACAGAACTGTACAAATCAACTGACTCTTACCATTGCCTATTGAATTACCCACAATTTATTCAAGAAAGATAAACATGACATAAATATACTAATTCCAGTCAGTTCATTCTGTTATCTGCTCTTTGAAGAAAACGTCTTTTTTAGGGTAGCTACCCCAAAATAAACATATACTAAAAAAAAAAAAAACCTGTACCATACAAAAGGTGTATGGTACAGGTGTTCTAGTGACATTTACAAACCACTCCGCCTTTGGCCTTGTGCTTTATGATGTCACCAGAACGCCTTGATGGAAATATTGGAAATATAGAACCATATCCATTTTTTTTTCTTACTGGTAACTTAGCTCATATGTTATTCCCCAAGGCATCATGTTTCTGGGGGTCATGAGGTAGCTCGAACAGTTGTGAAAAAGTTTGGAGTACAAAGTGAGCCATTACTAAATTTCATTGGAAAAGATTCGGCAAGGACTGCTGCTTATCCAGTTTAGAGGCTACTAACAATACATCTGAATATGAATGGTTTAGCCCTAATCGCCAGCAAGTTCTTTCACTTTACTGTTACAGGAGTGTTTCAATTACAATCAGCTGCGTAACTAAAACTGAATGTAATATGATTCACATCTTTCTATCTGTTCCGCCATTTTTATGGTCTGTCTGTCCACAAATCTATCATGTTACAAAACCACAAAATTGCATTTCATTTTCCCCAAAAAGTAATGTGCATATTAGCTTGGAAAAGATGATCAATGCTTACCTTTTGGGGTATACTCGTGTGATTCCGCCGTCCGTTACTACAAACCTTGCAAGTATTCCACTCCTAAAAAACATAATGACATATTTTAACATAATGACATATTTCGTATAAACGTTGATATAAATTGATATAAACCTTTCTCTATAAAACTTTTAAAAAATGCACAATATATTTTCTGATTGTCAGTCTGTAATTGATGTAATTTTTGCTTAGTGAAGAATTTATTCTTAGGGTTGTCTCTTTTGCATATTTAAATTTTCTGATAGTGTACATCAGTGCTTCTTGACCTGTGCTCTGAGGAACCCCTGTGGTCCGTGAGGCCTACTAAGGGGGTCCATGACTGTGTTACAATATTAAATAATATTACAATTAATGCATTAAAAGTAATAAAATATATGCAAAAATAGAATCAAAATTCAAAATTTGAAAACTTTGCCTAGATTAGATTGTGAATTAAATAAAATATTTCAATATTTGAGCATCTGTTTGTGAATACTTGTTTTACTGTATTTTTGTGTATTCTTTAGAAGTATAAATACTAGAAATTGATTTGGCGGGGTCCCCAGACCCAGTAATGATTCAGTGGGGGGTCGTCAGAAGTCAAAAGGTTAAGAACCACTACTGTACAGAATTAATTAATGTTCTAGTGCTAAATAGAGAGTTAAGTAACTAGACACTTTCTAAATGAGAAGAGTAGGGTTGGGCTTTGATGTTAAATGTGACTTTGATCCACTGCTTGAAGTTCTGGATGCAGAAGTAGCTACCCCCTCGGCTGGAGTGTTCTGATAAACGCATGTATAATCTGTGCTAAGTGCCTTTAGCGGTAATTAAGCTCCTGTTAAGAGGAACTGTGTAGTCATTGTTTGTAATATTATTCAAACCACTGTCACAATGAAGCCTGGAAAGACATTTGGAAGGATGCTTCTGAGCTACATCAGTTGTAACAATGCTCAGAGCTTGTACTATGGCAAATATTTAGAAACAGACATTTGTTATTTGGCTTCTATAACTGTGTGTTAGGGGAGTTAGTTAATGTGTGGGTGAATATAGCCTTTGCTAGAAAATTAGGTCTGCTTAATGTGATATCAGATGGTAGTCAGCTTCTTCCCTTCTTTCCCTTCATGTCCTTCAAGACACTCAACATGGAGGAAGGGAGGGCAGAGGTACATTTTGGGTTTGACAGTTTCTGGTGAAAAATCAGCTGTCGTCTTTGCTTAACGTTTTAAGCTGCAGATTGTTCACATTAGGAACATTTCATGAAAGTGAAAATTCTAGAACGATGGCTTGAAATTTTATGACTCCGACTAGCTCCCCCACTTCCCCCCACCGCCCCGTTTGCTCCCCCGGTACTGTAAAGAGACTCCTCTCCTCGATCGTCCTACATTTGGGCATACCGGGTGCAGGAAGAGGGGCGAGTTTGTTTCATTGTGACAAACCGACTAGAAAATATGCCACCTGGTTCTTACATTTATAAAAGAGAAAGGAAAGGCAACTCACGGGTTTTGCTTACTCCAATAGTTCGTAGCTAGCTCATTTGTGAAACCAGCATCGAGCAGCACTCGGTTCACCATATCAGTATTACCTGACAAAGAAATAAATAGTAACCACAAATTAGTTCACATAAAAGCAATTAAATTCCAGGAGATTAAAAAATCGGAGATTGAAAAATCTGGAAAATGTATTATTTAAGAAGTTTTATTCTGCTACGTAAGTAAAAGGGCCACATCACATATGATTCAAACATCACCACAAATGTTTTCTTGGATTTTCAGAACGCAACAGACTTGTCAGTGCTTTGTAAGGCTACAGCCTATTACAGATGGGCTGGAAAGAGGCAGCATGCTGGGCCTCAATGAAGATTTTCTCTGGGCAGTGCACACCCCCTGACATCACATTTCTTTTTTCAGCAAGCCTCATACGCATGTAAGTATCCTGTTCAAAGACAATTTGCACCATCTGTTGCCAGAGATCACTAAACAAACATTGGGGGGAGGGCTAATCTGCTGCTTGAAACAACATTTTCCCGTCTGTTGTGTGAGATTAACACGTGCCCGGGTGTGGATCCCGGTAACATCAAGCGATAATTTCCAGTGTCCAAGGAAAAAGCACGCGCAGTCCCAGCAGGTAAATTTCAAATGGTAGTTTAATGAGCAGCACCATCTACGCATTTCGACACCAGAAGTGTCTTGTTCACGAGTCAACAAGACACTTCTGGTGTCGAAACACGTAGAGGGTGCTGCTCATTAAACTCCAATTTGCTTTTCCCTTGGACACTGGAAATTATTGCTGTTGATATATCCATACATATCTTACCTAGTGGCGGTCGTCACTACGTAGTGATAGTTAGGTCGGAAAGTTTTGGGGTTATCCATCAAGCGGGGGCCGAGAAAAAACTGGGGTCCCAATAAGCATATTCACCATGCATTTTCCATAATGAGAAAAATGTTGATGGCAGCCTTTTACAGGACGCGGGAGCTTAGTCCCATGTACTGAAGTTGTAAAAAAATAAAGATGTTTGGGGGCATGGTAAGGATACCCTGACCCACCAGGGCCCCATGGGGAGGATCAGAGAGACCCCTCCATGGGTCCCGAAAGAAAAAAAAAGCAGCAAAAAATGCAGTGATCCAGTGAGATTATTGCAGGACGCATTTAATGACATTATGCCACGGGGACCCCACCCTGAGGTTGTGTTCATGGAGGGGAAGGGGGCTGTGCTGCCATCCTCCCCGAGCCTCAAAAGGCCCCAGGGAGCACACTCCCAGTGCGAAAACTTTATAAAATAGGGAGGGGGGTTGTGCAACCTCCCTCCTCTCCATGAACACAGTCTCAGTTGTGGGGTATGAAGATGAAAGGAGGGCTGTGTGGCCCCCCTACCTGAGCCTCAAAAGGCCCTGGTGAGCCCACCCGAGGCTGAAATGTAAGAAAATGGGGAGGGGACTGCATGGCCCCCCTCCCCGAGCCTCAAAAGGCACCACAAAGTCCAACCCCGGGGCCAATTAATGGCCCAGGTGACCCCATTCCCCAGGGCCAGCCCACGGACTATGTACCAAGGAGCCCACCCCTGGGACATAGCTGTGTCCTTGGCATTGGTGCAGGCAGGGAAATCTGTATTTGCTCTCGCTTAGTGGGAGCATTTTTAAATCTCCTGCCAAGGAAGAGCAAACACAAATCGGCGCCTTGGGCGGGAGCAATGCAGAGGCGGTTCCTCCGCTATGGCGGAGGAGCCTCACCCCACTGCTTTTAAGCAGTGTGAAGTAGAAACAAAAAGTGATAATAACTTCGCATTATTATCATTTTAGGCTGCGTCCTGCTGCTTTGCGGGCAGGTGAGTGGGCTGTGCTGCTCTGCTCTTGGAGCAGGGCAGGGGAGGAGTGGTTTGCCCTCTTCTAAGTGCACAATGACTGTTTGGCCCAAACCAGTCATGAGCACTTTCCTCTTCTCCATGCAGGCTGCATTACAGTGTGCATGGAGAACATGCCCACCACTTCACCCCTGGCTGAGCACTGTGTCACGGTGCTCGGACCAATCACAATGCTGCATTGGGGAGGGAACCTGGCTGCTTGTTCCTGTTCCTGTCAGACAGAGGCAGGAGAGCAGGAGCAGCGAAGGCGCGGGACCCGGCCTCATAGTAAGTTTTATTTTATGTTTTTAATTCTGATCCTTAACCCCCGCCCCCCATGCAAACCCCCCCTCTCCTTCCCCACCACCCGCGAGCCATGCCGGCCGCCACTGGAGCAATGCCATCTCCTGCTAAATACCAGGAGCCATCTGGGGCCACAGGGGTTTTAGGGCTCACCATGGCTCACCATGCGGCCCCAACCACAGTATGGTGGGTCTCCTGAGTGGGCTCCAGGTCACCGGGGGATGGGGTCCCAAGGACCATAATCACACAGGGTATGGGGGCTGCATGCCCCCTCCCCTACAGCATGTTGGCGGACCCCAAGGAATCGGTTCCTTGGGACTGAAATTGGCCCAGTGAAGATCGCCGCATGCCCTCTCCCCATGTAGAATTTTGCCAGTCCCCAGGGAAGTAGGGTGGTCGCAGTTCTCCTTTCCCAGCCGTATGTTGGTGGGGCCTGGCACATGGGGTCACATGGGGTCCCCGGGGCTGAAGTCGGCACCAGGAGGGGGGCTGGATGCCCCCCTCCCCCTATACAATTTCCCTGGGTCCCGGGGATTGCCTCCCCAGGGTTGAAATTATGGGGTTGCATGCTCCCTTCCACCTACAAAATGTATCAGGGGCCTGGTGGATAGGGTCCCAATGGCCAAAATCGGCCCTTTGGGGGGGCATGTGCCCCCTCCCCCTACAAATATCACCTGGTCCTGGGGATGGGGTCTTCAGGGATGAAATTGGCCTGGAGTGTGGGCCACGTGCCCCCTACCTCTCAAATTTCCCACCAGGCCCCAGGGGATTTTGTCTCTAGGGCCAAAATCAACCCAGGGTCAGGGGTCGCATGCCCCCAACCCCTAAGATGTATGCAGGGCCCCAGGGGATGAGGTTACGGGCCAAAGCAAGCCCAGGAGGGTGGTTATGTGCCCCCCTTCCCATGAATATTACGCTGGGCCACGGGGTCCCATGGAGCTAAATTTGGCCAAGAGAGGGTAGTTGCGTTCACCCCTGCCCCTGTCATCAGTGCTGTCATCAATGATGTAATGAGTGATGTCATAGAACATGTCATGAGTGATGTAATATATAAAGGTCATAAGCAGTGCATGGCGGGGGAACAATTATAGTTAGCACTGCTAAAAATAACTGGTGAATTTCTGTGTTTTTTTTTTTAGTTCAAAACATTAATGTTGTCACTGACATATTCAACAAAATGTAACGTTACTTTACCCTTGGGATTTTTCAGTGAATATATACATATATATGTATGTGGGCAACCCACATATTAATTCCACTTTTTTTCAGTGCTTTTATTCTAAATTTAATGTAACATGTACTCCTATACTTGCAGCACTTGTGCAAGCTACCACTGGGTACAGGATGCAGCAAATTGCATAAGGAAGGGCAGCGCACTGGGCAAAATGCACCACCTCCATGGACTTGTGCATGAGTCTGGGTCCAAGGCAAATGGCAATGCCCCAGCCTCTTCACTGCATGTATTTCATGACCGGGTTACACATGAAGTATGGCTATTCCTCGAACCAGCCTAAACAGACCAATGAAGTGCTCACTTATTTAAGATGATGTCAATGTGAAGCAATGGGTTTCAAGGTGGACCTTCTGAACCAGTTGAAAGACTATCTGGAAGATTTAATCTTGCAGGGGGAGATATCACATCACATTACTTTAATTTTGCTTACTGTGCAGTTGGAGCCCTAATGGTC
Source organism: Calotriton arnoldi (assembly GCA_963921515.1). Classification (NCBI taxonomy): domain Eukaryota; kingdom Metazoa; phylum Chordata; class Amphibia; order Caudata; family Salamandridae; genus Calotriton; species Calotriton arnoldi. The sequence continues at coordinate 504,818 of CAWUFW010000425.1, read as the reverse complement.
TTATAAGGTACGGCCAGCCAAACATTGTTCCTCTTTCCCATGGCTAAGTCCAACAGAAAATACTTTTCACCATCTTTCTGCTTTCTACTCCAGCATACTTTCCTACTGGAATAAAAACAGTAGCCCAGCGCAGACAGAGGGAATTCCTACACAATGATGGCCACATATGTAAATATCCACCTAACCCCTCAGTTAATCACAGCTAATATAAAGGCGGCCATATTTACTTAATTTACATGACTTCAAGTGGCTTCTTCATTCTTAGAAAAGACGTTGTGTAGCCCACACCTGTATGACGGGCCATTTTGTCTATGTTAATGTTCTCCATGTCAAACTTTTTTGGGCTCACCTACAGACCACTTTAGCTGTCTATAGGTAGACCTGTTCTTCCCAATACATAACATATAACATATACTTAGAATGGGTTTTGGTTTAGTCCCTTCCTCCTGGTTTGATGGTTTTGCGGTCTATCTTAGGGGGAGTCTGTTCCTAATTTAAAGACTTTCCATCCTTTACTTGTTGTTGTCCCCGCTAGGATCATTTTAGTCTCGCAGTGTTCTGATTTGATTACTTGTATCCTTCCACTGCATATGAGAGGGGCTCTTTTTTAATTTACTATTGAGCATGGGAGTTCATGCATTTCACTATTTTCTCTGCTTTTTCACTTTTCCCCCCTCTCTGTTTTTGTCCTCTCCTTCTCGAATGCTCCCCGCCTTGGTCCACAGTATTTCTTTATTGTTTTGACGCCCAGCAGCTTCAATGAGCTATTGAGATACTCATTTTGGGGCCGATTCACAGAACTAATCTGAAACAAAATCCTAAACTTACTACTTTTGGTATTCACAGAAGGCATTTAGTATTAGTAAAGTTACGATTTTGTCTTAAGTTTGACTTAAGACAGACTTAAGACAGACTTAAGACAGACTTAAGACGAACTTAAGACAAACTTAAGACAGACTTAAGGCAGACTTAAGGCAGACTTAAGACAGACTTAAGACAAAATCCAAACTTTACTACTACTAAATGCCTTCTGTGAATACCAAAAGTAGTAAGTTTAGGATTTTGTCTCAGATTACTTCTGTGAATCGGGCCCATCCTTTTTCACACTTTGCCCACACCTTTTTGTTTCTTTTTTTTTTTTAACACTTTTGAACATTTTTATTAGCATTCAGTCAGCCATGCTATAACAGTAAATTATAAAAGGCCACCTGCATCACAACACGTATCATGAAACACGCATGTATCGCAACACATGTGTGTGCTTTGATGACCATTTGAGAATGGGTTTCTTTAATAGAAAACCCATTCTAAGATCGTCAGTAAAGCATGCACGTGTGTTCTGGCAAAAGCCAATATCTCAACCTTTTAGAGTCGTTACAGCGGCTTTGACAATGCTTCTTTTTCAAGTTTCTGCCATCAAAACTTTGTAAATCTACTTGGAACTGCTCAAATGCAATATTGACTAAACATATGAGACTGGTAATCTGTTTTAGCAGATAATGGACCGAGAGCATTTAACCAAATGCATACATGTTTCTCGGACATAAAATGGCAAACAATTACGGTATTTTGTCTCCAAAAGCTCCTTATTTTGCAAACAAAATTCATGCAGTCATAGCTGTTCCAATTTGCTAAATGAAACCAACACCTCTATTAAAGTGAACCATTTCTTGGTTCTTTATAATATGTAGCACATTGTAGCACCCTCTTGATTTCCAACATGGTTTCTTAAAACAAGTGGTACACTCTGCATCAATAAACTCAGATTAATTCAGAGCTCGCAGTGGAATAACTTGCAGCCAGATTTCATCTGTATCTGAGTTAGTATAGCAGATTAGAGCAGCACGGAAAATACTGCTAATAATAGCAACCTGGTTTGAGTAATAGTTAAGTCATTAGCAAAATATGGCTCTTATTTTTAAATTCTCTCATGCATTACTTATATTTTAAATGAACGTGAGCTAAGCGAATATTCTGTGAATGTATAGATCATAAAAATAATTTGCAGTGGGTGTTGTCATTTTATTAGGCAGCACAAACGCTCAGCACAACCGAATGGAACGAAATTTGTGGCTCATACAATTACAGATGCACATTTTTTCTTCACCGCCCTCCATTGTACAGCGAACTGCAGCCTGTTTTGCTTCTCATCTTTGCCAAAAGGATCATAATTCACAAGTTAGGTCTGTTCAAAATGAGTCCTTGAAAGAAGTCAGATCTTTGCACCTGCTGGTCTATTCGAAAACTTGTAGAACATGTTTGACTTTTTAGCAATTCAGCAAAGAATGTCTGCAGGTCCGAGGACACCTTTGCAAAAGACTTCCAATATTCTATTGTACTGCAATTGCATTTATATAGCACCTGCCACCCCTGATAAGGCTTTAAAGGAGTAACAATTTTGGAATATGGAAATGTAACAATTTGATGTGTGCATGCAAATATGTGATGCCTTTTATTACGTGATCAACATGGCTCACCTGATATGCACCTGCCCCAGCCTAAGAAGAGAAAGATCGTGTCTGCTCAAGCTCCACTTCAATCTGCGAGGGATCTGAACACGGAGGCAAGCCGTGATAGCCTGCTTTAACTCAGACGACCCACAGTTGAATTGCAGGCTAGTAAGATTCTTAGCATGGATAGACGAGAAGCTGGGAAACGGTGGTAATACCATAGGTAAATGTTAGAACACCGTTGCTCAGCAGGAAAAGCGCACACGACCATTGAACTGATATGAACCTCGGCGCAAGCTGGCTGAAGAACAAATCAAGCAAACACAGCAAGAGGGTTAAACCCAAGGACTCATGAACATTGTCTTAACTGGGCCTGGCAATTCACATGATAATTCTTTTAATCATCAAATGTTCTGGTTTTAATATTTTGTCTTAGTCACTTACGAGCATCATTTGCACGCTCTTTTTTTATCGTAAACCTTGTACTAGTTTTAATTAACTATATACAATAAAGTTTACCTTACGTGATCAATACATATACCCATTTAAAACCCTGCTCCTTAGGCCTCAATAGCATAGTTAGAAAATAAAACGTCTGCATTCGTTCCCTAGTAAAAATATGATGGTCTCTTATTTTCAGGGCGCAAACCTAGCTGCAAATGTTTTGGTTAATAACCACAAACCCAAAAGTTTGGGTATTTTTGGTACACCCACCCAGAAAGATACAAATGCACACCCCCTGCAACTAGATTTGATTGCACAGAAATTCCACCATGACCTCGGGCTTTTATTAGCAGCAAATCACATTACTGAGCCTACAATCTCTCCATAAATGATTTGCTGAATCAAGAACGGGATTTTGTCCCCAAGAAACATTTATGTGGCCTAGTAGGCAACAATTAAGTGCACACAAAGCTCTGGCCATCTGTCCTATAATAACTATGGGGCTTGTTTACAAGCCCCTTGCGCCACTTTTGCTTCATTTTTAACATGGGAAAAGTGACGTACGGGTGGCACAAGGGTTTGTAAATAAGCCCCTATGTTTTTTATGACTACCAATGCACGAGAAGGTGAGTCTATGCGCACATGCATCTAGCAATCCAGAAGTGTATATTGTGTGCATCAAGCAAATAAAAGTAAATAATGCATATGAACGCACTCCCAGTCCTGCACTGAATTGAAAACCAAGTGCAAATTGGGAGCCCTTATTTCAGATCCTGTGTCAGGCACAGTTACTCTAATATGCCGGACTTTTCCCCATAAAAATAATTCCAAGAATGACCCGGAGGAATTTCTCTGGGATTTACAAGGCTAAAGTGTGTATTTTTCCAGAATGGTAAAACCCAAGTTTTACGATACTCCCCGTTTAAACCTGCTAAATACTGTACACAAAAGTAACCAGGGTAATATTGTGAATATGCGCTAATGATATTGTCGCTGGGCGGTGTAAAAGTTTGTTAATTATTGGTACCCATCCCTTTCTAATAGCAAAACAATGCCTGTCACTTGTTTTAGAAATTATCCAGAACAAAGGCACGGCTTGTATAAAGTCTGTTGCGTTCACATTATATGAACTGCACATTACTAACTCTCAGACATCCGAACACTAATAAATCTTACATTTTAAGAGAGTTAAATAGACTAAGAGTACGTCCCTAAAAGAACTCTATTTATTAAAAAAAATGCAAACTGAAGAAATTATTCAAATTATAATTATAGGTCTCCATGCACACACAGAACACAGTCAACAATCATAAAGGCACTCTTGTACAGACACAACATACATGCAGGCACCCATGAGGCACACCTGTTCACTGACAACATATAGGAGCACACAAACAGGCACACACAGCTCAAAAATATGCAGGACTGCAGAGCAGTGAAATGTTCCTTGTCATGTCTGACACCTGCAGAAATTCCTGGTTGTTTTGGTCAAAAGGCAAGTTAAATGCAGTGGCGGTTGGTCCATAGGGGCGCCGGAGCGACGCCCCACTAGTTACGCATCAACACAAAAAGAAACTGCTCACTGCAGTTCGGGCAACAGGAATGTAAGCAGACGAATTGACAGCTTTCACAATTCGTCTGTTTACATTTCCGGCCTGTGCTTCACACAGGTGAAAGTGCGCATGTCAACACACAGCGCACGCAGGCGAGAGCAGGAGTCCAGAAGATGGACTGCGCATGTGAGAGAGGAGGGCTCTTCATTTCAGCTCCCGACTCACATTCACAAACCATTAGATATGCTGCGCATGCCTAGTGTAGTGCAGAATGTCTGAAGATAGCATCCTGCTCGGGCGGTGACGTGTTTTTGACACAGTCGTCCCATGCCCAGTCAAATGCCAGGATACAGCCGAGTAAACAAGGGTCAGCCGCCCCCAGTCGCATCCAGTCTTCTGATTTGGCAGTCAAAGTATTTCCTGTTGAGCATCATTAAGGAGGTAACCACATTACCGAGAGTCTGCAGTCAACGGTCCACTCAGATAAGCTGACGCTTACTCTTGTAAAGAACGCATCGGCAAGTACCAATACTCCCTCCCTCGGCTGCAGACAGGCAGTGCACACCATGAAAGGTTAGCCTGATGACAGCGAAGCAAGATATTAATTTGAACAGGCTTATGTCGACCCTAATTAGCCTTCAAGGCCAGTTCTATTCCGAGCATGAAGCAGACCCCGTTAATTAACGGGACTGCTTGTTTGGCACGTGCCCGACAGCATCTAAAGTTGGCCCTTTGCCTTAAACACTGTAAAATACAGCTTCAGATTTCCCAACAATCACGCTAGGACATGTTTGACAAAGCACATTATATGAGAAACGGGATAAGAGAGGGGGCTTAAGGGGCAGATGGTTAGGGGTATTAAAAACAATATTTTTCAAATGAATGAACATTTTTTAAGGCCTTCAAAAGAGAGAGAGAGAGTGTGTGTATTTTTCTCAGGGTGGGTATGTAAAAATCCCAGTGTAATCCAACAGACACTTCACATTACCCAACTGAAAGCACTTGTATCCAACTATTACTACAGAATGCATGTTTTAGGGGGTGTAACACGGCACCCCAAGCCTCCCCCCCGAGCTACGCCCCTGCCCACACAGCAGATATCCCACTCACTTCTTCCTGTCCAAGGCTCTTATCTAACATGACAAGTATATGGTAGACCATCCAGGAACAGACGCGTGAGATTAGCCCACCACATACATTAGGTAGAGGTAACTGAAATAAATGAATTGCAGAGTTAATCAGAGAGCACCATTTGATAGGAAAAAAAACAGGTCTTTAATTCCTTTATGAATTTCAGATGGCTTAAATGCTTTTCTTTGCTAGGAGTTCCATAGTTTTGCAAAGTGAATGTGGTTCCATCAATGCTCTTCTAGGATAAGGTGAATAGACGAGGTGATAGTCTACAGCAGAGGGCTCTGTTCGGTGAGTATCTTTATCACTACAATTTAACTTGGATAACCAATGGTCTCTTACCATGTATGCACTGTGGATGATGCAGAGTGTATTCTAATCTTAAAAATGCATCTCGTCCATCCTGCCTTTGCCCTGACAAACGTTCATTAGACTACCACAATCTCACATCCTGCTTCCTGGTTTTTTTTTCAGTCTGCTGGCTTTTGTAAAAACTCTGTGTAATGAACTATTGCAGGATAGCTTTGTATCTCTAGGACTCTGAACTTAAGTATTTGGCTTGCAATCACTTGGACTATTCCTAGATTAGCTTCAGGCTGTACCAGTTTCATGTTTGTCTTCTATTGTGATTGCCTTCCCCCTGCCGCTCTGACTGAGGTGGTTTTTGTTCAGTGCAGCACCTGGCAAAACCATTAAATAAATTACGGAAAAAGAACTTACAGGGCATTTGCAGGGGAACACGGAGCACACAATCAAAGTGGCAGGAGTATTAGTAAGAATGTGCATTAAGCCACTCAACATGTGAGTGGGCAACAGGAACCCATTCTTTTAAGTCTGTATTGAAGATCTGTGGTTATATTGATAAGCAGCAACCTACATTATATTATCATACAAAATCTCTATATTGATGTAATTGCTACACTTTCCCAATTGCTTTATTAACATTCTTGCTTTCTGAAATGTCCTTGAAAATGCACCATTTGGCCGCTCTTCTTTAAAAAATTTCTCGGGGGGAGAACCCCCCCCGAACCACCCTTCATACGTTTGGGCTCGCTCGCTACGCTCACTCGCCACAGTGCGCTGCCCGTAACTTTTACGCCTCACCACTTTCAAATGGCACCAGCCGCCACTGGTTAAATGACCGGACTGCACAGTTATGTTCAGTAAAACATCAGAAACGGTTGGCATTTCTGACCACTTGGTTTTGCTTCTAATCTATACTCTATCACAAAGGCACGTATGTAAGGATGGATGGAAATATTCTAAAACTGTAAAATTTGTTTTATGATGCTGCTAAATTGCAATAATTTGCAAACTATCTCCCTACATTAACACGTTGCCAAGCTTTGTGAAATACATTTAGAGCTTTCTCTGATTCTACTGCGAACTCCTGTCTGAACAAAAACGAATAATATATTTGATGATCAGTAATTTAACAACATTAGTTATTAATTTTGCCTGTTTTAAAAAATATTTCTGACAGCACAATCAATTAGACAGAGCACTAGCATGGTGTAACAGCTAAAGGTCATCCCTGAAGATGCTTCTAGTGCTCAATTAATTACAAAGCTGTCAATCACACTTATGTTAAACCACGCGTAAAAATTACTAGCTAGACACGACAATCGAGCGCCCGTCCAGTGTATCAATGTCTTCTAAGATTGGGCACAATAAAGCCTTCCTCATATACAGACCTCACAAACCATCCACCACACACACATTTATGACACTTGGAGAGATTACATGAGTTACCAAAGCGAAGAAATTGACTAGGAAGACACATTGAGACAGCTCACCCAGTATGCTACCAGAAACTATGTAGTGTGGAACAGGGAAGGATAGCTATGAAACCGTTGGATGAGTAACCCCATTACTTATCCTATGAACATAACTTTCAAGCTTAGAATACTAGGTTAATATTTAAGCTAGCCTGTTTGAAGAAGTTCCAGGCAATCCTCTTTGCTGACATGTGTGCAAGCCAAAGCTTTACAGACACCAAGCAGAACTTTTCTCTCTCAGAACTTGATTCATAGAAACACTCTTTCAATCTGATCGATGCTGCTTCAAGAATTCAGAAATCTAAGGTCGACCCAAACTTAAAATAACAAGCAATTTAGCCCCTCATATAATAAGTTAACAATCAACATTTTATTCTGAAGGCATTATAATAATTCAATCCAATTACAGAAACCAAAGTGCTTTTGAGGAGCCTTCTTGCAAAATCAAGAGTTTTAAATAATATCTGCTGGTAGAAATAGGCTAAGTACATGCCCATTAATCTAGGTAACCCCCATACATCGTACGAGTGCCCAATATATAGGATTACCAAAACAACTACCTCAAGCAGCCTATGAACACAAAACGCAACAGCAGACCCCTGGGACTGCACCTCCCACACAGTTCCCTTCAGTCAGAGAGTGTGCACTTCATCCACAGTATCAGCATTTGTCATCATCGCGTGAGGGACTACCAGATTTACTAAAGAGACACACTGATCCAGGTGTTGCAGTCAGGGGATATTTTAACCCCACAATATAATCGATGACAACTGTGCCACAGGATATTGAGGTGGCAATCATCCATATGGGACTTCTTGTGAAACCATTGATTGAAAGAGACATTCGCCTTACAAATGGGGAAACGGTATGCTGCTCTGATGAAGTTCAATTCTTTTGAACGACAAGAGTTGGCTGTGATCTAGGCTGATTTTATGAAAGACATACAATTTAAATAAAGGAAAATACAAATACAAACAAGCATTGGCAAAGCTAATAGGTCTCGCCTTCAAAAGGGAAGTGCCGACTTATTGGGTATGCCATTGTGTTTTTGCATTGGCACTACTTGCATATATATTTTTTAATTTACTGTTCTATAATGGCCTTTTGCCATGCCAAAACTGTACATTAAAAAAAAACCTCAAAACTGCTGCCAGTTTGTTATATAAACAATGACGACAAATTTTACATTAAAATATTGTTCTGCCCTTTAAGTAACAGACAAATGGCTTGTTTTAATCATTACTAGGCACTGTCATTGTACTTACATAGAGCAAAGACAAAGTCCATTTCGTGTTTTGAACGTCAGAATTCCCATGGAATATACAGTGGTCGCTCTAGACATTTTGCTCATTAAAGTGTTTACAAATGTAGGGCTTAAGGTTGTGAGCTAGTGCTACAATACAATTGGGGAGAGGATGTGGCATAAGGGCCAGTTACGTTACACAAGGACACATTCATTTTGTGGTAGGCACAGGGAGATTTAGTAATTTGCCCAGAATCACAGGCTGTTGAGCTGATGCCGAGACTCGAACTTGGTTCCCCAGCTCCAAAGTCGGCAGCTCTGACATTAAGGCCACAATCTCTCCTCATTCTTGTATCATACATAATGTTTTACTAAAAGAGCTGCTGATTTTGTTTGTATAAAAGCAAGCCACCTTGCTGAGGAAAAAAAAATTAGATGGAACACTGGCGTAATTAAATGTCACCTAGGTCTATTAAATGAAGAGCTCTGCTACTGACAAAACTGGAGCTGGCTCTAAAAAAATGTATAGAACCAAACAAATTCATCACAAGTGCAGCACCCACTTCGTTTTATTAAAGTAAAACAACTGGTTTTGTCAATTCGTGTTTTTATGTAGCCCTGTCACACGTTTTGCAGTTTTAAATTACTGCACATAACATGATTTGGTATATAACAAACTTGTTGGCATTTAAACATGCTCAGCTGCACCTATAACTACTCTGTGACCCGGAAGTGAAAGAGATTCCAACAATAAATTGTTTTGTGGTGCAATGTGGACCTTTTCATTAAAGGGCGCTGTTAGACCTGGCACCATTGGCGTGGGTCTCCCTTCCATTTGTGCTGTTGCCTCTTATGTTTTTGCTGGTTTTAGATGCTTTTGGGCACTGTGCCACTGCTGTTCAGTGCCACAGTGCAAGTGCTCCCTATGGTAAATTGATGTATGGATTAGTGACTCCATGATTGGCTGGTTTGGTTTACTTGTCAGACCCTAGTACAGTGCACTGCGTGTGCCCAGGGCTTGTAAATCAAATGCTGCTGGTGGGCTTGCAGCACTGGTTGTGCCACCCACCGGAGCAGCTTGTAAAGTGTGTCTCAGGTCTGCCATTGCAGAGCCTGTGTGCAGTCTGGTACTGCCATGTTGACTGGGCAAGTGCACCCACTTACCAGTCCCTAAACCTTCCCTTTTATACATATTAGTCACCCCTAAAGTAGGCCCAAGGGCAGGGTGCATTGTAGGTAAAAGGTAGGACATGCCTTGATGTGTGTGGCATATCCTAATAGTGAATTACAGCCATTTTCGTTTTTCACTATTGCAAGGCTACTTGTTCCCCATAGGCCAGAATGGGCAGTTAGATTATTACATCTTATAATCCTAACTGACTCAGGGAACCAGGTAGAAATTCGAGTTTAGTATGCCTGAACTCAGAATGATAAAATACATCTTTTAGTAAAGTTGGTTTTAACATTCTGTGTTTGAAAATACCACTTTTAGAAAGTGGGTATTTTCTTGCCTAACTATTCAAGCCTGCCTCTGCTAGGTTGTGTATTCCTTGTCTGGAGTTTAGGTGACAGGGGCTGGGGGCTTCCAGGAGACAGGGTGAGTCAGCACAGAGCTGAATAGAGAGATCTGCATGCAGATAGGAGGGAGGAGTTGCACCTGGGACCTGAATAGGGCTGTGCCTTTCCTCCACAATGCTGGCTCCACCTCCTGTGGTGTGTCTGATGTCCCTGGCCTGCACTGTCAAAGGAAGAGAAGGAGTCTTGTCAACAAAGTGCTCCAAGACTGACCAGAACTGGTTTGGACTAGGCAAAGGCCTCTCTGCCTTCAGAGAACAAAGAGAAAAGTAGTATAAATATTGGGACCCAGACCCAAGAACTTTAGATCACTTCTGGGAATCAAGACAAACCTTTGCTGAGGAGAAGAACCAGGAAGCTGAAGGAGGAGACTACCCCTGTGCTGTGTGTTTGGGGGTTGGCCTGCAGTGGTTGCTTCATTACCAAAGAGAGGAGAAAAGGACTGAATGTGCTTTCTATCAACTTGAAGAAGAATCTCCAAGGGCTTGAACTAGAGCTTGCCTCCTGCCTGAAGTCTCAGGGATACAAGACTTCACCAACCAGCTCCCCCCTGAATTCCCTTGCTGGGAATTGAAGTGCCTGCTGTTGTGCTGGGCCTTCTGAGAGACTGCGTGTCGCTGGGAGCTGGAAGCGCGATGCAACGACGAGAAGCGTGTCGCCGCCGCAGCCGCTGTCATCGCATCGCCAAGGAAGCGAGACGCCGCTGCCGCTGTCATCATCGCATTGCCGAAGCGCGGCGTATCGCCGGAGAAGCGGGACGCTACCACAGAGGTCATCGTCGCATCACCGGAGAAGCGCGTCGCAGGGCCTGTCGCGGCCCCAAAGATCATCGAGTCGCCGCACGGCCGTCGGGCGTGCACGCATCGCACCAACATTGTCGCATCGCAACCAAGACGCCATTTTGTCGCATCGCACCGGAGAAGAGTAACGCATCGAGGTGCCATCTTGTCGCATCGCACCGGAGAGCAGTAAGAAACCGACTCATCACCTCCCCACACAGTAAGGAAGCGAGCATCAACTCCCCAGCGCAGCAATAAGGAACCGACGCATCCACTCCCATGAGTGTAAGGAACCGACGCATCACCTTCCCTGCGACCCTTTTGTTTTCTTTGCGTTACGCATTCAAGGTACATTGAGAGTAAAGTGTTGCATCTACAACTTGAGAGAACTGAGCTATTTTATAACATTTTAAAGTCTATTTTTGAGTACAGTATTGTGGATTTTTGTTGTTTGGTCTTGTGTTAAGTCTATATAAAAATGCTTATTTTTATAATGCAACCTGTGTGGTGTCCATCTGTAGTGTTGTCACTGTATTACTGTATGTGTTCACAAATGCTTTACACACTGCCTCTGAGATAAGCCTGCCTGCTCGTGCCAAGCTACCAAGGGGGTGAGCAGGGGTTATTTTAGGAGAGTAGCCCCTTACCCTGACTAGACGCAAGGGTCCCTATTTGTCACAGGTACCTACCTATGCCAACTAGAGACCCCCAAATCTAACAGGCGCTAATGGCGGTTGTTGAGATCTGGGGAGAGGTGCTGTATGTTTGTAAGATCAGTCAGTGCTGTCTATGCAGAGGGGCTGGTATGGTGTGGGTAAGCGATGTGTACCGAATCCTCGGTGAGATGGTAGACTGGCACCTCTGTGTGTCCCAGCTGGCCTCACAGTGGACAATAAGACAGTGCCACACATATGTAAAGGAAGGAGCTGGCTGTGCGACTTTGGGTATGAACTGCTCGTGGTTCAGTCCCAGCCAGCACACAGCTGGTCATTTGTTGTGGTGCTCTGAGACAGGGCTTAGATAATTTCTAGCCCTGCACGTATGCTCGTTGCACACCCTCTTACTCCATGACAGTTTTAAAGATGCTTCTATATCATACTGGGGGTGCACACACATTGTTACTACATGAAGCAAAAGGTTGAAAGCATGGCCCTGAGCATGTGAGAACTGGGTAGCTGCACACCAGTACTATACAGAGTATAAATAGAAACTGATTTCGAAATAATTGAGAAGAAAAAAAACGTTAAAGGAGATGTTTAACTTCCGATGTGTAAAACAACATCGTTCTCTGGAGATTAATTTGTGTGCTTTTGTAATAAAATATTTTTACTTTCCTGGAAGTCTCTGTAGTTGTTCTTTTTGTTAAACACAACTCCTTCAATACATTTTAGGCATCACTTGGCCCACTGGTTGATTCGGTCAGCAGTTTTATGGGATTTTAAAATGTTTTTCTTTAGCGTTCTATCTTTTCGCGTATAGATCAGGAGAAGCTGACTTTCAGTGTTTGTTGCAGATAACACAGACTGCTGCACTTGCCTAACAAGAAAAAATAAATGACAAACGTTTTAATCTTTTAACTGCTCTGCCTGCCCCCACCCCGCTGAGCCCGCTTTTGACTATGCACTCATGTTATGCTTGCAAGCTTCAACACAAAGACGTTTGTTTGTTGAAGTAGTCCCCAGTCCCCAAATGAACATGTACAGCGTAAGGAAACCGTAATCGGCCGGTGCTCCTGATTGAAAAAGGAAGTGGGGTATCAGGAGCACTAGCCAATGAGGAGCCACCAAAGAAAATCACCAGCAGGAGTGAATCAATTACAAACAGCAGGCAGGATTACAGTCCCTACACTGCTTACAGCAGGTCTTGCAGACAGTGCATGCGCTCTGCCTAGCCTCGACCTAAAAAGGACCCGTCTTAATGACTCTGTTTTTTCGATCTTATTCACTTCCTTATGATGCTAAAAAATGTTTTACGACACATAAAAAAACACACACTTTTTTCACCATTAGTGACCTCTTTGTCCTACACAAATTACTTTAGGTTAGACTTGGAGAAATTTGTGCAGTGACAAATTGCAGTCTGAGGAATTACTGCATAAATCAGAATCCGGCAGAAACACTGCCTGCATCATTTCTCGGCAAGGGGCCTCAGTGGTTAGCTTGAGCTGGTGGTTGCAGGTGGGGCCCACCGGCACTCATTTTTGGAGAAGGGCATTTATTTGCCACAGTGATGTGTTCTGCAGTTCAGCCATAAAGCCCTTTGATCGGCTAATGCTTGTCATGCAGAATCTAAGAAATGATTTTTGTGGGTCACTATGGAAAACTGCCTGGGCCTTCAGTGAACACATTGTACAGCTGCAGGCCTAGGACAGACTGGCATTAGACACACATCACATTTCCTCCATCTCAACACCCACAGATGTTCTCGTCCTGCCTGCCACTGTAAGTTTGGCTATACTAGTGCAGAATCCTTTACAAGTCAAGCCTTGGAAAAGGTTCTAAAATATAACGTATTCTGTCTCGCATTTCATTAACAGGCCTGGCACTCCTTCCCCGCTATGGAGTCTATAGGCTAGTCATTCTCTGAGAAAGAAGGAATATGGAAGGTTCGGTGGCAGGCGGCAGGCGGCAGGCGAGGGCCAAGAGGTGAAACTTGTACAGGACAGGAGAGATAAAAAGTATGAAAGGGGGAATCTCATCTGTATTTGTGTGCTGTCAATTATCAGACATTCTTGAAAAGGGCCCACAATATCATCATATTACCCAGAAAAAAGTGCAAATGAGAGAGGGGGAAACTACAACTTTAAACTTTGTCTCATTTGAGGATGATTCAGTTTTTTAAAATCGATCGCCTATGTTGAATCTTTTGACACAGGTAGAACAACTTAAGTTGGTAAGGAGTAGTGTTCTGGAACTGGTGAAACCACTAGACACACGAGTAGGGAAGAAATCAAGGGTTACATTTAAGTCGCCAGATATTGTGAACTTAATTTTGAGTTCTTTATGTCTCAAAGAATTAATATTGTATCCTCTCCTCTTAAGAATAAGGTTTTGCCTGTGGGTGGGAAACATTATTTGCAAATGTTACCCCCCATAGAGGAATGTACTGTTTCACAGAAAGAGATGGCCATTAATGAAAAATTTACATTTGTTTCTTGCAAGGCTGGCTCTATGGTTTTATCATGTAATGATGATAAGCCAAAAAACGATGATGTGTCCCAATGGGCTTGGCTAGCAGGTCTGTTAAATAGTGAAAAAGGGACTGCTCCAAATGTGACAAATAGGGGTGTTTAGTAGTTCTAACCATTCCATTAAAATTGTATCATGGAATATAGCTGGCTGTTGGAATAATCTGGAAAAAACCCAGAATCTGAATACATTAAATCCTGTGATAATCTCCCTACAAAAAATGTAGGCACCTGCAGTTCATGAGGTTGAAAATTATTATGTGATTAGTTGTCCTGCTATTAAGAGAGGCTATGCTTGTGGTGGTTTAGCCATACTATTGTCAGTAAGTTTTACTTGGACATATCAGCTGTATTGTCATCAATGGAATTTAATGCATTGTGCAGTATTTCCAGAGCAGAACTCGGGTCATTGCTCAGTCTTTCCTTTTATTTTGGTCAACTTTTATATTTTATCTGGCCAAGAAAAGAATCATTTGTTAAGTGAGTTTTTTCAATATATTAAATATGATTATGGGGAACATAGGTATTTAGAAGGTCCTAATAATGGGAGATCTTAACGCTACCATCTCTAATTATATACTAACCCTAATTGCAGATAAAATGGGAGGAGGCTGCTACTTTACCACCCACCGTGCTCCCTGCCTACTCCAGGACAAATAAAAGAGGAACTTTGCTCCTGGAGGCATGCAGAGAACATGACTTCATTATCCTCAATGGGAGATTACAGTGTTATATCCAAGCTCAATCTACCCATGTCACAGCTACATTGACTACAATAATCAATTATGTTATTGGCTCATACATGGTTTTTCCCTGTTTAATGGAACTAAAGGTGAATAATAATATCTGGAGTTACCACAATATTTTGCTTCTAATGATCAATGGGAAACCAGATACCGTAACACTCATGGCAGATGTCTGTTAATGATTAGGTATTATTTAGTGCTGTGAATGGAGAGATATTATGGACAAATAAAGACAAGCAGTTGCTATCAGTGGGATTAAAGGAAATCACTGAAAGCCTTTCCCCCTTAAATTGGATACCAGTTGGCACATTTGAGGAGCATTTGGAAAGATTTGTAAGGATAACTCTAAATATTGTAGGTAGCCAATGCAGTCTAATAATTTAAATGAATTGTTTATTATTAATAAGGCCATTAATCATTAACAAAGAAGGCAATACACCTTCTACTCCAAAGAACCCAACAAGAGGATGTCTCAATTGAAAAAAAGTAGAACTAGGAGAGTAATAATTAAACAAAGGTATAACTTGGATAATATTTGGGTAAAAATAACAGGCAGGGTGAAATGTAAAAACCAAAAAGCCTTCTGGAAAATTATAGGGGAAAATAGTGGCTCTTTCTCTAAATAATATTACTAGCTCTGAATGGCAGAAATATCTAACTTCCCTTTATGCTTTGAATAACCCGATGGATAGCAACAGTGATATTAACTCCATAGGCAAGATATTAGATGGGAGATGTCCTTCTCTCTCCCCTCCATCAAGACAGGAGGTGTTACATAATCTTGAGGATGCCAGGAACACAGGTGCAAGAGGTCCAGCTCAATTATCCACTACCATCATAAAATTGGATAATTTGTAAGTAAGTCCTACACGTCCTACAAGTAAGTCCTAAGTAAGATGCCTACAAGCATCTTACTTAGTGGCACTCTTCCATTATTGCTAATATACAGGAGAGGTCCAAAGCTTTTGAAGGGAGAATATTATCCTGCCGCTACATAAAAAAGGCCACTTAAACATACCAAGTAATTATAGGCAGATTACCCCTCTGGAAGCCTCAGGAAAGGTTTTTTAAAAATGTGTTTCATCAAACCTACTTGAATAGGTAGAAGAAAAAACATTATACCTTTGGAGCAGGCAGGGTTTAGAGCAGGTCATTCGACTTTGGATAATATAATTGTGATACATCTGATACTGGAGAAATATGTGAAAAGAAGGTTGATGCCTGTCTACGTGGCCTTTATTGACTATTCAACTGCTTTTGACTGCATAGACAGGAAGACCCTTTGGGGACGCTGAGTACCATGGGAATCCAAGGAGGTCTTTTGAAACTCATTAGTGCCCTTCACACCGCTATGTGTGATGTTATGTTTGGAGGTAGGTGAGGTATTAGTCCGAAAATCCCCACCAGAAATGGTTTGCTACATAAAAAAGGCCCCTTAAACATACCAGGTAATTATAGGCAGATTACCCCTCTGGAAGACTCAGGAAAGGTTTTTTCAAAATGTGTTTCATCAAACCTACTTGAATAGGTAGAAGAAAAAACATTATACCTTTGGAGCAGGCAGGGTTTAGAGCAGGTCATTCGACTTTGGATAATATAATTGTGATACATCTGATACTGGAGAAATATGTGAAAAGAAGGTTGATGCCTGTCTACGTGGCCTTTATTGACTATTCAACTGCTTTTGACTGCATAGACAGGAAGACCCTTTGGGGACGCTGAGTACCATGGAGGTCTTTTGAAACTCATTAGTGCCCTTCACACCGCTATGTGTGATGTTATGTTTGGAGGTAGGTGAGGTATTAGTCTGAAAATCCCCACCAGAAATGGTTTGAAACAGGCATGTCTGTTTGCTCGCTTCTTTTCTCACTATATATGGCAGATGTGCCCGATGTGATGAGTAGGACAGCCGGTGAAGCCACAAAATTAGGCTCTTACCCTTTAGGTACACTTCTTTATGCGGACGTTATCGTCCTGTTAGACCTGACTCCTAAAGGTCTCCAGGGATGTCTTGATACCTTATCATCATAATCAGATACTCATTTCCTGAAGGTAAATATAAATAAAAGTAAGGTTATGAGGTTGCGTCCAAAGGGATGTCAGATAAGCACAAAGTATAAGTGGTTTCTAAAAATTCTGCCATAGAAGTAGTAAAATCTTATCTCGAAAGAATTATTTCAACAAATCTGGCTTATAGCGAACATGTCTCACATATATCAAATAAGGAGTTTGCACATGGAAATGCACTAAAAGCACTTTATGGAGCAACAGGTCATAGGCACTTTAATCATCCTTTAACATTAGGTAAAATGAAGATCCCCCCAGCACCTTTATATGTTATAGAGATGATAAAAACTAATCAGTGGCACTTTATGCTTAAGGAGGAAGGGAAGATTTTTCGCACTATTTCCACTTTAAATTCCATGTGTCAATAGAAGCCCTAAGGTTGGAATTTGGATTGGTGAGCACTTTCATAAGAGGATTGGCAGCTATATTATGGTTGTTCCTTTGCATGCTAAAGAAAAGTCCTTGAGGTGTCTTATGGCATCGGAATGCCTAGCTCCAACTATTGAGGCTGTATCATTTTTAAGTTATATTTTAACTACACTTCAGCACCTTTCTCTAACTAGATCAGATATTCAGAATATGAGTTATGATCATCTTTAAAGCTATCTAAAATATACAATAAAAAATCACTTCATGGGAAAACATATAGAGATATATAGAGCAAAACATTGTTTCTGTTATATTATTCAATCTTGTTAGGCTGCCGTTCCTCAATTATATTTGAACTGGAATTTGGAACATAGAGTGCAAGGATGCATAATGCTATGTAGACTGAAATGTTGACCATTAAAAACTGTAATGGATGCATGGCGGAATGTAATGTGGGCGGAGAGAATATGCACTTTATATAAAAATGATGTACAGACCATCGAACACATTGTATTTGCTTGTCCTGTCATGAAAATATATCACCAGAAATTTTTAAAACCACTTTTAAAAAAAATAAATATGGTATTACAACAGCAATAGCTCCAATGGAGATCATAAACTGTCCAGTTAATGAATTAATGTGTTGCAAAATCAAAAATAAATTGTAGTTCCTTTTTACAGCTGTATTAATGAGTGTAATTATGATTATTTTATTATAGATCTCAATGTTAGATCTAAATTCCAAATATAACTTGAATTTGATGCCAGTAAAGAAGACCAGTTACGTTCAGAAAGAGCGGAATTCTATATGATAATCCTGTACCACCTAACAAATAATCAGGCCCTTATTCTACTGTTCCTCTCTCAACATCATGCATTAGATGATATTTTAACTATATATATTCAAATCGCGCATCTAGTTATAGAAGTTTAACCAGTAATATGCTGTTTTCATTCAGGTAATGCAGAAAAAAACACCAGTTCATGATGTTGTTTTTAATAAATACAAATGAAAATCATTTACTCCTTTAAAACACTATTTTTTTTAGTTCCACTTACACTATATCTTCAAGAGTCTAGTTCAAATAGTTTGTCCCTTCTTCCATAAACCAATACACTTCTGAATCAAGTCAGTACATTACACTGAAAGGCCTAAAGTAATCAATTACTTTTCACAGAATATGTTCAATCTTACTATTAATATCAGAGAATCCACAGTTTGGCTATTTTTACAAGGTTGGCTAGTCAGTTATTGTGGCAGGTAGGCTGCTCAACTACAGAACAATAGTTTCACAATCAATGTCTTATAAATACCTCCAAAGATTACTTTTTGAAGCATGTTGCAAAATAATTGGAACTTTGTTATGAGAAGAGTTACAAACTTCGGTTACAAATTAGTATTAATACATCTCAGTCGTAAAGACATGCAACTGGCCTTTAGAGATGGGCACTCTAATCCCATGGATCTTGACAAGGTGTGTAACAATTGACCACAAGATACTACTTAACCAGGTATGGAAGTGCCGGGGGGTGACAGACACTGCTCTGTTTTGTATCCAACACTTTCCTAAAAAAGGTCAACCAGCAAAAATGAAAAGGTGCAGGAGAATCTGCAATTTTTCTGCCTGAAGTGTGGCCTTAAAGTAAATATTCATGTTATATGAAATTGTAGACATATAAAGACAACAATTAAGAAGACAATGTGAAGTGCACTACATAGATGATGGGAGATTACGAGTTCCCCTTATTACTAATCAATGTAAATAATTCAGAAAACTGCACTATTAAACATATGGCCGTGCCCCTGTCCTAGATGGTTTAGAAGAAGAAGACCTGTTTTTCCAAGCTTAAAAATATTAAATCAATATGTTTGGCTGTACTGTAAGTACAGAGGGAACCCAGCATCTTAACTCAGAAGACTCAAATTCAAAATGTTGTGGAATATGCGAAAACTATTCAGAGGACTGGAACCAAAACTCAAAGACATACTTGGCCAAGGAATGCGCCACAGATGGAGGGCTACTTGTGAACAGCAACTATGGGCCATCTCTCTAGGAGCTGAAAATCACCAATATAATATGACTCCAACTGCATAACCAAATGGAGTGTCAGAAATACTGAACAACTGTTGCTGTAATCTGATTTAGTGTATTGGTATTTTTCCATTTCTTTTTTGTTACGGTGCCAGATCCAATCAATCTTTTATGTGCTGTGCTCAGAAGGATGCATGAGGAGGAATGATAATGTTTAGCAAAACAAATAAATACATATTTAATTTCTTTAACAAATACTTTTTTTTTTACTGGCAGGATGACTCAGCTCTTATGTGGTTCTAAAGGTGCTTACTTTATTAATACTAATCCAAAATATTATTGAACATAAGTTTAAATTACCTGCACAGCGAATGTCATCATCACAACTAACCTGTTACTTTTACAGGAATTAAAATGCTGCAGATTGACTCACCCACCGCTACCCTTGCAGAAGCTGGAACTAGGTTACCAAAGAACAGCTCACCACCTCCCTCAGCAAAACCCCACCTCTGCCTTCTGCGGATGCTAACACCTCAGCTCGCAACCTCCTCCAATGGATCTCCAACTGCACCGATACACTGGCTCCCATCAAGAAAGCGCCAGGCAAGCCACACTCCAAAAAAGCCAGCTGGTTCTCTCCCGCCCTTCGTGAATCCAGATGCACCTGTAGATGGCTTGAAAAGAGATGGAAGAGCAGCAAGACCCCGGAAGACCGCTCAGCCGTCAAAACCGCTGTCACCGCACATCACCACCTCATTAGAATAACAAAGAAAGCGGCCCTACAAGAAAGGATCAACACCAACGCACATAATAGCAAAGAACTTTTCGCTATGGTCAAGGAATTTGCCAAACCCAGCACAGGGACAGCTGACATTCCACCCTCTACAACAACCTCAGTGCCTTCTTCCACCACAAGATTAAGGAGATCTATGAAAACTTCAACGGTCTCAATACCCAAGACCGTCTCACACCACTCGCAACCACCGCACCCAATGACATCAGACCCCAACAGACCCTGATCAGCTAGACTCCCCTCACCACTGATTACACCCTCAGGATCATGAAGAGCATCAACTCAGGATCGGCCTCGGACCCCTGCTTGCACCACATCTTCAACAGAGCAGGCACCTCCATCTCCGCTGAGCTCTGCTGCACCATCAACTGCTCCATTAACTCCACCACATTCCCAGAACACTGAAAACACGCAGAGATCAACCGCTTGCTAACAAAACCCTCTGCCGACCCAAAGGACCTCAAGAACTTCAGACCCATCTCTCTGCTCCCCTTTCCGTCCAAGGTCATCGAGAAGGCATCAATGTCCAACTTTCTGAGACCATCGAAGCAAACCAGATTTTGGACCTCTCCCAATCTAGCTTCTGAAGCAATCACAGACCTGAGACCAACCTCCTCGTTGCAACAGACGACGTCTGCACCCTCCTCAACCGAGGCAAAACTGTAGCCCTCATCCTCCTCGACCTCTCAGCCACCTTCAACACCTTCTCCCATTGCACCCTATGCACCAGACTCCACGACCCCGGCATATGCGAAAAAAACCTGGAATGGATCCAATCTTTCCTCACCGGCTGAACACAGAGAGTCAGACTACCACTGTTCCACTTGGAACCCACAGAAATCAGCTGTCGAGTGCCTCAGGGCTCCTCCCTGAGCCCCACGCTCCTCAATATCTACATGGCCCGCTCGCAGCCATCGTTAGGAACCACACACTCAACATCGTCTACTATGCCGACAACAATCACAGTCACCAAGAACAACTTCCATGACGGGATCAAGGCGGTTGCCACCTGGATGAAGGACAGCTACCTCAAGCTAAACTCAGAGAAGACCAAAGTCCTCATCCTGCGCTCCACCCCCTCCACCTGGGACGACTCCTGGGGCCCACATATCTTGGACCCCCCCACATCCATGGACCATGCACGAAATCTCAGCATCATCTCGGACTCCTCGCTCACCATGAAGCGCCAGATCAACACCATCTCATCATCCTGCTTCCACACGCTATGCCTGCTCCGAAAGATCTTCAAGTGGATCCCCACCGAGTCCAGAAAGACGGTCACCCATGCACTCATCAGCAGCAGACTCAACTACAGCAACTCACTCTACGCCGGCATCACAAAGAAACTCCTCAAGAAACTCCAAAGCATCCAGAACACCTCCGCCCGACTCATCCTCAATGTCCCCCGCCGCAGCCACATCACCAGCCACCTGAGAGACCTCCACTGGCTCCCAGTCAACAAAAGAATCACCTTCAAGCCCCTCACACATGCCTACAAAGCCCTACACAACACGGAACCTGCATATCTCAACCACCGCCTCGCATTCTACGCGCCCACCAGAGACCTCCATTCCGCCCATCTGTCCCTGGGCGCCATCCCACATATACGCAAGACCATGGCCAGGGGAAGATCCTTCTCCTACCTCACAGCAAAGACCTGGAACCGCCTGCCTCTCCACCTAAGGCAATCCCCATCACCACCCCAATTCAGGAAGGACCTCAAGACCTGGCTTTTCCACTGAACCACAATGCCTGCGAGAGATGAGCAGTCCACCCTCACCCCTCCAGTGCCTTGAGACCCTTACAGGTGAGTAGTCATGCTTTACAAGTCTATTGATTTGATTTGAATCTATTTCTTAAATCATACAACTGTATGGGTGTGGGCAGGTAAAGGGTGAGGATAGTATGCTGTCTTTGCAACCAAAATGTGTTTTTCTGTTTTTTACACAAAGCCCACTGAAATAAAACCATTCTCCACTTTGCGCACAATAATGTAACTTAAAATAAAGTATGACCCTTAATGCCAATCAATGTAGACAAAGCAATCTGTACAAAAAGAATCAAAAAAGAAATGATAGTAGCACAGAAAGTGAAAGTAATCAGATAATAAATATTATACTTACAAGTTGGGCTGTTGGGCGTTTTCAGATCAATGAACTCATTGAATCGTGTTAGAAATTCAGTGTTGTTGTCTGACACTTTTAAATCAGTACAATATTCCCTGTATAAAATGAAATTACGTCAATGTCATTATGTATATATATTTGTATCATAGTTTAGCAATGCGCTTCAGAAGCTATAAAAAGTAAATCCTAAATCCGGCCTTGTAAACTTTGTATTATAGAACCAAAGGATGCCCTTGACCCCAACACATGTGATCTGGAGATACTGATATGGAGATATTTCCAGTTTACTAGATCTGGCTGAAATTTTTGCCTTCTGTTGATAGATGTAAATTTTAGCACAGGGCATATTTTTTTATATTTGGATTCTCCAACGGAGTAACCACTGCATATAATTGACATTGTTTTCCAAGTTAAATATGTACTCCTTCCTGATGCAATAGATAATTTATGTATGTGGTATTTCTAGAGCCCGAGCCTTGCTAAAAGATCATTGTATTCATGGCATTATGATTTGATTGCAGCTGTTTTGCATTCATATTATTGATGAATTCAATCAATTAAATCTCCAATTAGGGACACACAAAACTACAAAAAAATAACAACAACAAAAATCACTCATCTGCAAATTTGTGAGTATAAGATTTCATCTCTCCTTCCAAGTTTGGAAAAATGATAGGAAGGCGGTATGTTCACTAGAGCAGCAATAAATAGCAACCTCAAATAAATTACAAAACAGAAAGTAATTAAAAAAATATATCAGACTCATGTACTGAAACATTGTCTAGCAGTCTAGACAATGTTGATGACCTAGAACTATTATATGGAGCCCATTTACTACCATGGCCCACATCACCCAATCCTCCCTAAAACAATAAATAAATCTACCAGGTTGAACAAAACATGATCTTTCACTCCAAGTATAATCATCACAAAAATAAAATGATGCTCTAATTCTACCTTTTCAAACCTATTACTGAAAAAGTCAAGCAAGTAGACAATGAGTAACCAAATCTTCAGTTTGAGCAGTTGTATGAAACCAATGCTGGCTGTGGTATTTCAACAAACCTTGGTGCAATGAATGTGTAGCCAGCTTCATCAAAGTGGTCTGGTTTCAGTGTTTCAGAATCTGTAAAATCACAGGTTAATCAGATGATCAGATCTGGCAAATCACAATCTCTGTATTGATGAAAAACCTTTTGCAAGGCAATATGAAATGTAATTGTCAAAACCTACATAGTCAAATGCACAACAATCCTATTAGTTCATAAAAAGGGTTTAACATTATTGATTTCATAAGCATTACATTGATAAATTATTGATCATGTATCTCGTTATAAGGAATGGCAGATAAAGAGGATATTGTTACATAGATATGTTTTTTTTTTTTTTTTAAATTGTGCTTGGATTTGTCTATTATTTTTGTAGGCTATTAACATAGTGTCTGTTTGGCAATAAATCTATTGGAATGGATCATACTTGAGATTCTGGAACGGATGTGAATAGAGGGTGTTTTGTTTTGCCTCCCATCCTCTTCTCTAATTATATTAACCAGCCTTTTCTCTCTTTATCTGAGAACCTCTACCTGATTATGTTCTGTTAAGAGTTTATGGAGTTCAATAATAATAAGATAGTGAAAATGTGATTTATAAATAATAATTGATGTGTGTATGCTGTCTTTTTTTTTAACAAACTCTAAGGTAATATGGTTAGAAGTAGTCTATATATTAAAAATTATATGTATGCAAGTTACAAAGGGACTCTGCTTTGAGACTGGTGGAAAACAATATGTTGTTATTCTGTCTTTCAGACAGGTCTAATAATGTAATTTGCATATTCTTACTGAACATATAAGACCAGATTCACAAAAGTAAACTTCCAATTTTGTGTAAGCTTAAGTTTTTATGTTATTCACAAACTACAAGTTAATAGTAAGTTTACGACTCTAGACACTCCGCAGTCGGTGTGGAGAACTCAGCACATAAGAAGATAGGACACTTTTGTATAAGTTTACCTTTTTTTGGTGTTCACAAACTATGTGGTAATAGTAAGTTTATGACTGCTGAGACTCCGCAGTTGGGTCAGGGGGCTCAGCACATGAAAAGATACGCCTATACTATGTATTTATGTGAAGAGTACTCTACCCCAATGGCGGAGTTTCCACAGTTATAAACTTACTAATTACTTATAGTTTGTAAATACCAAAAAAAACATAAATTCACACAAAAATGCACGTTTAGCTTTGAGATTCAGGCCCATAATGTGTAAGTCGAATAATTCAGTCATTGGGCATTATATGATTTAAGTACACCTTTTACATATTCCTGTAGATGAAGAATTTCAATTTATGGAATTTCCTCATGTTAAAATTTTTACAATCATACAACCAGTTGCACTCTTTCTATTTCTGATAGCTTACCAAGCTTTATAATTTTTTATCAGCAGTTTTTAATCCATACAAACTACAGCAAAATGTGTGATACAAGTACATGATAAATATATATGGGTGTGTGAAAGCCCATCATCTCACATTGTTTAGCGATTTTTAATTTACATTTCTGGTTTAGGTGAGAAAACACCCCCAACAAGAGGACTACATCCTTGGGCTTTACATGTGAATTTGTTGGTGAGATCTGTAGAGATGACCTGGTGTGGTGAACATTACATTAGCCATTCGCTTGACTACACCACTTGTATGTCCCCTCTAGTACTTTTCTCCAGTGCATTGGTGTTAAATTTATCTGAAGTGATAGGACCGTGTTGGAACTGTGTTTATATTACATTGTTCCTACACCATTTATAACTTTCAAGACTATTGAAACTGCAGAGGACATTGCTGTGGATCTCACAGTTTGGGTAACCTTAAGCGTCAGAAAAGGACTGTGTTCTCAGTACATAATTAGTCTCTTGGTCATATATTATTTATTTATCATAAATGGACAAGCGATTTGGGCTCAACTTATGTAAACAAATGAAAATATATATTCATTTTCTTGAAGTTAAGATGATTTGCTATATACATTGACTCAGGAAAATATTCAATGATTGCACTTGTAGAAAACAAAGACAATTCTTGCGAATAAAGAAATAGTAAATCAATAAAAATATTTTGCAATGAAACACATATTAAAAATAAAAGATGCTTTAAAGCAGAGGTGGAAATACATAATGTATCAACGTAAAGTTTCTTTGTGCTATTTCACTATAATGAAAATGGGAATGATAAGAACCAAGGATTGATGAGGAATACAAAGGAGAAGATCCAATAGGAAGAAAATATAACTTTTTTAAAGAATACCAAGGAACTGGAAAATACTTGCCCTTCATTTTGCCTTTTTTGGCTGTGAACATCCACCAGAAGGAGAAAGCAGGGGAATAGAAAAAACAGGGTAAAGCAAAGGGGTCACAAACAATATTTTATTCAATGAACCCCTTGAATAAAGATATTGTAAAGAGATTAGCGGTTTGTTTTTAAATACATGTTCTACAGAGAGGAAACTCTTTTGTAGACTGTATGTTACACATTAACTTCATTTTGGATGGAGAGGTTATGTTCTTGTAATATGCACCTAATATGAAGATTTACAAAATGTACTCATAACTTGAAATCAGAGCTCACAAATGCTAATTAAGTTGTATGAGTTGTGTGATTGCAGATGGTTGTAGACAATGAACTTGGTGGAGAGAGTGCATCACTATCCATTAGAAACTTACAGAACAAGACTATTATTTTCTCTTCCCTTGTATGAGTTAAGGTTTAAGACTAAACAAAGCACAAACAACCCAGTTGGAACTAACTAGTCATAGAAATGTTGAGTAAAGGTTTATTTGGGTTGTATAATGATAGTTACAAACTATGGTGCTTCAATGAAAATAATTTTGTAGGACTTCAGGTTTGCTGTAAAATCATATAAATGTATATATATATCTTTAAAAGTGATGTCCATGAATGTTCCATAAGGGGAACATTAGACATGATTAGAATATGTTACATTCTAATCATATAGCTATAATCCCTGTATAACATCTCTAATTTACTAGTTACAGATGACATCTGCCATCTCTAGTTGCTTGTAATACTGAAAAGACGTAGATGCTCAACTGTCATAACATATTAAAGTTGATTTTTAATACCACGATGCCTTCTTCCAGAGCCAGCAGCCAAGGTGAAAGGCAGGTGATGGAGTAGTTTAAAAGCATGACAACAGAATCTTGCTTTCCATTCATATGGTTTATTTTTCTAAAACAAACACTGAAGAGCAGACAGGTGACTTTTTTTGTTGCTCTAAAAATACAATTCTAATATGCTTTTGCTACAAATTACCAGCTACGTTTGATGTGCCTAATTTTACATTAGAATCCACTTTAATTCTTCATGTCTGCAACCATATTACCTTGCTCATATTGAAAGAGAAAGACATGATTTAAGTGGTTTGCAGGAAGGGTTATGTTACCATAAAATACTCTCTACTGTACATTTGAAGGACATTTCATGTCACCTTGGAGTTTCCTGGCCATATAAAAGGAGTTCAGTTTCAGGCCTCATTCCTCTGTATGGTCAAGAAACTCCTTCCTCTGTGGCTTTCAATATCCTTATAATGTACAGCAGGCGGTACGTTAGTCCATATATAACATTTACAGGTCTCTTGCTTGTCCTGTACTTAGCCGTCATTATTACCTGGAACGCAACCAAAAGACAGCTAGCCAGTGGCCCTGTAGTAAGGTATCACATTTCTTTTTGGTTTTTTTGCTTTCTAACATGGTCCAGATATGTTGATGAATGTACAATATCACTTGTTTTTATGTGCATCGGGAATGATGCTTCAGCAACAAGCAATGCATCTTAATTCTTAGTAGCTTCAAGCTGAAACAATTTTGCAATTCATGTAAACGCCAGCGTTCGATAAGGCTGCTCTGTTTTTTCCAAGACATTTGGCGGGTTTTATACACAACTAAGTCAAATACAGATCTGAAATGTTTCTCTGGTGTGTATACAGTGTGTCTATTTCTTGCCTGTGTGCCAGACAGGTCAGAGCTCCTGGACACCATTGAAAAAGGACACGGGTAAGCAATGATTCCGGATGTTCATGAAAAGGCTTTATTGGCAAAAGCCTAAAAGACAAGAATCATATTCTATTCATATAGAATATTTCTTACCCTTCCATGTTTTGAGAGGGTTCGAATCATTGCCGAAGTTACAAGTCACACGTTATGAAAACATAAGCGAAAAATCAGAATCCTAAGAGTTTAGAACTGCACAATTGAGAAAACAGACATAACACTGCAGGTTGGGACCACTGTTGAGACATCGTTATCAGAACTTGCCGTTGTTTTCAGTACTTACATCTGGCCTGAGTTATGGTTTCATCTAGCTTGGCTTTTATGTAGTAAAAACTGTATTGTGGCAATACCAAGGCGAGGCTGAAACAGGAAGCAAGACAATCATTAGCCTAACTCGAAATTAACTTTGAGAAAAAAAAACAGAGGCACTGATAAATTGACATTTCGTTTCACATAAAAAATAAAAAGGAAGTTGTGCCTTTCACTGTAACTTGCAAGGAGGCTATTCATATGGTGGTGAAAAAGTATGAATGTGTGAAATCTAATGACCTAGTGAATGGGGCACAGACTGATAAATCATGAGATTAGTAATTGAAACAAGTCATTTCTAGCAAGAAAACCAATACTGGTTTATAGTGACATTAATTTGGAAATCCTTAGCACAGATAATGGTGATTCAAATTCAGCTGGTAATAAAGTTGGATGTGCTACAGCTGATACACTTCATGCCAAATTTGTCAAGGAGTTTGACTAAATCTGGCACTGGACTAGGAAGGTTTGGTTTGGCAGAGAAAGCTTCAGTTAATTGACTCAAGATGCAGTTCTGGTAATTTCGGCCCTAGTCCTATTCTTCCTAAGTAAACGACCAACGTTATAAAATATTTACTTCTGGAATGCTCTATTTCACAAATACATTAAGGTAACTCCAATGCCCAAAACATATCTACTTATAAATCAAAATCAAACCAAATGATAGATTCTTACTTCTTAACTAGACAGGATAGGGTGGGTCTTTGTCCTTTAAGAAGGGACTTCAGACATAGTGGTAGGGACTGCCTATTGATCTGGCCCATACAGGCTAAAGGCCTCTCCAGTAAACCAACTCGGACCCCAAAGGATTCAGGGAGCAGTTTCCCAGTAAGAAAAAAGACCTGATAAATCTGACATCCTTGGTGTGGTTTTCCCCCAAACGTTTTGCCTTCTCTCCTCCTGTTTTGCTGAATTTGTTTTTGTTGGGCTTAGGACTCTGCACACATTACCACTGCGAACCAGAACTAGAGTGTTTCTGCTCACTCCTGTAAACATGGCAAAATTGGCTTACACTCAATTGTAAATCCCTAATAAAATGATCCTACATGTACCCAGGGTCTGTAAATTAAATGCTAATAGTGGGCCTGCAGCTCTCGTGCCACTCACTTAAGTAGATTTCTTAAACATGTCTCAGGCCTGCTATTGCAGCCTGTGTGCATTTTATACGGCCATTTCGACCAGGCGAAATAACTTTTTTGCCATACATCAAACTTCATTTTGAATACATATGTCACCATCTAGGAAAGCCTCGAAACTGCTCTTAGGGTAGAGTGCAGTATATTTAAAAAGTTGGACATATACTTTTAAGTTTTACATGTCCTGGTAGTGAAAACCTCTTACATTTGTTTTTCAATACTACAAGGCCTACCTCTCCCATAGGATAACATTGGGTTACCTTATTACATTCAATAAGTGATAACATTTGATTGGGAGATGGCAGGAATGTCAATGGTAATTTAAAAACGTAATTATTGGTAAAGTCAGATTTTACATCACAATTTTGAAAATGCCACTTTTACAATGCAATGTTCAGTCCCAACGTATGTTTGCACTCTGTTGATGACTATGATCAGAATAAACATGAAGGAAGTAATGGAAGTACATGAAATATTACTACGAAGACAACGTGAGCACAGTGAACATTCAGAAGGAACCTGAAGTGGTTATGTATGATAAACACTGAAATGGATTTCCATATTCGCTATGAAGGACATTTAATCTTTGTTTACATTTGCGAGCCTTTCTATTGACTTTGAAATTTATATCCATTGATTTTGCAGACACTATTTGGTACACTTTGATGCGTTTTTTGGTACAAAAATGGTTATATTATGTTCGGGAGGCTGAGGATGGTATACGGTGGGTATGTACATTTGTGGGTGGATTGGATTCGTTTTTCAGGTTCATGTTTCTTTTATGAGGGTGTGTACATTTACACGCATCGTATCTCTTTAAGGCTGAAATTTCAAACTGGGATTGGGTCACGGGGTCAGGGCTATACCGTTTTGAGCGGCCTTAAAACAGATGGTTTTCAGGTGGGAGGGTTTAGTTGTTGCTTGTGAAGATGAAGTAACACGCGTTCACGGCAGTTAAAGAGAGTTTGGAGGAGTCTATACTGTTGCAGACCGTGGCTTTGAAGGTATTTTTACTGTTTTTTCCATTATGGAAAGGGTTGTTAAACAACAGGAATTAGATTGGGAAAGGAGATGTGGGTTGGATTTTCATATTTTTATTTTAGCATTTGTTAAGGGTTTTTCGTGCACTGAATGGAAGGGGCTTTTATGGTAGCTCAGCACAACAGTAGCATCACGTTTGGTTTTTGTACATTTTTTGGGGTTTAGCTTTTTGGGTGGTTTAGATGTCTCTGTTATTATCATTTCAGTTACCCCTGACGAAGGGCTAAAATGGCCCGAAATGCATTGGGTGAAACTACGTGAGGGCATCCAGGATGAATTGTTCACCTCTACATGTCGATGTTGAAGCCCGGACGGGCACGCAGAAGGCATTTGACAAAATATATGAAATAAAGAACTATAGTGGCATCACGCTGTCCTCGTTGTGATTATGATTTAATGGATTAACGTTTGGATGAGTTTTGGATAAAACATTGGTTTACCATTTGGATTTAACTTGGAGTAAGACAAGCTAACTTGTTCACTGTGAGGATCGGGTCCTACACGTCACAGTGCGACTGATTGGCGCGTTAGATACGTGCCTTTTGGATTTCCTTTACAAAGTTGGCATTTTCTTGTCCTAACCATTTGATGCTGGCAACCTTTTTCCTGGGTCACATAGCTAGGCGTAGTTGACAGCTGGACTGTGTGTATTACTCCCAGACAGTATCACAAAGGGGGTATGGGTTTTGGCTGGATAGGCCAACCTGACGAGATGGGAAGGGCGGATCTGTGACCTACCCCACTTGCACTTCAAAGGAGCTGCCTCAGCACACACACATAAACTTTAAACTAGCCTTTTGTGACCCCAGACATCCTAGGACAAGGGCAGGGGAAGGAAGGAAATTCCAGAACCAGTCTAGATGTTTCTCTCACTTCAATCCTGGCACCAGGTATAAATATTGGATCCTTAGACCAACTCTTCAGATCACTTTTGGACCTGTGGAAGACTCAGAAGAAGGACTGCTCTGCTGCCCTGCTGCTGGAAGGAGGACCCTACTGCCTGGTGTAAAAAGGACTGCCATGCTGCCTGAGGAAGGAAGACAGGACATGTTCCTTGAACGCAGTACCACCAGAGTGACTCCAGGTGCTAGCTGACTGGCCTCCTGTGCTGAGCTACAGGGACAATTCAAGCTTCAGAGACTTAACCTGCCCTGCATATGCCCAGCTGCACAGATTCAACTGGACCTGCATGTGCTCTGCTGAAGTGAGTCCTGATCCCCAAGAGGTGCCCACCAGGTCCTAGACCCTTGGTTGGCATCAGAATGTACTCCTTCTGGCCCAACTGTAGGATCTGTCTCTGAGAATCATCGCAGTGCAGCGCAACTCAATGCATCTTGATACAGGACCTCGCATCACAGCCTTTTGCAATGTTTGATTGATAGCCTCATTGTAACTAAGGGTGGGCGTAGTGGGCGGAGTACCACTACGCGGAATTCTGCGTAATTGAACAAAAACTCTGGAAACTTTGCTCCGCAACTCCATTCCATCTGATTCAAATTAATAAAACAGAAACCTCACATACCCTTGATAAAACAACAAGTAACTCTATCTGCACATACAAAAATGCATAAAGTCATCTCACAAAAGTGAAAATGAAAATACAGCAAGCAGTGAGAGAGGTGATGATTTTGGTGTCCTCCCTAACCTAGGGAGAGAACCAAGCAGATGCCTTGAACACAAAGAGCACATTATGCTGAACGATTCAGTGGTGGTCCCATCCTCCTAGGACCACCCCAAGCACAGTTATGGGCAAAAATACAATCCCAACTAAAGGCCCTGCAAAGCATTATGGGACGAGATTCTAGACATCTTACGACAGTCCATCATCAACCAGCGCTTCCAGGATGGCACCTATGGCAATGCACTGCTCATTGGTAAGTACTAACCGAACACACCACACACCTCAACTCCACAATCACACAACTCACAACTGTGGGTGAGCACACGTAACATAATCACATACAACATGACAACCAACATGCCCAACTACCGGACACGACAACACAAGTAACCGTGGTAACAGGGGCCAGACATGTAGACAAACCATCCCCAAAGGCAGAGCCCCTCTGCCACACAATTGCAGAATGTAGGGAGAGGTGGGAACCAAGAATGTGCGGAGGAGGCAAGTGACCCAGCAATAAGAAAGGACACAATGCCAAGTGTGGTGGAGATGTGCTGGACAGACTGCAGTATGCAGAGTACAGACATGTCCATGTGGACATATACTGATGTTGTGTGTAGTGTTGTGGACAGTGGACGCAACCATGTCACCTCAGGCAGTGGGGAAGACCTCGGTCATGTAGCTGTGTCGTCCCCCCCTGTAAGCGTAAGCAGAGTGGGCTGGGCCGGCGTACGCCAAGCCAGCGTAGGGGTGTGAAGGATTTGCCCGGTGCTCTGGGAGTGGTTCAGTTCTGGCCTGGACAAGGAAGTAACTAATGAGTGTGTCACTGTTGCAGTGTCGGCGCCACCCAGTCCGCAATCGACAATGTTGCAATGTAGCATGCACCCGGAGGGCGGGCTCGCACGAACGGGGAAATGAAGGAGCACAAGACCACTCGGGGTCTTGGCACATACATGCCAAGTGTTGTGTGTATCTGTATTGCCGCAGCATGAGCCAAATGCCTAGCCCTAATCGCAGCACCAGTTCAGCCAGGCATGAACTCTACATCTGTGTCCGCCCTATCCTTCCCACAGGCCTACACTCACGTGGCTGTCCACCTTCAACGGCCAACATCACAGTGTCGTTGTCAGGCTTATGGGCATGCGCAGACGAGCATGACAATGGTGTGCCGTAGGAGTGCAAGTGATGCAACCGCGCAGCGCCCTACAAGTAAATTGGCTCGGGGGGAGGGAGGAGCAGCTGTGAGGCAACGTAACACACAGTGATGCCGCTCATTTGCCACATGCAAGACATGTCAAACATGAATCCCAAAGTCGAACACATCCCACCCCACCCCCAACAAGCCACTTCACATTTCCTGAATGCAAGCAGATGAGAAACTAACATTAGGGATGAAAGCTCCTTTGTCTGAACTAACAGGTGGAAGCACATCTACACCTCCGACCTCGGAATGGCATGTGCCCGGCACCCCCTGACAGATACTAGAGCAGCTGATGACGACTCCCACACTACGCACAGCCCGACGAAAGACCAACGTATACACAGCCCACACACAGAAGTCCTTGCTCGAAGTTATCTTGCATGGAATGGCCTTCACACTTACTCCCACACCATCCCAGGCATACAACCGTTGCACACTAAAACAACTCATTGATCCGAGCTGTGGCATTTCATCCACAGAACTGGTGCAGATCAGAACAGTGCCGCTTCAACCAGAGCCACTGACGCAATGGCAGAACATCCCGGACACTTGCACAACCCCTGTCAGGTGGAACTGTACCGTGCACGTATGCTGCGTTTACTGGGGGCACTGCCATTGGCAGTGCTGCGGATCACTTACTGGCTAAGCTTCCGCCTTGTCAACGTCACCTGCGTTCAGCCTGTGTTGCATTGTCGATCGTGCATATTCGAGTGGTCCATGGATGTCTGCCTATCCAACAGGATGGTAGCTGAACTGGATTTTGACATATGTGTGTGCCCCCTGTTGGCTAACGACCAGGAGTGTCACCGTGATACCCGTTTATGGGATGCCTTGATACTTGGCATACATGCTGGCAGCTGGACCTGGGAGATTGCACAACTCCTCGCGTGCAGTGACCACATTGAACCGCTCCCCTATTGGGCTGTAGTGCTAATTGGTGAAAGGGGGTGGATGCAGCACATCTGTCCGGACCTGCTAATGGATCGCCTCGCCGTCCTGTTTGATGAAGTCGACGACGACCTCATGTTGGAAATGAAAGCCTACGGAGCTGCAATCGCTTTCATGGACGAGTAACTACGTACCTGCAGCCACAACAGATTGGAACCCATTGCACATGTCCCAACACCTTGGTGCATCTTGGAGATCTGGTCACATGTCCCACGACAACAGTGGACATGGCTGCATTTGCCTGGACTCCGAATACATGAGCGGACAACAATGCGGGTTAACACACACCTGTGAAAGGTGAGGCACTCCCCCGGAGTGGACAGCGGCGCTTGGCAACGTTCCTCATCCTGACATACTGCTGCATTGGTCTGCATGTTGTGGCACTTATCTTGCCGTACTGACACGCATATGCTAATAAAGTCTACGCACCTTCACTTGTATTCAACTGTGATGAGTGTTGATTTGAATGACAATGTGTGTCTCACTGCCTAGCTGGGTCACGGCCAGACATGCGCATTGATAGCATTACCCAGGGAGTACCTTTTTGTGGAATCACTGTCCCTACATTCATAGCCATGACACATCTGTGTGAATCAGAATGTTTATTCGCATTCAGTGGAGTGTTGAAGCTGGAGCAGTACAGGGCCATGTAAGCCCCACTTTACATTGTTGCCCCGTGGAGGGCCAGCCAGAGTCCATTAGGGATTGACAAGTTCATCGGAAGAGGAAGACCTGTGTGATTGCTGTGTCATTGGTAACCAAACCAAATATGGCAGTCCCTGTCGAGGTCCAAGGTGAGTGTCGCTGAGTGTATCGGGGGACAGTGGAAGGTGTTATTCCAGGGCATGATGCAGAGGGCAGAACCAAGCTGAAACAGGCCATATGGCGGAGATGAATGCTACCACTTCATTCTTACCACAAAGCCAGATTCATCATCATCTTCGTCCTCTGATGTGTCAGGTGCCTCACATGTGGGTGGTGGTGTTTAGTCTGCATCACTGTGTGGCACTGACACTTCAGGGGGCGGAGATGTGGATGGAGTAGTAGCAGCAGCATTCATCCGCGCCAGGCCTTATGGCGGCAATGCCATGACGAGGATCTGCAGGGAATGGAAGATCACAGCTACATCTCACTGGTGTGCAGCCGTGGCAAACATTCTTTCCG
Organism: Calotriton arnoldi; assembly: GCA_963921515.1. Classification (NCBI taxonomy): domain Eukaryota; kingdom Metazoa; phylum Chordata; class Amphibia; order Caudata; family Salamandridae; genus Calotriton; species Calotriton arnoldi. Next base: position 470,066 of record CAWUFW010000425.1, on the reverse strand, counting down.
CCTGCATCCGCTCCATGTTCAACATGATCCTCCGCATGTGTCCCAACTCCCAGCTGACATCGCTGGAGCCACTCTGACTAGACAGTTGTTCTTGGCTCAGAGTCATGACTCCAGCGATGTCAGCCATGGATTGTTGGAGAGCATGGAGCGGACAGTGGGTGTCCGTTAGGGACTGTAAGTGGTCCCTGAAGGGACGTAGACACCCACGTATGGCATCTAGTTTGGCTGCTATTAGGTCGAACCCCACCCGCAGCTGATCAGCCATCTTCTCCTGGCACCCTAACACACTGCGTTGGAATGCCATGTGTTGGTCGTGGGGGTCCTGGGAGACAGCCAGGTGGGTGCTTCCTGCTGTGTGGTCTGTGCAGGGGCTGGGGTTTCCTTGATGCAGCTGGGCTGCACTGCTCCTGGAGGTGGGGTGCCGAAGCTGTCCATGGGCTGTTGGAGGGCGTCGGTGTCGATGTTGGGGAGGTCCTCTTCATCATCAGTGCTGAGTTGTTGGGTCTGCTCTGCAGGAGGTGTTGATTCTCCCTCTGCAATGTGAAGGGGCGATGCAGATTGATATTGTGTTCACATGAATGTTGACGCATTGTACGAGTTTACTTACAGACTGCATGACAATGTACATTGTGACTGTTTGTGGGAAGATGCCTATGTGATGCGGGACAGTTGACATTTCTACACCATCAAGAATGTGAGGTTGTACTTGTACATTGTCATCTCACAGTTTCCTGCTATGCCAAATGCGAATGGCCATTTTCTACACACAAGCGGCGGCAATTGTGTCCTCTGTTCTGTTGTGAAAGTGTTGAAGTTTGTACCACATTGTTGTCAATGTTGAGGTGCTCTGATTCTTATGTGTGTGTGCAGCATTGTGGGTGTGTTGCCCCTTCAGCTCTGATTTGGCTGGCCCTTATCCCTTTCAGGCGGTGTGCCTTTCACTTCTGTGCTCATACAGTGCTGAGATGTTGCAGACTTGGGTAAATTGGGCTCTTGGTCGGAATTGTGACTCTTGGGCATGGTTTGTCCGCAGATGTGCTATACTTAATTGTGCATGTGTGCCATTGTGCCCATCTCCCCCCGTCACCCCAGTCCCTGGTCGTTACCCACCCTGTTGCTGTTGGCTCAGGTCATGTTGTGCAGTGTCCGGTCCCCCAACTCCTGCCACCGTCTCCCCAATGATGACTCGGGTCACCATTCCCTCCATCTCATCCAGCTCCTGGTGTGTCGCTGGACTCCCACCTCCAGTCTGCATTGCTGCTTTCAGGTTGGCTGCGGGTTTCGGCTTGGTTTTGCGCTTCACATCAGTCCAGCGCTTCTTGCAGTCATCCACTTCCCTTCTCTTCACTCCGACTGCATTCACCTTGGCCAAAATGGACTGCCATATTGTATTTTTTGTTGCCAATGACACAGTGGAGGTGACGAACAGGTGTTGATGGTGTTCTATGACCTCCGTAATCAGGATCCTTTTTTCTTGTGGACTGAACCGCGTCTTCCTCTTCTTCTTCTCATTGCCCTTCCCTGACCCCGAGGTCCCAGGCTGGTCCTCTGTGGGGCTTGTGGGGTTCTGGTTGTCCTCTGTACTCGCTCCGGCTACCTCCATGGTGCTTTGCAGTTGTTTGTGTTTTCTTTGTGTTTTTTGTTGGCGCTTTTCTAGTAGTTTTTCCCGCCTGACTTGTGGGACTTGCAGGCCTGGCGCTGCTTATTGCTGTGTTTTTTTTCGCAGTTGGGCCCATCGCAACTTTTTTCACGTTGAGCCTTAGATTTTTATCGCCGTCCCGGTGATTTTATCGCGGACATTTGAGGCATTATCAGGTCACTGCCGCATGTTACCGCCGTGTTGAGAATGGGACGTTGACACGAAATTATTTTCCTGCGATGGACGGCGATATGTGTAATTGCGTTATCCCATTTTGGCGATGATTATCGCACGTTCTTGAGAATATCCCCTTCTGTCTTTTGCTAACAACATCTATGTTACTGGATAACACCTCAGTGCAGTGACTCCACATCAAAAAAATATTATCCCATGAGAGAGTCGTGGGGAGAAAAATATGAAAGATCGAAAAGCGTGAGCCAATGACCCATCAAAAGTTCTTTATATATCATTCTATTTATGCACCCTTAGGTCATCTGTGCAACTAGAGAAAGGGATAAACGCATGCAGTCTTAACTGAACCTAATTGAGCAGTCCAGCCCAAGTTGCCAGATCACATGGCCTTTGAACAACACAAGCTAACAAACAATGGGTTCTGTTTTGTTGATTCCCTGTGGATTGGGTTTGCTTTGCCTAGAGAGGGATTCAGTACCTCCAATTGCTCCCAATAGGGTCGAAAGATATCTTCACAAGAATGTGGCCTTACGGTTTGTGTTGGACACACACACTTGATTGATTCCTTTCTGTTATAAAAGAGATGTACTGCAAAATGATTGAAGGAAATGCTCCCCTTAACATTTACCATTTTTCGGTCGAGCATTTGAGACCTCTTGTATATACTTTAGTAAATACTTATAAAGTGTATGTACTTTGTGGGCTCTGGAGATCAGCCCTAAAACTTGTCTGCTTCTGCTTAGGGACTTTTTTTTCCGTTCAACTGCCTCTATTTAACTGTCTTGATAGAAAACGACCAGTAGAGGTCAGTAAAATACCAGAATTGCTTGCTGCTGAGGGGTTTTATTTTTTTAATTTTTCTGGCAACTGCCTCTATTTAACTTTCTTGATAGAAAACGGCCAGCAGAGGTCAGTAAAATACCAGAATCACTTTAGCATTCTCTAGATTCCAGTCCATGGAAATTGTCTTCCACAAGCACCCGTAGACAATAATATTTTTTTCAAATCTTGGGGCATATTATCAAGGGCTCTATCGCCGCTTTAGCGGGACTTTTTGCCGCTAAAGCGGCGATATTTTTAACGCCCTATTAGCAAGCTGTCGCTAACAGGCGTTAGCGACAGCTTTCAGGCGATAGCGGCCGGGTTTTACATCGCCTTGCATGTCAGCGATAATTATCGCTAATGACATGCAAGGTAGGCGTTCCCAACTAAAAGCGACAGAAAACAGTCGCTTACATACCTATCGCCTATTAGCAATACCCGCGAAGCGATAATAAAACGCGCGCTAACCCCGATTAGCGCTTGTTTTTTAGAACTGATAAAAACATGACTTAGCAATGAAAGTCAATGGGAGGTGGATTGTAAGGTTAAGTCCCCAGATTTAGCGATAGGATTTTATCGCTGGATTTCTCGCGTTAAAGCTGGGTTTCGCCGCGTTCGCTGGATATTTTATCGCAATGGAGATAAACCTTGCTAATAGCATGTTATTTCCGCGGTAATATCCAGCGATAGCCGGCGATAAAAAAAGGCGCGCTAAGCAAGGTTTGCGATATTTTTCGCATGTTCTTGCTAATATGCCCCCTTGTTTTTTCAGTGATATGACCACGAAAGGCCATGATTTTATATTAAAAACAGAGCTTTGGACTATACCATTTCCCACTGAAAGGCAATATTTCTCTCCATGTGTTCCCATACCTGGTGTGTCACGCAGTTTGGTGCTTACTTTCCCTCCATGTTAAAGAACATTAGATGAATCAGCACCCAGGCTAATGTGCTGCATAACTAAATACATATAAGGTCCCAAAGGCGAGACCGATTGCATTGCAAATGCTTGATATTATTGTCCCATAGAGTGCCATGCCTCATGTGTCTAGGAACACAAGATGAAACTAAACGATGAGACTGGAACGTTCTAGAATATCTCCTGTTCATCTACAAATGGAATTCAGCTTTGGAGGTTGTGTAGACTGCTCTTTCTGCTCTTTCTATGATAAATTCCAGACTAATTAAAAATTGCGGGTGCTCTGTTGTAATGGCACAGCAAAGTCGAAATTTGATAGAACAAACCATCACCAGAAGAATTCCTAAAGATTAAGAAGTGTTGGCTCGAGCTTATTTTTGTATCATTTTTTTGTTGACCTGGATATTTTCTTAATTCAGGCAAGTGAACATCTATTCTAAATGAACACTACCGGATTCCTCCTGAAAGTGCATTTTTATGTGAAAAAGAACATGTTGAATTACTACAAGTTTTAGAAAGGAACTAAGCACTCAAAACTAAAGTTTTGTTCTCTACTCCCTATAAGCTCTCTAAAGCAATAATGTGCTTTAAAATAAATAGTTATATAAGAAAATGAAAAATTGTACGTGGAGCATCATATTGATGTTCTGAGGAATCAAATAAAAGAATTGCCCTATAATGAAAAATATTGTCTGGTTTTTCCCAAATGCATATTTACTATTAAAACATAACAGCAATCGTAGCGATAGGCATGTCCTCATGGATAATCTTTCACACAGTTGGCTGGGCTGCAAATACATTGAGACATTTTGGTAATTGTAAAATTCATCATGCCCACATTCACAAGTGTATAATTGACTTATGCTGCCGTGGTGATATTCATGAAGTCAATCTACCCATAATCGGTTCCATTCACAGGTGTCCATGTATAGGTCCTCGTCCCTTTGTCGATGTATCTCTGAAAAGCAACATTAAAAAACAAGTTAATGATGTGCATGGAGTGGCTACGCATCTGTTTTGGTTCTCGATAAGGAAATACTTTTGACATTGCCAGATAGAAACACTCTCTCCAAGTCACAATGCTTCAGAAGAGAAAGAGAAAATCGCTTCCACTGAAAAAACACGGAAAATACTGTTTTTTAAAAATATCTTTGTTCTAAATGTTTTGGGATTAAATGAACAAAAATACAAATTGTGCTACACACTTGGCCTTGAGAATGCGACGTCTATTGCCAGTGAAATTAATTATGATTAGGGTTCCCGGTTTTATGGTATTTATCTTTTTTTAACATTTCTGTCTACATTTATCCATATTTATTTTTTGGCCATTTTATCTGTATTTATCCGTATTTATTTTGTGTTTTGCGTATAAATGAAATTGTAAAACTGTACATTTCATTATTTATTTAAATCTACAGGTTCTTTTACTCAAAAATTTGCTGCACTCTCATATGATAATTCATATAATTAATCTTTTATATCATGTGCTTTGAGAATTGGAATTATATACACAGGAGATGTGGCTGTCATGCTTTGTCTAATGATGCCCTTTAGTGGCAGCATTTGTGATGATATGCCTTGGGAGCAGCAGGAATATATTTGGGTAAAAAGAAATAAAGCTCACCCTGTAGACAGCAAAAAGATGCTTGAGAAATGGCTTAGCGGGGATCATGGCGGACGCGTGAGCTACGAGCTCCGCACCAGCCCGCATTTAATCCTTCTAAATTCTGCAGCCGGGGCGGACTTGAAAGTCTTCAGCTGCCCCTCAGAGGACCGGGCACTGAGCGGTGCCCCCCCAGGGAGAGATCACGGGCGGTCGGAGACCCTGTTGGGCGCCACGCTCTGCAGGGGTAAAGTGCACAACGCCGACCGGAACAATGGTGGCCGCGACGGGCGTGGTGGCGTTGGAGCGCCCCATCGTGAACGGCGGTGGGCTTTAGAGGACCGGATACTGGTGCCCCGGCATCTCGTGAACCCCCGACGTGGGGAGGCCGAGGGGAGCAGAGAGAGGCTCCGGTACATAAAGCGGAAGCAGCGGCCGAGGGGCGAGTCTCGAGTGGTGCTGGCGCAGAGCAGGTAGCCCCCGCCTACAACCACACTGGCTGGGGGATCGGAGCCATCAACGCGCTGACTGGCGGGACCCCGGCCTTTGGGCACCGCCTGTGAGGTTTGCATGCCCCCCGGCCCCATGGCAGAGTGAGACTGCGCCGGACGGACATGGCCACATTGGAGGCCCCAGTCGGAAAACTGCAGCTGAAGATACGCAGGTGGGCCTGGAGGGCGCGGCGGCTGGCGAGACCACTGGGGGTCGGGCCGGGCAGAGCGACGCTGACCACGGTGGTGGGTCCCCCGCGTTCTACACGGAGCCCCCGGTTGATCTGAGTGCTGGCACGGTCAGTACTTACAAAGCCTGGGGGTTCCGCTACATAGACTTTGGTCCTCGACGGATTGGGGCCGGGACGGTGCCGTGAACTGTGGCCCCCTCGGGCGAACCTAGAGATTGGAGGCTCAGCGTGGCGGAGCTGGGGGGACTGACTGCGACAGCCCCAGCACATCGTGGCGCAATTTGCAGGATTGCAGCGGAGCTGCGGTGACAATTGATACAGGAGTGGTGGTGGCTGCGGCATCGTGGTGTGCTTGACCACTCTTGGAGTATTGCGGGCAGGTTCCCATCTGAAGGGCCAACTATCCACGCTACAGAACTGGACTCTGGTGTTGGGGAGCCTCCTAAAGGTGCCCAATTGACTACTGCAGATGTGAGAGGCCACCGGGGGCTCCAGGACAGAGAGTGGGGTCCTGCCGGAGGAGGACCTAGACGGCTTGCGACGGCTTCGCTGGGACCATAGTGAAGCGGTGGACTCGGCCCAGACCAGCGACACACTAGACTACCTGGTGGATTGACCCGGGGAGAACACGCACCTGGGCCTGGCCCGTGGCCTGGTGGGCTACGCAAATCACAGCTGAAGCGGGCAACCGCATCCCAACGGGGTTCGGGTTGGGATACTGGGCTCGAGGCAACCCATATTACGGGGCCTGCTGCACATAGTGAGGCCCTCCTGTGAAGGAAGGATACGGCCTGAGCGTACCACTCTGGAGAGTTGCAACGTGAACTGGATTGGGGGACGAAACCCACCTCCCTTATCAACCTTGCCTGCGGGGCGCCCTGACCTCTCTGTCCATCACCCGGAGGGGGCGGGACCTCGGCCAAGAGGGTCATTGGCAGCATGGGCAAGCCTAAGGGCCGTCAGCTTGGGGCTCCTCAAGATCCAGAAGATAGTACCCAGGAACAGTCGCGGCCTCCGCCGGAAGACCCGGTGCAGCAACAGCTTAGTAAAATACTGGAGGCCATAGCGGATACGAAGGCTACCCTCCACCAAGACATTAGCACTGTTGCAGTGGGGCTTGGCCTATTGCGGGAGGAACATAAGAAGCTGTCGGAGAGGGTCAAGGAGACCGAGTCTGCTGTCGCGGGCCTAGCACCGGCGCAGAAGGCCTTGGAGCACCAGATGGGGGCCCTCACAGACAGGGTGGGCCTGTTAGAACGTAGGGCAGAGGATGCCGAGGGGCGCAATAGAAGGAACAACATCAGAGTTCTGGGCCTGCCGGAAGGGACTGAAGGCAGTGATATGGTGTCCTTTTTGGAGCACTGGCTCAGGAGTGTGGTAGCGCCGGAGGGCTTGTCCCCCTTTCACACGCTGGAGAGGGCCCACAGAGTACCAGCTAAGCCATTGGCCCCGGGGAGGCCTCCGAGGCCTGTGGTGGCCCGACTACTTCACTTCCGTGATAGGGACCTCCTCCTGCAAAGGGCGAGAGCGGAGGGCCCGTTCACCATAAACAACAGTAAGGTCTTCCTTTTTCCGGACTATACGCTGGAGGTGCAGAGGAAGCGGGCCTCGTACCTGGAGGTCAAGAAGGCATTGAGAGATGAGGGCCTCCAGTACTCTCTGATGTTCCCGGCCCGCTTGCGCATAATGCTGGAGGGGAACACCACTACTTTGACTATCCCAAAGATGCCTGGGACTGGTTGGAGACCTACAAGGGCAAGACGCCACGCGACAGGGGCCCTGGAGCTGCTGGACAGAAGGCCACAGAGCTTGGGAAACGCCCGAGACGACGACCTCGCAGGGGGACCTCGAAGAAGCCGTCCTCATCGCAGACGGAAAAAGAGAGAGCGGAAGCACTGCAGGCTGTGGCGGCACTGATGCAGGGTCGGAGTCCTACCCCAGAAGCAGGGACCGGCTCTTCGAGAGATACGGCAGACAATGATACGGACACTTCCCACAGTGACAGTGTGAAGCTGCCGGTGGTGACCCCAAATACAGCAGACGATATTATTTTACTTCATTGGTAAGCTAAGGGGCATATGGCACGCAGAGGGGCGCTGACCTGTAGTTGGCGGTGCTGGACCCCGAACTACTTCCTTCTATATGGGGCTGGTGCGCTCTGATTGGTGAGAGCATCTTGTTCTAAGCTTGCTTCGCTGACCCCCCGTTGAGTGCCGTACTAGGGTAGGGCCTCACTTGACACCACATGTTACATATAATGTTTGGGCGGCCGACCGTTGTCGGACTGCCCTGGGGTCGAGGAGTTGACCATCATAAGGGTCCTGTTGTTGGGTTTCTTTTGGTTTTTCAAGCCTGCGGAGGGGTGGGATGGTATGAGCCTGGGGGGGTTCTGGGGGAGGGACCCACACCGTGAACTATTTGGTGATACCTTACGCACATGGCAGAGGCCCGTAATGTTATACGGTTCCTAACATGGAACATCAGGGGAATGGGGTCTATGGTACAGCGCCATAACATTTACTCATATCTGAGGCGTAGAGACATCCATATAGCGTTCCTTCAGGAAACCCATCTGAATAGTGAGGAAGTAGCGAAGTTGAAACGGCGATGGAGGGGCCAGGTCTTTGCGACCACCTGCCAGAGGGGTACTGATATGGGTCAAACCGGGGTTCCCTTTTGCGGTGGAGCGGACGTGGCTTGATGCAGGAGGCCGGTACGCATTGGCCATGGGGAGACTGGCGGGTCAAGTGGTCACCCTAGGTAACATTTACGCTCCTAATCAGGACCAGATTGGCTTCCTAGATTTCTTCTCTGCTGTGCTGGCAAATAGCCTGAGGGGCAACCTGATACTTGGGGGGGATTCCAACTGTGTAGCAGACATTGACACTGACCGGTCACACCCTCCCTTGATGGGATCTCAGCCACGCCGCACAGCCTTGGGATTTCGAACATGGGTCACACATTGGGGCCTCGAAGACACTTGAAGGCTACAGCACCACAATAATAGGGAGTTCTCTTTCTTTTCACCAGTGCACCAAGTACATACACGACTGGACATGTTCTTGTGCTCCCCAGCCTTTAATAGCTCCATCAGACATACTGAATATTTAGGTCGTACACTGTCGGATCATAGTCCTTTGGTAATGACACACCTGCCTCTGGGACGGTGCCCCCCGATCCCCACATGGAAACTTTACCCGGCATTGCTCGACGATGCTCCTTTTCATACCTCATTACATACGCTCCTAGACTCATACTTTCCCATCAACGCCAATACAGCATCCTCCTCTCAAGTGGAGTGGGAGGCGTTTAAAGTAGTAGTACGGGGCCATTGCATGGGACAGGCGGCGGGAGCCCATAGGGAGCTCCGGCGGGAAATACTGGACTTGGAAGGGAGCATCCGTAGGTCTGATAATGTCCAGGGTACTGGTGATGCGGCCCGGGCGGTGCTACAAGAAGCACGGGCAAAGTATAATGACGCTCTGGGGCGGCTGCGTTGTTATTGCCACAGGAATATTTAGACAAAGTGCAGAGGGAGGAAGGAAAAGCGGGCCGTCTTTTAGCAAGGTTAATTCGGCCTGAATTAGGAGGATCCCCAATCACACAAATCGGCTTAGACTCCGGGGAGTTGGTGTATGACCAAGGTGAGATTAACGACTCCTTTCTAACATACTACGAGCAACTATACACTGCCCCAAGAGCAGCTCCCCAGCTGGCTGTACGAGAATATCTAGAGCCTCTGCCGCTCTGAGTGCTGGAGGAGGAGGACCGGGAAGAACTGGGGGAACCGGTAACGTTACAGGAAATTAAGGCCGCCATCCATGCGTTGGCACCCGGCAAAACACCGGGACCAGATGGCCGCCCGGCTGAATTTTATCAGCGTTATGTGGATTTGTTAGCACCGCAATTAGTCCGGTTATACACTGACGCATATGAATCTGGGGAGCTGCCCAGCTCCACCCGGACAGCCTTGGTGATTCCCCTCCCAAAAACTAAGAAGCCGGAGGCGGGGGTTAAAGAGTATAGACCCCTCTCCATGCTTAACACAGACTTCAAGATCTTAAGTAAAGTACTGGCCGGTAGGTTAGCCCCGCATATGAAGTCATTAATACATCCCGACCAGAACGGGTTTATCCCTTCTCGCAACACCTCTTATAATCTCCGCCGGCTGTACTCCATTCTTTACCATGTTGAAACTCTGATCCATCACCAGGCAGCAGTGCTCTCTGTTGATCTGGAAAAAGCCATTGACACGGTGGGGAGGGGATACTTGTACGAGGTGATGCTGCGAATGGGCCTGGGAGAGGAATGGGTGCGGTGGGTACGGCTTTTGTACGCTGAGCCTGCAGCTAGGGTTAGAATGGGTAGAACGATTTCCAGAGAATATAAGGTATCCCGAGGGACTAGACAGGGGTCTCCCCTCCTATTTGCCCTGGCCATCGAGCCCCTTGCTGAGAGATTTCGCGGGGGTGGGGAGGGGATTGGACTGACCATTGGAGGGCGGACGCACCATGTTTCCCTCTATGTAGACGACTTGTTGCTTTACCTATCGAATGCGGTCGAAGGCACCCCAACAGCTCTACATATCCTAGATGACTTTGCGTGCCTCTCGGGACTGCAAGTCAACAAAGCCAAGACATATCTGTTCCCAATTGCAGGCCCTACGCATAGGCCAGATGCTCTGATGGCCGACATCATATGGGCTCAGAATACGTTTAAATACCTAGGTATACAAGTATTCCACTCACTAGAGGACTTGAAGGAGGGCAACCTGGGTAGAGCGCTGCACTCGCTGCGTTCATGTGTGCATTTTTGGCGTACGCTGCAACTACCTATTATGGCCAGAATCTCCCTCTCTAAAATGGTCATGCTCCCGCGCTTATTGTACTTCTTTGGTAATCTCCCGGTCCTCATACCCAGCAGTTGGTTCCGGCCCCTGAACGCCCTACTGCGAGACCTGGTGTGGCGCGATGGGCATCCTAGGATGTGTCTCAAAACACTGCAACGCCTGGTGTCTGAGGGTGGTCTAGGGGTGCCGAACTTTGAAGGTTATATGTTCACCGCTCAACTACAGTGGCTGGCACAATGGGTAGAGGGTGTGAACGAGGAGGGAACATTTCTGTCGTACCCGGACTCCCATCCTAGCTTAGTAATGGCGAAATTATTAATACCAACAACGCCTACCCCATATTGCTCACTGTTACAGCGCACGGCTCTCCAAACTTGGAGGCGATGCCAGGGCAGGGAACGGCGACTCACCAAGTACACCCCCGTGCTGCCACTTGTGGGTCTACCACATGGCGATCCACAGACTATCTTCACGAGTGAGCAATTGGCCTGCTGGACGGAGGCGGGGTTGGATAACATTGGGGATTGCTTTCTGGATAAGTCTCTGCTCCCGTTTGATAGTCTTGTGGAGGACTGTGGCCTTCCTCCGGGCCAGTTCCTGCGATATGAGGCCTTGGTACGCACGTTCGCACAGTTGTGGAACAAAGGGAGAGATGAGCCAGAGACGCACCCAGTATTACATGCTTTGTTCACGCTTGGGACGGCGGGACATCTAGTGAAATGGCTCTATGTGGCTCTGCAATCGGCATCGGTCAAACCCCTGAGCGAGCTACGGGGGAAATGGGATAGGACTGGGAGCAGAGTGCTTACGGCCCAGAATGGCAAAGGGTTTTGCACTACCCAAAGAAGATCTACTGCAATACAGGACTAAAATACATACAATTCAACTACACGCACATGACATATATGACACCACACCGCCTCAATGTGACTTATGGGGGGGAAGTCCGCCACTGCCCGCGATGCATGCACCCGGATGCGGATTTTGGCCACATGACCTGGGATTGCCATAGCCTGCGACCTTTTTGGGAGGCTGTGCTTGGCAAGCTCAGGGAAGTTCTGGGCAGAAGGCTGCCTCCCACGCCAGAGATTTGTTTACTGGGTCTCTTTCCCAGACCGTCAAAGCTTAAAGTCGGGAACAGGCTGATAGACCTTGCGCTGGGCTTGGCTAAACGTTGAATCGCAATAGAATGGAAATCCCTACGAGGACCCCAATTTGAGACCTGGAACAGAGATGTTATTATGTGGGCGGGAGCAGAAGGTAGGGCACTCGGCTGGGAGGAATCTAAAGGCATGAGGAAGCATCCAATAGCCGGGCTATGGAGAGAGGTGATGGTGACCTGGGAGAATCCTGAAGGGCTTGGGTCTATTGGGACAGATACCGACATAGACAAGAGACCCCGCTCTGAAGACGCATAACCTGGAAGCCTCACTGAGCTCTTAGATGACACTGGGCGCTCGCCTGATGGGGATCGACTGAGGGAACGTGAATGAGAGTAACCTATTGCTCCAGCACAGTGGCCTTGCTGAGAATGGGAGGCTCCTCCCCCCTTCCCCCCTCCTGGTCCCTATGGGAGGCACCACTATGTGGCGACTCTCCTTAACGCATGACACACTAGCTATGATCTAATTCACCCCTCTGCACATGACTCATTTACTTTTTTTTTTTTTTTTAAATTGTGTTATTCTCCTACTTAATTAGGTTTGTTTATAAACGAATTAAGTAGCATGGCGATAAATGCGACAGTTATATTTGTATTCAGGACTGTTGATGGTAACTCTCACATGTAATTGATTGCAAACAAATTGTGGTGGAACATGTATTGAAAAAGGTGGCCATTGCTTGAAGGTGGCAGTTATACATTAGATAGTTGTTGAAGGGGACTCCACGGTGTACATGGACTACAAGAGGTACAACTGGGCTTGCTTCCTGGTTCTGTCAGCGGATTTGTAGGTGCCTTTCCTTGCAATGTATTATCACCTTCGCTGGGTAACTTGTGTCTAAACACGATGTGGTTTGATTCATAAAACGTATGCTGAATGTTTAGAAATGCAAATAAAAATACTTAAAAAAAAAAAACAGATGCTTGAGAAATAGGAAATAAATCCCACCTTGTATAGATAATAGCAGCTGTTGATTTGGACCATGGCATGCATGGAACAAGTGTGTGATGCATGCAGCATGGGTTTAAATTCTTTCACTTGCTGCCTCTAGTAAAAATGTGCTACGCAAACAAATGATGGATGGAATGCTGAATAAATCATACATTCATCCCCAGGCAAGAGATCTGGGTTAAATCTATCGTTCTTTTGCTCACCATGCCACCCCAGTTTAGACCAAGCCAGATGCAAATTAGTCTTGACCCTGCTCCTCATGGGAACAGTCCAGCCCGAACTGCCAAGCCAGGCTCTCCTTGGACCAGAAAGAAGCATCCTGGGACAGTATTCGGGGTATTGCCCCTCATCAACTAGGCAAGCTTGAATCCAGTGGCAAAGTGAGTAAGGGACCCACGTCTGAGCATATCCATCCCACTTAGGGCAAAAAGTGCTACGCAAACAAATGGACGGAATGCTGAATATATCATAGATTCACCCCCAGTCAAGAGATCTGGGTTAAATCTATTGTTCTTTTGCTCACCATGCCACCCCAGTTTTGTTTGTTGTCACAGCACTCTAGTAAGAAATGGGCAAAAATATTTTGTAGGACCAGCAAGTGTTTCATGAATATGATCAGATTCAATATAGGAATTTACTGCGGTGAGGTGAAAAGTGACTGTTCAACTAATTCAATACTACTAAATACAGCTGCCACAGAAGAAAAGGACAGATTTCATATCATGTACGTGAGTGTGGAATATATTTGGAAAGCATTAATAATGCCTCACACTATTAGACTATGGTATTAGTGAGGGACAGTGCCCCTAGCATGAGGATCCATTTAGTGTTTTCAAACCCCCAGACTGAACAGAAAGGTTTTGTGACAAATGTTGTCACAACTATAAAGAAAACAAGATTACATTGCCTGAATTTGAAACAAAAAAATAAGAACGTAACAGAAAAATCCCTGATTAACACTAACAATTTATTTGTACAACCTGGCATATTTCTGAGTAAATTGATAATGCCTAAAGCCAATAGTTTTGGCTTTCAATCTGAGCTCTGACTAACACGTTAAAAATGCCACCAGCAGCAAAAAACCCTGCATAAAATTATTTTTGTCCAGAATTAATTATATTGCTTTATGTATGCAGTTCATCTCAAAGAAAAAAGAATAGAAAGTGAGGCAATTCAGAATACTTTTAAGATGAAAAGTAACCACTCATGTATTGCAGTGCTGGTACCCTATAGGAGTTGTATAATACACCAAACAGCCAGTTTCGTGAATTAAGTGAGACATACTCCTTCTGGGTGGACCCAAAGTCCACACTATGCATATTTTAAAAGATGTGGTATGGATAGGTCTTGCGACAGCTGCGCTGTCAAGTCAGATCTAATAATGAACACTAATACTAATGCATTTTGTGCATGTGCTGCATAAATACATTCTATTTGAAACTAATTGAGAAGATAAAAAAATCACAGAACAAAGAAAAATATGTAAATAACATAATAATCTGACTTTATGTAGAAATTCTCAAAACCACACTGTTAGAAGGTGGTTCTGACACTCTGGGCCGCCCGGATTTTTCACTTTTTGAGCACCTATTTGGTGAGCTTTTACTGGGGGAGAGCCTCATAAATTGGGACTCACCCCCAGTGAACTCATGGTGAAAGAGACTGCATGTGGATTTTACTGGTGTCCCCCTAGCTTGACTAGGCTGCTGCGCAGCAGCTGGAGTAAGGGGCACCGGGTTGGTTACATGCAGACACCTGTGTACATGCGTGTGCACATGTGTAGTGGCTGCGCAGGGGAGATTCCTGGCATGCGCAGCCCAGGAGCAGATACAAAGTGAATGGTGTGGCAGGACTTATGCAGAATTGGGTGGTGACATGGAATGGGCTTTATACGGTGGGAAGAAACATGCCAGGGAAAGTCAGTGTGCTTTACAGTGTGTATTCCATTATTCTCTTATGGGGATAGGGAGCACATGGGCTAGTTTTACTTTCCTAAGGCCTACAAATTCCAGACACGCACTAAAGTCCACGGTAACGGGTGTGAGAAGAAGTATTCTGCAGAGTCAAAAGTCATATTTGTACTGCTTTTGGGTCATCCATAAATGTTATAGTTCTCTGAGTCAGCTCATAACCAGGACCTGGCTGGGGTCTGGACCTGGCAGGTTAGATTAATGACCTTTCTTCCCAGAGCGAAGATCTTCCCTCCAAGGAGAGAAGATGGGTGGAGCTGCAGGCTAATCCATCAGCAGCTGTCACTGGGTGCCAGGCATCAAGCTGCACGAAGGGGAAGGCAGCTCTGTGGGGGGAAGGGGCTTTCAGAGACCATGTGGCAGGAGACCCTGGACAACGCCATTTTGAACAAACCCAGAGGCCTGGGCAGGAAGGAGGGAGCAGGGGCAGAGAAGTGATGTGTCGCTGTGTGATAGGGCAAACAGAGACTTCCTGCCAGCCCCCTCCCCAACTTCTTAAAAGAACTTGCACAGGAAGAGGAGCTCTCTCTGGGGTGTGGTCTGCTGAGGCAGAAGGTGCTGGAGCCTGGCGCAAGGGCAGTTGGAAGGAGGAACCCCCTGACTGCTCCAGAATCCTGAACAGCGCCAGGAGAAGAGTCCAGGACCAGTGCGCAGAAGCAGGGGCCTCTGCGCAGGGAGAAGAGAGGCCCAGGAGGAGAGCCAGGTGAAAGGCTGGCGCAGGGAGCCAGTGAAAACAGCTCCCTGCTGAAGTTCACCCTCTTGGAGGCGAAAAGGGCGGCGACAAGTGCTCCAGATGGGTAGAGCTGGCCATCAGGAGCAAGAGGAGACCAGAACGGGGCAAATCGGCAGCCTGGGGGCCGAGATATGCCCCCCAGAAGGTAGGCGACCTTTGGCCCCTCATGGGACCGACGACGAAGCGCGTCGGGCTCCGCCGTCGATCGCAATTATGCCCCCGGGGAGGGTCAGGTCCTGGGGGCTGCCCCAGGAGGAAGCAAAGTCGGGAAGCGCCGTCGCGCTACCCTGTGAAAGTGCCCAGGAAGGGGGCCAGGAGCCCACCCTGGCCCCCGGTGATGTTGGGGGAGGGGGAGCGCTGCCGCGCCCCCCCGAGGAAGTAAAGTCGGGGAGCACCGTTGCGCTCCCCGTGAAAGTGCCCTGGAAAAAGCGGCCAGGAGCCCACCCTGGCCCCCGGTTTCGGCGCTGGGGAAGAGGGGGGCGCGCCGTCCCGCAACCCCCCTCGCGTGTGAGGAAAAGCCGGGGAGCGCCGTCGCGCTCCCCGTGAAGGCTCTTAAGGGGCCCGGGATCCCAACTCCAGGCCCCGACGTAGAAAACAAGTCGGGGAGCGCCATCGCGCTCCCCGCGAAGATGCCTGGTGGGGGCCCGGGATCCCAACTCCGGGCCCCAAAGAATGGCGCCAAGCAGGAGGGGGGGCGCCATCACGTACCCCCGCGAAGACGGCCCAGGGGCCCGGGACCCCATCCCCGGGCCCCGCAGAGAAGGAGGAGGCTGGGGGAGTGCCGCCGCACTCCCCCGAGGTCCAGCTGGACGGGTGGGAGTCGCCGTGTCTGCCTGCCGGAGTGGGCAGACCAGAAGACAGATGCCGGCTCCCACGGCAGCACGCGAGAGTGCTGGCCAGATGGGGAGCTGGCGGGAGCCACCGAGGGTGGGCTCCTCGAGTGGCTCTCCAGCAAGCCTGTGGTGCGGGGTTCCTGGGTGGGACCGGGACCCAGATGGAAACGAGGAGGTGCCAGGGGCCCAGGTGGGACCGGGCCCCCTAAAATCAGCTGGAGCGGCCGGGGGTGGGCTCCCCGAGCTACCATCCCTCACCTGGGGGTCCGGGTGGGACCGGACCCTCCCACGAAGCCCAGACGCGGCAAGAGGCTCACATCGCGGTTCTCCCCGAAGCAGCGGGAGAGCCGCTGCTCTAATATTCACTGCAAAAGAGGAATCGCCCCATAATGCCTTGCAGGCCTGGACCAGCCTGCAAGGAAAAAACAGCTTTTTCTCTGTTTCTGGTGGCCCCAGGAGTACGGGGTCACCACCAAATGTGTGACAAGGTGCAGGGGGAGCTGCAGGAGCAACGCAGTCTCCCCCAGCACAAAGAAGAAAAGTCCCTCCCTAAGTCTCTGGGGACTTAGAAAGAATAACCCCTCAAGGGCTCAGCCAGCATTTTAACACCTTCTGGGCTGGAATTTTTGTTCTACAGCTGGGGGTGTATGGAGAAGTGCCTCGAGATGTTAAGGGCTGAGTTGGGGATGTCTGGAGAAATGCATTCACCTGGAGGTTAAGAGGTGTAATTGCACCACAAATGCATTTACTTGTGTTATTTCTTTTTAGAGGGACTGGAAGCCACATGTGTAATGTGAAGTACAGGTGAAATGTGAAGTACCTGTTTAAAGTGGAGTCATAAGCAAAGTGGGGTTATGTTGCTGGACATTCCTGCTAGGGTGTCTGGCTGTATTTGCGTAATCCTGTGATTCCATCTGTGATGCCTCTTAGGGGCTTTAATTGCAATGCATTATAATGATCAACTAAGGTGATGAGTACTGTCATTCTAAAGGGCTGCTTAAACATGTATTCTTGCTGCTGCGCTTAAGTGAAGAACAACCCAGACTATTAGCCCTGAAGATGTAAGGGTGCATACTGTATGGACAATATGAGATGCTCAGTCAGGGTTATGTGTCACCAGGGCAGGTGTACCTATTTTAATGCTCGTTGAGATAATGGGGTGGGTCGCCACTGGGATGGTGCCAGTGCGCAGGGCCCTCGCTCCAGGTTATGTTCAACTAACTGCATTGGGGGCAAGATGATGTGCATACCTGGGAGTGGTGGTACTAGACCCCACCCCCCTGCGGGAGGGGTGGAGATGTTATGCAATGTCACAAAGTAATTCAAACAGCTTATGTATATTTGTAAATTGGTGCATAGTATTGAGTAGTGTGTGTGTTTAATAAATGTACTCTTACTTGTATAAAGCAAAGTACAGACTGGGCAATCAATTATTGAGTGTTATTTCTGCGCACCTGCAAATGGCGATTACTAGCCCACACCACCTCCCTTGAGTAAGCCTCAGACTGCTCTGCAACGCTACCCTCTGAGAGTCAGGTGCTACAATTGGGTGTTTGGTTCCCAGTGAAGGACAAATGTAGTCGTGTTATTTGTGCAGGCCCCACAGATACTGCCTCGTTTTCCAACACACACCAAATAAATGTGAAATCTATACAGTCAGACAAAGATCGTAAATGTTACCACTATGTAACTCACTGTTGAGCAAACATTGAATCTAACAAATGTATGGAAAGTCTATAATCACTTTGATTTGAAAATGTCGATTGGCTCCAAAATAAATGTTTTGCATATGTTAATTTTAAGGGTTCAGTCTTTAATTAAAATAACACGTCTTATAACTTAACTGTCTAACATGTTTGAATTAATTATTTCAAACATGTAAAATATCTGCGATAACATGTAGAACAATTTAACCAGTGTAAAATCCACTATAAAAGATATTGATATTACAAATACCACTTGCAACTTTTTGAAAGAAGCCTTTAGTTTAATGAGGTATGTTTGATTGCCTCCTTCTGGTTGTATTCCAGTTTATCTGTAATTGCTAATCTCCTTCGCACAGCTGCGGTCTGATTTGCTAATGCTGTCTGTTGTATTACTGTTAAACAACATAACACTTGGACTACATTCACTATAGTATCTCGCTAGCTTAAAACAGGTTTATGACTATTTTAAAACAGGAACAGCAGTTTTAGGATTGCCTTTAAATTGCATTAGGCCAGAAATGTAATTAAATTACATTTGTTCTCCAAAACCCACTAGGCTACCACATCTCCTAATCAGGCCCTCAAGGCCAGGAAGTGGCATTGAAGTGATTATACTATTATGAATCCCTACTCACCACCCCATTTCAAATGCTGCAATACTCATCCTGAAGCTCTTCAAAGCTCTAATCTTGTATGTCCCTCCAAGCACTCTCAGAGCAATTCTCTGCATGTTGTCTAACTTCCTAGCCTCATGGGCTATATCAATGTGCATTGTAACTCTTGGAGACCTCATTGGGAGACAAACCAAGCTGCCCCAAGCTCAACTCCTCATCCTCCTCAAGGCACTCACTCACATCAAGGATCACCGTCTTAACCTCATCCTTCCTTGTGTTTATGAGGTTTTATTGTATAGTGATCTCCATCCTTATCCCACTGCACCCACATACATGACTCCATACTATTAAAACCATGTTCATTGCATAATACCAGCTATTCTGTCAGAAATGTAAATTCCTGTTCACATTCCTTCTCCCCATCATTCTGACACCGTGTGACATCAAGACCTCGCAATTCCATCACATTCTCACCTCTACTGCTAACAATCCCACCCAACCCATGCCACAGGGCATACCATATCAGCTCTCCACACTAAGCAAAATTGTTTGCAAATACACTGTGCTACTAAAACACATAATCATTGCCATCCTACCATGTCCAACATTCTGCTAAAAACGGAACCCTTTTAAGGATGACTGTGAATTAACTATGGACTGTTGGGATGGGAATGTCCCTTGCATTGCATACTGGTGTGTACCCTTGCGCTGAGTGAAAATACTGCATGTGAGCATGTGAAACTGGTATCCTGACTTTATATTGGCTCAGCTTGTATACTAATCTGGTGTATTGGTCTAGGCCTGTCCATGGTTAAGACATGTCCAGAACCTGTTCTCTGACCTGTAGGGGTACACCAAGCTTGCCCTCTTTTGATGAAATGGGACTACTGTTAATATCCAGGGTAGTTGACAGAATCAAGTGGTGGAAGCATGCTGATTTGTAAAGATTAATAGTTATGAGCAGATCAATTTTCTGTTCTAGGAGGGAGTGCAGCCATCTATTCATATGCATACAAAAGTTCAGTTTTAATGTAAAAGCCAAACTGTTGCATTGATATTCTATATGTGTGTTGAGTGGAGGTATACATTGTGTATGGGTAGCTCATACATGATGGTGAAACTGAGAGCAATGTGAGTATATTTACGGGGACCAATGGAATACATTTTGGATGGCCTCTGGTTTATCATGGCACAAGAAATAGAGTGGATACAGTTTCCCCACACGGTGAAAGCGTGTTGACTGCATTCCTGAAGTCAGAGGGTAGAGACCCAGACACTGAATGAGGGAGGATAGAGACAGGGCTACCCTTAAGAATTCGATAAGGACCCATTAATTTGGTTTCTACCTTTCCCAGAGAGAAATACCAGCTATTTGTTCACATTTTAGATTCTGCAAAGGCATGACCAAGAAACCTAAACAGACCTTTTTAGAAAAAATGTCTGAATTCATTTTTAAAATGATCTTTCTGTTGTGGCTTGCTATACTTATCAGTAAGGGATCATTAAGGGAGTCCTGGAACACTTTCCAAATTGTGTTTTTCACATAATTACTGTATAAACCATGTACTGATAAGGGGAAAAATACCAGCTTTTGAGAATTTATCTAATTGTTAGGCAGGCCAAGACATT
Source organism: Calotriton arnoldi (assembly GCA_963921515.1). Lineage (NCBI taxonomy): Eukaryota > Metazoa > Chordata > Amphibia > Caudata > Salamandridae > Calotriton > Calotriton arnoldi. The sequence continues at coordinate 449,761 of CAWUFW010000425.1, read as the reverse complement.
ACAATACTGACAATTCCAGTAAAAAGGTGGCCATGTGGAAACCCTATCTGTTAGCAAGGAGTTGAAGATGAGATTTTCCTGAGTAATGTCACTTTATGGGAGGTAGAGGAGCGAAGGGAGACCAATGTTTTAGTTGTTCAAGATGAGGACGTTTCTAGCCAGGGCATGCTCTTTTGTCTGTCCTTAATTCCCATTACAGGAAAGCTGATGACAACTCAGTGAATGTTCACACTTTATTGTACCCATGTTTTTTGAGTCTCCTGCTTGGAGCCAACATTATCACTTTTTGTTGTGAAAGCCATCACCTTGCACAAAGTCTGTGTCCACACACCAAAAAATGTAAAGTTTAAAGAATCACCTCAAAATGGTTCCAAAAGCGTGGACAGTGGATCAACATCCCAAGTCTGGGCCACATTCATAGCAAATACCATACCCAGTGACCTTTATGGTCCTCCCTCATTCCACCTACAACTGATCTTTTAAGCTCTCTAAAGTTGCCTCAACGTGACATACATGGTGCTAGAAAAAAGCCCATTGTACAAATTGTAAAAGTAAATAATATTCCAACTTGATCACTTATTCCCAAATACCTATGTCACAGACAACACACAGCCTGCTCAGTGGTAATCCAACAGCACCTTAATCATCATACCAAAGGGTGAAATGAATACCAAGTTCCCCACCGGGATGCAGACCTTTCCTCGTTAATCACCGGCTTCTCTGCAGTGGAGGTGATGCATAACGGTGGAGTAGAGAGATTGATCCAAGCAAAGGCTATTGATCAGCTAACAAGGGCCAGCAGATATGCCATGGTCCCAGATATGGCAATGCCAGGGCACCAACACCTACCTTTGCTGGTGTCTATCTTCAAGTAGTTGGGAGAGATGCAGAAGGTGGGAACTCCTTTTAAGGGGAGGCAGGGTTTACAAATGTTAGAATGTCCCATTCCTGATAGACAGACGTATCCCTTTTTAAAGGTCCAAGGTAAGAGGCAGAATTATGCTAGCCCATCAATGAAAAGAATGGGGGATGACTAAAAGTAGTTCCAACCCCTAGTACAGCCCTTTGTATGTCAGCAAGCATCTCGAGTTAGGTGAAAATATGCTCTTGGAATAGAAAACAATATACTTATTTCTCCTCTCTGTCTTTCCAGGTTTGTGTTTGACCCCACTAAGTAAAGGGAGAGTTGCTTAACAAGAACAGATGAAGAGGCACTTGGGATGTAGAATATGCTTACTTTCACGTTCCTGTAGGAACTGGATCATTCCATACTGCTGGGCTAAGACTAGTACACCTAATTACAGCAACTAGAGTCCTGTGGACAGGCTGTATGAACTACGTTAAAGAGACTAAGATATATAGCATATCTGGGAGAAACAATTAACTGCATCTTTCTCACAAATACCCTACTCGAAGAAAGCCTCTCAGAGTGACTCATATGTCATTATGTATTGATGAATTATTATGATTCTTCTCAAATAGAAAAGGAACACCTCTTGACTGTGGCTCCTGTGTATGAATTTGCCTGTAAAGTACACACCTATTTCAAGAAATTTTAGAATCTTTTTGCATTGTTAAAAACTGTCCATTAGACTACCAACAAAACCTGTTAACCAAACAAAACTGTTTACTTGAAGAATTCTCAATTGTGGACTCTGACGTCACACGCCCCGACTCTCTGCGGCTCTCAGCGGACAAATTGCCATGCTGCAGCCCTGCTGCTTCGGTTCTCCGGGGCCCTAGACTCAGCCCGGACCTCTATTTCTGCTCTGCTTGGCGTCTTCACGCCACCTGCACATTCGGCACTGTGCTAGGAGCACCACAGGAAATCTCAGAGTCCACTGCCATGACCCTGTGACCCCGAGACAGCCACAGGGTTGCTGGGACACGGTGCAGGTTGCCAGCAGGAAGCTGCCTCTGATTCTGAGGATGCAGAGGCCCGGTAGGACAGTCTCAGGAGAAGAACAGCAGTGCTGGAATAGGTGCGGAGGAGCAGTAGCTCCTCCAAAGAAACAGGAGCAGGGGGCAAGGGACTAGAGGCTGCATGGAGTGTCTCTGCTCAGGACGTCTAGCTCCGCTGAACACAGTTGTGCCCAAAGAAGCAGTCCGGGTGCTGGTGCTGTGACTGGTGCGGTGCCCCCGTCTCCTTCTCCGGGAATGGAGGTGGGTGCAACCCTAATCAGTACTACACCTTTCCTTGTGGGTTGTGGCAAGCACGGTCCTCTCTCATAGGCGGTGGGAGCTGGGCAGTGATCCAGTGGGGGAGGGGCAAGAGGGAATGGCTGGACGAGCTGGGCGAGTCGATAATGATACTGCTCGGCTAGGCTAGGCTGTAGGTCAAACCGCCGTGTTTGGGGGTTGTGAGTGGGGGTTTTACTGGGCTAGCTGCCTGGCAGCCTGGGTGCAGCTTGTGGACTTGTGGGGTTCTTGGCCTCCTGATTAGGGCAGAGTGGAGTCTGTGAGTGCTAGCGAGCTGTGAGGTCGTGGAGTGCCAGTTTTCATCCACAGAGAAGGGAAGTGAAGGCATGGGCTTTTCTTGACCGACATCTTGTTTTGTGGGACATAACTTTGGTATAAGATGACCGCCATAAAACTGAGGTCTCGTCCAACTATGCGACTGATTATGATCTTGGTGGATAGTATACTTTGTCATAAATGTGACCAATATCCTGTCCGCCATACTACTACAAGTTCCATAGAATATAATGGAATTGTATTACGGCGGATAGGATATTTGTCTTGTTTGTGATGCAGTAACCCTGTCCGCCAAGATCGTAATATGGTCTTAAGTCAGAAGACCAGAGCCAACATGCTAAGGAACTGTGCCCCCATTAAGCCATACTTAAAGGGGGATGAGCAAAATACCAGCTTTCTTTCAGAAATTGTCAGAGGACAACTTCCAGGCTGGAGAGGTTGTACATTCATCTCCAGTGGTGGCAGTAAATGAGGAGGTCAGCCACTCTAAGTTTAAGACGGGGGAGCAATGGTTGGCTCTTACTCCATCTACCTCTCAAATACAAGGGAAACTCCTGGTTGTGGCAGTGTGTTGCTCTCCAAGGGAGACGCCCTCCTTGTGTGTATCACCAGGGGGGAGGCAACTGAGGCCTTGCTTGCTCCACTGGCCACTCTCCTCTAAGTCTGAATTATATGCTAACGGATATTTCACCATCTAAACCAACATCTCCGTGGGGGGGCATAGGACGATGGAAGTCCCACCAGAAAAAGCAATGCATCGGAAACAATCAATGGCCCTCTATTCGAGTACTCCCAGCCTCACTACATTGAATCCTGTTAATCTATCCGTTTCTCCAGATTTATTGCAGAATTCCCCTGTGAACATCTTAGCAGACTATATTTCATTTTTGAGATCTCTGCAGAGTCTGGCATCTATTCTGTCCTTATTAGGACAGAACACAGACAGTTCTGACCACATTTTAGATATTTTATCAGTAATACTGAAGAATCTGCTGACCAGTGGGACTGGAGAAGAGTTGAGACTGCTGTAAAGCAGATATGAGCAATCAGGTGGGTGATCCTAGGATCAGGCAACATAGACAATAAAAAAGTTGTGACCAATCCTTGGTCCTAAGTGATTTGGAAGCTCTGTTTTTGGAAGAAATGCTTTCTGCCCATGGGGGCACTAACATTGAGGAAGGGGTTTCTGCCCATGGGGGCATTAATATTGAGGCTGTCCCCAATAGAACTGTTCTGGACCCAGGAGAACCCTGTGAAGATTTTCCAATTTTTAAAAAAGGTACGAGACCTATCCAGGAAGCCACAAACCAGGAGTCAGGCCTGCAGCATGGAAGTTGGTTAAGTAATACTAAACAAAAGAGTAACAAAAAGAAGGCAAAAAGGAAAGTCTGGAAAATATCTACAAAAAGAACAAGAAAGATTAAATTTCAAGATGTGGGTATATCATATGATTCAGTGGTGTCGCTTGAATCCTCCACTACTCCCCAGGGCCCAGCACCTCTTGTGCTGCCTCAAAGCCAGTCGAGCAAGTGAGGTCGGATATTAGGGTGGTGCTGAGACCCGCTCAGGCTGATCATGATTTATCCATGGCTTCCAATGTGGAGGGGGCTCACTTTGGCAGAGTTGGAGGGTGGAAAGAAAGTCTGAAGAAGGACATTTGGTGGGGGTTAAAATCTGCCGCCAATTCTACGGATTATGTCATCTGGGTCCTCCAATTTGTAGACATTTTTGCTGGCTCGGAGTCAGAAGGATGGCTGAATAGATACTGAATTTTATCTCTGCTGCACTCGATCCCTCTGCTGGCGAAAATGTCCACGAAGGACATCTGCTTGGTTGTACAGCTGAAACCCTGGGAGTCATCTTTGGCCTGGCCTTATGTAGGGGTTCACTTTTACTCCAGGGTGGTGGTGGAAGAAGTTTTGAAATTCTCGGATGAGCTCAGGCAGGCAGGCTTCGATATCTATGCTTCTCCTTCCCCACTGCAGGCTATCCCGCCATCCTAGTTAATGGCCACCAAGGAGCAGGGGTTTGGGTGGGGGCCTCATCCCCCCTCTTTCATCAATTTCCCCCTGCCTCTGATTATTGGAGGCCAGGGGGGGAGCTGGCCTAGAAAAGATCTTAGTTGTGAAAATGGAGGTGAGCAGGCAAATCTTCACTAACCGGATGGAGTTATCTGAAAAGCAGGAGTATGGAAGGGACCATCAATGCACAAAAGGAGTTGTCAAAACCCCTTTCTCAGAGATTCTGATAACATTGGAGTCAATGTTTTGTCCTGGAACATAGCTGGCATGAAAAGGAACTTGGTGTCACTCTTGCAGGTCATTAAGGTCAATTAAGTGGTGATAGCAGCCATTCAAAAAACCTGGGAATCAGAGGACTGGGGATGCCTGGTTATGTTGTCTTCAGTTTAAAAGCATTTTGGGAGACCTTCTGGGAGCCTTGCCTTTTTGGTTTCTGCTATGCATGATGTTGTGGTGTCTGTCCTATCCACTGAATCTCAGAACCTTCAAGTTGTATCCGTATCTGGGCTGTCCTCTGTTGCGACAGGGAGGGGGGATAAGAAGGGATGCCCTGAACGGAGTAGAGGGGACTATATGGGATCCCCAACCTGATTCTCATTAATACATATTTCCCCCCAAAATGTTGTAAAAATATTCTTTTCTGAGAATTGGCACTGCTGTTAGGTCAGACCAAAGCTCTTATTCTTTGTGTGCCCTTCCTTGTGATGGGTGATTTTAATAAAATAAATCCTCCTAGGCAGTTAAGTGACTTTTTCCAAAGGGATTAAGATATTGCATTGAATGTTCCCTGTCAGGTCTTGGGGAGTCAGGTAGGGGATCCATCAGGCAGACACTTGCAGACCCTACTCAATAGCTGCAATATGTCTATAATAAACATTAGGTGTCCTGGAGATAATTTGGCTCAGCTTTGACAATGAGAGGGTAACATCCCTGATTGATTATGTCATGATATCCTCTGAGCATTTTGGGATGGTGAAGTATCTTTCTGCAGGTGACCTTAGGGGTAGTGACCATAAGCCTCCTGTCATCACACTTTTAGGGGGACCAAGACAAGAGAGAGGTGGCCTAACAGCTGGCCCCTGCATTGGAAAAAGGTGAGCAGAGTTGTGTGGTCAGTCAAATTAAAATGGCATGTTATCGATGGTCTTAGGGGGTTACTCATGGAGCAATTTAACGCACCTTTACACCATACAGTAAAGGCTTTCAAAAACCTTATTTCCTCCATAAGGGATTTGGCGGCTGTAGGCCTTGTAAGGAGCAGGGTCAGGATGAATTTTTTTAGCTCTGAAAAGTCAAAGACCAAAGTTCTGCTCAAATAGAACATAAGGGATGCGTTTAGAGTAGGTGGGGAACATAGGGAGAGCCTGATCAAACAACATAAGATAGCATTTAGGAAGTAAATGCAACAAATTAAGTGGAGGGAATAAAAGAGAGCCTACGGACTAAGGCAATCTTTTTCCTGCATACTGGCAACCTTAAGGGCTTTCGGCTTATGTCTAACTGTATACTGGGGCTTGTCAGACACATTACAACAGTGTCAGTACCCGAAGATACCTGGGCTAGTTACATCTCAGACCTCTATAAAACTGAAGAAGGTGAGCGGGTTGCCCCCGGTATGCTACAAGCAAACCCACAGGCTAAGGGGCCGGTGGAGAGTATCCCGCTTCTTACTGTTTGTGATATTGAAGTGGTGATCAAAGGTCTGAAAAGCTCTAGGGCACAAAGGCCAGACAGTATTCAGCTGATATTATTAAACCCAATCCTCTCCTCTGGGCAAAGACCTTGGCTCCTCTGTTAGGTGAAATAATTGGGGACAAAATTTACTGGAAACTTGGAAAGAGAGTATAAGGGTACCCATGCTTAAAAAGAGTGACAGGGCACAGCCATCCAATTATCATATGATTACCCTGCTGTATACTACAAGCAAAGTTTTTGCAAGGCATCTGTTAGGCATTTTGGAAGATTGGGTTAGTGCAGCTAAAATTTCACCCCTGATCCAAATGGGTTTTCGGAAAGGGTACTCAATTAAGGGCGGCTCCGTCATTTTAAAGCTGCTGGCAGAGGATTATGCCCTCTCATGGAATCAGCCTGTGTATGTGGCTTATATCGATTTCTCTACAGCTTTTGACATGGTAAACAGAGACATTTCATGGGAAAACATAGCCAGGTGGAACTGTCCCCGGGACCCTTGAAGCTGATAGTCCAATTGCACTAGGGATCCTGGACTAGAGTGGAACTGGGGGGAGATGGGGCACTGTCCAAAAAGATTAGAAAACTCAATGGCTTGAGACAGGGGTGCATTTTGGTCCCTCTCCTGTTCTCAATCTACATAGCGGAAACATTGGAGGGTTTAAGGCACGTCAGGGCCTACCCTCCTAAGTTGGGGATGATAACCATAGTTGTGTTGTTCTATGTGGATGGCACAGTGCTATTAGATCCTGCGCTGATAGGGCTGCAGCTGCAATTGGATGCCTTTTCTCTTTATTGTAACAAGAATGATCTAAAGTTTAATACGGTTAAAACAAAGGTAGAATTTTTTCAAAAGGTATCAGGCTCCATTCGAGGTTCAAATTGTGGCTGAGTAGTGTCCAAATGGAGGTGCTTAAGGAATACAGTTACCTTGGTGGGTTATTTAGCAATAGCCTTGATTTCTGCAATAATGTCTTGTCACAGGAATCAAGCACCAAGGCCATTTCTGGATCACCCCAGAGATTAGATTTGGCTCTGGGACATAAGTTAGTAAAAGTGTTGAGAGAGGCATATAATTCAAAAAATGTCTCTCTCACAGGTACGAGGTGCTCTTACAAAAAAATGTCAAGCGCTTGCAAATCAATGAAACAACCCTCAGACTCAGTGAGCAGTGCACTAAAAGTAGATTTGGGCCTCACCAACATTTTTTTCAAATATATCCAGGGGTTGCTCAATTATTGGGCAGACTTGTTGAAATCGGATGAAGGCACTTTGAGGTATCTTATACCACGTCACCTGCATGTGAAACCCAAGGATCAATGGATAAATAACCTGCAGGCTGTGGAAGCATCCCTTAATCTGCTTACCTGGTATTCTCCCTCAGACATGTTGGTGCTTCAACAGAAACAGACATTAAAACGCTTAATTAAAGAGCACTCAGTCAATAGTGATTTAATTGATGTAAGAAAGACAGTTTGTGCACCCAGTGGAAGTTGGTTTTTGTGGTTTAATTTAACCCTATTTGAGGGGCATGAAGAGTAGATCTGTGAGGAGATGGGCTCTGAAGGTTAGGTTGGGCCAGGTTCCTGACTTTATTAGATAGGTTGGGTCCAACTTGAGGGGGAGGGACAGGAACTTTTGCCCTTTTTGTAATGTCCATGTTTTATCATTTTTGGATTTTATTGTTTTTGTGCCTCTTTTATAAACATAAGACAAGGCCTACTATTGCCTGTTTTTAGAAAGCTGCATGTCCGCCGCATTAGTGACTTAATAAATATAATTTGGCAGTGTAATAATATGGCGGTCTGCTGTCCTTTGGCAAAATGTCTGTCCACTGTAGCCGATAGGATTCCTCATACCCTTTTGTAATAATGTGACTTGCTATTTGCACAACAGCATTGATTAGGAGGGCATAGACATTTTTACTCGCCTTTTATTGCCCCTTTTTATTCTAAACAGTTTGTACTTTTCTCATAGTGTGGCACTACTTGGTTGGTGTATCACCATTTGAAGGCTGCAGATAATTCTTCCCTATATGAATTCTCTTTTTAAATTATTAAACATCAAGTTTAACACTTTTTTGTTCAGCTTGTCATATTGGATAACTCTATTTGTCAAGTCACCATTCTTTCTGCTTCTGTCACTGACCTGTATAGTATTTATGTGGTTTTTAATTTTTGGGGGATTGGGTGGGTGGTGCTGCTATAGCTGTTGGATATCCAAATCGGGATCAGAGCTTGATTTTGTATCCATTTTAGCATGTTTTATGGGTATTTGCATTGCATTTATTTAATATATGTATGTGTGCAAATCTTTTGATTGTCGCCCTGGCCAATATCCTTTGATTTGAAGGGTTCCAGTTGTATGCGTATATTCGTTGTTTTTATTGCTGACTTAATGAATTCTCAGAAATTATTACTTCCAGGTTTTATTACTGATTTTTTTTAGATGTGTGGTTTGTATTGCCTAATTGGTGTGAGAGCAAACGAATAAAATATATTGAGTACTGAACAGCTTTCATCTTTAAATGAACAGTTTTAAATGGTCAAAAAATGAAACAATTTAACCCTGATTCTGAATTTATAAAACATGTTACACTATTTCACATACAACAGTTTCTAAAAAAGAAAAAACTATTCCAAAATGTCCTGATCTGTGTTTACCAAAAGTGCATTAAAAATAGGCTATTGGCACTACAAATGTGTATTATTATTCCTACAATTTCATATTTCTATTTGAATTATTATTCAATTTTTTTAAATAATTTAAAACAAAGACTTAACAATTTAAAAGTTTTCAAACATCAGAACAAGTCAAATTCTCACCACTTCCAACTTGTTTTATAAACAAAACATGCCTAGAAGTTATTATGCAAAAACAACAGTTGATGGACAGAATGCAGAACAATGTCATACATTTACCCCAGTACAGAGATCTGGGCCTAAATCCATCGTTTTTTTGCTCACCATGCCATTCCAGTTTGAACCCAGCCATATGCAAATCAGTCTTGACCCAGTGCCTCATGGGAACAGTCCAGCCCGAATTGCCAAGCCAGGTCCTCCCTGGACTGGAAACAAGCATCCTAGGACCGGTTTCGGGGTTTCACCCCTCTTCAGCCAGGATAGCTTGATTCCAGTGGCATGGAGAGCACGGGACCCACGTCTGGGTATACCCGTCCCACTCGGGGTGACAAATGCAAAAACAACAGTTGATGGACAGAATGCAGAACAATGTCATACATTCACCCCAGTACAGAGATCTGGGCCTAAATCCATCGTTTTTTGCTCACCATGCCATTCCAGTTTGAACCCAGCTATATGCAAATCAGTCTTGACCCTGTGCCTCATGGGAACGTGGGTCCCTTGCTCACTGTGCCACTGGATTCAAGCTAGCCTGGCTGAAGAAGGGTGACATACCCTGAAACCGGTCCCAGGATGCTTGTCCAGGGAGGACCTTGCCTGACAGTTCGGTCTGGACTGTTCCCATGGGGCACAGGGTCAAGACTGATTTGCATATGGCTGGGTCCAAACTGGGGTGGCGTAGTGGGCAAAAGAACGATGGATTTAACCCAGATCTTTTGACTGGGGGAGAATGTTTGCATTGTCAGCATTCCATCCATCATTTGTTTGCTGTAACACTAGAAGTTATTATGCAGCATCTTTCACTCTTAAAATGCCTACAAATAATTTAAATGGATTCCAATGTTTACCGAACAATTATATTTATATAAAATCAAAGCAATTCTGAAAAACCATGCAGAATCTTAGTTAACACTTCCATATGTGTTACTAACAATGTTGTCCTTTTTAAAAATCATAAAAAGTGTTGAAACTATATTTAAAACTCTTCTTATTTAAAATAAGTGCTAAAGAACACCAAATAAAATCACCATAAATGAAAACATTCATCAGCGCATACTCATTATTTCCTCTATAACATACGTAAACTGGAGAATCAATTTTGAAACCCCATCATCATTTCATTCTAGATCTACCAGGAGCAAATGAACCATTATCCTATGGTATTTGAGCTTCTTGACTTTCATAAAACATTACTTATATTGCTCAAGATTTGTTTTTTGGCAGGTCTTTAGGAATTGATTAGTTTTAATGAACTTACTTAAGTCTGCCCCCTACTACCTGTTGATTTCACATGAAACCATATCCTATTGACTGATGTTATTCAATACTTAGTAAACATTGCCCATTAACATTTATAGATATCAATAATTTTCTAAATCAACTTAGCAGGTAGGTGGGACGTTTTTTATGTCTCCATAGAGTGTGATATTATAATTAGTAAAACATATTATAACAAGGAAGATATCACCTGATTTCAGGTGATGATCAGGATATCACCTGATTTCTCCATGCTATTGCTAAAACATATGCTGCATTGCCTGTGAACATTTTCCACACCAGTGTAGTATAACTTAGAATGTAGATTTCCTCTTTCTCTACAATGTAAATAACAAGTATGGTTGATGGATTTGAGCTAAGAATTTAAATTTTCACAAATTTTGTTCAACCCAACTTAATTGGAAAAAAGTAGCTGCTTTGCCATTTATATGACACCTGCATCAAATATCTTTTCATTTGATGCAGTTTAATAACATTTTTCATATGCTTAAAGGCAATTGGGGATAAAAGATGGTTTAAGGAAGCTGCTAATTGAAAGGCATTGCAATGAAACTTTAAGCCAGAATTTTTTTTTTTTTTAAATGTCCGTGCTGTCAGAAGTAGACGAAAGAGGTCGTCTTCAAAACAGAGGAAATGAAATTGGGGATAAAAGATGGTTTAAGGAAGCTGCTAATTGAAATGCATTGCAATGAAACTTTAAGCCAGAAACATTTTTTTTTAAAATGTCCGTGCTGTCAGAAGTAGACGGAAGAGGTCGTCTTCAAAACAGAGGAAATGAAATAAGGAGAAGAATATTGAAAGGGAGAAAGAATTAAGGAGAAAAGAGAGAGAAATAAAAAGAAATCAATAACAAAAAGGATATAGTAAAGAAACAAAGGAAAAAAGGAATGAATTGGGATAAGAAAAACAGTGTGATGATTGAAAGAGAAAATTGGTCAAAACAAGAAGGATAAAAAGATAGAAAGTTGAAAGGAATGAAGGATTAAAGGATTGGAGGAAAGGAATGGATGAAAGGAAGAAGTAAAGAAGAAAGGAAAACAAATATGTAGCTTTTATAACTTTATCTTAGTCTGTTAAGACACAGTAACCATTATTACTGAATGATTAATGAATCCCCTTCTCTAAAGTAGGATGGGGATCTTCAAGATTAAATCAGGTATTGTGACAAAACTCACCTCATCTTGAGACTTGATAAGTGTTTTAAATGTCAGCTCCCCACTTAATCCATCAATCATTTTATTGCGAATCTAAAATTGAAAAAATGAATGAAATGTTTAATTAATGTTTGATTCACCACTGCCCCAACAAAAGAATATATATATATATATATATATATATATATATATATATATATATATATATATATATATATATATATATATATATATATATCCACTGCAATTTGTAGACAACATTTAGCTTATGAGGTTGCACTCACTCAAAATAGGTGTAAGAGTGGTATTGAACAATAGGGACACAGAAAGCACTTCTAATTCTTTATTTAATTTAGTCCTGTCTGCATCCATCTGCACCTGCACATTGCTCAGATCCAGAGACCTTAGTCTTCCCTCTACCCACCACAACCCTGCTGCAGTACTCTGTGCTCTCATCCCTGGCCACCACTGGCCACACTTCTGCCACACCACACAACACACAGGGAGGGTTCACATGTGCCTCCTACGAATTCTCATGCACTCTCCACACCCTACATCCACCACTCCATCACCAAGAGCATCTCACTCACTCACATTTACACAAACCATCCAGCTGCTCACACAGATCAACCCCAATCTACGCAACACTACATACTCTCATGCATGCTCCTCAAAAGCTGCTTGCTCACAAAACAGGCCACTGAGATCACGCTCCAGATCTGTCTTCCTCAAGGAACATGGCAAAACCCAGCCTCTGCATCAGACATCATTATACCCATTCCCACCAGCTACATGATCCCCAGGCAAGACCAGCTGCACCCAGTGACATAACAAAAGTTGATGGGCTTCCGTGCCGAATTGACTAAATGGGTGCCCCTTGAATGGTTGGGGCCTTCCACACTGCAGGGGCCTGATCGGTAAAGCAGAGTGGCTTTCCAGACTTAACTATTTCTTATTCCATGCCATTGCACGCATTCTGTAAGGCATGCAATGGCATGGCTAAGAGTATTAGGCTGCCCCCTCCAAAACAAGAAGCCCTGGGCCAACCCCTGTTGCATGGGGGCTGTGGGGGACTCTGTTACACCCCTGGCTGCACCACCTGCATGGACACATCCACCAGCTACAAGGAACACCTCACATTCAAGATATGCATCACAGACAACAACTCCCTGGGTGTACCAATTTTACCAGTGACATCACAGCCTCCTGTTGCCTCCAAAAACATCACCCCCTCACAAGACCTTTCCAACAAGCTTTTGGAATTCTGCAACAAAATCACCTCCATATAAGGGCACTTTTGCTCTCAACCAGACCTCGTCACTATAGCAAATCAGCTTACCATCACAGTTGAAGAATGAATCCTGACCTCATGTCCCGTCGCCCCCACAATCAAAAACACTGCTGCCATGAAGACCATTAATTCAGGGGCCCCCATCTGACCCTTGTTCCTACCCATCAGAAACCCACTAATGCCCATTCACAACACCTCAGTCAACTCAGCCACATTCCCGTACAGCTGGAAACACTCTACCATCACACCCCTGTTCAAGAAGCCATCCACTAACCCAGACACTCTTTCCAACTCAGACGCAAGCTTTATACCCAGATAGTCAAACAAATCCACACACTCTAGTGGCATTCCGCCTAAAACTAGCTTCGCTTTATGGGTTTTATGCTGGTTAAATAACATGAGTTTTATTTCTGCAGCATTAATCTCTGATCCATGATCATGGCAGAACTCAGAGAAGCTGTTCAAATGTTTTTGATGACTGCTTGGGTTTTTTGTGATCAATAAGGTGTCATCCGCAAAAAGAAGAATAGGGATTTTCATGTTAGCTAGAAAAGGGCATCAGCTGAAGTGTAGGAAAAAAATGCAAAATGTCATTTAAATGCAATGTAAACAAAGTGGGGGTCATGACACAGCCCTCTCGGACCACTTTAGAAATGGGGATCCTTCAGTCAGCTGGCCTTGTGCTTCCTGATGTATTCATGAATAGTTGTTTTCATGTAAATGTATGACTAGGGACAGAATGTCCAGTGGCATGCCCATGTTGTGTAGGACTTTCCAAAGCCTGAATCTGGGAACCAGATCAAAAGCAGATTTTAGGTTGACAAAGGCAACAAAAAGGTTGCCTCTGCCAATCAAAACTGTTTTCCAGTATAATAAAATTAAACAAAATACTTTATCAATGGTAGACGTTTTTTCTCTGAACCCAGTATGAAAGGAGCTTAGAATAATGCATCAGATCCACCAAAAGGACCTTCATCCAGAACAAGATCCTCGCCAACTCCAGCAACTCTTCAGGGTCATCCAGGAATTCACCAAGCCCCCCAACGAAACCACGGACATCACCCCATCCCAGGACCTCTGCAACAAGCTCGGCTCCTACTTCCATCTGAAAATCAAGGGCCTCTACAACAACTTCAACAACCAGACACCTGACTCCGAAACCACTCCCTCCTCCAGCAACACCAGCCAGCCCACCATCTCCTCCTGGACCTCAGTCACCACCGAAGACACCACATTGACCATGAAAGGCATCCACTCAGGAGCCCCCATGGATCCCTGCCCCCCCGCACATCTTCCACAGAGCCGCCATCGCTCTGAAACTACAACGCACCATCAACACCACCTTCAAAACCGGCATCTTTCCCGACAACTGGAAACACGCAGAAGTAAGACCCCTGCTCAAGAAGCCCTCAGTAGATCCCACGGACCTCAAGAGCTACCGACCCATCTGCCTCCTCCCCTTCGCGGCCAAAGTCACTGAGAAGACCATCATCGCCCAACTAACAAAATTCATTGAAGAAAACTCCATCCTCGACCCCTCCCAATCCTGATTCTGCGGCAACCACAGCACCAAACTGCTCTACTCGCTGCCACAGATGACATCTGCACCCTCCTCGACCAAGGACACACCGCAGCCCTAATCCTACTCGACCTCTCCGCAGCATTCAACACCGTCTCCCACCGCACACTCACCGCCAGACTCCACGACGCCGGCATACAGGGAACCGCCCTTGACTGGATCCACTCCTTCGTCACCGGCAGAATCCAAAGAATCAGACTACAACCCTTCCTCTCTGAACCCAAGGAAATCAACTGCGGAGTACCCTAAGGATCTTCGCTCAACCTCACGCTCTTCAACATCTACATGGCCCCCCTCGCCGCCATTGTCAGACAGCACAGACTCAGCATAGAATCCTACGCCGATGACACCCAGCTCATCCTCTCCCTCACCAATGACCCCATCACCACCAGATGCAACTTTCAGGAAGGAATGAAGGACGTTGCATTCTGGATGAGCAGCACCTGCCTGAAGCTCAACTCGGACAAGACAGAGGTCCTCATCCTCAGACCCTCCCCCTCTGCATGGGACAACACCTGGTGGCCCACCACCCTCGGCCGTCCACCCACCCCCACAGACCACACCCGAAACCTCGGCATCATACTCGACTCCTCCCTCTCTATGACCCGACAGGTCAACGCCGTTGCCTCCAATTGCTTCCACACCCTCTGCATCCTCCGAAAGACCTTCAAATGGATCCCCCCGAATCAAGGAAGACTGTCACCCACGCACTCATAACCAGCAGACTGGACTACAGAAACGCCCTCTATGCCGGGATCAGCAAGTCTCTGCTCTGCAAACTCCAGACCATACAGAACACCGCAGCCAGACTCGTCCTCGGCATCCCTCGACATGAACACATCACCCAACACCTGCGGAACCTCCACAGGCTCCCCGTTGAGAAGCGAGTAACTTTCAAGATACTCACCCACGCCTACAAATGCCTCCACAACACCGGACCCCAATATCTCAACAATAGAATCTCCTTCCACATACCCAAGAGGAACCTCTGATCCGCTGACCTCGCCCTTGTCGAACCCCCGTGCATCCGCAGAGCACGAACGGGTGGAAGAACCTTCTCCTATGTCACGGCCAAGACCTGGAACGAGCTTCCAATCGACATCAGACGTGCCCCCACCCTGTACAACTTCAGGAAGACCCTCAAGACCTGGTTCTTCGACTGACCGGAGTTGCTTCCCCCCCAGCGCCTTGAGAACCTAACGAGTGAGTAGCAGGCTTAAAAAACTCCCTGGTTGATTGATTGATTGAATATCATTCTCAGTGATCCAATCCTGTATCTTGCATGCTACAAGGCGAATACACACCTTTTGTATGCAGTCAATTAAGCTTATAGGTCTATACATGGCCGGAGAGCTTCAGTCACCCTTTTTATGAACGGGTACCACTTCGGCATACCTCCAAGTGTTCTAGATATTTAGACCAAGCATCTGGATTGTGCATAAAAACGTCAACTGGATTGCCATCAGGCCCAGGAGCCCTGCACTCATAAAAGTAGTCAGGGTGGCTGTGACATCAAATAGGTAACCAATAGAGGAGAGTGATTCAGAAGACCCACTGTAATAGGTGATCCCTCACAGGGAACCAGGGCACCATCATGATATAGGGACCTATAGTGATTTGACCATTCAGTTGGTGCTACATAGTTAGTAGTTTCAGGAACAGAGGCATGATCACCTCTGGAAACCAACAATCAAAATCTAGTAGAATCTGTAACAGAGCAAGCATCCTTTAAATCTTACCAACTTTGTTTATCCCAAGACCTTTTGGCTTTATGCAAGCTCATCTTGTAGAACTTTCTAATAGAGGGAATCCGGCCAGTATCCTTGCGTTTTATTAGGGGTGGGCAGTAAACTCCGCTCTGCGGGCAGAGTTCACAGAATTTTGCTACTCCTCGCTCTGCTTGGAGCACGAAGTTAGATAAAAAAAATCCTCTAACCGCCGGCAAAGTGTGGTTTACCGGTTGGGTGTGCTGCTGCAGTTAAATGTGTAAACAAACGTATGCCTAAAGCGAGGTGCATTGTACCTGGCCAAAGCTGGAACTCACTACTCAGCCCCTGGCACACACCGTGCTGCACATAAAGATGTTTTTGTTCTGGAGAGATGGGATTATAAGTAGGTTATGTAGGGCCCTTTAATACATGAACCTCCTCCTATTTCTGCGTGAGTGACAGAGACTCTCACCACAGCTTAGACCCCGCCCTCCTCCAGGGAATCCCTGTGGAAAGTGCGTGCTTCTGCAGCCGGGTGAGAGCTGAGGTGCCTTCATGCTGAGCAGGGCACAAGTGGAGAAGCACATGCTGCGGGATTTCATTTCACGTCATGTGAAATTTGTTTTGATGGTGTCCTCCCCATGTGTCCATGCTCAGCCTTAGTTCCAGTGCAATCCATGCCTCGCTCTGACAGACACGGTGGAAGTGTACATTCTGCGTCTCAAACTTCACTTCGTGCTGGGCCCTTCATCGAAGCCTCGTTCTGGGGAGAGTCTTTAGAAGTGATCAAGGGGTCGGAAGTTTCTTTTTCAAACCACCAAGGAGGACGGTGACAGCCTTGAGTCCAGTCAGAGCATCCCCAGGCAAGGATCAAAGGTATACTTTCTGAAATATGTGCTTTTTGAGTGTAACACGCGTGTGCAGAATAAGTAGGAGTGTGGGGTGCGTAAACTTGGCACTGGGCTATGACGGGAGATAAATACTGCTGAACTAGTGTACTACAGAGTGAAAACAGTGAATGTCAGTGCTGCATCCCAGGGTTGTCTGAGTGTTCGTTTTTGAAGGACACCGTGCTTCCAGTGTCTGGATAGCCATGTTTACAGGCTGGTGTTCTGAGATGCTGGTACGCTGGGCTGTACTGGTGTTCACTTCCGGTCACAATCAGAAGAAACTAAACTGCTACTTTGAGCTGTTAGGGGAAAGTATTTGTAAATGGGTGAGATGCTCGGTTTCACATTAATATGATGAATGGGTCAGTATAATGTTCTGTGCTGTGTGCACAGATATACACCGAATAATGTCTGCTAAGTCCACTCTCACACCACATCTCTCAGATGTTGCACACCCAGGAGCTAAAAAAACTTTGAGAAGTCCTCCTACCAGGCTGCCTAGCAATGGCTCACAGATTCCTGGTATAAAGTAATACTGTGGCTGCAAAGCAAAGTATACAGCAACTCCGCCCTCATCCCTGCGAAGCAACCGGTGGAGAGAGGCCGCACCTTAGCCATGCCCCGGAATAAGGTGTGTCCTGCTTAAACAGCCTGGTAGAGGCTAATATGTTACCCCTGTACCCACCATTGTCGCTCCTGGGGTTCAGAGGGAACAATAATCTCCAAACATTGATAACAGCAACTCCTACACAAGGACAAATGCACCGGAGCCAGTCACATAAAATTACTCCGCCTGCTCACGGAACTCAGCATAATTTGGTGGAGTTTTTTGGCAACTCAGTGAAATTCCGCAGAGTGAAACTCCACGAGCTCTGCCCAGGCCTACTTTTTATAGCCCATGCCAGGGAACATCTAAGATGTCTGCAATCCATATTGAAACACTGGTTAGATTTAAAAGTACTTGTAAGTCATAACTAATGGCAGGCAAAATATCCTGATGGACAGCAACTTGCCGCCATTTAAGACGACGCATGTTGGTAGAAGGCTCAATGACCTTTGTAAGAGTAGGCGGGAAGCAATACTCATCGCCACCACAGATGACATCTGCATGATACTTGACAGAGGAGACATGGCAGTCCTCATTTTCATGGACCTCTCTGCAGCATTTGACATGGTCTCACACCCCATCCTCATCAGGTTTGATTGGCATCAAAGAATCCCCTTTCCGCTGGATCTGTTCCTTCTGAATGCATAGAACATAAGCTGTCAGCCTTTCCACCTTACTCATTGGAAGCCCACAAACCTATTTGTGGAGTGCCTCAGGGTTCAATGCTCTGCTGCGCCTTCTTCACCGCTTACATGATCCCATATGAGCCAGCTACCTCAAGCTCAACACCAAGAAAACAGAAGTAGTGTTCTTCGGCAAGAACACCTCACAATGGGACTCCAGCTGGTGGCCGGTGGAACTCAGACCCACACCCAGCACGCACACCAGGAGCCTCACAAACATCAAAGACAGAAAACTGGATATGACCGCATAAGTCAACACCATCACTGCATCCCGTTTTCACACCATAAAGATGCTGAGAAAGATCTTCAAATGTCTTCCAAGCAACAGCAAAAAATATGTCACTCACGCCCTAGTCACCAGCAAGTTGAACTACTGGAACACCCTCTATTTTGGGATCATCAAGAATCTTACCAGAAGGCTACAAACCATCCAGAACTCGGCAGCCCAAATCATTGTCAACCTCCCACATAGAACTCACATTTCACCACACCTCAGGGAGCTCCACTCACTCCTGATACAAGAACACACTCATTTCTAACTACTCATACACACATTCAAGCCACCACACACATTAGGCACCCTCCACCTCAACAGTTGCATCTCCCTTTACCAACCACCCGGACACCTCCAATCTGCAGGAATCCTGCTTGCACACATTCCTGGCATACAGAGAACCTATACCATAACACAGCATTTCATAACATAACATAACATCTTTACTAAACTGGAGTTAAAGCAAACCTTTCCTTTCCAAGTATTAAGTAATGTATAAGATTAGGAACTGCTGAATTTCACTTACTAGTTTGGTAATTGACATATAATGTTGCACACATTATATTTGTCTACTGCAACCTTTCATAGTGTCTGACTTCAATATCTGTTTGTGCTGACGTGCCATCAAATTACTAACAATTTATATTCTTCTATGAAACGTTTTGGTACCCGTGAAAAGGAATTATATTTCCTTCCAACTCATGCATTCACTTTGAGCAATTAAATATCAATATAATCAGTGGCTAGTATTGTAGTGCTACCATTGGGTATAGCATCCTTCTGGAGAGAGCTCAAAGGTTGTTGGGTTTACATGATAGACCAGTGTGCTGGATCGGAGTATTCACTACCAACAGGTCGCAAGAAGCAAGATTGGCATTTTGTTATCTTCCTCCAATGTGTTCACTTTTAAGGTTATAGGGGGGCTTTCCTTCCTCAACTACATTTAAATATAAGTTTATGACTTGTATCTGGCACAATCATATTCCTTACCTATGCCTATTAGCTTCATGTTTATAACAGTGAAGGTTTGAGAGAGACAGACGTTTGGGAGTCCTAGTACACAGAAATCAGCAGCTCACTACTGCTTAGAGCACACCCAGGCACAAATGCACTCCAACTTGCTGTGTATACATGGAAAAAAGACCTAGGTATTGAGTGTAGAGAAAATTCCTCCAGTGGGTTCAACTGAAGACTTTTATCTGAAGTACGTAATCTGCCCAACATTTTTAATCCATTTCTAAAATGCACAAGTAGATTACAATTTAAATTAGCATTGAAGCACCTAGCTGATTTGTGTTCCTTACTTTAGTATTGCACATCAAATATTAGTTTATGCTATTATCCTACATAGGATCGACTATGGTAATAGCACTCATGTGGGGACCTTAATGTAGCACTGAAAGTCTTCCAGGAATCATCACGCCCTTGAAGCAAATGTAGCCTATTCTAAAATCAGTAGAGAGGACATCAAACAATGGCAAAATTAAGTTAAGGGTGTTATGATTTATGTTCAAGGTTTACTGAATTAATGTCTCGCTTTAGTCAAAAATCAGTCAAAAAACAAATATTAGCACTTTATGTTCTGTTCATACTAATCATTTGATAATACCCAAATATCAAAAACAACCATGATTGGTGCTATGTCATTTGTTTGGGAAAACTGTCTTCTGGGCTATCTCACCTAATTTATGGATTGTTGCAAATTTAAAGACACCCTCGAGCCCATCAAGCTTTCACTTGAAAATTTACTGTGTGATCTCTGAATAGCTTTGTATACTTAAGTGTAACTTAAGATGGACCAAAAACCATTCCTGATTTAACATTACAAGTCCCTATTCACGCAATCTGAATACAAGGAATTTTAGAACTACAAATTGCTCTTATGCGACTATCAATGCTTTTTCTCTGTTGTAAACTCAGGGTTAGGATGGAAATAAGGATATTCCCTGAGGAGGGGAGCTGGGGTCACCATTCTAAACATCCACAAAGTCATTAGTTTGTTGAGTATTCAAAACTATTACGAATGTAGTTTTCTACATCATTTATATAATTTAAGCTACTCCAATGAAAGACTGAAATATATACGTAAAAGGGTGAACATAAAAGCTATCCAAACAAGCATAATGTTTCAATAAACAAAGGGGAAAAGTCGTCTCCACAATTATAGATAATTTTCTATTGACAAAATGAAGTACAATGGTGGAAATTTCACAATTAAATATTGACACTTAAGTTATTCCCGGAAAACTTACTCTTCATAAATGCCTAGGACTACATCTGGAGATCTTTGTGAATCTCGGTGAGTCAGGAATATAACCCATGACAAAGAGATTTCTGGCATTTTCTAGTAGGTTCGGTGAATCAGCCCTTCTATTCAAAATTACCTGTTCAATGTGATAATGTGCCCATTTCGCAGTAAGATGTACATTAGCAAATCCTACTACTGTAAAGGCATAATTAAGGAAACTTCATTGTTAGACCTATCATGCTTAGGGTGGTCTTCCCCAACCTTTTTGCCTATGTACCTCCAATTTCTGCTGGATTTAGTTATAGTTGGTCTTAGGAGTCTATTCTTTACCACTGCTAGCCAGTGCTAAAGTGCTTGTGCTCACTCACCTAAATCATGGTTTGATTGGCATACACATAATTGGATAATCTCATTTATTTATAAGTCTCTTGCAGAGTTGTATACCCAGCGCATGTAAATTAAATGCTACAAGTGGGCCTGCATCACTTATTGTACCACCCCCATAAGAAGCCCTCCAAAACATATCCAAGTCCACTCATTGTAGCCAGAATGCAGAATCACACTGTCATGTCAACTTGGCTTTTAAACCCCCTTTCCAAAGCCTTTAATTCACCTTTTATTGCATATACGTCAACCCTAAGGTAGGCCATAGGTAACCCATAGGGCAGGACCGTGTGTAATTAAAAGGTTGGACATCTACTTTTAAGTTTTACAAAAACTCCCAAATGTGCTTTTCACTAATGTGAGGCCTCCCCTCCCCTAGAATATCATTGGAGCTGTCTTATTACATTCAATAAGCTGTAATTCCCAATTGGGAGCAGGTAGATATGTCACGTTTAGCACCTATGACAATGTACTGACAAAACCTATTTAATTGTAAAGTCAAATTTTTCATTACATTTTTGAAAATCCCACTTTTAGACAGATGGCTTTTTTCTGTCCTTTTGTACCTATAGCATGTTCTGTGTCCCATGGCTGGGTGTAGCTGACAGTTAGACTTTGTGAATTCCTCCTAGACAGTCACACAATAGAGGGATTAGGTGTGCCTGAAAAGTGATCTGCTGGCAGGATGGGAGGGCAGAGCTGAGCCCAGCCCGACTTACAACTGAATAACCTGTGCTCCGCCGTCACACAAAGGGCCTAACGATCCTGCATTGTCGCTTCAGCCAGCTTGGAGCCAGGGAATTCAATGCACTTCAAGGGCCTCGTCTAGAAGCTTCTCCCACCCTCCAGAACCAGAGTACCAGGGTATAAACGAAGGACCAAAGACACCAACCTTTCAGTTCACTTCAGGACCTGTGGATGCTCTGCCGGGAAGAAGGACTGCTGTGCTGCTACAAGGACTGCCACTCTGTTGGACTGTTGCTCTGAAGGAACTGCTGGCCTTCTGTGCTGGCCTTCTGCCCTCTTGCCTGGGTTAGAGGTTCTAGACCTGCATCTCTTGAACCCAGAAGCCAGAGTGACTCCAAGGGCTAGTTAGTTGGCCTCCTGATCTGAAGCCTCAGGGATATAGCAACCTTGCATCTGCACCTGGACTCTGCTATCTGTGAGTCTACCCTGCCAAGTGGTGTCACCCCAGTCCTGGGCCCTTTGAAGTGGGCTTAAGGTTCCCTGCCAGCCTCTGTAGATCCTGCGGAATCGACACATCTCCTCCGTTGTGCAGCACAAAGGAGAGCGGGACTGACACATCACCACTGCTGCATGGCTGGGATGTTTCATAAAGACTCACATTGCACTGCAGCTCTTCAGAACGCTGCTTCACCCTAACTGCGTAGTGCATCCTCGGCGCAGGCCTTAGCTTCTCTCATTGACAGCAGCCTCAACGATGATGCCAGATGCCACTTTGCAGCCTCACAGCTTTTTGGAACCGACGCATTACCCCGACTGCGCACTGCATTCTCAACATTGGACTTCGCATCACAAGCCCCTTCGATGGGATACTCAATGTTGATGCAACAGGACCTCGCACATCAGCCTTGCCGAATCTCGGAATTGACACATCGCTTCGGCTACGTGATGTGTCTTTGACGCTGATCCACGGAATGCTCCGCAAATGCGCTCCATCACGGTCGGCCTGAACTTGTGAATTTGTCTCGGTCCAGCATGACCAGATTTCCACAGTTGCCACTTTACATCTTTAAAAATCAATATCTCCGTGTTAGACCTGGCATCCTTCGCGTGGGTTACCCTGACTTTTTGCCTTCTGACCTGTTTTGCTGACTTCCTTTTTGCTTGCTTAAGGATTTTGGACACATTACCACTGCAAACTAGGGCTAAAGGTCATATGCTCTGTACTCTAAAAATGATAAAATTGGCTTATCCATTATTGGCAAATTTAATTTACATATAAGTTCCTAGTAAAGTTCACTATAGGTACCCAGGGCCTGTAAGTTAAATGCTACTAGTAGGCCTGCAGCACTGATTGTGCCACCTACTCAGTAGCCCTTTAGGCATGGCTCAGGCTTGCCACTGCTGAGCCTATGTGTGCAGTTTTAAACTGCTATTTCGACCTGACCAGTTAAGCTACTTGCCAGGCCCAAGCCTTCCTTTTTATTACATATTAGTCACCCCTAAGGTTGGCCCTAGGTAGCTCCATGAGCAAGGTGCAGTCTATTTAAAAAGTAGGACATGTACTTTTAAGTTTTACATGTTCTTGTAGTGAAATACTCTCAAATTCACATTTTACTACTGCAAGGCCTATTTTCTCCCATAGGTTAACATTGGAATTACCTTACCACCTTTTCAGTGTAATTTCCAATTGTGAGCTCATTAAAATCTGGGTTTAGTGTCTCTAGACTCACAATTTAAAATCACAACTTATGGTGAAGTCGGATTTTAAATTGTAAGTCTGAAAATGCTACTGTTAGAAATTTGGCCTTTTCTTACTTTAACCATTCTGTGCCTCTGCCTGTCTCTGAATACATGTCTGGGTTTGGTGAAATCTGAGCTTTGTGCATTCCCTCTAGACAGTCACACAAAGAGAGAAGGGGTGCAACATTTGCATCCTGATGGCCCATCACCAGAGATGGGGCATTCCTGAGGTAGATTGGGAAGAAGAGTTGACACTTGCACTGGAATAGGGATGTGCCTGTTCCCACACAAAGAGCTGAATACCCCCCTGTAGTGAGTCTGGAGCCAGGGCAGGAAAGGCAGGGACCTTGTGATCTTCAAAGGCCTGTTTGATGTCTCCCTCACTTCAAAGGCATATTTGGGTATAAGTACCGGACCCCCGACACCACCAAATCAAAACTCTACTGGAACCAAGGACATTCTGCCAGGAAGAAGAGCTGCTGTGTTATAGAAGGGACTGCCACTTTGCTACCCGCATTGCTGTGTTGGCCTGCTGCTTGTTGCCTAGGAGTGAGACGGATTGGGCATGCTCTCTCCATCCTTGAACCCAAGATTCTCCAAGGCATTGCTGGCTTGCCTCCTGTTTTCTGAAGTGTCTGAGTAACAAAAGACTTTTTGCCACTCTGCTGGTGGTGCTGGACTCTACCATCGGCGAGTCCTACACTTGCCTAGGTGCCCCCTCCAGTCCTGGGCCTCCAGAGTAGGTTCTGCAGCTGTTTTACAGCAAAAATTGGTGCATTGACCCAACTGCATGAGAAAAACCAATAAATCGCCCTACAATGCAGTGCCGATTTGACGATGATCCGGGTCCCGACTGCGAGGTTCGATGATGATGCAGCACTGATCCTTCAACACCGACTGCGAGGTCCGACGACAATGCAGCACTAAATCTTTGCCACCTTATGCAACTGCAGGGAACATTTTGACACATAGTTTGCTCAACGTCGATATTTTGACCATACAAGGCACTTTTTCAGCAGGCCCTACGTGGGTTCTGGTGCAGATCTGGCCTCCATCGTGGTCGGCCTGAACTTTGGATTTCTACCGGTCCCTCGCGCACTCAAGTAACCTTTTGACCGCTAGTGACTTCTAAGCACTGTTTTCACATTTAGGGCCTGATTACGATGGCGGTTAGACAAGCATCTGACCGCCATTGCCACGGGCAAGTGGCCATCTGACAATGAGTCGGTGGTCCCACCTGCCCTATTATGATAGGACCGCTGTGCAGGCATTTGAAAAGTGTCTTTTTCTACTGTGGCTCTCAGGAAAAGGGCAACAGCACAAGCCGCAGTAGTAAAAGGCACTTAGTGCACATGTGGTGCCTGGCATACAGTGCATGGATGTGTGGGGAAGCACTAAATGTGCCCCCAGGCCACTTAAAAGTGGCCCAAGTGAGACAGGGGCCCTGCTTGGGGCCCCCAAAATCCTTTTCTGGCTACCTATCCATTGCAGTGGGACCGTCATGAAAAGGCAGTCAGAAAGGGACATTCTAATCACTATGGCCATGCCTGCATATGCACCGACGTCAAGGTAGGGATAGGAGTCTGACAGCCGTCCCGATGGGATCCTTGATCCTGGTGGTGGTCTGTCCCCCAGACCTCTGTGGTCCGACCATCCGCATCGTAATGTGGTGGTCAGACAGATGGCCTGCATGTCGGTGGGACCGCCACCGACATCCAAATGAGGCCCTTAATCTTTAAAAATTCAGATCTCGAGTTCTACTAAATTGGAGTTTTGTCATTTTGGTCTTATTTTACTAAAATAAATAGTCTCTATTTTTCTAAACTGGTGTGGAATCGTTTTGTG
This sequence comes from Calotriton arnoldi, assembly GCA_963921515.1. Lineage (NCBI taxonomy): Eukaryota > Metazoa > Chordata > Amphibia > Caudata > Salamandridae > Calotriton > Calotriton arnoldi. The sequence continues at coordinate 424,346 of CAWUFW010000425.1, read as the reverse complement.
GTGTTTTCACTGTGTTATTGTAATGAAAGAGTGCCCACATACTTTACACATTGCCTCTTAAGTTATGCCTGACTGCTTTGTGCCAAGCTACCAGAGGGTGAGCACAGGTTAATTTAGGTTATGTATCTGACTTACCTTGACTAGGATTGTGGTCCCTACATGCACATGCGCATACCTCTGCCAAGTAGAGACCCAATTTCTAACACACCGGTTCTGCTAATTAGAATTTTGTCATTTTGATGCCAAATATTTTATTGAAATTTACTCTGTTTTACTAAATTTGCTTGGTCTTTTTCTTGTGTTGTGTTTTCACTTTATTACTGTTTGTGTGCTGCATAAATACTTTACACATTGCCTCTAAGTTAAACCTGACTGCTTCTGTGCCAAGCTACTCAGGGTTAAGCACAGGTTAATTTAGTGACTATATGTGGCTCACCCTACAAGGGATTGTGGCTGTTGCTTGACCAGGGCTCACACCCCAGTCAACCAACAACTCAATTTCTTAAAATTATGATATTCCTTTTCCTAACGCCATGAACCTGTTTTTTGAAACAGCAAATACCGCTTACATTATTCCAAATTTAAAGACAGTAAACAAGAATATGCCTCACCTCAACTTTATATTCATTCTCCAGCTCAGCATCAAGAAAATCCAAAGTGACTGGTTCCTGGGACTTAGGATTCTGTATTAGAAGAATTACAAATATTACAATTCACCAAATGCATAAATTTTCATAGAATAAAATATATTCTGAAAGAAAACAAGTATGTGTCCTTCCAAAGGTGCACAAATTGCACCCCAAACTATACTATGAAAAGTGAAATACTTACCGTTGTTCTCACATTTCTGGACTAAAGAATGTGTGACTGTTCGCATGAACACGTCTATTAAACTGATCTCAAATAGTGATTGGAAAATGGGCAACATACCCGCAAACTGTTTTTTTTTTTTTTTTTTTTTAAACCTTTGCAATATGCCACCTGAAATGTCTTTAGTTTTATCTCAATCTTCTGTGATTTACGCTGGATAATACAGGAAGCCCAGCAGCAGACTATACCAATGAAATGTCATCCAGCTGTTACTTTCATGTTAAAAGCTCCTCGAGTTGCTCTCTGATCAAGTCACTATACTTTAAGCATCTTCAAGTAGCCAACAATCACATGTAAGTGTCGTATGCTATTCCTACAGTAACTGATTGACAAAAAGCTGAAGAACGAAATCGCAAAGCAAAGCAACACAACACAACAACAGGACATACAAACGATGACACCTTGAATGTTGTATTTGGGAGGACACTTATTTATCTGTTTATTTGACTTCTTCGATAATAAATCCTGACTACAGCAGGGAAGTGAAATGCAGGGGACAAACATCAAAATATGCAAGTCGATGAACAATATAAGACAAGTGGAACATTAAGAAAGTTCATATATCAGGCATTAGGTATGTCATTCATAATAATAGATATAAAAGGCACCTGGCAAATGAGTAAAGATTTTTCCTTGGTGGGCTCCATAGAAAAGAACATTATAAACAATGGATCTTGTTTCAGTTTCTAGCTACACATCCCAGACATTCTTTAAGAGTTTCCTCACTACAGGTCAGGTCGCAGAGAGGCTTTTGTTTGTGTTGGGTCCTGAGCAGCAGATGTAGCTCCCTCCTCTTAGAACCTGGTGACGTATCAGGTGGGGTAGGATGACACGATTCACAGCTCATAGACTAACCCTCTGGATTTTCTGGGCTTGGTTTGAGAAACAGTATTTAACTCTGGCACTGTCAGTCAGTCAGTGAATACTTTATTCGAATCAATCGAGCCATAAATGTCGCATCAGAAATAAATACAGTACAAAACACAATAATAATGATAAAACGCCATATTTAAAATCACAACAGAAAAAACATAAACAAGGGAACAATTGGTAAAATGATAAAATGCAATACCTGTTGCGTGTCTTTAAAGCACTTAAAATATAATTCAAACCAGCATAAATAACTTCTGGGCTTCCCAGGTCGTACAGATAAGCCAGGTCCAGCTCATGAGCTCTAGTATCTAATGCCTGTAACACTGGTCGGAGAAACTGCCTTCTCTGTGAGCTATAAAGAGTGCAAAATAGAATAAAGTGCTTAGTGCATTTGTGCATTGGCGTGCAAAACCATCACAGGGGCAAGGAGGGAGTGATGAAAACCAGGTGCCTTGCATTGGGAAAGCTGCCAAAAAAGGTATGGTTTGGAAGCAAAACTATCTATAAATAAAGTGTGGGCTGTGCAAAAGATTGTCGGGGGTACTCTCCTGACTCAATACCTCTATTCGCCATACGGGTCTGATTGGTGAATTTGTAAAAAAGATCTTTGACTATACCGGGCAAGACACTGCTAAGGCTGCCTGGATTGAAAAAATATTGTGGAAAACCCAGCTTAGCAAAACTGAGTTTAATAAACTTGAACCATTGGATATCCCAAAAAATGTCCAGAGACAGTCAGTTAGTACTGTTCTACAAAAATGGGCCTCGGATGTTTTCCAAATTTTGAGCCAGAGTAACAGGGACTGTAGTTTAACATGATCTTCCAAGTTGCCCAACCCAACTTTTTCATGGCAAAAAGATGCAGAAGTAGAATATGACACAGCCAGCAGCCTTCGTAAATATGTGTTTTCAATAGTTTGGAAAGTGTTGCTATTGGTAGAGCCCCAAACACCAGTGCCAAAGGAGGCAATCAATGAGCACTTACTTTTAAAAACACACATCAGTTCTTTCGCTGGCTTATGCCCTAATCTTTTAGCAAATCTAAAAGCAGCATCAATCGATCTTTGCAACTGGAGACCCCCTTATATTCAATAGAAACTTCCAGTTAAAATCAACATCAACAGGTACTCCTAAATATGTGAAGTGGGGAATTTTTTTATAATTTCTGAGCCTCTAAGTAGGAATTTCCTAGTTTTAGCTAATTTTGGGCCACATTTCATTATGAAGGATATAGTGTGGTTTGTCCTAAGTCCCAAATTATCCATAAATCTATTGAAGACATCACGTAAGGATTGAAGGCCATTGGCTATTCTTGCTATAACTAATACAGGAATTTGGCATGAGCTGACCTTCGGGATGGGATGTCTTTCCTCAGACTGCACAAAGGGCCCTCAAGTCCGTTGATGTATATTAAAAAGAGAAAAGGTGCCAACATGCAGCCTTGTCTTACCTCAACTGTAGAGGGGAACTTCTCAGTTAAATCCTCACCCCTGCTGTACCGGACCTTGGCTGTGGCGTGCGCATGAAGCCTACAAAGCAGAGTAATTATAGCACCTATCCCTAGCTGTGCCATGATTTACCACAGCTTAGATCGATCTACTGTGTCAAAGGTGCATGATAAGTCCATAAAGGCTTGATGGACACAGCCTTTTTTAGCTTTTGTATATTTTTGGAAAATAAAGGACAGAATCAGGGACTGTTCAGATGTTCCTAAGCCGGAACGAAACTCAAATTTAACATCCAAGAACCCCCTGGACTCAGTTAAAGTTTAGCCAGGATTACCATGCCCAGAACTTTTGTCGTACTATCTAGTAGGGATCGGGCAATAACAGGGGGTTGGTTCTTGTCCCCCTATTTAATGATAGGGACAATAATAGCCTCCTGTCATGTTTTCACTAAAGGGCAGACAATTGCACATCTAATAACATGATGAATGGTGCCCAAAATTGCAGAAGAGATCTGTAAAGATCAGGTGGAATTTTATCTGATCCCTGGGCATTATCCGGAGGACTGCAGTCAATAGATAAAACGACCTGACACCTCAATTGACCTGCTAAGGGTTATGGTAGCATTCAGATCACAGGGAATTTTAGAATCTAGAGCCATGCTATAGGACTGGGCACCTGGGCAAAAGATTTTTGAGAAATGCTCCACCCAGTCTTCAGCTGGTATTATTGTCTCTACTTTTGGTATTTCTTCTCACAACAAGTTGGGCGAGTTAACAACCTGCCAAAAAGCTTGCTGCCCTTAGGTCTTCCCAGGCCTTCTCCCTTATTTCGGTCTTCCTTGTAGCAATTGCTTCTTTGTGCGCTTTTTGGCCGAAGCTAACCCTGCCTGATCTTGCGGCCGTTTCTCAGGGGCACGTTTTAGGAATTTTTGGGCTTTGAAACAGGTGCTATTAAACCATCCAGGGCTGTTACTTATCTTAATGCCACTTTTAGTTAATCTTGCAGGGATATAGCTATTTTCAGAGGAGTGGGCCTGTATAACTTCTGCTGGGTTTACACCATCCTGCAAAGCCATAGCAATTTGGGGTTGGTTATTTACAAAAAGATCTTCAAAGAAGGCATCCTTATCTATTTTCTCCCACTTTACATTTACGCCCTTATTTTTACTGAATTCTACTCTATATTGCAGAGCATCCTGGGTATTGCTGCCCAGGTCCATTTTAAATACCATAGTTAGAGGATTGTGGTCTCTTACACAGCTGGTGAAAACTTTACAACATTTTAAAGCCGGCACAGTTCCTTAGAAATTAGCATGTGATCAGTGATGGAACTTGTGCCCTGTCCCACAAATGTTGATGCCTGCCTAAGATCTATATTACCAAAATCATGAGCAAAAATCAAGTTATTATCACACTATTCAGTGAGTCGTCCCCAAATACAGTATGTCACATGATGCCATAACTTCAGGATGGCATAATTAGATATTAAAAACTCCCATCCAGGTAATTATTAGTTCTTTCTCATGATCATAAAACCCGTTGTGTAACGATTCCTCTAATACATCCACCACCTCAGTCACAGCTGAATCAAATAAGTTATAATAAAAACTTACCAATAACAAATCAAATTGTTTCTACAAGGTAATTAAAAGTATATGATAGTACAGTGTAATAGATACTGCTCTAGCATCCACCAACGTCACTGATAAAAAAGGTAGCCAAGCCACCTTTAGAATGGCCTGACTTTGAGTGAATGGCTGGGACGTGATAGGTGACATAACCGTCTATGATCTAAAAGCCAGTACTCTTGGCATCAAAATATTAAATGCTGTTCAACTAGCCTTGACCAGTCGGGATTCCTTAGCTTAGGGTGAAGTCCGGCCATGTCCCATGAAATTATACTCCAGGTCTTTTCCTTAATGGCTGTGGCATTGGTCAGGCATTGGGTGAACAAGGGGAGAATTGCAAGTTCACTGGACTCTTCTGTACTTTTTGTGAATTATTCCAATGATGACAGTGCTTTAAATCTGTTGAAGAGGGCTAGGCTGCTTTGTGGGTCGTTACCGCAGAAATAGTGGGACCGTTTGTGGGACCAGGCTGCGTAGCCATATTGTTGGTGCCAGATGGTTGAAAGAATTTAGGGCCATAAAGAAGCCAAGTGGTTGGGCTCTGATACCCTCTGAGACAATAGCTGTTTTGAAGAGGCAGTATAACAAAGCCCACACAAGGTCCAGTATCCTAAAATGTATACTTCACAATCGCCCTATGAGGCCCTTGCCAGTGGACCAACCCATGAGACTCTCTTTGTGGTGCTGATATCTTTTGGCAGATCTCTGGACCAGCCAGAATGCTTTCTCAACCAATATGACACTTTGTTGAACAGGGAAGTATGAGATTCAAAGAGCGGATACTCTATTTGAGGTACATTTTCCAACACAATTATTTAGGGTTTACACTCCGGGGGATGTGGGGTCAGACATCAAGGACTTCATTCCGGTTTGATCTGTGAGTGATCTGAGGGCCCCTCTTGTAAGAGTCCCGTGGCTCAAAGTCTAGCTGCTCCCTTTGTGGCTGTGAATTAGTTAAAACTGTTTTAGCGGGGAGAGGCAAGTGCGGACTCATAATTTCCTCTCTTTGTCGGTCAGGAGGGGTTGGATTTGCATGATTGATATTTGCACAAGGGCCGGTTGAACATTCAAACAGCCGAGGGCTTTTTTTTGCTATCCAGGAAGTCATTCTGTCTTCAAGTTTCTCTTGGGCAGATTGGATGAAATCAAGTTTCCCTTCTAGGGCGGTTAATTTCGATGTGACAGAGGAGCAGAATTGAGATATATTCTTAAAGTGATTATCCAGCTGGTCCAATCTGGCAGAACAATTAGGAACACACTTTTTAATGTCAATCTTGACCGTAGCAAGCCTTTTAGTAGGCCTTTCCCCACACTTCTCTTGCCACTTGGTCCCTGCTTTCCCATGGATACTAAGGGAGACTTTAAGTCGGTGAGGTTAATAGGTACTGTTCTTGCCACCTCTTGCCTGCGTCTCTTGAGGGGAGGACTGTTGGAGTGAGATATCGCTTCAAACCTGTTCAGAGCTTGTGGGTCTTGAATGACACATGGATTGGACAGGCCGGGTACAGTGGAGGTTTCCTTGAAAAGGGATCATACATGTTCAGGTGTGGGTAATCTGGGAGGATCTGACTTAAAGGCTCTTTCAACATAGGTTCAGTGAGATCTACAGTAATAGTCTTTGTGTCTGCTTGATTACTTCTAGAGAGACCGGATCTCTTTAGAGTAGGGTCTATACTGACTTCCACTCGGTCAATCTCTGTTTCAATTGCCCGCATGACAGATGACAAATAGCTTGTAGTAGAGTTAGAACCAGCTGCCCGCTTGTTCACACAAGCTGATAAGTGGCTTCCCCTACGTTTCCCATTCCTTGCACTGGGTACCTGTTAGATGCTTGTCAGGGTTAATGTGGATATTCTCCTCTGGATACAAGGTCATTACACTGGTGTCTTGGAATGCCCAAGCCAAAAGACGGGGCCCAACCCAGCCTCCTCTGGGCTCTGATGCCTGCAGATGGGCCGCTCTTAGCTACGGGACTCTGTTGGTGCTCTTAAGCATGTTGATCCCTGCCCCGCCCGGCCTCATTGACGTCTGGGGGCATAGTCCCACCCCAGACCAACACCAAGATAGTCACAGTTCACAGTGCGGGCAGGGACTGCTTCAGAAAAGTTTGTTCTACTGCTGTCATGGATCTACCTTCCTCTCACCAGCATGCTAGGCAGCAGCCATCCTGCATTGGACTTCCCATCTCTGGTACTATCTGGCTTTTGCTATGCAGAGTGCAATCTTGGGGCAGGAGGAACTAACAGCAAATGCAGATGGCTGTCTTCTTTAATGTCTTCATATGACATAACAAATACTTAAGATTGCTGTTTTATTGTCATAATTGCTGATGATCCTTTATTGCTAAGTTGTTCGGAAGTGGCGCAAACATAAATGAAAGCGGTAACATGCTAAGACTCCTGTTCAGGACAACCCTGGGGATACAGGGGCTGTGGAAAATCATGTTAGGTATAAAGGCTAGCTTACTGAAGTAAAGCAAGGCATAAGAGGACCACTTAGGAGGTTCGCCTGCATTTTCACCTTCCTCGTGGTCCTCTCTTGATTGTGAAGATTACTCATAGGAATCTCAAGTCCTTGACTCCAAGGGCAGATTGATAGACATGTTTGTGATGATGCTGTGTTATACCAGAGAGGGTATACCTCACTAGGACAGAACATCTAATTCATAGTAATAGCAATGTCCCCATCTCCCAATGCCCTGCACCTCAAAGGTTCCCTGTGGTGAAGATCAAATGCAGTTCTTCAAGGAAGAATGAAAAGCAAGATAACATATTTTCCTTCATTTGTCTCTAACATTTATTCTGTGGAAGATCATAATTTGCTACAATATGTTATATATGATCACTTGTTGTGGCAACATAGCTGGGTAGCTAATAACGCTGTTGGATGATGCAACAGAAAACAAACTGTATTAGGGAAGCAGTTGGGGCTCCCTTCAACATCCATGCAAGTCTGACCAAACCCTGAGTACTTCAACCTATTCCACCTCTGCCCCCCACAATCTCTGGTAGGTTAGTTCTCATCTATGGCCCTTTGAGTTTAGTGGCACATGATTCCCTCAGTAACTCAATGGGTGTATTGCAGTTCACCCGTCTCATTTAGATGTGGCAATGGTGCAGTATTTCCAGTGGTGGAGCCAGAAACCCATGACCTGGAGATTGGTCTACCACAGGGCTACAAGGTCATAGTGAGATGCAGCATACCCTATTTAGTTGAGGGTGACAGTCACTAGGTTTCCCTGCCAGTGACCACCATTTGAAGCATAATGTTCCTAAAAAGGACAATCCATCAAAGGTTCCAACATGCTAGAAAAATATCTCCCTAAACAGCAGGGCCATTATTTTTTTCAAAAACAAACATTTCCTTTTAACGTTTTTTCAGCAAATGCTTCTTTCTTCATAGCAATGCCTCAGTGGTGGTTGTTCTGAAGGCTTGGAGATTTCTGGCAGGCAGGAGTCTCTGAATAGAGCGGTCAGTCCTCCAGGGAAATGAATTCCAGAGTCTCCATTGATCTGGAGGTGTTGTGGGGCACTTGCCCGCATCTAAATGACCACATACATCTTTTGCAATTGTACCTATGTGTAAAGAAATGCCTCTTTTTCCATGAACACCCCAAATTTTGGATTGATGCTGCTGATTTGTTTACTCTGAAACTGCACTGAGTCCTGACAATCAGGTCTCAGTGACAGTGCTCTGACCCTTAAAGGGGTAAAAGGCTAATTCGCTCATCCACTATTGACATAAGTTAACTTACTTAGAAGTCCCTGGTATGTGGTATGGAGTTACCCAGGGCCTGTGAGTTAAAGTGTCCCTTGTGGGCTGCAACACTTATTGTGCCACAACGAGTGTTGAAAAGCATGACTCCCAGCTTGCCATTGACAGCTGGAAGAGCAGTTTTTAAACTGCTAACTCAAATTTTGCAATTTAAACCAATGCTGCAGCCAAGAACTACCTTTTTAATATTTATGTTACCCCTAAGTCAGGCCTACTGAGACCAAAAAGCTGGGTGCATTATATTGAAACAATGGAAATGTGTTTTTATCAACTTTACCTGTCCTAAATGTAAAAACCCTGCATTGTTGCTTTTACTGTGCAACGGCTAATAACCCCATTGTCAAGTATGGAATTACATTCTGACAAATCAGCAGTGCTAACTTCTGAATAGGACTACTAAATCTGGTACTTCAAATGATCAAACAAATCATTACATTAAATCCAACTTGTTGCAAAAGTCAAATTTAATGTAAATTTTGCACAGATGGCAACTTTAGAAAGTTGCCACTTTGTCTCCAAACGTTTTCAGGAGCCATTTACCTTGGCACACAAGTGCTGTCCTCAAACTAGCCTTCTGTCATCCTGGAGAGAGGTGTGAATGTCTCTCAGAAAAAGGAACAAAGTATCTGCTGGGAGTAGAGGTGTGACCTCCTCCTGGATGGATGGTCAGTTTGGGTGTGAGCCTGAAAGCCGAGCTTCAGTGGTAGTCAAACAAAAGAAGGGCTGCTCTTTTGTTTTATCAGACAGGATCACATCTCTGGCACAGAGAGAAGATGTTGTCAAACTGTTTTTTCCGTGTGCGTGTAGCCCCTAGGTAGCCACACCTCTGTGTTGGGCTAGGGAGCTCCGCACACCAACAGAAGGGCTATGCTTGTTGGGAGTTGGCAGAATTGTGCATTCTGGGAAAGCTAGTTGCCACACTTTGCAGGTAGTCATCATCAGGCAGAAGGGGACATTGTTACCCATTGGCTAGTCAGTTGCCATATCCCCCTAGGCTTGTAGTGGGTATAAACGTGGCAACCCAGATCACCTCTTGCCTGGAAAGAGGATTGAAGAAGGACTTCCCTGCTGTTCCATGGACCCAGCAAAGAGAGACTACATCAAAGACTGTCTTGCACATGCTGCATCTTGGGCTACCAAAGAAAGGACTGTCCCCGAGCTCCAGACAGAGAAGGTGACTCAATGACTAGTTAGCTGACTTCCTGTTACAGTCAGAGGGCCATATTAGCTGAGAAGTCTGATCCTTTGAGAACTCAGCACCAAGAAGCCTGATCGCTGTTGGATGCTGAGGTGCAGCCGAGGAGACTGAAAGTCCAGACACTCAAAAGTTGCACGTGAGTCTGCTGGACCTGGAAGAGTTATCAGAGTGCAGTTTGGTCGCCCAGCACAGACGTTGCTTCAAGTTAAAGGGAACCACTGGTTTTGCTGTAACTGGAGACCAATAGGCCAGTGGTAACTGGTTGTGTGCTGGACTTCACCAGGACTTCGTGGGACATCAACCCCGATTCCAAAGTCCTCCCACTGTGTTTGTGGACTGAGGGATGGCCTCAGACAAACCCCGGACATAAGCTCAGCATCCTTGACCATCTTCAGCATCCAGCATCCCTTGCATCAGGAAAACTCTATTGACTTCTATGACGGTTCCCCATAGACCCTGGAAATGGGCTGGAGACTGCTTTAACTTCAAAGTAACTGGTCAAATGTACATTTTTATTAAATATGACTGGCTCCCTGCCATAGCTGGGCCCCACAAGAGTTTCCTTATAACCGTTGACACGTTACTTGTTGTGGATAGCCCTAAACCGTGAGTCGCAATAGATTTCAATGATTTATTGCATTGAGTGAAAAGCTGTGATTTATTGGTTCTGTAAAAAATTGTATCTCCAAAGGATTTTGTCATTGACGTGTCTATTTAAAGATAGAAATACAACCTATTTTTATAAACTGATATCGAATTCTGATGGTGTTGACTTTTCTCCATATTCAACTGTTTTGGTACTTCTTCATGCTTTACACTTGATCCTTTGATAAAGCCTGGCAGCTCTGAGCCGCAGCAACCCTGGACTGAGCTAAGGTTTTACCAATGAAACTGACTGGACCTGATAAGGAATTGTGCTTTTATTACAAAGTGAGATCGCACAACCACACCACATAATAGGCAACTTTCCGCACACTGTAACATTTTTAAGACCAAAGTAATTTTATCAAGTGCCAGATTGGTCCTAGAACCGGGAGGCATTCCATTTGATGCCTGGATTGAAAGTGGAAGGGGTGCCAAATAATGCTATACTCATACCCATTTGCTTTGCTTAAAGTTGTTGCTAAGAACCCTTCAGAAGAATAAAATATATATGATAGTTTTTTGAAGCTTTCAAGGTTCATGATTCATAACTTTAACTTAGGATCCATTAGAAGAGACATTACGAGCCCTCTTACATCCAGGCCAGAGTGGGTGTAAATTATTTCAGAGGCCAACTTTGGGTCATGGATGCACATTGTTTGATGAGCTATCTTGACAAAAGATCAATCAGAGTTCCTAACAATATGTTGGTGGAAACAGATGTCTGTTCTCATGATAAGATATGCTGCCAGTCTAAGAATCATTGAAATACTTTAATTTCATATATATGGGTATTACATGTTATGTCCCACAGAAACAAGAATGAGTTTTCTTCTCTGTCTGTAGGTTCGGGTGTCCTTCTGTCTACATGGCCCTAGAGCCAGAAAATTAGAGAAGCACTCAGGCATGGAGTACAGAGTGTTCTGGGCAAATGTGTTGTATCTGATGTATTATTCTTAGAGTAGGACTAAGAAGTTTGATACATCTTGAGATGCTTAAGCACCTTAATTAATGTTGCCAAAGTTACATTGAAATCCTGTCGGAGTATGCAATTTATTGCAGTAGGGTTCTGGGTTAATTTGGAAATGGTGCTCTTATACATGATGAAAGCAGGCCTCCTATGGCACTGTCTGCAGCAACTACTCATGAGTCATTCAGCTCCTATGCTAGGTAGTTGATTGCTAGCCACAGAGAGGGGGCATTTTCACTCTTCTTTCCAGAGCCTAAGGTCTGGGATACATACTCTTTATGATACTGTTAGAGGGCCACTCTGGGGGCTGAGGTTGGCACAAAGTTTTTGGGCAGGTGAGGAAATGCTGACATCTAACAAACTGAATAAATTGTTATTTTTTCTTCTTATTTTGTGATTTTTAGAGACTGGAAAGTGTTTTGCAGTTGTATGGAAGCAGGCAACATGACCATAAAAGCACTTCAATTTGTAAGGGAATTGTGGCTCTTGTGGTAAATCTTTGTTGGACCTTTAGTCAGTTGTACTCCATTTTCTCTAGGGAGTATAGCCTACGTCATGTCTTTTGTTCAAATGGATCATCCATGATTGCTTGTTCTTTTCCTGGCCAACAGGCCTGCTCTATACGGTCCCACTTTTCTCTGTCCTTCCCTGGGAGCTAGCCATGAGTACGAGAGAGATGTCTTAGTTTTTGGTAATTTTTAACACTGCTTTGCCATTTTCTGTTAGCTTCCAATAGTCCAGGAATGGTTCATTCTTGAGTGCCCATCCTTCAGTTTGTCACTTTTGATAATAACATCCTTGCAGAGGTTCTGCCTGTTGGTATTGTAGTTAAGGTAGTGTATGTCTGGTGTGCCTGAATCTTCCTACTACTGTTGCTGAGGATTTGTAGCTTTGGGATACCTTCCACAACATGCTGCAATGAGTGGGTGTTTCTTCCTGTGGAATGTAATCGACTTTCTGTCCTTCATTTCAGTGCATCTGTTAGCACCTACGTTGAAGTTTCAAAAGGTTGCCATTATAGTCTGGAGAGCGATTTGAGGGGTGCAGGGGTGTTTGGAGGAGTTTAAACTTTTACCTCCAGTCATCTTAAGGGTTTCTCTCAGGAATTACATCTTGTTAGGAATAGGGCCCCTCCCTGGGCTCTCATCTTGGGTTTTCATGTTTCTGCCCATGTGGCCAGGAGGGTCCATGGCATTCATCAGGATGAAATAACCAGCGGGGAAGAGGCGAGGACGGTTTTGTAGGAGTACTACGAGGGACCACCTTGAGGCAAGTGTGACTACAGGGGTCCCTCTTTCCCCCCCTTCCCATGGGACACCTCAACCCCTAAACTGGGGTTTCAAGTTCTTTACAGTAGAGTTTGACAAAGGTCAACCTACCTGGTGGATATATCTTAGTCTTTAGAGACTAGATAGGAGCCCTCTTATCTCGTCCTGATAAATGTCATGGACCCTCCTGGACACATGGGCAGAAACACGTTGATGACATTGATGGGGATGGGGTACTAAACCCCCAGGTCCCCACACCTTAGTTTTTAATATTAAGCAAACACCTTACTAATAAATACTTTTGGAGTTTGCATTAATTTTTAAATCCCTCATTTCTCCCACGGGCCCCCACACTTAACTCTTAGAAGTGCCTCCCTGTCTCCAGGTGAAGGCCCGCTCTCTATCAAACGCCGTTTTTAGAGAGCGTGGACTGCCAATGATGAAGCATGACACCTGGTGGTGTGTGAGGCCAGTCCTTCAAATTTTTTGATATGCCCAGCACCACACAGGAGAAGGTATAGTGTGCCTTTCTCCACTTCAGAATCAGACACTCATTCAGGGTAGCTTCTTTTTGTGTGTACCCACATGAGTAGCCCTGAAAGCATGTCTCAGGTCTGCCACTGTAGTGTTTGTAAATGCAGTTTTTAAACTGCCATGTCGACCTGGCAAGTGTACCCACTTGACAGGCCCAAACCTTCCCTTTTTCTACATGTAAAGCATCCCTAAGGTAGACCCAAGGTAGACCCATGGGTAGGGTGCAGTGTATGTGAAAGGTAGAACATGCACTAGTGTGTTTTACATGTCCTGATAGTGAAATACTGCCAATTTCATTTTTCACTATTGCAAGGACTATCTCTCCAGTAGGTTATCAGTGGAGCTGCCATATAACCTCTTACAAGTGTAGCGTTCAAATGGGAAGAGATAGAGATTTGGAGTTTGGGGTCCCAGAACTCACAATTAAAAATACTTCTTGTAGTGAAGTTGTGTTGGACTTGGCCCTTTTTGCAGGGTCATCCCAGAACCTTTTGCCTTCCTTCTGTGTTTTTTTCTGACCTGTTGTTGGTGGTTTTATGACTCTGGGCACTTTACCACTGCTGATCAGTGCTAAAGTGCATGTGCTCTCTCTGGTAAACTTGGAAAGATTGGTCTACACCTGTTTGGCATATTTAATTTACCTGTCAGTCCCTCGTACAGTGGTATTCCATATACCCTGGGCCTGTAAATTAAATGCTACTAGTGTGCTTTTTCAGCGCTGCTTGTGCCACCCACCGAAGTACACTTTCAAACCTGTCTCAGGCCTCTGCCACTGCAGGGCCTGCGCACGCAGTTTACTGCCGCAGTGACGTGGCATGGTAAAGTGGTTGCCTTATCTGCAACTCCCTTTTTACTACATATAAGTCACCCCTAGGTCAGGCCCTAGCTAGCCCTATGGGCAGGGTGATGTGTAGGTAGAAGGTAGGACATGTGCCTTAATTGTGTGCCATGTCCTGTTAGTGACAAACAGCCTATTTGGTTTCTCACTGCTGTGAGGCTGTCCTCTCATAGGGTTGCATTGGGGATTCCCTGATATGTGCTTCAGTGGTAATTCCTGACATGAGAGGGGTAGCGTGACCATATTTGGTATGTTTAGAAAATCCTGCTTACTGGTGAAAGCAGATGTATTATTACTATTTTAAGAAATGCCACTTTTAGAAGTGGGCATTTCTGTGTGCTTATGAGTCTTTGTGCGCTGCTTGGATGTGTATTGACCGTCTGGTTTTGATTGACAGGAGAGAGGGGATGTGCATTCACTCTAGACAGTCACAAGGGGGATTGAGGTGTGTCCTGCCTTTCCTGGGTGACTCAGCGGTAGGCTGAATAGACCTTGGTGAATTTAGAGTAGCGGGAGGATTTTCCCTTGAACCTGCATAGGCCTGGCCTGCATTTGGAGTGGTGGGAGGAGTTGCACCCACACCTGAATAGAGCTGTGCCTGCCTTCTACAATGCTGTCTCTGCCCCCCTATGGTGTGTCTGGGGCCAGGGCTTACAATGGGAATGGGAGGTGTTGTGCACTTCTACAATGTGTCTGAAGTGCCCCCAGAACGAAGACTTTGGTACTATAAGTACAGGGGCTGTGACCCCATGAAAATGAGAAGACACTGCGTGCACTGCACCTGGCCAGAGGACTGCCAGGAGGAACCGCCATTGGACTGGACTGCTGGAAGTGCTGACCTGCTGCCTGTTGGGCTGTGAGAAGAACTACCACTTTGCCTAGAGAACCGTTGTGTTGGCCTACCTGTGTGCTCCTCGCTGGTGTGCCCCAGTGATCTCCCAGGAGGGCTGCTTAGGCCCCTGGTCCTGGCCAGTAGAGCGCCAGTAGAGTGCTGGTGAGTGTTTCATGTTCCCTTTATTTGTCTCCATGGGGGACCCAGGCTGAGCGCTTTACTTTTCCCTTTTACAGGTGCCACAGAGAAGCGCTTCATCTTTGGAGTAACTGAAAACTTTTCTGTGCTTTATGATGGGGGAAGATTCCCCAGTGCAGTTACTGGGCTGGAAGCCTTGTTTAGGGTCTCTTATGCACTGTACTGCCTTGCGATTCCAAGTGAAGGGAGGGGAGAGCTTGCGGCCACAGAAACGCTCTCCTCCTCCCTGGTAGCCATTTGTGGAAGGTCTCACTAAGCGCCTCTCTACTCTTTGCCAGCCTGGTCATGCCTGCCCCTGTGGGGGAAACTGCGACTGGCATGGTGGCGAAGGGAGCCCGGGCAGACCATGCACAAAAGCGTAGGAGCTCCGTTGGCAACCCACTGGGAGGCGAGCTGACGAAGAGGCCACGCCCGCCCCTTGCTCCAAGGACGAGAGTAGGAGGGAGCGGATGCGATGGAGACCTCGCTCCGTGTCCAGCTACTGGCAAAGGAAGCGGCGAGGACCGCCCTGAAAGAAGGCATGGCCGCTCTCCAGAGGAGAAGAGTCACCTGCATTGCCAGGCAACCACCGTAGACACCAAGGGCTGGGGACACGCCAGATTCATTAGCCATCCCAGCCGCAAAGGACCTAAGTGGCCGTGCACGGCCGAGAGAAGCCGCACTGCCTGAAAGGGAGGTGAGTGCCTGTGGGACCAGCGTGTCCCTGTCCAGAGGCCGCGCTCCCACGGTGAGGCAGCTGGAGACCAGTCGAGGTCTCAGGTGCGCTCCCTGTAGGAAGTGGGCCAAGACAGCTGCACCGCAAGTCCGCGGGCAGCAGCTGCCAGCTTCTTGAAAAACAGGTGACCTGGAGAGGTCTCCCTACCCCCCTAAGGAGAGGGGGGACTCGTGTGGAGGGCATTGTGCTCGTGTGTCGTCCAGCAGCATTCTTGAGTGAGGTACGGGCTGGTGGCCCAAACACACATATCAGCTCCTGCGCACCAGGACGGTGTGCTCAGGGGCTCAGTGCTAACCTCAAGTTGGGGACCTTAGCAGGACCTTCGTATTATGTGCAGGGGAAATACCTTTACGACATTGAGCATTCCCGCCCGTTCAGTTATGGGTGTACACACCACATTACTGAGCATACTTGCTTAGGTGACACAGCTATGGTGATAAAATGAATTTTACCTGCAGTGGCAAAATGACCTGTGTCAGTTGCAGGAACTACACATAATGTGTAGCAATGTTGTAGTTATGATTCTTTATTGCACGACATGGGTTGCTACAATTGCCTGGTGGCAAAGTTGTTTCTGATGCCTGTATTATTATGACAGTTACCCTATGGCAAAGTGATTTATGATCTGTGGGATGTCATGACAAGTGCCAAGTCTCACAGTGATTTATGTGATTGTGGCCTAATTTGTTTTATGAACAATACAAAGGATATTTTTATATAACCTTGTGTGGAGTCTCTTTTTGTGGTGTGCCTAGTGTATCACTGCTGTGGTGGTGTGTTTCGCAAACGCTTTACACATTGCCTCTGGGATAAGCCTGACTGCTCTGCCAAGCTACCAAGGGGGTGAGCAGGGGTTATCTTGGGTGTGTAACTCCCTTACCCTGACTAGAGTGGTGGGTTCTGCCTGGGTAAGGTGTATACCCTAGCCAAACAGAAACTCCATTTCTAACAAGTTGGTTTTTAATTGCGTGCTTGAAAATGGCACTTTTAAAAAGTGAGCATTTTCTTGCTTTACCATTCTATGCCTCTGCCTGCCTGTGAAATCGTCTGGTTTAGACTGACAGTTGGGTTGTTTGTGCAGTCACTTTAGACAGTCACACAAAGAGAGCTGAGGTGTGCCCTGCATATCCTGATGGCCCATCACCAAGCTGATGGGTCTTCCTGAGCTAGAGTGGTGGGAGGAGTTGGCACTGTCACCTGAATAGGGCTGTGCCTGTCCTCACACAAAGCTGTCTCCACCCCCTGAAGTGGGTGTGGAGCCAGGTCAGGGAAAGGCAGGGTCTTGTGCACTAAAAAGACTTTCCTTTAAAGTTTGACTACTTCAAAGGCATAAACTGGTCTAAGTAGTGGAGCTGTGAAACCATTAACTTCAGAACATTTTTGGACTAAGAGGGGATTCTGCCAAGAAGAAGAGATGGAGAAGCTGTAGGCGGGGAACTGCCACTCTACTTCTTGCTGTGTTGTGCTAGCCTACTACTTGCTGTTTCTGACTTGGAGAATGAAAGGACTGGACTTTGTTTTCATCATCCTGCTTATCAAGGTTCTCCAAGGGCTTGTGTGTGCTTGCCTCCTGTTAAGAAGTCGCAGGGCCATCAGAAGGCTTCAACTGCAGCCCCTGAACTCCTCTGCTGGGAGTTCTGACCTGCCAAGAGGTGCCAATTCAAGTTCTGGGCCCTTGGAGGTGGCTTCTGCTGCAAGAAAAGAAGAAAATCCACACACCAGTCTTCAGCACCTGTTTTTCCAATTGCAAGCTTGCCATGCGGTTAAAAAACGAATGCATTGCCGCAATGCTGCAGAAGAATTGACACAGTGCCTGTCGTGCGGCTCCAAGATCAGCGCAGCCCGGGTCCCGAGCACTGTGTCTCCGAC
The DNA here is from genome assembly GCA_963921515.1 of Calotriton arnoldi. NCBI lineage: Eukaryota > Metazoa > Chordata > Amphibia > Caudata > Salamandridae > Calotriton > Calotriton arnoldi. The sequence goes on along the minus strand of CAWUFW010000425.1, from coordinate 406,690 downwards.
ATCCGAGACACTATCTCCAACGCAGGCCCTGCTGTGCGGCTGAAGATTTGACGCACCACCTGCTTGGGGCTGGAAAAATCGACGCATGGCCTTTTTCTCCACCGCCGCATTGACCCCAGCGCATCCGAATTTTCCATGTATTGCACCTGTGTGCCAAGTTCTTCATTGACGTGGCCCAGCAGTAAGGAACCGAGGCCGCGTGTTCGGATATCGATGCATCACCTCCCCTCTCGGTAAGGAACCAAAACAACACCTCCCCTGACAGTATGGAACTGAGGCATCACCTCCCTTGACAGCAAGGAACCCACGCATCACCCCCCCTGCGCTGCAGTAAGGAACCGACGCATCACCTTCCCTGGCAGTAAGGAACCGACACATCACCTCCCCTGGGAATAAGGAACCAATGCATTGCTTTGTTTTCTGGCGCCTAGTCTCCTCTGCGCTTGTTTTCATCTTTGAATTTTGATGCATCCCAGGTACTTTGTCCTAAAAGTGACGCATCCATAGTTTTCTATGACTGAACTATTTTAAACCTGTTAAAAAGTGATATCTTTGTTTATCTATGTTGGATTTTTGTCATTTTGGTCTTGTTTTACTTAGATGAAGATTGGTCATTTTTCAAAACTGGCTATGGTGCCCATTTGTAGTGTTTTCGCTGTGTTACTGTGTGTTTATGTACAAAATGCTCGACACATTGCCTCTGAGATAGGCCTGACTGCTCATACCAAGCTACCCGGGATGAGCAGGGGTTATCTTAGGTGTGTAAATAACTCCCTTACCTAGACTAGAAGGAAGACTCCCTACTTGGACAGGGTGAAAGCGACGGCCAGCCAGAGAACCCCCATTTCTAACAGGATGTGTTAGAAATAGGAAGTAATTAACTAAATGCTCATGCTGCGGAAGTCAGGCTTATGCAACATTTTGTTGCAGGTCTGCTACAACAGCGCATTTTTTGCATTTCTGATAATATATTAAAGCCAGGTGAATTGGTGTATGGTTCATATATTTGTTCGTGTAATAACTACAAGGAGAAAACAACCAATTAAATTGTTTCAATAATCATAAAAACAACTAAGATATCAGCAACACTATCACAGTGTTACAACAACAGTTTTACAGTACCTGGTTTCATCAGACTACTCCTATGTTTAATAACCATATAAAACGAAGACAAATTATTAAATAATTAATGGATTCTTTTAAAAGAAATATTTTTATCTCTGCCTCTGGCCGTGGCATGGTTCAGAATGGCAACCATTGTGTGAACCAATCAAAAATGGTTGTAAATGTTATTAATGCATCATAGAAACTGAAATGAGATTTCCTGAAGTATGTTGACATGTTATATATTTTATGGATGACGTAGAATCTAGGATTTTAGTGAGATGGAGCGGTGCTTAATTTGTAAATGTGTAAGTACCAGGACCCAAAGCTTTGCCCAGATTCACCACTAGACACTCCCAGCCTCTTCTTTATTTCACTCTTTCAGGTTCTTTTTAGTTCTTGCTTTCTTTTTTGTCACTGCTTTTCTGTCTTTGCCCTTCTCTCCCTCATTTGTAGTTTTCTCTGTCTTTCTCTGGGTCAAAATCCGGTAATGAAAAATAAGTGTTGGTCCCAAAAAATGAATTCCGGTGGGCCAACCTTGAACCACCTGCTTAAATTAAGCACTGAGCTGGAGTCACACTGTGAGACCTGTGGGATAAACTGGAGAGCAAGCAGATCATACGTTTACTACTGACTGGAAGTTCCAAAGGTTCCATGTATTTTCATGTCATGTAAATACTTTATTGGCAAAACGAAAGGAGACAGTCAGTGATGTAGGCAAGCTGCCAGCTTATTGCAAGCATGGGAAAAAGGCCCTCCTTCCCACCTGTAAGTTAGTAAAAGACAGCCAGCCACTCTATGTGTGGAGTAGGGCCCTCATATCGGGGACCCCCGTGAGCAGGGCACATCTGTGGATAGTGCAGGAGAGGCACCCGTGCCCAGCGTCCGGTGGGACCCTCTGCACCTCAATAATGAATGTATTTAGGTGCCCACCCAGGGCATGGGGCCATTTTGATTGCTTGAATAGGGCCCCAGGTATCCTTGCTACGCCACATGTGACACCACTGACAGCTCCTCGCCTGGCAACAATGTGAAGCAGATGCTTGAACTCTCTACACAGAAACCATGGTAAACATTTCTCGTCCACTTCCTATCACCACACTCACGGTTAAAGAATTCCCTCACCACAGATTTGTTCTTTCAGGCGTCCCTGCTAATACGCTATCCTATTTGGCACACAACTCAAATCCTCAGTTTTTTCCACAAGCCCCAATGTTAATTTTTATAGCTGCTAAGCGGAAATTCAGGCTGTTGGTCTGATAGCGAAAGACAAGAACAAGCTGTCACAGAGCTGAAAGACCCAGTGCAAGGGTCTTCTGAAGTAATCTGCGGCGAGCGGAGGAGGAAGGCACTCCGGGTTTGCCAGACAGGCCTGCGTGTCGGATTTCTATTTGAGAGCATTAGGCAGGCCGCTCTCGGGGATAGAAAAGCGCGGTGTGTCTGCCGAGCGCGAGACAAAACGAGCCTGTGCATCTCAATGCAGCACGTTTAAATGCAGGAGTCACACGCCGAGGAGGCACGTGTCACTCTCCTTGTTCATTCTGATTACATTTGTAGACAGAGGTATTGAACTAAAATGGAGTCCACATTCGTTTGTCAAGAAGCCGGGCCTGTCTTCCCACACTGCAGCACAGATAGTATTATAACGTGAACAAAATAAATCGGCACAACCTTTGGCCAATTGCTTCAATTGTTCTGTAACTTTGTTACTGTAAGACATTTCTGCGCCAGGTTTTTTGAACACTGTTTTAAATGATGAGGATTACGTTTTACTAGCTGAACATAAAACAGACATGCCGGATTAAGCAGGGTAGAGTAAAAACTTGCGTACTGTATTTCCAATTGCAAGTCCGTGTGAGAGGTGCATATAAATAGATTGCAGTCGGTGCACCTTTATGATAAAAGTCACGCAGCCCTGACGGCGCATGGAAAACTATATTTAAAGCGCTGATTTAGCAACAGCAGATTATATAAAGGAAAACTGTGGCGATCAGCAGTATTGTTTGATCTTTGCAGCTGGAGGAAAATATTTCACAGTGAGACCAGTGGCGGTTGCCACTGGGTCGTTATAGTTAGGATTGTGTTTCCGTAGGAAATGACTTTTTTGTGTTGCTAAGAACTTTGACAACTCTCCACAATACTTTGTAAAGAAGTGCTACTTTGTGACTAGTATACACAAGGGAAGTTTCGGGGTGATCAGTCAAGCAGGGGCCATGAAAAAGGAGCGACCTGAAAATGCGTTTTTTCCATTAATTTTTCCATAGGAACTTTAGAAACAGCTGCAGCTCAATCCACTGAATGTATTTGGCAAAAAATGAAACCTTGGTCAGGAAAGAGTTCTTTTCGTATTTTGGTGTAAACCTGTTCAGTAGTTTTGGGAAAATTAACTTAAAAAAACATTGTATATATCATTGTCATTTAAATGTATTTTTTTATAGCAGCATGTCCCGGTGCCCACCGGGTCACCCCACAACTAGTTCCCTTTCGGGGGATGCGGGAGTAGGCCTAGGGCCCCTGCAGCCCGGACAGCTCCCCGCTCCTGTAGGAGCTGGCATATCTTTGTTTAGAGTGGTCTACCCTGGTGCCTACCCAGAACATGCCACAACTAGTCGTGTTTTGCTTTTTTAAAGTAGTGTGCTCCAGTGCTCACCCAGGGCATGCCACAACTAGTCCCCTGCTGGGTGCTGCAGGGGGAGGCCAGGGCCCTCGCATCCTCAATGGCTCCCTGCTCCTGCAGGAGCCAGCATGCTTTTGTTTAAAGTGGTATGCCCACCAAGGGCATGACACAACTAGGCCCATTATTTTTTTTAAGTGGGGTGTTCCATGCCCACCTGGGGCACCCCATAGTGCATCCCTTGTGGATGGCTGTGGGGGGGAGGCCCAGTAGCGCTGCAGTCAAGCCGGCTCCCCTACTTGCATCCATCGCAGGTGCAGTGCATTGGAAGCCGGCATTGCTTCAACTTCGTGGGAGCCATTTTCTTTTGCTCTCGCGGGGTGGGAACAATCAAAGCATTTCCCTGCCCAAGAGCGCAGGCAAGGAAATGCTTTGTTCTCCCACTGAGTAGGAGTAGCTTTATGTGCCTGCCAGGAGGGACAACTACACATTTTCTGTGCCCGTGCCCCGGGGCTAGGATAAATACGGTTTCCCGTGGTTGGGGAAATTGGGACACCAGTACTGACCTAGACCTGGGAATGAGGTCTCCAGGATCCGTGTACAGCTCAGGGAAGGGGGGGGGGCGCGTGGCCCCAATCCACTTTATTTAAATTACTGGCCCCTGGGGCTGAGTCCTAAGAAAAAATGAAAAAAAAGACACAGGGCAGGGTACCGATACCCTGACCCCCTAGGCCTGGCGGTGGAGTCAAGCTAAAATATTACCTTCTGCTGACCGCCAGTAGGTCAGCAGAAGTAGTATATAGTATAGTAGTATATAGTATAGGTATAGTTAGGACCGCATTTTCATAGGAAAAGTGTTTTTTGACTTGCTTATAACTTTAACGCCATTTGATGAATCTTAACAAAATCATATTGTGCATGGAAAGTTTTTGGGTGATCCGTCAAGCGGGGGCTAAAAAAAAGGGGGTAAAAAAAAGTGTATTTCCCATGTTAATTCCCATAGGGATTTTAAGCACGCCTACAGCCTGAACCGCTGGATGGAATTGCAGCAAATTTGGCAGAAAGGTAGCTCTTGGTCCAGAAAGAGCCCTTATTTTGTTATTTGGTGTAAATCCGTTAAGCAGTTTTTGAGATTTAATTGGAAAACAAATTTGTATATCTAGAAGCACGAAGACTTCGTGAATAATTTGAGATGCGTCGCGAATAGGCGCAGCAACAGGAATGCTGTGATAGGCTGGCCATAACCTGTGTAGAAACATTTGGCTGCCATTTTGTGCAATGGCACATGGTTTCTGGGGCTGAAAGTGAAGATTGAGAAAGATAGAAAGGATCAGGGTATAGGTAAGCTGACCCCAGGGGTTTAATATAAGGGTCCTTGCTGATCTTCCTAGAGAGCAATAGTTTAGCTTCCTTGCCATGGTCAAGATATCTTTGCTTATCTGCCAGTCAGATGTAAGAGTTACTTTTGAAATCTTTCTCTGCCTCCTTGCAAAAGTGAGCAAGTTCTTCTCCATTCCCGGTGGAACAAAAATATTCAAGAAAGTGCAATAGAGTGCGCTCATATGAAGGGATACAGAGACATGAGAGAACCTCTTACCCTCTCACCACCTACCCTCCCCAGATGATTTGGTGTTTGAAGTTTTCCTTCATAGTTAAGGATTTTGTGTTATCATTTTTTGCACTTTAGATGGGTTAGACAGGCACATGACGGATTTGCTGAGATATACTGGATAATTTGGGAATGCCCTCATTCTTACTCTCTTCCCCCTTCTCTTCCTTGTGAGTGGAAGAATTTTGTCCCTGGGGATTTGATGTTTAAAACTGTTATCAAAGCCTACTTGGGCTCTATTGAGAGTGCGCAAACCAGTTAAGAACCTACTTGGTTATTCTCTTCATCTTAACATTCTGTGATATATGGTCTTTGGGGGAACGTGAGGGCTTTATTGTTAAATTGCACCATTTTTGACTCTATGAGTATCCTATTACCATACTGGAATGTTTGAATTATTCGCCTTATATTTTCATTTTAGTTTATCACATACTATTACTTCTATGTTTTACTGTTGATGTCATATTTTTTTCGAGACTTGTATAACCTGAAGGTGCTTGATTATGTTTTCAATTTAACATGAAGCCGCTCCAAGATGACTCTCATGATTTCCAATTCATTTGTGTCCTTCACTATTTTTAGCTTGATGGTAGCTTAAGAGAATAGTCTGCGACACTGCAGGTCATGTGATCAAGGCCGCTGGGCTGAAACGCATTATGTGGTATCTTTGGGCCTTATTATGAGTCTGGCGGTCCACAGACCGCCAGACTCACTGTGGCGGTCTTTCGACTGCCTTATTACGACTAGGGCGGTCGGGCCACCTTGGGACCACTGCAACCATCGCAACTGCCAGGTAACCACCATTCCCTAGCAGTTGCAGGGTGGTTCTGAGGCCGCAATATGCTGGGCGGGACCGCTGCAGTCCTGCCAAGCATCTTACGAGCCCGCCATGTAAACCTTTGCAGAGAGGAAACAAAGGAGGCCCTACAGGGTCCCCTGGTGCCTCACGCCATGTTGTTTGCATGCACCTCAGTACCTGCATGGCATGGAGAAACCTCCAGATCTGGCGGGCGGTTCATTCACAGGTTTGGTGGTGCGGGAGCAGGGCGATTCCGCTCCACCCAACTCATAATAAGGTCCTTTGCCAGAAATAAACTTGGATTTGTTTCACTTGAACTCTGCCTTGTGTTTGAAAGGTTATCTGTGAAGATTGTATCTTCACTGAGCATGCTCCTGCCACTGACATTCCACCTCCCATGAGCTCTGTATTTATTATATAAAATCCAATTGTGCTGCACCCCTTAACCTCCGAAACGGCGAGAAAGGATGCTTGAACTCCTCTTGCTTGTGCGATAAAACTTTTATTCTCCTCTCATCTTAGTCATAACGCGTTTCGGCCGGAAAAACGGCCTTGATCACATGCGAAAATGGCCTGCGGTGAGACAATTTACATATATAAATATATATATATATATATATATATATGTATGTATGTCCAGTAGAAGGCAGCAAGCCAAAACGCATCGGCCAGGGAAACTATAGATATTTTTTGTACACTCTGCTCGCATTATGGAGTTTCTTGTGTGTGTTTTTTTAAGCACTGAATAAATTCAATCTCATGGAGAAAACGGCTGTGGAGTATTTTTGAGAAGTCCGATGCCGCCGTATCGCAGAGTTGTGTGAACAACAATGAGTGAAAGCGCGCACCAATATATATAGTGAAGTTCCATGTTTTATTAGTTTAAAATGTTACGTTTTAACTGACATTTTCACCTAACGTCACCTTAACCACTGTTTTTTCAGTGAATTTCTAAGTTTTTTTTAATGTAAAGTAAGATATTATTACCATGCCTAACTACAAGGTCACTTTAACCTTTGTTTTCTTCAGTGAATTTCTACTTTTTTAAACACTAACTATGATTTTATTATCATACGTAACTTTGCCAGCCCCCCAGCCATACATGGCCTTTGCATGGGATTGGCCATAGGGCCTGGCACGAGGCCAGGGCCTGTGCCCAATCCCCTGTGTGAGGACAGGCCCCCGCTGCATATAGCAGTATTTAGACAAAACATAGAGAAAAAAAATCGGGAGACAAAAATATCGAGTTTAAAACTTCATGATGCAAAAATATTGTGTGCAAAAATATCATTGACCAGAATATCAATTTTAAGGTAAGTATTATTGATGTTAAAAATATCTATGTTGTTAATTTCGATGTTAATAATATCTATGTTGTTAATATTGTCTACAAAAAGATAGTTGTTAATAATATTATTTTTAAATTATTATGTATTTTAGAATCTATTATAATTGTATATGTTATAAGTTGTTTGTATAATTATAGTTAATGTTTTTTAATTGTAGGTTGAAAATTTTAATAGTTTAGTTATTTTTAGTTCTGTAGTGGGTTGTGGAGTTTATAGGGTACAGGGTGGGAAGTAACTTAATTATTATTAATTAATAGTTCCTTTTTAATTAATGTTAATTACTTGCTAATTAATTATGGTAATTGTGTAATACATTTTTTTAATTTTGTCAAATTTTAGGTGTGGGTTGTGGGGTCTGTAGTGGTATAGGATGGGAAGTAATTTAATTATAATTAATTAATATTTTGATAATTATGTAAATTGTGAAATTTATTTAATTTGTTATTTAGATTTTTGGTGTGGGTGCTTATTTTTGGAGGGGTAAAGGGTGTGAAGGAAATTAGTTATAATAATGACCAATTCATGTTAAATATGAATAATTATTCAATTGATAATTAAATATGTAAATTGTGTAGTTTAGATATTTGGGGGGTCATTACGATGGCGGGCGGAAGCACAACCGCCGTGCTGGCGGATGCAAAAACCACCAGTTACCGCCGGCACGCAGCAGTCCACACGCCCGCCCAATTACGATGCGAAAAGTAGGCCAAACACCGCCGGCAAGCCAGCAACACCGTCCGCCATCAAAGTGCGCCCGTACACGTAGCGGCGCAGCCTAACTGACACACACCGTCCGACGAAAACACGTCCCGCCCGGCGTATAAATTACGATGCCGCAAACAAACGGCTCCCACGGCCAAGAGATACCGTACGACAAACCGAAGCGGTAACACGGACGCCGAGCACGGACAACGAAGAAGCGGCTCCCCGAGCATGAATCCAGCACTGCAGGCCCTCCCCATGCTCTTGCTGATGCACCACCAAGGACGCAACGTACCGCGGAGACGCAGGTAGGCACACACACAACAAGTGCACGCAAACAGCGCACACAGTGCAAGGGCGGAAAAAGCGGACAACCCCCCCAGCGCGTGTACACTACACATCCACCATTGCATCCACATATGACACACAGGCCAAATCGTAACATCGCGTAACACATGTGTACACACCACCTGGGACTAGGAACCAACGACCCCGTCACGGCCCCAAAGCGGCGATGACGCCGCCACACATGCGCACAACGCAGAGGCCAACCGCAGCGCCATGCATGCGTCGCACACAGACACAGGGACACAACCAAGCAGCACACACATCAGCCCCACCCCGAACGCACATGACACATGACAGGCCTGCCACAGACATGTCCCCAACGCCCAAATCACGGACAACACCCAACGCCACACAACCGACGCACACATGTCAGTGAAGTCACGCAACAGCAGGACACACCCCAGTGTAACAAACATGGCGAAGCACACAGCGGCGGCAACACCAACTAGGAGAAGCAGGGCCCCTTCGGGAAGAGGAACGCCAGTACCACACTGAAACACCCATACCACCCTGCACATATGAACAAGACATATAAAAAGGAACACCAAAGAGCCCGGGGACCGACAACAGGTGGCCCAAGAATAACATTCACACACAAGGCCCAACGCAGAGCGGAAAGGCAGCCTGCCGCCCACACAAGGGAGAGCAGACAGCACTGAATGACCTTCCATTCCAACTCCGAAACCACAGCCCTACGAAAGAAGCCGGTGAATACAGCCATTGTCCAAGAAAAGACCAACACAGGCATGCCGAGGAGACCGACCACAGGGCAGATAGCGCATATCACAGAAGCACACAACGGACGGGGAAGAAAGAAGAAAACACTCCCCCATGTCGGCCAAATGCAAGTTAATTGGAAGGAGTCACACATCACTGACCTTGAACTGTCTGAGAAGCATGTGGGATGAGGGCCCGTGTCCTCCAAACAAGCCAACAGAACACAAGTCCTGTCTCCCTACGACTACACAGAGCTCACAGCAACCTCGGAGCGTGCACATTGCAGACTGCACACACAGCCGGAGCACGCCACCACAACGCACCGCTGCGAAATGGCAACCGCAACACACCTACCCAACTACGCCGGACAGCTCAAGCTGTACAAAACCAACCTGATACATATATTGGGATGCGATCTCCTGTCCCTGCTGAACGTAAGTTACCGACTGACTTACCGCATCACATTGTTCAGCTGCGTCATGCCCGTCTTCTACTGTCGGAGGTGTCCCTACCAGCATCCCGTGGAGATATGCCTCTCCAACCCGGCATGTCTAAAGGCGGACCTGCTACCACTACTCCTCCCTCTGGACGCACACGACAGGGCCTGCTCTGCCTATGGGGGCATGGCGTATGTGGCCAACATCGCACCCGCACTGAAATGGGACCACTGTGCCTCCACACGACGGATCATCGAGAACAGCTACATCGAATGTCACCCAGCATGCCCCATCATGGTCCTCCAAGGGACAACTTACGAACAACACCTTGACAGCCACCATCCGCTACATTGGCTGGCAAACATGTACACCACCAATGACATGGAAGCCCTGCTGGGCGGCATCGCATACCTGACAACCTGTAAATTCGTCGGACCACAACGCAGGTTCCCCGATTGACCTATGATGTCCAACCCCGCACCCATGCTTAGCTTCCGCACGGACTGGCCAGTCACCACCACAACAGCCATACCAAACGACCGGCAACTGTTACCACACCATCAACGACATCGCCATGACATCGGATATGACCGGGACATGCACACTGTTCCCCATCACATCCAGGAACACCGCATGCATCGTGGGAGGCAGTGGCATGGGGTCTGTGTATCGCACCCACATGGACGGAACTGCACGAACAACCAGGACACGACATGGATCCAGCGCCCATGGACACACACACCGCTCAGTGGACATGAATAGGTCGCCTGGAGTCTGTGGAGTGCTGCACCCCTCCCACCCCCGCCCGGGAATCCCATACCAGGACCTTTGCATGGACGACAAGTGCATACAACAACAACACGACCCCAGTGACTGTGACATGTCCAGTAACCACCACATTGCAACAACAAGTGGCACGCCGCTGCATGCACGCAAGCACATGCCCTGATGTCATCTCACATGCACGCGTGCATGAGGAACAACCGCCGCAAACCTGTCACATGGAACTGAGATGGACCGTGCCCATGATGCCAAGCGGTCTGGTAGGCTACATGTATACCGTCTGTGTCAAAGTCCGCAGCTCCGCAGCTATACGTAAATGTACATTAGCACAGCCTTGGCCAAGCAGATGTAACTCTGAAGCCCACATCCCACATGCAACAGCCAATCACATGTAACCCCACACCCTATCCCATTTGCAATCATGCTCAGTATATCCTCAACATGTATTCCGCTGCCAGTAGTGTCCACTATACTGCATCACAGAGGACAGAAGACTCAATATAATGTTTGAAACCAAAACTGTCTCCGCTGACTCATTTCACAAGTACGAATGAGAGAGGATGAGAGTATGTGAAGTACACGGCAGTCGTGACATGACCATGTAGTCCACTGGTATTGGATGTCAACGCAAATGAGTAGCACAACTGTGGAAGACACACATGTGTCGTGTGAAGTCGTATGGACGCAGTGCTCAGGTGGGTGGGTGTGACGGGTAGATGCGCACATGCCAAGTTGGAGCACGCCGTGTCGGGAGGGGTCATGAACAGTACACCACCGCTTCCCTGGGCATTGTGAGAGGACACCTGTCGGGGGGAGTGAACACGTGTGTGCACAGCAGCCGGGCACACGTACAAAGCGGTACCAGGCGCACCTCAGCCCACCCTCTGTGGACAAGCTGGATCCTGTTGTGCGCCCGCCATGCCCCTTGACAAGGCACACACAGCCCCAGTCGACCAGGTGTAACCCCAACATAGTCAATCCGCACAGGCGATACAGGGCACGGGATGGCAGTGGAGCATGGTGTGTGAGAGGTCTCCTCGCGCTCCTCCTGGTCAAATCACGCAGGCAATAGAACCTCAACGTCTAGCATGGCACAAGTCAAATGGAAGTGTAGGGGGACGCACCACAGCACGAGCAGCACTGACGTCACGGGAGGTGGCTCGCACCATCCCATCCATTGCCCATTATACCAACCACGCCACATGCCATTGCGACTAAGTGCAAGCGCGTGCGCCACCACCCCGAGCCCTCCCCAGAGAGGCCAAAGAGTGAATGTGTGGGCCATCAGTCACAGACGGACGCGGCATGGCCGCAAGGGCAGCCACAGCCACTGGGTGTCGCAGGTGGCGGATCCGGAAGGCGAAGACTGTGATGCATAGTCCATGCAGGCCGGGTCTCCATTTGGGGCACCACGCAGGTGGACGGGCGTCCCGCAACACATCATACCCTGAGACAGCCCACTCGTGCAACTGGACCCACACATACACTCCTTGCCCTCTCTGGTGCGAGCTTGGGGCTGCCTGTGCAAGCGCTAGCCTCGCAGGTGCACATGCATATTGGGGGAGCGAGGGGAGGACATGAGGGCTGGGGCGAAGATGACTGTATCACTGTCAGTGAGTACAAGGGATGACCCAGATGTGGAAAGGAAGAGACGTGTCCCGTGTGTACTGCAACTAGTCGCCAATCCAACTACCCCCCATGTCCGGAATGTAAGCCCGCACCTAGGCCCGCCCATCCGCCACATCGAATATACCACCAGCACGACAACCTTCCCATTCGAAACACTGACTGGGGGTGGCGACCAGTGAACAATCATGTGTAGCCTACCCACGCGTACATGTGGGCCCTCCATGATCCATGTCACCTGCGGCAAAGTCATGACATGCGCAATGAGGGAAGTGAGGAGAGCTGTCCGCCCCACGCACAGAAGGTGCATCAGCTCCACAGACCCAGCAGCGAGTCCAGCAGGGGTCACATGTGCAGGGGCAGCTGTGCCTGGTGTGAAGGCACATGCATATAGACAGCACATCGACCAATGTGTAGTCTGCCCACATCTACAGTCCATCATCATGCGGACATAGGAATTGAACACAGGGCAACACATCTGAGTGGGTGCACCCACCGTGACCAACAATGCGCAATCATCGACGTACCCGCCCTGTGCATGGCCCCCACCCAACGGAGGCACATCCAGTGCCACCATCCCACACACACAAGCCTTCCACGGAACATGCTGTGTCCAATGCTCAGTACAGAGTCAGCGCCCATCTGGTGGATCCTGAACAGGAGACACATGCACACACATGCCAGCTCCCACTATGTACGTCTGCCACCTGGCACGTGCAATGTAACCTCTCACCTGTGACGTGTGACTGCAAGCACACAGCCGTCTTGGCATGGGGCTGTCAATGTGGACACCTGTCAATGTTTCGGGAGGTGTGATCCGTACAGTGCTGTACATAGGGTGCAGTGCTGACACCTACTACTGTCTCATATCCCCTCGTGCCACAGGTCCCACTTGTTTTGGCCGCTCAGCCTGTGCCCACATCGTCGTCGTCGTGTGCCATACTCATCCAGCCTCGGAAGCAGTTCCATGCTCAGCAGACATTCATGTTGCCGTGGCGTTGCCGCTTGACGAATATGCAGTCAGTCCCCATCAGCACGCCCCGCAAGTCATTGGGGCCTAGATCCCCATGTGCATGCACATGGCAGTGGTTTGTATCACTAGCCATTGCCATTGTTGGGAGACCTGTGTAAGTGTATTGTGGCCGTGCCGTCCCAGCTTGACAGCTGGGCTGTGGCTCATGTGCTTGCTCAGTCATGTCAGTGATGTGTATGCGAAATTGCTATGTGTTGTGTTGCTTTGACATGTGTCCACTGCCATTTTCCCTAGGTGGAGACCGAACATTGACAGCCCATACCAATTGCTGGCAGACATGGACGATACAGAGGTCATTAGGAAGTTTCGGCTGGACAGGCCAACCCTGCATCGACTGTGTGCCATGTTGGAACCCCATCTCCGTCCCCGCAGGGTGTATCCGACAGCTGTCACCCCCACGGCTAAGGTGATGGCCGCCATGCATTTCTTCGCCACTGGGTCATTCCAGCACACAGTGGGCAGTGGAGGAGGGATGTCCCAGCCCATGTTCAGCAAGGTGCTGAGGGATGTACTGGCAGCCATGATGCTGTGCCGAAACAGGTACATCCGCTTCCCCAGGGCTCGTGAATTGGCGGCAGTGAAGGGTGCATTCTATGCCCTTGGCAGAATCCCACACGTCGTTGGAGCCATTGACTGCACACATGTTGGCCTTGTTCCACCACAGGCCACTGAGCACCTGTACCGCAACAGGAAGCACACGCACTCCCTGAATGTGCAAGTGGTGTGCCTTGCGGACATGGTGATCACCCACGTGTGTGCAAAGTTCCCAGGCTCGGCCCATGACGCACACATAATGCGCAACAGCATCTTGCCACGACTGATGTCCAATCTGCAACAGGATCGTGGCTGTATTGTCGGTGAGTATGTGGAGTGGTGTAGCGTGCTGGTTGTGCGATGCTGTCCCCTGTCCAGTTGGAATAGCAACGGTTCTCTGTGTCCCTCACACCCAGGTGACTCTGCGTACCCGAATGGGGCATGGCTGCTCAGTCCATTGAGGAATCCTCGCACCCCAGCAGACGATCGCTACAATGAGGCACATGGGAGGACCAGACGTGTGGTCGAGCGTACCTTTGGCCTCCTCAAGTCCAGGTTCAGGTGCCTGGACCGCACCGAGGGTGCGCTGGCGTACTCCCCACAGAAGGTGTGCCAGATAGTGGTGGCGTGCTGCATGCTGCACAATCTGGCCATTCGGAAGCAGATCCCCCTCATCGTGGATGACGGAGATCAACCAGGGCCCCAGCCCGCAGACCAGGACAGCTCGAGTGAGGAGGACAGCGGAGAGGAGGAAGCTGGTAATGTGCGGCAGCAGCTCATCGCCCACTACTTCACTTGACGGTGAGTGTCCATGTACGACGGCTGATGTGGCTGTGTCTGTGCAGGTGTGTGTGTGCTGTGTCAGGGTGGCCGTTTGTTCACTGCGTGCTGTGTGTCAACGCTCCATGGCCAGGGTAGTATGCCACTGTTGGTGGCTGTGGCATTGTGCCCTATTGCTCTGTGCGATGTGTGTACATTGCTTGTAGTTGTTGACATGTACTGTGTGATGGGTGTGTGACACACTCATTGAATGTGCTCCTGTTCTGTCTCCCACCCCTAGGTCCCTACAGGCCCTCCGGTTCCATTGCCATGCCACGCATCAGGTTCCTTTCCGCCCAAGGTGGCCGTTGTATTCCGTACAAATAAAACACAGGGCACAAACAGCAGTTTGTGTAAGAGGTGCATTTATTTCAAACTGTGACATGTGATTGTGTGTAAGGTGATGACATAAGTGGTGCGTGCAGTGACAATGAGCTGTCGGTCATGGCTGCGTGATGCTCAGGGTGTACCCACTGGTTCTATGTCCATAGTCCAACACACACATGCCATCCAGATGGCTGTGTGGAGTGGGATCGTAGTCCAAGTCAATGCAGTGGGTGGTCAAGGAAGGCTGGCTGGCTGCCTCACTTGCGTCTGGAGCGTGCGAAGTCCTCCCGGGAGATCTGTTTCCACTTCGGACGGCCCCTTCCACGTTTGCGAGGGGGTGCCTGCTTGCGACATGCTGGTGGTTGAGGTGTGCTCACTGGCTGTGGACGCAGGGGAACTGGACACTGCTGCTCGACCCTGCGCCCCGGCAGGTGGTGGCGGAGGGGAGCTGCTGTCCCTGGCTGTGACCTCACCGCCACCACCAGCTGGCCCATGAGGTCCACGAGTTGGCCCATACGGGCGTCCATGGACCTCAGCACCCCCAGCACCTCCCGCGTGTCTGAAGCAGACCTGACCCATTGTTCTTGGGCCTCTTCATAGGCCCCAAGGACTCTGGCCATTTGAGGCAGGGCATGGCTCCCAGGGGAGACTTGCGTTTCCCTGACCCTGCTCCTCCTACCAGTACTGCTGCCACCGGCCTGCCCACTAGCCACATTGCTCACCACGGTCCTCGCTGTGGCTCCCAGGGTGGCTCCAGTCGGCCGGGCCACCACCTGCGCTGGGGCTGGTGCCAGCGAAGACGTGGTGGTGGTGGCGGCGGTGGTGGTCGGTGCGGCGATGGTGGCGGTTGCGGCAATGGTAGTGGCCGCAATGACCGTGGGTGTGGCCGCAATGACCGTGGGTGTGGCCGCAATGACCGTGGGTGTGGCCGCAACGACAGTGGCAGCAGGGGGCTGGGAATGTTCAGCAGCCCTGGATGATGGGTTGGTGGGTAGGAGGGGTCCTGGGGAGCGGCTGGGCCCTGCCACACCAGATGGGCCTGCTTGGTGGTCCGTGTCCGAAGAGGAGGACAGATCCTCCACATCCGTGTGTCCTCGTTGGGGGCTTGTAGGCTGGCTGTGCTGGCTGCTGTCTCCATCCCCAGCATCCAGCAGTTCGTCACCTGTGGAGAGAATGAGATTTGTTATTGTGTTGCACCTGGCGAAGTATGTATTTGTCGTCTGACATTAACAGTTCGTGCAATCTCGTACATGGGTTTCCCGGAGGCGTGTGTGTGGCTGTAGCATTTGTAGTTGTGTGTGCTTGACAATGGGACTGTGTGCTGTGCACATGTGGCATGGGACGGATTGGCCATGCCGATGGGTGTGTTGCTGTGCCCCTACTTATTGTGACTCTGGTGTATGCGGGCTCCTGGCCCATCCTGGGTCTGGTTTGTACTTTGCTTTTGGTGTTCAGATGGGACGCTTAGGAACGCATATGGCAACATGGGGGCCATGCCCCAGATTCGCATTTGGGATGGAATATGCTTTTGGGGTACATGCTGTGAGCCATGGGTGCCGAACGTGACATGTGTTGTGGCAGCATGACAGTGCATGGTTTGAGGTGTGTGCATGCTTGACATGGCCTGCATATTTGCTGTCTGTTGTGATTACTGGACATGGCATTGGACGCATCGTTATGAGTGAGTGATGGTTGTGTGCCAGCCAACGTATTGCAGTTGTCCCATCTCCTTGGTGTGCGTGCTGCCCTGTGCCATGTGCATCACTGCAGTGCTCGGGGGGGTGTGGCCCATGTTGTGTGTTGTTGCTCACAGTGTGTCGTGCGCTTCATTGACTTCTGGCACATGGTTGGTCATGGGCATGTATCTTAGCGTGACTGCTGTATGTGTGGCAGCTGTGCGGATGACATGCCTTTCATGAGACTGGGGCTGACGGATGGGATGGATGGTATGTTGTATGTGCATGGTGTGTCTGTGTGTTTGATGGGTTCAGTGGTGTTCGTGTGCATTTATGTTGTTCCGCTCTGTTGCGTCTAGTGTTGTTTGTCTTACATAGGCGTAGTTGTGGGGTGTGTGGTTGACAGGCAGTAGGGGCTACATGGACAGGACTTCAATGGTGTTTCGGTTGTGTGTGATGGGTTGCACAGTGGCTGCCGTGTGGTACTATATTCAGTGTGGCTTGTGCATGCAGACGTGGCTCCTTGGGTGTTGCTGTGTTTGTGATGGGTCATGTGGGGTGTGAGTCTGTGGTTCATGTCCGTGTGCACATTGTTCACTTGTTCGTGACGGTGGGCGGTGCTGCGTGTTCGTCTGCTACGTGACATGTCCCATGTGTTGGTCGTGTTACGGTCCTCATGCCTCCAGTAATCCAGCCCTGTCCAGTTTCCCACCTGCAGGTTGTTCGTGCGTGCACTGTACTGGATGCCACATGGTTCTAAGCGGGGGGTGCTCCATGTTTTAGGTCTGTGGGGGTGGGGGGGTGTTGTGGGTCGTGGTGGTGGCTGGACACCCACTGACACCGATTGCTGTGGACCGTGATGTCTACCTTTCGGCTGTCGTTGTGCACTGCGGTGGCTGACACGTGGCTGTGGGGTGTGGGGGATGCTCCTCCTTGCTGTGCTGTGGGACTAGGGGCCTGGTGTGTTTTGTACTTGGGCTGTCCACCCTCCCACCCACTGCACTTTGTGTTCCTGCCACTTACCTGTTACTTGTCGGTTAGTGCAGCTATGGCGGACACATGGGTGTGGTGGGTGCTCGTTGTGGCTCTTCTGGCATATTTGGGGACCTGTTGGTGGTTACGTGGCTGGCTGAGTGTACACATGTCCCCACGCATCTTACAGTTGTTCGGTTTGGGCTGTGTGTAGTGGTGTCTGTTGCATGTGTGTGTGATGTGTTGTGTATTGTGTGCTGGACATGGGGGTGTTTGTCCCTGGGAGCTGTGGCATGGTGGTAGTGCATGTGAGTACATAGCGGTGTGCTGGTATACATTAGTTTGTACTTACCAGCCTCCACTCCCCCTGCTAATCCGGCGAGGATCTCGGGATGTATGATGACTCGCACCTTCTCCTCCCACGCTTTGAAGGTCTTGAAGAGCGCGGGATTCCCTCCGCCAGTGACGGCAGCCAGCTCTCTGTTCTTGCTCTCCTTCTTCTTGACCAGGCTCTTGACGTCATTCCACCGTTTGTTTATTTCGACTCTGTTCCTGGGCAAGGTCCCGACTGCATTGACCTGGTCTACGATCCGGTTCCACATTCTCTTTCTGGTGGCTAGTGGTGTGTGCTGGACCAGGTTCCCATAGATTTGTGGGTGCACCTTGATGATCTCGTCGACCATGACCGTCAGCTCCATGGGCGTGAACTTGGGCATTCTTTGTGGTGCCATGGTGTTTGTGGTGCTGGTGCGGTGTGTGTTGTGTAATGTGCAGGGGGTTTGTGGTGCCGGTGTTTGGTGGTGGTGGTGGTGGTGGTGGTTGTGATGTGTGCGTTTCTGTGGTGTGCTGCTGTCCTTGCTGTGTCACTGTGTCCTCTCCTCTCTAGTTTGCAATGTTGCAAGGGGTTGTGGTCTGTGGGAGTGCTGCTTTTGTACTTACCTATGTGGGTGTGTCCTCATGGTCTGTTGTTTTCAGGTGTGTTGTGTCTGGGGTTCTGGCCTTTGTAGTTTTTGTTTGTCCAGGGGGGTGTTTTCGGGATGTGTACTGTGCTTGTGTATTTGTGCGTGCCTTGCTGTGTGGACTTGTTGGCCATGTTGTGTGCGATTGTTTTTGTCAGCGGATGGTTTCTGTGCAGGGACGTGGGCGCCATGGCTTCTGCCGTGTCAATTCTCATCGGCGTTGTTTGCGCTGGCGGGCGGTATATTTGTAGTTTTCCCGCGCTCATGGCGGTGCGATCGTAATCTCACGTGCGGTGTGTCGGCCGTGAGGGCGGGCGGTTTTGTGTTGTCGTGCGTGTTTCCGTCCGTGGCGGGCGGTTTGACTCCGACTCGGACGATGGCGGGCGGTATCTTGTGTGATTTTCCGCCGATGGCGGTTTTTGGTTTGTGTAATCGTAATGGCGTGGTCAGTGTTCAGACGGTGTGTGCGGGCGGATTTTTGCCGCTTCCATGCCTGGCGGATTTTTTTACGCCGGGTATCGTAATGGGCCCCTTGATTTTTTGTTTAATTGATAATTATGTAAAATTTGTTTATTATAATTTTTATCATATATTTTAGGTCTGTGTTGTTCTGTTTGTAAAGGTGTACGGTAGGACATTATTTAAGTTATAGTAAATGTAAAAATAGTTTAATTTTTAAAGTGTGTTATTTATTATGTTAACAGTTAATTGTGTTATGTTTTTTAATTGCAAATAACATTATATTTGATTTTTGTTATTATTGTGAGAATACAGTGTGGTATTTTAATTATATGAACAATATTTGTTGTAATTTAAATTATTTATTAAATATTGTAAACAAATATCTACTTTTTAAAATTTATATAAATGTATATATATATTTTTTTAAATATTTCAATTTGTTGTTATTTCATGTTTGTTTGAAAGTGAACTACTCTCTCTCTACTGTTACACAAACTGGAGTGAGAATAGTACATTTTGCCTCTCTACAATCTAACAATTTCTCTACTGTTGCACAGGCCGGAGTGGGAATTGTAAATTTTGTCCCTCCTGAGTCCAATGCTTTGCCTACTGTTGCACGGACTGGCATGGTAATAGTAGACTTTACCCCTCCGCAATCCAAGACTTTCCCTACTGTTGCACTGATTGGAGTGGGAATAGTAACTTGTACCCCTCCCAAGTCCACCGCTTTCCCTACTGTTGCACACGATGGAGTGGGAATAATAAATTGTTACCTCTCTCTGAGTCAAACCCTTTCCCTACTGTTGCACTGACTGGAGTGGGAATAGTAAATTTAACCCTTTCTCAGTCCAACGTTTTCCTACTGTTGGAGTTTTTGGAGTGGGAATAGTATATGTGTTATTCCTGCAGTTTTATAGTTCTTTTTATGTTGTTTAATTTTATATTATTATGATGTTTGTGTGTATTTAAAATTATTTGTAATATTCAATATATTTAATATATTTGTATTAAAATGAAATTATTTAAAATTGTTTATTTGTTATGTGTAATTAAATTGGTTTGTTTTTAAAAATATGTTGAGTGCATTTGTTATGGTTTTTAATTTATTATATATATATATATATATATATATATATATATATATATATATATATATATATATCAACACACGCTGTTGCCTCAGTAGCACCAACAGCAACCACGGACACCATAGGCTTTCAAAGCAGTGTTTATTCAGCAAAGAATGGAACCACTCGACGCGTTTGGGATACACTCCCTTGATCAAGGGAGTGTATCCCGAAACGCGTCGAGTGGTTCCATTTTTTGCTGAATAAACACTGCTTTGAAAGCCTATGGTGTCCGTGGTTGCTGTTGGTGCTACGAGGCAACAGCGTGTGTTGGTGTGATGAGGCTCGTCTCCTCACCGCGGACCGCCGTTACAAGAGGAAGGGGAAGGGCGACTACGGTGCGTTGCACTGTGCTGCAATATATTTTTTTTTTTAAGTTTACAAAGGATTAGTACATTTTTATATAAAATAAAATAATTATTTTAATAATAGTTTAAAATTATATTTGTTTAAATAAGCATACACCTATAAATATATATGAGTTAAAAAAATAAGTATAACATTTATATGTATTTTGTAATTATTTAAATATATTTAATTTTAATTATATTGTTAAATAATAATATATTTAGTGCTTATTAATTTTAAGTATATATATATATATATATATGTGTTAACAAATGATATTTTTGCATAATATTTTAATTTCGATATATTTGTCATTTGCATTATAAGTATAGGATAACAACATTTTTGTGTTTGATATTTTTGACTCCATATTTATGTCCCATGATATTTGTGGTCTCGATATCTTGTCAGTGGACTGCATATGGCCTTCGGCCAAGCCTGCATGCAACCCCCACCCCGGGTGGCCAAACCCCCGCCGTGCATGCTCCTTTTTAAAAAACAAAAATTCTTGATTCTGCAGGACATAAGCAAGAGTCTGTTGGGAGCCAGCACATCTGTCTGTACACCTGTGTGACTCTCTTGGGAGCACAGGGGGCTGTGCTAGCTCCCGAAAAACTCCCACAGGAGTGCTTCGTCCTAAAAAATATTTTTTTCACATTTTTCACCATGATGGAGTTCTTATGGACCTCCGCTAAAAAGGCTAGGTGGTCAGGGTATCCCTTACCTGCCCCCTCATAGCTTAATTATTTTTAATATTCAGGACATGGGGTCCGTGTCCCTGAGTCCGGTAATGGTAACCATTTCTGTTTGTGTTGCATCTCGCCAATCACAGCAAGTGCTTTCCGAGGAATTGTGAGAGCCATTCGCTCCTGAAAGATAGCTCATGGGAAAAAAGGCCCTCGTGGCCAATCAGACAGCTCTGATTTGGAAGTTGCATGCTCAGAGGAATCTCACGAGACTCGAGGGTTCCCAGCTGTCCAGATATCTATGAATTTTGAGGCTTCATTTCTAAAAAATTACTGAACATATTTATACCAAATCACAAAAGTCATGCATTCTGGGTTACAATCTAGCTTTCTGCCAAATTTGGTGCAATTTTGTTCAGCTGTTTTGGCTCTAAAACTGAATAAAATTCGGTATGGAAATTGAATTTTATTCCCCCCCTCTATTTCTTGGCCCCTGCTTGATGGATTACTCCCACACTTTCCAGGAAGGAACTGAGGTTGATTAACTTTTGTTTTGAAGACTTTTGTAAAGATTTGTCGAACAACACCAAAGTTAATAGCAAGCAACTGGGATATATATATATACACACACACATATATATATTTGTTGTATATTTTTTTAACCTGAGTCCACAAACCGCTGGTCAATTCCACAGTCGGGTCGGTACAGTGAATCAGGCTGTGGATCACATAAGAATATCTGTAAGTGGGAAATAATCCAAAGCCACTCAACACGTAACTTGAGAAAGCCTGCAAAGCCCATATGCGTTGTTCTTCACATCGCTAATAAACTTGACTAATTCACCGTGAGGAGTGCCTTTGGTTTATTTCCTGCTTACGAACACACACACACACACATATATATATATATATATATATATATTATCTACTGGCGGTCGCCAGTAGATAGTTATAGTTAGGACCTATTTTCCATAGGAAATCCGCAACATTCCATTTGAAATAACTTTGGCGCCGGTTGACGAATCTTTGCGAAATTTTCCAACTTGTTGGGGCGCTCTGGTCCGCTCCTATCCTGAAAGTCTCAGGGTGATTCGTCAAGCGGGGGCCGAGAAAAAAGGGGGGTCCCAAAACGTGTTTTCCCCATTCATTTTTCCATAGGAACCGTTCATCGCGGCTACAGCCCGAACTGCTGAACGGAATTACACCAAATTTGGCAAATAGGTAGCCCTTGGTTCAGTGTCGTGCCTTTTGCTTAAATGGTGTAAATCCGTTCAGTAGTTCCTGAGAAAATCAAAAGTAAAGTCACATATATATCTATGGCCGAGTAGGGTCCGCGTACCCTCCCGATCACGAGCTGCATGCTAATTGGCTGTCAAGTGGCTGTCAACACTCCAAATCAGGAAGTGTTGGCAGCCATTTTGTCCCTCGGTAGAACCGAGGCACAGAAACAAGTGCGCAAAACGCACAAAGGGGGCAGGGTAGAAACACCCTGACCCCTAGGTCTGCTCAGGGGGTCCCACAAGGACCCCTGGGCAGAAAAAGCATTTTTTAAAAAATCGGCGGGATGCGCTTAGGATGCGCGGATCCCGCCGATAAAAAAAAAATCGAAGCGCGGTCTCCCGCGCTTCGATGCTAATTTGCCCCCGGGTGGCCCAAGTCCCGGGGGCATGCGGGGGGTGGGTTTAGATTTTATGGGGGGGCCTCTAAGGCCCCCCAAACCCCAGGGACCACCACCCCCGGGGCTTTAAATAAAAAATGGTGCGGGAGGGCTATCCGCCCTCCCGCAGCCCCGGGGACCGCCACCCACCCGGGGCTTCTTTTTTTTAATTTAAATGACCTGTGTGGGGGGCTCCAGCCCCCCCACATGCCCCGGGGACCGCCACCTCCCCGGGGCACTAAGAAAATACATGTGGGGGTCCGTTTCGGACCCCCGAAGCCCCGGGGACCACCACCTCCCCGGGGCTATGTAGATGTGGGGAGGGGGGCCTGGGGACCGCCACCCCCAGGGCCGGCTCCTGCAGTGTCCCGGGGTGCCTACCCCCGGGACACTGTAGTTTGCTATGACAGGACGGGAGCCTCGCGGCTCCCGCCCTGTCATTGCAAACTGCTTTGGATATTGAGGCGAGAGCAGGGAAACCTGCTCTCGCTCCAATATCCAAAGCACATTGCTTTCCACATGGGGAGCTGCATGTTAGCAGCTCCCCATGTGGAAAGCAATGCCGGCTCCCGCAGGAGGCGGGGAGCCGGCATGGTCCGTGAGGGAGTTGGGGTCCCCCCACGGACCCCAAAGGATAGGGCCAGCCCCGGGGGATGGGGTCCCCGGGGCAAGTAGTGGCCCGGGAGGGGGGCCACGCGGCCCCCCTCCCCAAAAATTACAAAAATAAAAAAATAAATGAAGGCCGGCCCCGGGGGATGGGGTCCCCGGGGCCAATAGAGGCCTTAGGAGGGGGGCCACGCAGCCCCCCTCCTCCAAATTTTTTTTTTTTAAAGTGGCCATGCCCCGGGGGATGGGGTCCCCAGGGCCGGAATCGGCCACGGGAGGGGGGCCACGTGGCCCCCTTTCCCTACAGTATTTTTTTAAAAAAAGAAAGAAAAAAGGCATCAGGCCCTGGGGGATGGGGTCCCCAGGGCCCCAAAAAGTAAAAAAGAAGGGGGGCCACACAGCCCCCCTTCAAAAAAAAAAAAGAAAGAAAAAGAAGCGATCGAGCGTCAGGCCCCGCCCCTCCCTTAACCACTCTGCAAAGCGCCCTGTGGCGCGTTTTAAATTGGGGAAATAATTCCCATTCAATACTGGGGTCCCTGAGGGCCAACTAGCCCACCAGGTACCTCCAGTAAGCGCCACAGGGCTGGGTTGCAGAGAGGTGGTCCAGGCCACGCCCCTTTTACACCTCACTGCAACGCAGCTCTGTGGCGCTTACTGGAGGTACCTGGTGGGATAGTTGGACCCCAGGGACCCTCAGGATTCAAGGGGACTTAATCCCCCAACTTAAAACGTGCCACGGGCGCGTTTGCACAATGGTGAAGGGAGGGCGGGGCTAAAGGTGACATGTGTGCAAACAGGCCCCGTGGCGCGTTTTAAGATAGGGAATTAAATCCCCTTCAATCCTGAGGGTCCCTGGGGGCCAACTAGCCCACCAGGTACGTCCAGAAAGCGCCACAGAGCTGCGTTGCAGAGAGGTGTAAAAAGGGGCGTGGCCTCTGAACATCTCTCTGCAACGCAGCTCCCTGGCGCATACTGGAGGTATCTGGTGGGCTAGTTGGCCCCTAGGGACCCTCGGGATTGAGGAGGAATTAATTCTCCAACTTCAAACGCGCCACAGTGCGTGTTTGCAGACATGTCACCTCAGGCCCCACCCCCTTCCTTCACCATTGTGCAAATATTCCTCTACAATCAGCCGAACTACGAATTCCGATTTACTCACCTGTTATCAGGAGAGACCTCAGTGCTGCATCTTTGAGCCCAGTACTGATCCTGAAAAGTAATTCTAACCGTACTTACCAGTAACTTGAATTTCCTTCCATAGGATATCATTGCCTGCTTTTTGCTGAAAAAGTTTCTAAGTGTCGATTTTGAAACATACAAATATTCCTCTAAAATCAGCAGAACTACGAATTCCGATTTACTCACCTGTTATCAGGAGAGACCTCAGTGCTGCTTCTTTGAGCCCAGTACTGATCCTGAAAAGTAATTCTAACCGTACTTACCAGTAACTTGAATTTCCTTCCTTAGGCTAACATTGACTGGTTTCACTTGGAAATTCTTCTGTGTGTGGAGTTTTGGAACTTTATAATATTCCTCTAAAATCAGCCGAACTACGAATTCCGATTTACTCACCTGTTATCAGGAGAGAATCCAGTGCTGCATCTTTTAGCCCAGCACTGACCCTGAAAAGTAATTCTAACCGTACTTACCAGTAACTTGTATTTCCTTCCATAGGAATCCATTGTCTGGTTTTCAGCAGAAAAGTTTGTGTCGATTTTCACAAACTACAAATATTCCTTAAAAATCGCCTGTATGACTTAAACGCATTCTTTCAACTGTTTACAGGAGATGCACCAGTGCTGGATCCAGGATCCACCACTGAGTAAGAAAAAGTAACGATAACACTACTTACCTGCTAAATGAATTTCCTCCCATAGGATAACATTGGTGATTCTATGTGAAAAAGTTTCTAAGTGTCAACTTTTAAAATACAATAATATTCCTTAAAAATCACTACTGTAATCAAAACGCTTTTACTCAACTGTTTACAGGAGATGTCCCAGGACTGAATCTAGGATCCAGTCCTGTGGTTAGAAAAGTAATCCATAAAGTAACTAATTGCATTTAACTAGAAATTCACATTGAGCTCAATGTTGCATTGTGTTTGAAATTGTGTTGCCCATTGCAACAACTGTAACTACTGTACTTAAAAGTTTATTGCCTATTTGCAAAGTATTTAAACTAACGTAATTCATTCTGAGAAAGTATATTTTGTAATGTAATGTATATAATGTAATTACAATGTAATTTAAAAAATAAAATATCTAAAAATAAATAGTTTAAAAAAATGTAGTAAATTAGTATCAAAAAATAAATATAACAATTAATACATTTAAAAATTGTCATTTGCAAAACCTTTGAAATTCACTGAAAAAAACCATAGGTTTCAGACATGTTATAGTTAGGAATTAGCATTTAAAAAACCTTTGAAATTCACTGAAAAAACCATAGGTTTCAGGAACGTTATAGTTAGAAATTAGCATTTAAAAAACCTTACAAATTCACTGAAAAAACCATAGGTTTTAGGGACAGTTATAGTTAGTTGGACATTGCACTCGTACAAAACCCGTGAAATTCCCCCGTTATGGTTAGTTCAGCTAACTATAACTCGCGCCCCCGCAATGCACTGCTGATGATGTCACATATTACATCACTCATGACATGGTCAGTGACATCACTGATGACATCACTGATGACATCTCAAATGACATCACTGATGACATCACTGATGACATCATCCACGTGGTAATCTGACGCACCTCCTCACACCCTAATATAACCTTTGATACACCCACTCTAAATTACAGACTGCCATTTTCAAAACCATAGACACTCCAACACCAATAACTACATACCCACTCACTGATTCTTAGGTCTACACACACATCCACACACTTACCCGTACAGTCACTCATACTTACAGTCACTCAGTACAGGACTATCATATGCACTCATACTACTATATAGACACTCAAACACCGCCACTCATCCATAGAGGTACTCACACACCTAGTCAGTCATGCAAATAATTAATCACACTGCCATTTACTCACCTATACAGTTATACACACAACAGCTCACTTACTCATACAAATACTAGCACATTCTTACGCTCTTATACAATCACTGATACAAGCACACACTCATCCATACAGTCACTCTCACAATCACACACTCTCACTTATAGCTATTTATATACTCCAACACACATATATACTGCCTTTCACATATGTAGTTACTCACACATGTACCACTGGGACATACATTCACTCACTAACACACTCTTACACACACTTACCCACCCATACAGTCTATCACAGATGCACTCTTGAAAGCATCCACCCAGTGAATCACCCACTCACACATCTATGCACAGAGTCGCACACACCCCACCCACACAAACACTCAGGCACCCATACAGATACTCAGACAACCAATCAATAACTCATATAGACACTCATGTAGCTATTCACAAACCCATGCAGCCACTTACACAGCAACAGACAGACGGCTACAGACATTCACCCAGTTTAGTCACTAACCCATGCATTCAGTAAGATACGTTTAATCACTCACTTATAGAGTTAGTCACGCACCTACTAAATCATCCATACAGACACTTATACACCCACTCATTCTTCAATACGCCTTTCCCTATATATATTAAAAATATTTAAACTTTACAGAAACACACAGTCACTGGATGATGTCATCAGTGATGTCATTTGAGATGTCATCAGTGATGTCATCAGTGATGTCACTGACCATGTCATGAGTGATGTAATATGTGACGTCATCAGCAGTGCATTGCGGGCGTGAGTTATAGTTAGCTGAACTAACTATAACGGGGGAATTTCACGGGTTTTGTACGAGTGCAATGTCCAACTAACTATAACTGTCCCTAAAACCTATGGTTTTTCAGTGAATATATATATATATATATATATATATATATATATATATATATGTATATATATTTACATTACCTACTGGCGGTAGGTAGTTATAGTTAGAACCATGTTTCCATAGGAAAAGAGTTTTTTGATTTGCCAATAACTTTGGTGCCGTTTGACGAATTTTCACGAAATCTTCAAAATTAATTGTTCACTCAGGTCAGCTCCTGTGCTGAAAGTTTCGGGGTGATTCGTCAAGTGGGGGCCGAGAAAAAAGGGGAGTCCCAAAACGTGTTTTTTCCATGTTAATTTCCATAGGAAACTTAAGACATGGCTACAGCCTGAACAGAATTACACCAAATTTGGCAGAGAGATAGATCTTGGTCCAGAAAGCACGCTTTTTTTAAAAATGGTGTAAATCCGTTCAGTAGTTTTTGAGATATTTAAAGATTTACAGATATCGATATTTGAGAATTGTGAGATCTGATTGGCTGAGCCCTCCCGAGCACGAGCTTGCCTCTGATTGGCTGTCAACACTTCAAACCAGGAAGTGTTGGCAGCCATCTTGTGACTCGGTACCGAGGGAGAAGAGAAAGGTGAGCGGGACATTAAAAAAGAAGAAAAGGGGGAGGGTAAAAACACTCTGACCCCCTAGGCCTGGTCAGGGGGTCCCACAGAGACCCCCAGGGCCAAAAAAAGCATTTTTTAAAAATATTCGGCCATATTCACGCACCCGGCGTGACTCCGGCCGAAAATTTAAATAAAAACGAAGCGCGGTCTCCCGCGCTTCGTTTTTTAAAGCCCCCCAGGTGGGCCAGGTCCCGGGGGCATTCATGATTTCTGTGTGGGGGGGCCTCAGGGGCCCCCCAAGCCCCGGGGACCACCACCTCCCCCGGGCGTTCATTGGAAAATGTGTGGGGGGGCTCCTGCCCCACCCACGCTGCCCCAGGGACCGCCACCTCCCCGGGGCATTGGTAATTATGTGTGGAGGGGCCTCGCAGGCCCCCCAAGCCCCGGGGACCACCGCCTCCCCAGGGCTTAAATATAAAGGAAGTGTGGGGGGCTCGAGCCCTCCCACACTGTCCCGGGGACCACCACCTCCCAGGGGCACACTTTATTTAAATGCGGGGGTCCGTTGCAGACCCCCGGCCTTGGGGACCACCACCTCCCCGGGGCTATGTATACGTTGGGAGGGGGGCCGCGTGGCCCCCCCTCATGGAGCCCTTCATGGCCCTGGGGACTGCCACACCCCAGGGCCGGCTCCTGCAATGTCCCAGGGTGCCCACCCCGGAACATTGCCGTTTGCAATAGCAGGATGGAGCATGGCTCCCGCCCTGTCAATGCAAACTCTGCTTCGCTTCATGGAAGCGAGAGCAGGAAACCTGCTCTTGCTTCCATGAAGTGAAGCAGAATTGCTTTTGGACATGGAGCCGGCTGGGACCGCGGGGGCATTGGGGCTCCCCCCGCGGTCCCCAACATAAGGGCATGCCCCGGGGGATGGGGTCCCCGGGGCCAGAACTGGCCCGGGAGGGGGGCCACGCGCCCCCCCTCCTTTTATTTTCAAAAAAAAGAATGGCCAGGCCAAAGGGATGGGCCTGGGGAGGGCGGCCATGCGGCCCCCCTTTCCTATAAATATTTTTTTTAAAAAAGAGGCCATGCCCCGGGGGATTTGGTCCCCGGGGCCTAAAGTAGGCCCAGGGAAGGGGGGCCACGCGGCCCCCCTTCCTTTTGTTATTATAAGAAATACAATTAAAAATAAGGCCGGGACCCGGGGGATGGGGTCCCCGGGGCCATAATTGGCCTCTGGAGGGGGGCCACGTGGCCCCCTCCAAAAAAAAACAACAAGGCTGGCCAGGCCCCGGGGGATGGGGTCCCCGGGGCAGTAATTGGCCTCAGGAGGGGGGCCACGCGGCCCCACTCCAAATTTCTTTTTTCAAAAAGTAAAGGCTGGCCAGGTCCCGGGGGATGGGGTCCCTGGGGCCAGAAGTGGCCCAGGGAAGGGGGTTCACGCATCTCCCTTCCTATAAGATAAAAAAATTACAAAAAAAAAAAGAGACCGGCAACTCGCCGGAGGCCCCACCCCCTCCCTGCATGACTCTGCAAACGTGCCTCTTGCCGCGCTCTGCGTTGGGGGATTAATTCCCCGTTGCTAGTGAGGGTCCCTGGGGCCAACTAGGCCACCAGGAACCTCCAGTAAGCCCCACACAGTGGGATTGCTGGGAGGTGGTATGAGGCCACGCCCCTTTTTACACCACTCTGCAAACGCTCCTCTTGGTGCACTGCTGGTGGGGTAATGAAGTCCCCTTGTGTCCTGAGGACCTCAGGACTGAAGTGGACTTCATCCCCCAAGAAGCAGTGCACCAGGAGGCGTGTAAAAAGGGGCTGTGGCCTCGTACCACTCTCAGCAATCCAGCTGTGTGGGGCTTCCTGGAGGTACCTGGTGGCTAGTTGGCCCCCAGGGACCCTCAGTATTCAAGGGAACTTAATCCCCCAACTTAAAACGCGCCAAGAGGCGCGTTTGCATAGTGGTGGAGAAAGGGGGCATGGCCTGTAATAAACCTTTGAAATTCACTGAAAAAACCATAGGTTTCAGGGACGTCATAGTTAGAAATTAGCATTTAAAAAACCTTAGAAATTCACTAAAAAAAACATAGGTTTCAGGGACGTTATAGTTAGAAATTAGCATTTAAAAAACCTTAGAAATTCACTGAAAAAGCCACAGGTTTCAGGGAAGTTATAGTTAGTTGGACATTTCACTCGTACAAAACCAGAGAAATTCGCCAGTTATAGTTAGTTGAGCTAACTGCTGATGACGTCACATATTACATCATTCATGACATGGTCAGTGACACCACTGATGACATCACTGATGACATCACTGATGACATCACTGATGACATCATCCACGTGATAATCTGATGCACCTCCTCACACCCTAATATAACCTTTGATACACCCACTCTAAAATACAGACTACCATTTTCAAAACCATAGACACACCAATACCAGTTACTACATACCCACTCACTGATTACTAGGTCTAAACACACATCCACTCATTCACCCATACAGTCACTCATACATGCAGTCACTCATCAATACAGCACTATCATATGCACTAATACACCTATACAGACACTCACACACCGCCACTCATCCATAGAGTTACTCATACACCTAGTCAGTCATGCAAAGAATCAATCACACTCCCATTTACTCACCTATACAGTTATACACACACCACCTCACTTATTCATACAGAGACTAACACATACTTACTCTCTTATACAATCACTGATACAAGCACACACTCATCCATACAGCCACTCTCGCAATCACTCACTCTCACATATAGTCATTTATATACTCCAACACTCAGATATATTGCCTTTCACATATGTCGTTACTCACACATGTACCACTGAGACATCCATTTACTCACTAACACACCCATACATAAACTCACCCACCCATTCAGCCCTTCACAGATGCACTCTTGAACCCATACACCCAGTGAATCACCCACTCACACAGACACTCAGGCACCCATACAGATACTCAGACAACCAATCAATAAACCATATAGACACTCATGTAGCTACTCACCAACCCATGCAGCCGCTTACACACCAACTGACAGACTGATACAGACATTCACACAGTTTAGTCACTAACCCATGCATTCAGTAAGACAGGTTTAATCACTCACTTATACAGTCAGTCACGCACCTACTAAATCATCCATTCAGAGACTTAAACACCCACTCATTCTTCAATATACCTTGGCATATATATATAAAACATATTTAAACTTTACAGAAACACACAGTCACTGGATGATGTCATCAGTGATGTCATCAGTGATGTCATTTGAGATGTCATCAGTGATGTCATCAGTGATGTAACTGACCATGTCATGAATGATGTAATATGTGATGTCATCAGCAGTGCATTGCGGGGGTGCGAGTTATAGTTAGCTCAACTAACTATAATGGCCGAATTTCTCTGGTTTTGTACGAGTGAAATGTCCAACTAACTATAACGTCCCTGAAACCTGTGTTTTTTTCAGTGAATAATTATATGTATAGTTCACTACCACTGGCTATTTGTAACAAATGTACTAATAAATGTATATTCACACATTTATTCACTCAGTGCAAAGGTCAAGTTCCCTAATTTTGCAAATATGTAGCCTGACCTAAGAAATCTCTGCGATCTCTGCGTATTTAATTACAGATTCTGAGTTGCAGCCATCGCCACTCCAAAGACACGAAAGCTCCCTGTGCTTAATAGCTGTGATGGATAACATATTAGTCATATTGAATCTATATAGGGGTGTACAGCTATAATTTAGTCCAGAGAAAAAAAAAATTAAAATATTTTCCATAATGTGAATTGGTAAACCGCACATTTCAGCCAATGGAAAGGTAATTAGTCATTGTTATCTAAACCTGATCATTCATTTGAAAAAAATATCCACTTAAATCCACTGCCTTTAAATAGTCCTGTAATCATCAAAATAAAAAAGCACATTCAATCGAATCTTCAATGAACTAGTCTTTGAATAATGCACTTCATTTGAATTATCAGAATATCAACAGAATGTCCGGCCGAGTTAATGCTCTTTGTTTAGTCGGAATTGCCTTCATGAAATTAGATTCTCCACATTGGCTAAAATGTGCCTTTCTCAGGCATGATATAAGAGGATAAAATAAAGCCAATCATTCCCAAGAATATTTATACCTGTGAGCTATAATGGTCGGAAAACCTACTGTTTGTGAAATAAAAGGGTAAAACGTGTACAAGGTGTGTGTTTGTGTGTGTGCGTATATTGTGCAAATTGGTGTAAAATTATCAAACATTCCATTCCAAACATCACATCCTTATGAATTGTTACAGTTATATTATAAAGCAATTACAACCAAAATGCAATAAAATAATTAAATACTCTTTTCCTCCATTTCTAAAATATTCAAAAATATTTTTTATTTATTCATGGATAAATAAGCAATGAGAAGAAAATACAATCTTATATGC
Source organism: Calotriton arnoldi (assembly GCA_963921515.1). Lineage (NCBI taxonomy): Eukaryota > Metazoa > Chordata > Amphibia > Caudata > Salamandridae > Calotriton > Calotriton arnoldi. Next base: position 374,466 of record CAWUFW010000425.1, on the reverse strand, counting down.
AATGTTGGGTTAACACCAAGACAAACCAAAACAGCATGCATGAAGGAAATGTCACAGGAGAAAAGGCATGGCCAATCCACCAGTGAAAGGCAAACTAAAAACAAATAGTGCAGTGAGTAGACAAAACTCCCAATCAGCAAACCAATATTTCTTTAATTGACAACTTTTACTAATTAGAGCTGGAAACGTTTGTGTCCAGGGAACAATTTACAATCATTTTTAAGATCTAGTAATCAGACACTTGTGGACAAATCTATGATAGATTGGATCCTCTTATACGACCTATCTTTGTTTTTGTGCTGTGATATTCTAATGTCCCATTGTGCAAAATTGACATTCACAAGGATTCACAGAACTCTGATCTCAATAAAGCTAATAAGGAAAAGTTTAATCTGAGAAACCCTGCAAAGGCCAGCAAGTGCAAATGTTGAGCCCCACCAGGGTCAGGAAACCTCTATCCATTTTCTAAATAGCAGAGTGCTATGACTGTAGCCTGTATCTAGAATAGGACAGGCGGGGTAGTTTTAAAAAATAGTGGCAGAATTAAAAGAGCATCGGGGTGAGCATGGAGTGCTACATTATTCTGGGCCTGATTACAAGTTTGGCGGATGGGATAGTCTGTCACAAACATGATGGCTCTCCCATCCACTGTATTACAAATTCCATGGGATATAATGGAATTGTAATACGGCGGACGGGATATCCATCACGTTTATGACGGAGTAACCTTGTCCGCCAAACTCGTAATCAGGTCTTCGGTCTGTTTCTTTCCTTGCCAGCAGGTGACATTCTCCCAAGGAAAAGCTTCCATCTTGTGCAAAGCTACTTCGTGCTTCAAGGAGTCGATTATTTGACCGTGGTTTGCGACTACATGAGTGGCTGCATTCCTTGATACAAGTTCTTAAGAGTCACAAGGGATGGTGGTAAGTCCCTTAACTGGCTTTTTTTACTTGTGAATTGCGAGGACCACAATGTGGACATTGGGAATCGCAAAGTCACCTTTTTAGATTGTGATTTGGACTTTTGCACCCACAAAGTGTGCCATTAAGTACCACGTTGGATTTAAGAGTGCAAGCACCTTTTGTACTTCTGGTCTCTGATTTCGTTTCACAATCATTGAACAGCGATAGGGAAGTCTTTTGATTTCACTTTACCATTAATTGTTTAACAATAAATTGAGATGGTTTCTAATTTGTGATTCTCAAAAAGTGCCATTATAATTTTAATGTAATAAATAATTTAAATGGAGTTTTGATTTCATTTAAGTGATCATTTTGCTCATCTGTATATCATAATAGAATTACATAATGTATGCTGCTTTAGTAGCTGTGCAGCTTAAGACTTAGAATACAATAGACACAAAACCCTTCTCTTTTGATCAGAAACAGCAGGGAACTGGTTTCCTGTATCAGGATAGAAAACTAAATGAGATATTACGACTCCACGATGAGAAATGAGGATTAATACGGGAAGTTGCATGTGAACAGTCAAAAGTACCCACACCCCGCAGATGACTCATCTTAGAATGAACATGAATTTATAATAATTTGTAGACATTTCAATGAAAATAAAGTGAGCTGCAACTCAAAGTCAATTCAAACAAGACTAATTTCTACCCACAAAATATGGTGACACCTTTGTTAAATAAAGTGATGAGGTGAATGTTTTTTGTCTTCTCTTTGTTTAAAAATAAAGAAATAATAGCCCACACCTTGGGTAGAGTTATGTCTACTGCTCACTATCCTCATGCAAATCATATTTGTACAAAGGGTTGTACAAAGGATTGGATTAGAATATTAAATGAACATTGATCAGTGTAACTATAGCTTTACTTGCAGCACTAGAGCCAACAAATAAAAAACATGCTTAATAAACACCTAACATCATATCACATCATGCAGTGCGTTCCAGATATTCACAGAAATTAGCAAAGTGATTTACAAAGAATACATTGGGCTTGATAAACAGAGCATTTTGCACTCCTAAATTAGGTTTAAGTGCACAAAAACAGTTTCCAAATGCAAATTCTCAGTGCTGGTGCACAAAATCGGTGGAATTTTAAACCTGGAAAATAAACATATATCTAAGGCAATCCCACAAATTAAACAGAAATGCCACATTTTCAAGAACAGTGTTTGGGGTGAGAAGTATGGTCGTTCTGTGTTGACCATACTACAAAAGTAGGTGAACTCCCACAAACTCAAAATTTTATATGTATTAGTATTCATATATGTCGTAAAAACCTTAACCTCCTAGAGGGGGCCTAGAACTTTTATCCTGGCAACAGCAGAAGAAAATGTGTTAACGTGTTAACAGGGTAAAAATGAGATTGAGAACCATCATAATTAGTGACGTTGTAGGTGAAGGAGTTTCTTCACAGGGTAAAATATTGTCTGTGTGACGAAAAAGTTACATGTTCTGGTGCACATTTTTGTCATGTTTGCACATGTGAAGCGTTCCACGTAATGCCAAATGGGCATACACAAATATTATACAGTGCAGAACTCGTGATGTTTTCCTTAATACTGATGAAGTGAGAATCCTGAATAGGGGTTAAGAGGGTTGCTTCGAATTTGAAAAGTTTCGGTCTCCACGTCTAATGCCACAGAAACATGCTACAAGAGTGTAGGGAACCCAGAGACACTCTTTGACTGTTATACTCAGGGCAAATAAGCCTTGTTTCCAGAAATAACAATCAACTTCCTTTTCTTTTTATTGTGTAATTGTTCTGTGATAGGGTGCACCTGTCAAAAAATATAGGTATTTAAAGGAAGGCATTAGCTCAATGCTGATTTGGGGAAACGGTGTATGCCCGAGTTGCAGATGTAATTGACATAAGGATTCCAGTTTTGCCTCCCATAAAATAAATTAAAAGTATGTATCTATTTTCATCGGCCCCATATTTAGTTAGAGGTGAATTGCAAATATAAGCACCGAGTTCTGCAATTCATGTATGCTACCTGAGTCAACACAATGAACATATGCAAAGTACAAAGGATTTTGTCGGTTCATTTCTTTGACTGCATCTTCTCCTGATACAGAAAAGTGATTTCAGGAATGGAAGGACCTCAAGACCTCGCTCTTCGACTGACCACCAGAGGGCAGATGGATAAGCAGCCCCTCCACCTCCCAGCGCCTTGAGACACTCACGGGTGAGTAGCCGCACTTTACAAACCCTGATTGATTGATTGATTTATGCATATGTCTATTGGATTGCTTGAGCCAATCAGCTGAGTCCATCAATATCAGCCAGACATGCAAACTGTGGAGCAGATTTAAGGCCATATGTATGAACACATTTTCCCATAGACACAGAATGGGTAAAACCCTTTGATACATCTGGCCTTGTACATGCACTCCACATAACTAGAGATTATAACGTGCACAAAATAAACACAATTGCTGTTTGCATTAGTCTACAATTTGTGACCAATTTAAAATTCATGAGCAAGAAAACTGGAAGTACATGATATGTATTCTATTTTTGCTGAGGTATTTTCCCATTCATAATTACCGGTCATGTCTAAATGACACTCAGAAGAAGAATCAGATCAAATATACATACTAGTGCAGAGATTCATAGAATTCCCATTAACTGCATATGTACATATTCAGCCTGGTAGAACCTTTTTACATAGGTTCACCATGACAGAGTGTCCTTCACAACAGGGATTTTACTTTGGGTAGTGAAGGCAAAAAGTGAGTGGAAACAGACGAACATCATTAAAAGGTTTGTAGGGGAGAGAAGAAGGGTGCTGGGTACAGCTGAAGGTGAGAGAATGGAGTAGGGTGGAATGGAAATGCATACGAGTAAAGATTTCTTAGGGTCTGGAATCCTACCTATTTCTTGTACAATTTATTGAAGCCTCGTTAAACAGTCTCTGCTATGCGTCTGCACAACTGACTGTGGTTCAATGGCATACACTGCAATGTTCAATTGTGCTTCTAAAGGGCCTCTTAAAAGAGTTATCATATAATAATACTAATTTAGATATGCCATGAACATGTTCTGTTCTGAAAACAATGATTAAACCACTTTTTCTTCTCACAAATGTGTAAAGACAATAGGACAGAGATAATGGCATTCCTTGTATACAATATAGTGCTGACAACAATCTATTGTAGTGAGAACAGAGGTCAGAGAATTTCCCACACCTATCTACAGACATAAAAGGTATTGCTAACTGAATGGCTTAAAACTAACAAAATGCATAGGCAACAGTGATATCCATTTGCCTACAAAATAAGAAAAATGGGAATCGATAAAGTAATTATTTAACTTAATGCAAAAAACCATGAACACAGTTTTGCCAGATATCCAGGATATTGTGGTTCACCATTCCATAAGCAGTGGAGAGGTTCAGAAGTAATGAGGTTGTTTTTGTACTCATCCATAGAGAGGACAGGAGCTTCTCTGATATTGGCTAAGTCAGATTCTGTGGCCCTGGTGAGTCTAAATCCTGACTAGAGGTCAATGAGGAAATGTTTTTGACGCTGCCTCATCACTACCTTTTCAAAGTTCTCATTTGGGAAAGACAAGTTTGTGACTGGTGGATTGTTTGGTAGGACATTGTGTGAGCTAAAGGCTTTTGCACAAGTTCCAATAAGTCTTGGAAAGATTACACTGGTCAGTTATGTATTTATGATATTTGTGATATTACATATGCAGGTTACTAATTCCATTTCTATATTAATTTTTAAAGCGAGAGGTTACCCGAAGGTGTCCTGACACTAAAAATAAAAGTTTGTGTATGAAGAAGAAGATAGTCCTAGATAATGACAAATTACATTAGGACTTTTTAAAAGAAAAATGTTTTCAAAGACTTACGGAATCTTAACAGGTTGGGTTCGGCCCGAAAACCAAGAGAAAGTTTATTCCAAGCTGGTGCTGTAATAACAGAGAAAGCTTGTCTGCCACATCTAACCCTACTAAACTTGGGAAAAACCACATGATTGAAGGAAAAGGAATACAACAGTCTGACAGAACAGTGTTGTATGAACATATTAGAAATATAAGTAGGAGGGTAGGTAGGAAACATGGACGTGGTCAGAAAAAAGGTTTAAAAAGGATGCTCTTATGGACAGGGAGCCAATATAGGATTTAAGATAAACTGATATACTATTGTATTTATGAAGGCACAATACTACTCTAGCTGCAGAATTTTGGATTCACTGGAGTCTATGCATGAAATAGGTAGGAAGGCCAGCATATAGCACATTTAATAATCAATTTTACTGATGATCAAAGCTTGTATGGGCAGCTGTTTACATGTCAGTGTTATGGTGGGAAGAATTTTCTTTAAAATATTCATAGTGAAAAAGCAAGTAGCTGGTAATTTCTTGATATGGGGTTCGCAGTAGAGTTTGGAGTCAAAAATAACACCCAAATTCCATGTCTTAGTAACTGGGATAGGACATGTCCTCAAAGTCCTGGGCCACTAAGAAGGGGACCTCAGTCTCCTTAGCATCGAGGCAAAGTGGTAGGCATTCATCCAATTTGCTACTTCAAGTAAGCAGCTTTTAAAATGTTCTTGTAGGCTATTAGAATTACCATCTAGGTGCACAATAATCTCAGTTTAGTCAGCATATGCATAAATCTGTTATCGAAAGTAGGTGATAAGATTTGTCTCTGGGGCCACATATATATTAATCAGTGTTGGGGTGAGGGCAGAGCCCTGAGGTACCCCCACAATATAGATCACAGACCTTGAGATGGAAAGGTGGCAACTGATCTGCTTGTTTTCTGGATATTTCAAAAGGATTCAAACCATAATAGTACATTACCCTGGATGTCTATGTCACGGAGCCGGTTAATAAAATGAAATGTGAGACCCTGTCAAATACTGCTTACAAATCTAACTTGAATGAGGGCTGCAGAGCCCCCACAGTCAAGAACCATACTGATTTCATTGGCAGCAGAGATGAGCATGCTCTCACTGCTGCTGAACAACCTGAAACCTGATTGAAAGATGTTGATGGCATTATTCTCCTCTAGGTATTGAGACAATTGGGAGCCGACCCAACTCTTAAGAGTTTTCGTGACAAAAGGAAGAACAGAAAAAAGACGACAGTTTGCTGAAATGTTTACATGCTTTACATTTTGGATGTCAATTTCACCACAACCTCGGTTTCCCCTGTGCTGAAAATTATCAAAGAGGATGTGGAATGGTGGGGGTATTTAATGGGACATGATTGTTGGTAATAGTTTAATGATATTTGTCTCCTATTTTGGGCTTTAAAAAGTCCTGGAGGTCGTTGTAATGTTGTAGATATGAATAGAGAGTTCTACAGGGTAGGGTTTGGTGAGTTCTTGAATAATACTGAAGACATTCCTCATTTGGCTGGATTCTTCACAGGTGCATTTTGCAAAATATGGTTTCTTGGCTTTCTTTTTTTTAAGTTTGAATTTATTGAAAAACAAGAGAAAAAGAACAGCATATACAATTTAAGCTTAGAGAGTTACATTAATATAAGGAATGTTAAGTAATAAGAAAAATCATCGTTATAACAAATCATGCTGTGAATAAAGCGAGGAGGGGAAAAGGAAAAAGAGGGGGGTAAAACATAATCTAACTCTATCAAAATTCTTGAGAAAGAAACAACAAGGTAGAAAGTTAAACACTGTAAGCATAAAAGGAAAATACCTAAGAAATAAGATAATCTCAATATAAACTAATTTTAGTACATAAACATGAGTAACAATAACCTAATTATTGTGAAATAAGACAACAAGGTGAAATTAAGGCGGTTTTCGGACATCATCAGCAACGTTAACAACATTAGAGGCAGACCAGGATAAATATGTAGTGAGGGGAAGCCACAAGAGATCCCTCTTAATAGCTAAAGAAATAGGGTTAACAAAATTGGTATCCAGCCTATGATGAAAACATATGGCGTTCCACCAAGCTCTGAAAGTAACTTTGTCAGTTTGTTTCCAATTTGAGGTTATTAGATGAAAAGCGACAGCCAATAATAAATCTAACAACTTCAAATTAGCTGGTGATTGAGGCCAATGAGAGGACAGGGAACCTAAAAAATATTGGATAAGGAGAAAGGGATGTTAACTTTAAAGAGCTTTTTAACCTGGGACCAAACTAATTGCCAGAAATGAGCAATATTGGGACATTCAAATAACATATGTTTTAAATCTGCATTAGAGCTAGAACATGACTAACAGTTAGATGAAGTAGTTTGTGAGAAGGAAGCTAATTTTGCAGGGGAAAGTAATAATCGTTGATAGACAAAATAAAGGGTTTGAGAGGTGTTAGCTGCTCTTGAGGTTTTGTGAAGTTTAAGCCACAATTTATCCCATAGGGAGGTTGGCCAGGATTGTTGCAGATCCCTTTCCCACGCCAATTCAGTTTTTGATTTAAACCTCTCCAAAGGTAATAATAGACACTTATAAATAGAAGAAGCCGAGGGGATGAGTCCAGAATGGGAAATAGAGAGGAACAAGTTATAGGGAGAGCGGGATTAGTCGGTAATGCAAGAAGGTACTGATTAAGCGAAGGGAGTAAAGAATTATATTGTTTACGAAAAGAATTAGGTAATGAGAATTTCGCTTGTAAATCAGAGAAGGATAGGGGAAGATTATTATTTAAAAGTTGGGAAATCCAGAGTAATCCCTTGGATCTCCAAGATTTCCAATAAATGGTACGATTCCTAATACATAATAATTTATTGTGCCAAATAGGTTGTTGAGACAGTGAGGCAATAGAAGGGTAAGAAAAAGGTAGAAAAGGGGTTAGAAGCTTACGACGTTTCTTGGCTTTCTTAATAGTATTGCAGTACCCTTTCCTATGCTTCAAGCTGAGGAGTTTGTCTAAATTCGATGCAGACTTGTGCTATTTGCGCTCCAAGTTGTGACACCTATGCTTCCGCTCCAATAACTCCCCATTAAACTATTTGTTGATGTATTTAATGCCTGGTATGGGGTTTCTTGTTTTATGTCCAGCTAATTTATCATGAGTGTCAGACATATTGTGAAACATGTATTCCAGTAGATCTCAGTAATAGAGCTTTGGTGTTGATTGCATTTTAGATAAACTGGAACTGCTCTGTGAGGTCTTTTTGTAGTGCTTTAACAGGATGGTTGAAGGGTCACATCTACTCTGGCTGATGGGAGTGTATTTCCGGCTTGAAAGGCTAATGGAAGTGAAGGAGTTGTCTGACCATGTCAGTTGTAGGACCAACAAATTAGCAGTTCCTAAGGTTATTGATAACGGCAAGGTCAAGTGTTTCTGAGTCTGTGTCTGGCTGTCCATTGGTCTACTCACTGTTTGGTTGATGTTGAGAGCATCAAGGAAGTTCTGGTTTAGCTTCTGATCAGTAAACCTAAACATTAAAGTCACTCATGACACTATTTGATTGGCTATAGTTTGCAAAACAAGGGCACATTTTGAGAGACTCATCCATGAAAGTTGGATGCTGCAAAAGCAAATGAGCTTTAAATAATATTATGTGAGGAGGTGAAGCACCACTTAGTAGGTAGTGTCCTTTGGTGCAGTCAGAAGGTCTCATGTTATGCCAAGGCCAAATCTGCCCTTTGTCGATAACTGCTGGAGTTTGCTCGCTACCGGCCATAGTATTGTTAGTGCAAACCAGCAGCGACCCGTGCAGGTCAGAGCAGTGGGGCGGAGGGGCCTGGTGGGGGACATTTCGATAGACGATGACATGGGAAAATTAAATATTTATTTAATTTTCCCTCATCATCGTCCATCAAAATCCTCCCACCTCACCCCCCCCTCCCCCCAGCCCCACCACCCCATCGCTCTTACCTGCACGGGCCGCGGCTGGTACAAACCTGTATTTTTAAAACTTTATGTAATTGCCAACATGTTTTCTAATGCTATATGTTTTACATTGTATTATGTTAGATATTAGGTTATCAGAAGTTTAACTGTGCATCCTTGCTTCTGGTGATTATGCTATCATCATGTGTCTAGTAGTTTCAGAGATTACACTCTCAAGGATGATGCAGCATACACTTGTCTTTTTGAAATGCACTGAAGTGGATGGATATTTGTGATATTCACAACCAAAAAGGAGAATGCAAAAAGGGGATAATGGCTTCTAGGCACCATGTCGATTATTTATTGTGGTATTACACTGGTTTTAGAAAAATGTGGAGAGTGTTGAGGTAAGCATATTAAACGGACGATTGCCTTCCAAGATTCAGTAAATGATGGAAGGAAGAAAACATGAGTTTGTCCTGTAAATTATTCGTATTAGCGTAGAAATCGGAATACCTATGTATTTTCTGTAACCTCAAAAATGTATTACTCATCTTGTTCAGAAAAAGTCTGCCATACTAAGTTAAAAAGTCATGTTTGTCAGAGTAGTAACTTGTGAGGTAATTGTGTTATTTTATGTTTTTCACAGATAAATGTGAACTTGATGTGGGATATGTATGGGTTATGATGCTTACTTAAGTTTTGACTTATAATTTTGCCTGCTGGATATGGCACAGATAGGAACAAGTACAAATACTGCATTTAGATTTTTCACACCTTTCTAATTCACAATTAGAAACATTTCTAAGAAGAATTACGGTAGAAATCATAACGGATTTACAAAGGGCCGGTATGTTTCCTATTTGTGAGTAAAGGATCATTTTATAACATGCAGTTTACTAATCCAAAATCAAATGACAAAGACAACAGAGTTCAAAATATTAGTACAGTAATCTTACCGTATTCAGTAATCTCCACTGCCAATAATGTTAAAACATGTGCGCTTTTACACAAAAGGCGTTTTGCAAGCGTCATGCTTTGAAAGCTGTGGCATGTGTCCAGCACACAGCTCCCTGTTAGGCTATTCATGTACAGTGGGGTCCAGCATAACTCACAAGAACAAGATGGGGCAGAAATCTCAGTAGGCGACAGTTTGTGCATTGTTGAACAAATAGTTGCCTTCACTATTATCATTTATACATTAGATAAAAAAAAGTTTGAAAAATTGTAATCGAAATTCTTTGATATACGGAGGAATCTGCGTGGACACCACTGTAAACTGGGCAGACAAATTCTGGACTTAGTTTTGGGTTGAAGCACTTATAAGCACTAATTGTCACCCCATCCACAGTTACCTGAACATGAGGATATCGGTTTCTGGCATTAACCATTGGAATACCTAAACCAATGTGCTGAAGTGACAAAAAACAGTTACTTGTAACTCAGTAACAGCCTGGAAGTTTATTATGTTGGAATGTAATACAATCACAGTTTGCTTCCTAAACATTCACGCCTAAATCTCCAGAATCCTGGACATATAAACACCTTCCTGTGAAAAGTTCATTATCAGTGAGCCGGGTGAGGGTGATGTAACAAAAGAAAAAGATGCCATATAAGGTTTATGACTGTATGTGTGCAATTGCTTTTGAAGTACTTGTTCAATATTTACCTGCCTCAGGGACCCATTTGTGATCCCTCATGTCTATGTATTAGGGGGCACCTCCTTGAACAACCTCTGAGGATGCTTCTGTTAATATGGGTACAACATGTACTTATCTAATGCACACAGAAGCAGAGATACCAACTCTCTATCTGGTATCCAGAAAGTAATTAATTGGAGGCAAAGTAAAGCAAGTGTGTCACTTATATTTTACCAGTGGTTGCAACGGCCATTAACCTCTGTGCCCACCCCTAGGCTGCTCTAGTAAGAATTCAAATCATTTTTGGTAATGTCGAACCACCGCTGGGTTTTTGTATCCAATTCCAGTGACCATAACATGGACCTCTGTGATTATATTGAGAGGGAGCAAATGCTGATATATATAGGAAATGAGCTACGAACCCTTACCTGTAGGTCAATAGTAGAAAGCATTGTTCTTATGTAGTTTTTTTAGTAGAATCTTTTCATTACTACTCTTGTTTTAAATTTGCAGAAGCGTTCATTGTGTCTTTTTTTTACCACTCTTGTTTTAAATTTGCAGAGGCTTTCATTGTGTAATGCAACGAAGCAAGTATCAGACAACATAAAATTCATTTTACTCTGAAAAGTCCAATCTACAGTTATTCAAATATTTCACCATTTTGTCTAGTATTTTTAGCCCTATGTCAGAATTACAAGTGTGATTGAATTAAAAATTAAAGCCTCCATGACTGCGGGTTAAAGGATTATGATTATGGTTGATTTGTTTGTGGTATTTATGTTTTTCTTTGTACAGAAAATAATTAGGGGATTAAATAATGTGATGACCGAAAATATTGAAAATGTTATACAGTTTCAAAGTTTGTAGATTTTCAGTTTTAATTGCTTTAACAATTTGTGCTTTACTCTAATGATTTCAGGATTTGAGAAATATATTTCATAGCATTCTAGGAGGCTTATAATATTAAACATGAATTTGGTTCTGTTTCTCGTCCTGTGTTGTTTCCAAGGATTTTGTTTTAACTTCTCATGATTTATATACCCCAGTGAATAATATATTGTTCTAAAACGGAGTTTGCGGAATTTTTACAGACCAGACTTGGATAAATCTCAGTGACCACAACTGTTTGTTCGTGCGCTCTACAAAATGATATAGTGGGTATTCATGTCTGTATTATTCCTCTCCAAAAATAACTCGTAGTTATTTCACCCACAGTGCTACGTTTTGGGAAATACAAGCGCAACTGGAATTTATTCCACACTTGATTTCAACAACCATTATGTCCAATATTTGCCGGCTTTCTTTCTTTTGTGTCATCACACGAAGTTGAAATTAATTGATGGGAAATGCACTAAGCGCTGAGGTAGAAGAAAAGATTGAGCAGATAGTGTTGTGGATCATTTCATCTTTTCCATATGCATGGACACAGCAGTCTGCTGAAAACTGGGAATAGAAGCAATACTTTAAAGGAAGTTTTAGTTCAATGAGTATACACGTGAATGGTATTTTAATCAAAATTATGTTGTATTTCACTTAGTGGGATATGTTCCATTTAGGAAGATGGGATGCAAAATGTATGTGTCCCATCTCCAGGAGATGCAGCCATTTGATGACATTTGCTATTTATATGTTACTAGCACGATACATATACTCTAAAGATAGCAATATAACTTTTGAATACCTGCATGCTACAGATGTTAGACCTTTCTTCTGCATTTAAAAGTTGTTTATGATCATATGGATAACATTACGTACGTGTATTACATGACCTTCTGGAAGAGCTTACACAATTCTCTGCCGACTTGTTTAGGAAATGTGCTTCATAATAGGAGCTGCTACAGTGTTTAAGTAATAAATCACTGGATTTTATCCACACAGCCCCTCTAGATGTGTATACTTGGTTTATTTGGAGGGGTTGTGTTAGGTAATTTCTTTAGTGTGAATGAACCAAAGAGGCATCTGGGTGTTGAACTGAACAAGGTGAAGTAGTAGTGCATGATTATTTGGTGAGGAGTCAGGGCTTACACTGCTTCCTGAATCTAGCTGGATGTTCTGGAATGCAGCATGTTCTCAAACCTTGTGCTATAAAAGCCAGTCCATTGGGAGATGACCTTTCTGGGCCCGTATTATACTTTGTGCCCTGCAGAAGCTTGTGCGTCCCTTTCTGTTTTACAGATAGTGCTGGCGCACATGTTGCGCCAGCGCTATCATGAGAGGGCCTTCCCTCATTTGCATGGTGGCGTGGCCCCATGCAAATGAAAGAATCACTGTGCCTCTGTGCCTGTGCCTTATTACCAAATAGGGCACAGAGGCAAACATACCTTTCAGTGTGCCTCCTAAAGGCAGCCCTTTGTAGGGGATGAAGGGGGGTCCCATGGATCCCTCAGATATTCCCCTGCAGGAGGTTGCAGTCATTCATGGCACCCGCCTGCAAGGGGATCCAGTAGCGGTCGGTGGTAGGAGTGCCGGCCGGGCGGTGACGTGGGGTGGGGGAGGGGCAGGGTGGGGGGTAGTAAACCACGGATTACGGCGGAATACAGGTAAGTAAACATTTAAATAAATAAAACGAATTTCGTTGTGAGCGCTGCATCTCCAAATGCGATGCAGTGCGCGCAACGAAATTCGTTTTATTAATTTAAATGTTTACTTACCTGTATTCCGCCGTAATCCGTGGTTTACTACCCCCACCCTCCCCACCCCACGTCACCGCCCAGCCGGCACTCCTACCACCAACCGCGACTGAGGGGATCTCTAATTCCCCTTAAAAGTGCAGGCATGTTTCAACCTGCACAGTGAAACACGGAGCAGATTTTGAACAGCTGTGCTGTATTTCACTTGAATGTGATGCCCACAGGGCAGCATGAGTTCATGGCGGCCCTGGAGGCAGCACATTCATTCTAATAGAGTGCACTTTCCTTGTTTGAGAAAGGTGCACCACGGCACAAACAAGGAAAGTGCACTGTATTCATAATATGGCCTGGTCTTTGCCCATTCTGTATTTACATGATCTCATCAAAATATGTTGATATTTGTTGCCTTGGGAGTTCGATGCATTGCACATTTTTCCCTCTAGGCACTTCATTGGTGCACATCGGGTTTCGAAAGCCAGCTCTATACAATATTGCTACCATCAAAGACTAAATCCCTGCCCTACACGATCTCATCAAATTGTGATTCTAGGTTTCTCATCCTGGTACTCTTTTACACACTAAGGGCCTAATTAGGATGTCAGGCGGAAAGCCATCCAACAGCTCATCGTAGGCTTTCCGCCCGACATTGTAGGTTTCAGTCTTACCGCCGTATTACAATTCTGGCAGTCAGAGGGAAACCCATGGGGGAATTCCGCTGCTCTATCGACAGGCTCACAGAGCCCGTCGGGGTGGCGGGCGGAATAGTAATCCCATAATGACGGCAGAGTCAGCCTCAGCTCCGCCAATGGGATTACAATGTCGTTTTCCACCTGCCCTTTCATGGTGGTCCGCCCACCATGAAAATGCAGGCAGAAAGTGACTTTGGAAGCCCCTAGCAGGCCCCCCTTCCCCCCTGGCCCTCCACTATAGGGCCTGGGGGGCACCTACGGTGCCACCTTAACATCCCTCAGGGTGCAGAAATGTTTAAAATCATCCATTTTTCGATTGCAGCTTGTGCTGCGGCCCTTTTCCGGCTGCCACACAAGCTGCTATTGAAAATGGATGTTTCCGACCGCCCAAAGGGCGGTTGCATCCTAATTCAGCGGGTGAAACCGCCGACTTACAGTCGGGCAGTTCCATTCCGCTATGGTGTCGGTCGTCCGCTCATCCGACTGACATCGTAATTAGGCCCATTAGTGTCATTAGTTCACACTGTAATTATCTGCATGTCACTGTACTGTGATGTGTTGACTACTCATCCAATTGATACAGTGGTACATGTAGAAAAAAAAGACAGACGTATACCAGAACTTTAAAGCAGGAGAATCATAGTGTGACAGTGAGGTGAACACTTGTGAAATAGGCAATGAGCAGAAATGAACTGAGGGTATTGGGAGGAGAGCAAACCTTGTTTTAGGAGAAGATGTAAAAGAAGAGTTTTTAAATGCATCCTGAATGGAAGGTGGGTGTGCTAAGCTGGGATGTTAGAGCTCCAGGCAGTAATCATGTGCACAATGAAAGATGCCCTCTGAGGTCGAGTTATTTTGAAAATATTTGCCTCAATTTCGAACGTGTTTTTACTTCTGAGGACTGTTAGGCCACTTAATTACGATAGCCATTCAGAAGTGTAAGGAGGATTTTTTGATGAATACCTTTGTATTCACTACTTAGTTTCATTTGGATCCTTGTACTTAGTGGGAGTCAATGGAGCTCATGGAATATGGACTTGATATGGTCGTATTTACCCAATTAGACTTAATAGAGTGTAGACTTTATTAGTGCAAGAACCAAATTGAAAATACCTGATAGGATTACATTCCAGTAGACTAATCTAGCTGGTATTATGGATAATAAGGTTGTTTACTTTTGAGCAGGAGCAGCGAAAAAGTTACCATATTTTGACACCTTATTGATGAGTAGGATAAAATTAAGGTAGAGCCTAGAGTAAAGTCAAAGAATGTTACAGTGAGAAAGAGTGAAGTAGAGAAGACATCGAATTTCTGAGAGGCCAGTATTGAGAGCTCATGTTTGCATGTGTTTGAGTTGAGTAGATATATACATTGTTTTTGTAGGTGAAGCAGAATGAAGTTTTCCAACATGCTTTTCTGGAGACTTTCCAGTTAGGAAGACGGAGTCGGGTGTCTAAAATAGACAATTTCTTCAGCAAAAATGTGTGTGTCATCAGCATGCTGGTGGAAGCACACTCCTGCATTCATAAAGGCCAGACTAGAGGTTGGGGTCCTAGATGCAAAATTAATAAAACTGGTGCTAGGATAAGACCCTGGAGTACACCATTGGCAATTTCACCCATTCCTGTGCTGAAGTTTCCCATTTTCACCTCTTGGTGCCTCTTGGCAAGAAAAATTCAGGACTGAACCTCTAACTTGGTTCTGGTGTTCCAGAATTCAGATTGATATACAGAAGTTGACCACCAGGATAGTTGAACATTCTTGCATTGTTCCTATTCACAAAAGTTACCAATTAAATACAGTGCTTTCATTCACTAATAAAGTTAAATGTCATGCTGCTCTGATCTTGCTTGTCCGCAGAGTGTTTAATAATACCAGAAACATATTGCAGATAACAGAACCCTCCTCCTACTTAAAAATTCTTTGAAAATGTAATATAAGAGGGATGGCAAACATAGATCTCGACACACAACACAACAGCGACAACATACATGTGTGCATATTTGATTACATCTGTTCTTTGAAATACTATTCGGTTCTAGAAATTACATAGCAAACATACTTTTAACCTACCATATTATATTTTTTGCTGCTTCATATCATTTATATCATTTCTAAGTTGAATTTGCTGTTTACCGTACATTGTGCCTTTATTGTAAAAGGGGCACTTCAGTCAACAATTAATGCATTTTGCATTTCTAAAAATAAAACTTATAAATAAATGCGATATGAAAAGCTGCAGTAATTGAGATTGGCAGTATACCTTTGGTTGAAGATTTGGATGGAGCAATACGTAACCATTGGGATCAATAGCAAAGTAATAGCCATTTGGGGACAACTGTAAAAAAGAAAATTTTAGTTAGGGTGCGCTTAACAATCCTACTGAAAAGCAATTTAGGGTGCAGAGATGTGGGAAATATGCAGCTGCAGCAGAAGAGAAACAGCAGAGGAATTGCCAGGTTTCTGTGTAAGTTGTTCAGTACCACCAACTGCAAGGCCACCCGAGGGCAGGAGCCTTTACCTTCTGCAATTCTATCACTATAATTTCTAAACGTCTGTATGCAAAGGCCTGGCAGAGCAAAGGTATACAATATGCAGTGCCAGCTCCCTGAAGCGCACCGTACTAAATGTGTCAAGCTGCTGCATGTAGCCATGACAACAGAGCTGCAGTTTAGCACGCTTTTGATTGATGGCACTCGTTTAAAGTTACATGGAGTTGGTGAATGCACTGCAACCACTCTTCGAGGCCCAAGTTTCAAATTTATATTTTTATCCTTGTCACTGGACTGATGTCAGCTTTATTTAGTGTGTCTTTTTTAAACACAGAGCGTCACACTGTGAAGTCTAAATCAAAACTCACAGCCAAGCATTGAAGCATAACTCAAACAGTAAAGTGAATGCGCACACAAATATGGTTAACTGTGTGCCTGAGTCCGAAGGAATAAGGCAATTAACATTTCCAATGCACTTGAAAAATGACGGGGAAATAATGCCAATTTTCTATAATTCAATACTGATATAGCATGCATAATGAACACATGATTACGACAACTCTGATTGGTAAATGTGCCCTAATCTAAATACTGGTGGATGTAGCTAGGTGACATATGGAATTACTCAGACATTTCGACTATAAATAAGGCCGATTCAACTCGTTCAGACATTAGAGAATTTCTGGAGTCATTGGTAACACATGGATAAGTTGAGGCAATGAAAGAATATGTTGTGTTCACACATACTGTATAATGACACTGTAGCAATGGTGTGTATCATCTAATTATTCCTTAGCAATTATTTTGCTAAAATACAGACCAATGCCATGCATCACAGATGTGAGAAGGAAGAAGGCAAAGGTGGTGCTCTAAGGTACATAAATTAGCCTGCTGGATCAGCTCTCCATTATTTCACTAATACCTATCTTGTCCCCTCCACCCACAAGCTCCACCTCCAACAATATGGGGAGAGGAGTTGGCCTAACGGCTAGGGCGGTCGACCTCGAATCTGGGGAACTGGGTTCGAGTCTCGGCAATGATGCTGAACATCCTGCGATTCTGGGCAAATCACTTAATCTCCCCGTGCCTAACAAAAATGAATGTGTCTTAAGCGCTCTGATACCTGATTCGGGTCAAGTTCGCGCTATAACAAAACTCTGTAAAAAAAAAATATATATGAGGAGGTACCTGATGTGTACCCCTATGGTGGTAGCTCACCCTCTCCTGCCTAGGGCTGGTGGCAGGCTAAAGAGCAGCCTTTTTTTATTATTATTACTGAGTCCTTGGCAAAGCAACACATTCTTCTTGGGCTTCTTTCTAATATGGCAACGCTTTAATCCCTATATATATATTTACATATATAAAATAGCCTCTGATCATACATAAATAAATATATGAAACCCCTAGGAATTTCCATGATGCTGCATTGGTCCATTCATGTCAATCAACAGTTCTGTACTATGCCCCTGGGACACAGACCATGGTTGTGACTGCGCTCCATCAGTAGTGGCTACTTTCAACTATAGAGTTCAATCAGTTCAAATGGGCCTTTCTGGTAGTGAGCAAAGTGCGCTATTAAATGTTTCAAGATAACAGTACATTTCTGTGCCCTCTGACCTCTATTTTTATGAAAAAATAAGAAAAGCCCAGTGTTTATTTTACTTTAGCTAGAGAAGATCTGTGTGAAAGATCATCATTACTGAGCTATGTCTATATAACAGCTGCTGGCAGAAATTTGTGACGTTAATAAAGATGCAATATTATGTTATATTTATGTATGCTTTATTTCAAACCTGCTTTCTGCCCTTTCTTGTGCTTCTAATACAAACGAAAGTCACAGTAACTTAAAACGAACACATACTCATTGCTCCTTTTCTTCCTATTTTTTTTTATTACTACAGTATTGCAAATGTCTTTCCACTTTCACACCTTCCTCATAGATAAAAATATAATTATTTCCATTTTAATTCTGAAATGTCTTATAGAGTGCAATTCGTTTTGTCTTGTAAAAAACTATGCCTTTTTTTGTTTCATATATAACATATGGCCTGCACGTTTAACACACCTAATGTATTCGTCTTGATTCCCTTTGGACGTTACACTGTGACCTCGCTTGGGGTCCCTACGCCGGAATAAACAAAAACCTCACCCACAAGCTACAGAACATCCAGAACACTGCCGCAAGACTGGTCCTCAACCTGCCAGGACACTGCCACATCTCCCAGCACCTGCACACACTCCACTGGCTCCCCATCGAGGCTAGAGTCACCTTCAAGATGCTCACCCACAATATGTAGTACGGCTGAAGTCCATGTGTCCTATCTACACAATGCCCAATTACTTACTAGTAATCTTCATTACTCCTGGTCCTCTTGTTCTTTTGCTTAACACAAAAAGAGCCGCTCCCAGTAAGATGACCTGGGTGCTACAGTATTATTCTGTGAGTGCAGGCATCTCACAAAAAGTAAAAGACTGGTCTCACACACCACCTGGTGTCATGCTTCATCATTGACCAGTCCTCGCCCTCTAAAAACTTGGTTTGGACCAGCGAGGAGGTGAGGTATACGGATGTAGGTGCAGTAGCGGGAGATTTCCCTCAAACACGCTTGACCAAAGGGGTCTCTCTTCCTCACCCTCCTATGGGGCTAGTAGGTCCCATTAGATAGGGCTTGAATCATTGAGCCACATTTCGGTGGAGAGTGATAGTGATCACCCTACTCAGTGGAACCCTGCCAATACAGCACGGTAAGGGTGGAGCCCGATTGAACAACTTAGGTCCTGATGAATGCCGTGGACCCTTCGGGGCCGATGGGCAGAAACATGTTGACCACTAATATCACGGTGGGGGGACAATAGAATCCCCAAGACACCGATCATTTATTTTAATTACCATACAGATGCCAGTTACATTAAAGAGTGTGACATCTGTAATGGCTTTTTAACCTCACTTTGTTTTTGTTAAGGGCCCCCACTTAGTTTTAGAAGTGCATCCCTGTCTTCAGGTGTATGCCCGCCCTCTATCAAACCAAGTTTTTAGAGGGCGAGGACTGGTCAATGATGAAGCATGACACCAGGTGGTGTGTGAGACCAGTCTTTTACTTTTTGTGAGATGCCTGCACTCACAGAATAATACTGTAGCACCCAGGTCATCTTACTGGGAGCGGCTCTTTTTGTGTTAAACATTATAGATTGGAGGCTGCCTGCTCCTAGTGCCCCGTGCCTCTAGTTCCCTTCCCTAGGTCTCATCCTGGGTTTGTGTGGTAAACCTCTTGTTCTTTTCCCATCCATTACTTATGGAGATAACCATCTCCCCGACAGAAAAAAGAACCGAGGAATGCTGGTACCCCTAATCCTACCCCTTCCACTGGGAATACTTAAACAGCACTTACCCAGCATTCCACCTAAATTGCCAAGCCACCAACAGGAAGGCTGACCATCCAGGAGGGAGGGAGGGGTGTAATGAATGGGACGAAGACAACGGGACCAGGAGTAATAAAGATTAATGGAGCAATAGGGCAACAGGACCAGGAGTAATGAAGATTACTCGTAATAGGGCTTTACCCCCAGGTCCCTCCAGTCCTCGTTCCATACATTACTTATAGAGCATACCAAAGCCAGAAACCTGGCCTTCCAAACCCCCAAAGAACACCCAGGACACCACACCTAAAAGCAGCATCACAAGCGAAGCAAACGGGAGAACCACAGGCAAAAAAAGGCAGGAGCACAAAGCCCGCAACGCTCCCAACCAACCCAAAGGGATGCCCCACCGAGAACAAGCAGAAGACGACCACGGGGAATAAAAAATCAGCAAATCCATGGCGCCGCCACTCAGAGGGCAGCCAACCCACACCGGGAACACCCCTAAACCAATAATGGAGGAGGAGCACCCGGCAAGGAAGCACCAAAGACCAGCAGCAACAAAAGGACTGCTGAGGAGGCCACAGATGGAAGAAGAGCCAAAACGTCCAGACACACCAGCAAAGCCAGAGACAGAACAACAGGGACACAACCAAGAGCCAGAAGAACCAGGACCCCAGAAAGGAGAAGGCACCAACAGCACAAAGGAGGCAGCCAACCATAGAAAAAGGATAAGCGGGGCACCCAAGCCCGACCGACCCCAACCCCCAAAACCGCAGAGCGGAAGGGAGCCAGCCACGAAGGCGACAAGGCAAGGACAAACAAAACCAAGGCCAGAAAGGAGGCACACCACAGAGACCCAAAGGCCAAGCCCTGTAAGAGAAATGGGGGCTGAAGCAACCACACCACCAGAAGCCATCGGCCGAAGGAGGACTGAAACAGACCTAGCAACCCGCAGGGAACGAAAAAGCCTGCAAGAGCACCCACAGGGACAGGCAATGGAAGGAACGCCCAGCCACATCGAAAAGGCACACAACCTATCCCAAAAGAGAGCTGAGGGGGAGCAGGGAAAGACCCAACAGCCCCCGCCCCAACCAGGAAATGAAGGGTGACAGGGCCAACAATGGGACAAACCCCAACGCCACCGGGGAGGCCCACAGCAGGCCAGCCCATAAAAAGAGGAGAGGGCCTGCCAACTGGGCCAAGGAACACACCCAGAGGACCAAACAAGGGCAGGACCACACAGACCACACCAAGAAGGGAGGACGCACTGACCAAAAAGCCAGTCCCCTACCAACCGGACCGACCTGGCCATTAGAGAGCCCAGAGGGCACCACTGCCACTGAAATGCCCAGAGGAGGACCATGCCTCATGGCATGAAGGTCCAGCACCAATCACCAGCACTGACACAGGACTGCCATCAAAGCACCCAGACCGGGAGAAGGAGGCCAAGACCGAGGCCCTCACAAAGAATGCAGGGGACACCTGGATACAACCACCATAACCCCACCCAACAAAGGCACCACCGCGGCCAGAAGGAGGCAGGCCTGATGAGCACCAGAACACCAGCTGCCTAAAGACCAACCAGAAGGACCAGGCAGCCAGAAACACATACCCCACCTGGACAGGAAAAAGGTAGGGGGAGAGCCAGAGTCCAGAACCCAGCAAAGCACAACACCCCATCAGGAAAGAGGCCAACAACAGAGCTCACCCAAGGAAAGACACCCTCAAGGGGTGGACATCACCAGACCCCGAACCAGACCGGACCAGGTTACAGAAACCAGAGAGGAGCAAGAGCGGGGCAAGGCAAACTCCAAGGCCACCGAGACCAGGGGAACCCCACGACCAAACAGGCACAACAGGGAAGACCCCTCACAAACAACACACACCAAGGACGACACCCCCAACCACAACCTCGGGGGTCGACCAAAGATCAAAAAAACAGCTCTGGAGAAAGACAAACCCACCGGCCACTGGAGCCGAGCTTCACACCGAACAACATAAACTGCAAGCAGCCACTGCACACCCCAGAACCAACAGGTGGGACAAGGGCCACGGGTCATTGGGCCAACCAGCCCAAATCAGGAGAGAGGAAATACCCAACCGAACAACCAACTGACCAACCGGCCAAGAGGGCAAAGGACAACACCAAGGAACCACCCCAAGCGAGTCCCAACACAAGCCGCAGAAGGGCCAAGAGAAAGCCCCACGACTGCCCCAGAGCAACTGGAGACTCAGACAGTCATAGGCCCCAGAGTCTCAGGTCAAAAATGGTAGAAAAACAAGCACCATGCCAGGACCACAAGGACAGGAGAGACAAGCAGGGCGGCCCATAGCCCAACCCAGCTGACACCCCCACAGGCACCGAGAAGCCAGCTGACTGAACCACAGACCCATCAGCAGAGACAGGAGGCCACCAACACGGCGCCCCCCACAGGCCCGGAAAGAGTGGCATAGGGCCAAACAGCCACCTACCAGCAACACTTCAACCCCTAGGTCAGATAGAAAACCCACCAGAACCAGGCCACAGAGGCAACAATAAAGCAGCCGAGAAGCCAGGGCGGAAGCCAAGCAGTCGCATGGGCACACCGATGCCCTGGCACAGCCCACACCTGGGGAAGGCAGGCGCAGAGAATAGGCCAAAGGAGAGGGCAGGAAGGCCAACCCAGGCCCCAGCCATGTCAGGCACATAACCGCTGGACCCCCTGGAGGCTGGGAGGACCCACACCCAAGCAAGGCAGGAAGAAGAGGCAGGGAAGCTAGAAAGGCCCCCAGACAGACACCCAAACGGTAGCCTCCAAGGCACTAAGGCCCCAATGGCCAGTGCCAGACACATCCCGGAGGCAAGCCCCCCCTTAAAACAGGAAGCACCCAAGCCAGGAGACAGGGCAGAGAATGCACCGCCAACATAAACGGCACAGGCCAACGAGGGCCCAAAAAGGGACAGCGAGGCCACAAAAAACAGAGGCAGAAGCCAAAGCTCCGCAACCAGACTGGAAGCCCGTAGCAACATCTAAGGAAGAACGGGCTCGGAGGACACACAGCTGCACAACCCACTGAGGGAGCAGAGGTCGGAAGAGGGATAGGCCAGAAACTGGACCCATGCCGACATAGCAACAGAAGGGCATGAAAAGTCCAGGAAGTGCCCCAAGGCCCAACACCAGCAAGAGACAGGACAACCAGCACCCAACAGGCCAACACCCTCGCACTGCTGGAAGCCGGTCAGGGCAGGAAAACTGGCCCCAGACCTAACCAGACACAGAAGAACATGCAGAAAAGGACCACCAAATGAAACGAAGCCACCCCTGGCCAAAACGACGACCAACAAAACAGAGCCGCCAGTGGAGGGACACAAAACCAGGATGAGGAGGGACCAGAGACACTAAAGACGCAAAACCCTGCCCCCGATCCACAACGCCCTGCGCGGGGAAAACCAGCAGGAAGGCGGGCAGGCCATCAAGGGACCAAGCCCAAATCGGCAAGACGAAAATGCGCCAAGACCCTACTGCCACAGCAGGGACCCAAACCCGGCCCCAGAGGAACCAGTGACACAGCAGGCTGAGACCCCACCACTGAAAACAGAGGTCCGTGCAACGGAGGCCAGGGACTCCAAGCCACACCATGCACAACAGACCCAGACCCAAACTGCATACTGAAGAAAAGAAGGGAGAAGAAAAACAGCTACTAGGTACACACCCCGGGGCTGGCAGACTCCAGACAACACGATCTGCCACCAGAATGGCCCCACCAGCCAGCCCAGGCATGCCCCAATGTCAGAGCACCTGGGCAAAAGCCAAAGTGTCCCACCGGCAACCAGGCACACCAGGGGCACCTCCAGCACAGCTCCCACGCCAGCCACACAAGGTCAACCACAATGCAGGGCTATAGAAGAAGCACAGCATGGTAAACTGGAACAAATAGGGCCAACATATGCTCGTAATAACCATGAAAGCATCACAAAAGCAGAGGAAATCCGCTACGTGGTACTATGCCCCAGGGCCAGCAGACTCCTGAACACACCGTCTGGCCAATGGGCCCACCAGCCAGCCCAGGCGCCCACCACAGCCACAGTGCCTGGGAAGCAGGAGTCAACCATACCGGCCTCCAGGGCACTCCAGGGCACCACTAACACAGCCTCCGAGCCACCATCCAGCTACCACAGTGCGTCTTCCACCCGGCTCAGCCACCAGGAAGACAAGCCCTTGCAACCCGGAACCAACCAGGAGGGCCGGCTTCACAGCCGCAAAGGGCCAGCTGGCAACATCTGCACCTCCCGGCAAGCCCAGCAGGCCGGGAAACACACAAGACCAACTCCATCCAGCACAGCCCAGCAAGCAGACAGGGACATCCAAAGACCGCCACACCCAACCAGCAGGAGCTGCATCCAGCACCTGGTCCCATACCTGTCGACAGACAGAAAAAAGAACAGGCGGAATGCTGGGTAAGTACTGGTTAAGTACTCCCAGTGGGAGGAGGTAGGGTTAGGGGTTCCAGCATTCATCTGTCCTTTTTCTGTTGGGGAGATGGTTGTCTCCATAAGTAATGAATGGGAAGAGAGACTGGAGGGACCTGGTGGTAATTACAGATAAAACATGTGAGCAGATGGCATGTGAGAAACTCTACATGAGGAATATAGTTGACAGCAAGTCTCATGGGTGTGTGCGTGTGTGTGTGTGTGTGCACGTGTGTTAAGGCAAAAACCTTTGGATATTTGGTACAATATCAAAAATATGAGATCACTTAAAATATTTAACCAAGAAATTGCATGGTTTTCCATATTCTCTACAAATCATTTGTAGTCATTCAGAAAAAACCTAACATTTGGCATTCTCCTTCGTTAAAGATAATACATATATCAAAGATCTATAATTTATATCTGAGATTGCTTAAACCAGATTGCAAATCCTTGTACCACAATCATAACTTACTGTGAAACGAGGGTAAGTCTCTGGATGTCTGCTAATGATACATCCACTCCCATCACGCCTAGAATCAGCTGGTTCTGATACAGAATGAGAGAATTATATAATTTAATGAATCATATAATAAAACAAAACAAATGTAGTAATGAGTAAAGCATGTAATTGATCTAGGAATCTCAATATATTGTTATGCCTGAAGCGTTACTACTTTACTTGTAATAAGAGGGAGTAAGCTTCAACAAAAGTAAAGCAAGGACGCAACAACACAGTGAATGGCATGAAATTCCAGTTTTCACAGGTTTTTCTGCAAGGATCATTTGACAAAATGAGTCTTTAACACCTTACAAAATGTCAGCAATGAAAGTGGACATCAGGGGCTCTATTATGATGAACCTTTGTGGTGCAGAGCAGAGCCGAGTGACTGTTTTATACGCCTGCAAGATGTATGGTAAATTCATTTAACCCAATATTTCTCTGTTAGTGCTTTATTTTAAGACAGATCAGCTCAGAAACAGAAAGAGGAAAAGTCTGCCCACAGTTTCCGAACTGTACTATCTGAAAGTTGACAGAACTCTAAATCAGGCCCAAAGTCATCAAAGATCAATATACTGTATACTGTTGTTATTAACTCAATTGTTCTAGAGTTGTGGGTTACTATTGAGCTGAAGACCAGAAACAGACAAAAAAAAATTACATTCTTTTAGGCAACATCATACCATTGAAATCTGACGATTTCCTGAGATATATTTCAATAATACAGACATGGGTACAAACAGTGGGAGACAAGCAACACAAGAATGGCAAGTAACTTGTCTTAATTCGATTTTTGTCACAATATTAGTAGCAACACCCTAATATAATGATACAATTTTTGAAAACTATGAATAGGCCACTGTAAATTATAAAGATGTGTTTTAATGTTTGCTCCAATTTACAGCCAAAGTGCTGGAAAAAGCAATAAACCTTCAACTCACCACCCACCTAGAAACCAATAATCTACTGGATCTCTCCCAATCCGGTTTTCGCTCAAATCACAGCACAGAAAGTGCCCGGATCGTGGACACAGATGACATCAGGATTCTGCCCCCTGACAGGGGGGAACCCGTCACCCTGATCCTCCTTGATCTCTCTGCAGCATTCAACAACTTGTCCCACTACACCCTCCTGCACTGACTCCATCAATTGGGGATCCAAGGGAAGGCACTCAAATGAATTGCATCCATCCTCTCTGGACGAACCCAAAGTGTCTGACTCCCAACTTACACATAAGACCCTAAAAACATCCTCTGCGCCATCCTACAAGCCCAATCCTATTCAACACATACCTGGCCCCCCTGGTCAGATCCTACAGCATGAATATCATCTCCTACGCGGATGACACTCAGCTTATCCTCTTCCTATCCACAGACCCCACTAACACCAAATCTAACTTCCACAGATGCATGACCATTGTTGCAAGCTGGATGCAGAACAGATGCCTCAAACGAAACACCGAAAAAACAGAAATACTCATCTTCAGGAGCAGCAGCTCCCAATGGGACGACTCCTGATGAACAATTGAACTCGACCCCTCACCCTCACCCACAGAGCATGCAAGAAACCTCAGAATCATACTCAACAGCAAGCTCACAATAAGGAAGCAGATAAATGCTGTGTCATCTTCCTGCTTTCTTACCTTGTGCATGCTCAGGAAAATCTGATGGCTCCTCACCAGCATCAGACGCACCTCACCAGCATCAGACGCACCTCACCAGCATCAGATGCACCGTCACCCAGGCCCTCATCACCAGCTGCTTGGACTAAGGCAACTCCCTCTAAATGGAAATCACCTCATAACTACTAAACAGACTCCAGACCATCTAGAACGCTCAGCCAGGCTCATCCTTGACCTCCCAAGGCGACCCACATTACCCCCACCTCAAATCTCTGCACTGTTTCCCCTCCATCAAACAGTTCCAGTTATAACTGCTCAGTCATGCCTACAAAGCCCTAAATAACAAGGGACTAGCATACCTCAACCACAGGGAAAACATCCACTAACCCACCCGAAAACTATGCTCTGCATCCCTCTGCTTGGCCCACATACCCCGCATTCAGAGGAGCAGGAGCGGTGGCCGTGCCTTCTCGCACCTGGAAGCCAAGTCCTGAATTGCCTCCCGCTCCACCTGTGAACAGCCCCTACCCTACAGGAATTCAGAAAGGCCTAAAAACCTGGCTCTTTGACTAAACCTTCTAAGCAGCAGCATCCTCCCACCCACACTCACGGGTGTACATTATTACAAATCATCTTTGATTGTTTGGCTAATCTATCAGATTTCACTCAGAATCATTGAATGATGTAGTACCTTTTGTCCATTGGAATCTTTCGTAAGATTGAAGACAGGTAATGTACCAGTGATGACCAGCCCAAGTTCCTGAAATACAATAAAATAGAAGAATGCAGCAACAGACAATCAAACATAGATTATACAACTACTGAAACAATTCAGTCAGAATACTGTAATTGCATTTTTATCCTTCACACACAATCGTATTACGAATATTCAAATATAGTGCCATTTACTAATCAGTTGATGCAATTATTTATGACTAAACACCAGATAAAACCGGGTTTGTTAAAGTATTTGCTAGTTAATATTAGTGTTTGTGGTACAAGCACAGTTTTTCTGAATAAACTATTGTTTGGCTGTACAGCTCATGTGACGTAGACAACTGGACTAAAGGTATATTTCCCGGGCTTTTAGCAGCCTCAGTCAGGGGTTCAAAGTTAAAATCTGCTTTTCACACCTGATGGCCCAGAGCTTTGGTGGCATATTTCATATGTTATTGAGAAATGCACATGGTGACGAAAGCTGAGTGGGTCGATGAGCTAATCCTGTGATAATTTCCCATGGGGTCTGTTATCAGAGGCCTTTCTTGTGCCAAGTAGAACGTTTAAAAAGATGGTGTGTGTTAGCTGGAAGGCAATCGAGAATTAATGTGGTCTTCATTTCCACCTTACTTGTTTCATTTTTAGGTCTGGCTTGATAGAGCAGCTGTCAGCAAACCTTATTTGATCAACAAAAAACAGTTATCATAGTAGTAGTGAGAGAGGGGCTTAAGCGACATCCACAAGTTGGTTCCCCTGAGTACAGGATTTGGTTGGGTCAAAAGTATGCGCCTCCACTGAAAAGAGTGCTTGTATTGCACTTTTTAGCTTGTGGCAAAGCTTATACACTCTCTATACAGCAAGACTGAGCTGATTATGATAACAAGCAAATGATCATGGCTATAGACATTATCTGTTTATTATGACAAGGTAACGCTAAAAGGCAATATGCCTGAAATATTAATTGTGAAAAGCATATCCTAATATCAATCCAATTAAGTTTGAATTGTTATTACTCTGTATGAAAGCCTGCAGAAATACATTTTGTTACATGGAATCTCTCAGAAAACTGTAGTAGCCAAGTGGTTACCCCTGTGGCAAACTATGGATAAAGGTTTGTTCTGTGAGAATCCTTGATAGAGCATCTGAGGACAGATAGTCATTTGCTTATCTACCTATAATGGCTTTTTAATTTTATGACTATGAACTTGACGGTTGCCTTGTGGGAAATCCTCTGCTCAGAACAGTAGGCCTCAGTTGATTATAGTGGCAAGCTGCTGGCCCGATTGTTGCACTGGGAAAAATTGCACCCAAGGTCATAGGGCTAATGTGCTTTTTATAAAGTTTTGACAAAGGTAATAGGCCTAGCTCATTTATTGTGAAACGGATGTATT
This sequence comes from Calotriton arnoldi, assembly GCA_963921515.1. Taxonomy (NCBI): domain Eukaryota; kingdom Metazoa; phylum Chordata; class Amphibia; order Caudata; family Salamandridae; genus Calotriton; species Calotriton arnoldi. Next base: position 346,242 of record CAWUFW010000425.1, on the reverse strand, counting down.
AAAGCCAATAGGAATTTAACAGTTTTTGTTATCACATTGGTTTACAGGCTAAAGAAAGTTCTTTTACACAAGGGTTTTGGTGTTGGACACCAACTGTTACAAACCCTGGGGGAGTTCACTGTGACAAATCTTCTTAGGCCCTTTTGAGATGGGTAGTATATTGTTTTGCAAATAGTATTTTTCTACATATTGTACAACTGTATGCATGGTGGTTACCAAATTATGTCCAATTGAAACCACATGTTTTTATTATGATGTCAAGCCAATGTTATAGGCTGTAGGCCTTCTTGGTTCATTGTGAAAAGTTTTGCCAAATTCCATAGGCTTGATATGTTTATTACAAAATGTTATGACAAAGCAAGTAGGCCTGGCTAACTTTTTGTGAAAGCCATATATTAAAGATATTAGGGGCACATGCATCAATGGTTTTTGCGAGCGCAAACGGTGCGATTCGCAAAAATCGGCCGTTTGCGCCCGCAAAAAGGGCTTTTGCGATGCCTTAAAGTGCTAGGCACTCGCAATTTAAGAAATCGCAATTTGTTGTGATTTCTTAAATTGCGATTGCATTTAAGGAATCGCAATTTGCGATTCCTTAAATGCAATGCTAGAAGCACTTAGAAATAGCAAATTCGCTATTTGGGGCCGCAAAATACAGAGAAATTACTCTGGTCTGTATTTTGCAAAAACCTTGAAAAATGCACTAAAGTGCATTTTTCAAGGTTTCAGGTTACACACACACACATGCCCTTGGGGCATGTGTATGCGTAACATGGGTGCACATCACAATTTCAGGGGTGCAACAGGGTGTCATTTTGACACCTTTGCAACCTTGAAATTGCATGCGCAATTTGCGAGTACCTATTGGTACTCGCAAATTCTGCATAACTTCCCATTCATTCCTATGGGCCTGTAAGCCCATAGGAATGAATGGAAAGCCATTCCTTAATTGCGACTCGCAATTTGCGAGTCGTAATTAAGGAATGTTTAGGAATCGCTATTTTAATAGCGATTCCTACATGCATAGGCTTTTGAGAGACCTTAATTGCGATTCCTTAATAATCGCAATTAAGGACTCGCAAAAGCTTTTCTTGATGCATATGCCTGATAGTCTCTTAAGGCCAGATTGCTGTTAGCATGTAGGCCGCTACTTTTGCATGAAATCTCACAGATCCCCATAGTAGGCAAGAGGTTTGATGCTGGTACTCCAACCATAGGGATAGTATGCGGGGGTCACGCTGCTTACTTAAGCGGTGTGTACAGATTGACACCGGGAACTTTGCGGTGGGGTGTTGGACTCCGGAGGCTGCTTTCCCACCCTCATAACATCATGATCCCTACAAACAATGCATTCACATGGAGATGGGAGCAGACACCGCCCACTGGGGCAAGTACTTACGAATTGGTGTCTGCTCCGCACGTACCTGGATTCCTGGGTTCGGGCTTTCCATGTGAAATGACGTTAGCACTGCCTCAACCAATCGCACTGAGGTCAGCAGCTCAAAAAGGAGGGTGGAAGAACGTTTGAAGTGATTGGCAGCATTTGAGAAAGTTTAAATACGAAACGCGTCATGCAATGCCATGTTTTAATAAAGAGCAGCTTTCCCTGAAGTCCTGCATGTGCTCGTCCTTCCTTCGGAACGGAGGGGAGGCTTGGTTGGATATTTTAGGTGCAAGCCACAAGCACCTTTGTGAGCACCCACCCCTGAAGTGTCCGGCGGATTTGGTGGCAAGTTTGGAAGCACTACAGGTTCTGTGGTAACGCCGGATCGCCGCTTTCCCGAGCACAATTTGGCCGTCATTGATGGACAGCAACTTTGCGGGGGACACGCTGCTTACTTAAGCGGTGTGTACAGATTGACACCGGGAACTTTGCGGTGGGGTGTTGGACTCCGGAGGCTGCTTTCCCACCCTCATAACATCATGATCCCTACAAACAATGCATTCACATGGAGATGGGAGCAGACACCGCCCACTGGGGCAAGTACTTACGAATTGGTGTCTGCTCTGCACGTACCTGGATTCCTGGGTTCGGGCTTTCCGTGTGAAATGACGTTAGCACTGCCTCAACCAATCGCACTGAGGTCAGCAGCTCAAAAAGGAGGGTGGAAGAACGTTTGAAGTGATTGGCAGCATTTGAGAAAGTTTAAATACGAAACGCGTCATGCAATGCCATGTTTTAATAAAGAGCAGCTTTCCCTGAAGTCCTGCGTGTGCTCGTCCTTCCTTCGGAACGGAGGGGAGGCTTGGTTGGATGTTTTAGGTGCAAGCCACAAGCACCTTTGTGAGCACCCACCCCTGAAGTGTCCGGCGGATTTGGTGGCAAGTTTGGAAGCACTACAGGTTCTGTGGTAACGCCGGATCGCCGCTTTCCCGAGACACAATTTGGCCGTCATTGATGGACAGCTACTTTGCGGGGGACACGCTGCTTACTTAAGCGGTGTGTACAGATTGACACCGGGAACTTTGCGGTGGGGTGTTGGACTCCAGAGGCTGCTTTCCCACCCTCATAACATCATGATCCCTACAAACAATGCATTCACATGGATATGGGAGCAGACACCGCCCACTGGGGCAAGTACTTACGAATTGGGGTCTGCTCCGCACGTACCTGGATTCCTGGGTTCGGGCTTTCCGTGTGAAATGACGTTAGCACTGCCTCAACCAATCGCACTGAGGTCAGCAGCTCAAAAAGGAGGGTGGAAGAACGTTTGAAGTGATTGGCAGCATTTGAGAAAGTTTAAATACGAAACGCGTCATGCAATGCCATGTTTTAATAAAGAGCAGCTTTCCCTGAAGTCCTGCGTGTGCTCGTCCTTCCTTCGGAACGGAGGGGAGGCTTGGTTGGATGTTTTAGGTGCAAGCCACAAGCACCTTTGTGAGCACCCACCCCTGAAGTGTCCGGCGGATTTGGTGGCAAGTTTGGAAGCACTACAGGTTCTGTGGTAACGCCGGATCGCCGCTTTCCCGAGACACAATTTGGCCGTCATTGATGGACAGCAACTTTGCGGGGGACACGCTGCTTACTTAAGCGGTGTGTACAGATTGACACCGGGAACTTTGCGGTGGGGTGTTGGACTCCGGAGGCTGCTTTCCCACCCTCATAACATCATGATCCCTACAAACAATGCATTCACATGGAGATGGGAGCAGACACCGCCCACTGGGGCAAGTACTTACGAATTGGTGTCTGCTCTGCACGTACCTGGATTCCTGGGTTCGGGCTTTCCGTGTGAAATGACGTTAGCACTGCCTCAACCAATCGCACTGAGGTCAGCAGCTCAAAAAGGAGGGTGGAAGAACGTTTGAAGTGATTGGCAGCATTTGAGAAAGTTTAAATACGAAACGCGTCATGCAATGCCATGTTTTAATAAAGAGCAGCTTTCCCTGAAGTCCTGCGTGTGCTCGTCCTTCCTTCGGAACGGAGGGGAGGCTTGGTTGGATATATATATATATATATACACACACCTCACACGCCCACCAAAAACTCCGAACTCAAGATGAGTGCTAAAAACCATTGCGAGGACGGGACCTCGCTTTGCTCAACAGCAACATTCATAAAAACTGGAGCACTCACGGGGTCTGATAAGGTTTAAAAAACAGCAACTTTATTCTCCACTATGCATTTCAGCGTGATTGCCTTTCTCAAGTGTAAAAAAGTGCTGAGATGAGAAGCAGAGTCTGGTTGGCTACAAATAGTGCCATCACCACCACCATTGGAGTGTTCCCAGCCAATGGGAAGCCTGCAATTATCAAAATAGAGAGTTCATACGGCTTCAATGCCGATTGAGTGCTGTGTTTCCAACAATTTTCATATTGGGCTCCAATACAAACATATTTAAAAAATCCTTCCCCGATGGGAATGACACAGGGGTCACGGCATCTTGCCCTCATCTACTTCTGATGTCGAACCAGTCCCTCCAAGTGCAGCGCTTTACTTAAGCTGTCACTTCATCCCAATACGGGAATCACCAGCTCTCTGCAGACCCGATCCCTCGCCACAGCCGCTAGATTACATGCCCAGATGTGCCAGCAGGTGTCCGTTGAATAACCGCAACACCACAAGTTTGAATAACTCGCGCCTTCCATGGGCGACTGAAAAGTCCTTCAGCGGCTGTTCAGGAGTATGTATATCTTATACTATCCCCCATGGTTTGTACAAACTATGGGTATAGAATGATTGATATATATATTTATTTATTATGAAAGTTTTATATAGCGCGAACATGACCACCGAGGGTATCAGAGCGCTTTACAGATTATGCATCACTAAGGGTATAAGCAAACAAAACAGAATAAACAAAGTGACATGGTCAACGTCTAAGATTGACCAATATTCTCGTGAGGGAAAAGCAAACACAACAGAATCAACACAGCGATAAAATCACATTCTAGAATTGTCCGACAAACTCGAGAGCCAGGTGGCTGGGTCAAAGTCAAGGCTATGGCCCCAGAATCAGATGTAGGGGCTAGGCTAAGGCAGACATTTCTTCATCAAGAGCCCTTTGACTTCTTTTTTGAAGAAGAGGGTGGAAGGGTTCACCCTGACTTCAGGGGGAAGGGCGTTCCAGATCCTTGGAGTAATACCCGAGAAGGCTCGATTATATGTTTTTTTTTTCTTGAATTTTTGTGGTTTTAGCAAAAGGGTACTGGCGCTTCTGGAGACTCTAGAACCACAGGAGAGCTCCAGTTTCTGCGCGAGGTACAGCGGGGTCTTGAAGTGGATGGCTTTGTGAGCCATGCATGCAATTTTTAACTGTATCCGAGCTTCATATGGAAGCCAATTCAGGTCGCGCAAGTCTGGAGAGATGTGGTGGTATTTATTTGTGCCAGTTAAGAGCCTAGCAGCGATATTGAGGGTAGCCCTGAGAGGAGCCATCCTCACTCTAGGCAGGCCGCAAAGTGTTGCACTACCATAGTCCAGCTTTGAGATCACTAATGCTTGCACTGCCACCTTTAGGTCATTAGCAGGGAGAAAGGGTTTGAGTTTCCTAAGTAAGCTGAGTTGGAAGTTCGCACCTTTGGTGAGGGAACTGATGTGCTTCTGCATGTTCAGGCTTTTGTCTAGAATGACGCCCAGAGAGGATGCCGAGTCCACGAGGTGCAGTCTACAGTTAAGAGCAGTCAGCTGATTCAACCATTGTTCCATGACGAGGGATTGGTTGTGGGGTGAGATCAGTAAGAATTCGGTTTTAAGAGTATTTAGCTTCAGGTGATTACGTGTCAACCAGCTTTGAGTTTCCATCAGGACTGAGTTGAGGGACTGAATGTCTTTGGGGGAAGCTATCTTCAGGTATAGTTGGGTATCGTCCGCATACATATGATAATAAATGCTGGATGATTTTAGAATTTCTGTCAGAGGCTCCATGAACAGGTTAAAGAGCGTGGGGGACAGTGCTGAACCTTGGGGAACCCCCAAGGTGACAGGTTCAGGATGGGACACGGATTGGTTCACCTTGAAGCTTTGGGATATGTTCTGAAGGAACGCAGAGAACCAGTTTAATACAGCCCCAGACAGCCCCATCCTGTGTTCCACGAGGTCAATTAGGTGATCATGTTTGACAGTATTAAATGCTGACGAAAGGTCCAGGAGGATCAATAGGCACGACTCATTGTGATCCAATATTCTCAGCGCATCATCCACGATGTGCGTTAGCGCCGACTCTGTACTATGGCCTGGGCAGAAACCAGATTGGCAGTGGTCCAGGAGTTGGAAATGGTCGATGTGATAACACAGTTGGGCGAGCATACATTTCTCCAGGAGTTTTGCCAAGGTGGGGATGTTAGTGTTTGGTCGAAAGTTAAGAAGGTCCGTGGGATCAGCTTTTGGTTTCTTTAGGATCGGGGTAACTTGACCTGCTTTAAGGCAATGCGGGATAGCACCTTGCGTAAGTGAAGCATTGACGATGATTGTCCAGAGTGTTAGTAAGGAGGATCTCACTTCCGGGAAAAGGTTCGATGGCAGAGGGTCATTGTAGTGATTGGAAGGTTTCAAAGTCAACAGCATTTTGCGAATAGTGGATTCATCCAAGGTTTGGAACAGACTCCAGGATGCATTGTTTTTGGGGAGGAAGGGCTGTATAGGGCCAGTAATATTCGACTCTGAGGGGCGAAGGGTGTTCAGCGGACCATTCGAGAGGTGATCTCGGGCCGAGCGTAATTCAGTCTCGATCTTAGTAGTCTTCTCAGTGAAGAAAACAGCGAATTCTTCACAGTTCGGCAGTGTCCTTTGACATGGAGCCGAGAGGTTAGGAGGATTGTTAGCTTGGGACTTAATGAGTTCGAACAGTTTTTAAGGACGGTTTTTTGCTTGATCAAGTTGAGTTCTGAAGAAGGTGGCCTTCGAGCCTCTGATGCGTTTATTGTATATGCTTCGCAAGGATCTCAAGTGGCAAAGATGTTCAAGAGAGGGATACGATCGCCACTTCCTTTCAAGTCTTAAATTTCTTTTTTCAGCATTAAGACTATCATTGAACCCCGGTTTGGAGAGTTTAGAGGACACTCTTTTAAGCTGAAGTGGTGCCACCGAGTCAAGTACATTAAGCATTGCGTGGTTATAGTGGGCCGTAAGGTCATGGACATCTGACATGTCCATAAGGGGGGAGAGGGGGGTGATATGTTATCACAAAGCGCTGACAGGTCTTGCGAGTTGATGTTCCGTAAACATCTTTTCAACAGTTTTGGGTTCTTAGGTTGGGATCTGCTAGCTCTGACCGATTCAAGGACGAGGAAGGTGATGCAATAGTGGTCTGTCCAGTCACATGGGAGGATCGACTCCAGGAGGAAAGAGTTGGGCTTACCAATGACAAGATCTAAAGTGGCTCCTTTGATATGCGTAGGGCTGTCACATATTTGGATAAGGTTATGGTCAAGTAGGAAGGATTTAAGGCTATTAACCACACATCGTTTACATCATTCCAGTGGAGGTTGAAATCTCCCAGGAAGATCTGCGTGCCCTGGAAATCTGGGGTGGCCAAAATAATGTCCATGATCTGTTCTGTGAAGGGAAGGTTGTCACGAGGGGGGTGGTAAAACGTGTGCAGTTTGCATGAATGATTATTACCCCCAGTCACTTCAATGCATAGGTATTCACAAGACGGTAGGAGGTCGGCCTGAATGACTTTCACTGTTAGATCACTACGATGTAGGCATGCGATGCCACCCCTTGACCACTCGTTCTGTCCAACCTAATGATATCAAAGTTGGGCGGCATTAAAAGGTCCAGGATGGGAGCGGCTGAGTCATTTAACCAGGTTTCCGTCAACATTACAAGGTCAAGATCCTGGACAAGCATGAGATCGGCAATATCCGCAGTGTGTTTAACAGCCGATCTGCAGTTAAGGAGCGCGCATTTGAGACTAACGGGGGTGTGAGTTGGTGGAGGTAGAGTGGTGGTGACTATCGTGAGGTTGTTCTCATTTGAGGTTCTAGTGTTTGGCCTAGGTTCCCAGAAGGGATCAGTGGGGATTGATTCAATTAGATGCAAGTTTAATGGGATGGAGGAAAGTGCCTGATCATATGAAAGTAGGAGAGAATGGATATCACTATCCGACAGGGAGGCTCTACATCTGGAGGGGCGAGAGGGGTCATTAGGGTGCGGCACGGAGGCCCACCTATGGGTTGTGAGAGTGGTGTGGGATGCGGTTCGCCTAAGATAGGGGGGAAAGGCGCCGGGTACAACCACAGTCTGGGAGCGAGCATAGATGGAGATTGGTCATAATGGGGCGGCTTAGTCTGGAATTAACTGACAAAACCTCAGTGAAGTGTGATAGGGAGCGCACATCTGCCTTAAGTTGTTGTAGGCAGAGTGCAATTGCATATAGTCGGACTTCCAATGAAGTGTGTGAATGGGGATGTGAAGCTAGGTCCTGGGGACCTTGTGACAGAGGATAGCTAGTGGGGGAAGGGAGAGGTAGGGCAGGTGGCGAGGGAGTGGGCCCCGGGGCAGGGGATTCTGGGAAATGGAACTGCGTGCTTGAAGGGATGTGTAGGAAAGGGGAGGAGGGGAGGGACAACAGGCGACCCTTGCCAGCCTGTCAGACCAGGTCGGGATTGCGGGTTGGGCTGGGGGAAGGGCTCCTGGGAAGAGTCCGGGCAGCATTGTGAGCAGTGGGGCTAGGGGAGTTAGAACCAGCTAACCGTGAGGGAGGGGAGCATGTAGACTCTCCTGATGAGTGTGCTGTCGCATCTCGCTCACCACAGGCAATGCAGTGGAATTGTAATTCGGATTAGTGGTAGCTAGAGGGGGGACCTTCAGCACAAATGTAGGGTTAGTGGCTGGTGGTGTAGAGGCGGGAGATAGAATTTGCACGGTCTTGGGAACCATTGAGGGGCCAGCTCCTCCAAGTGGGGCGGCACTGAAGATTGGTGACTGTAATCATGACGGTGGGGAAAAAGTTGTCAAACAACATTAGATTGCAGTCAGAGGCTTGGATAAGGATGGTTCCGTTTTTGTAAAGTGAGATGGGGGCTTCAGCTCTATAGGCTGAGGAGGGCGTGACTATCACTCTGAGACCATGAGGAGTTTTAAGGGAAGTGGAGATCTTGAGAAGAGAGTAAATGGCCTTCCGCCATTGATCATGCCGTTTAGTGTAGAAGATGAGATCATTTATGGTCACACCCCTCTGGGTGGAGAAGAAGGGGTCTGAGATAAGGGTTTCCGGATGGGTTTTGAGTAGTCCATGTTTGAAGTTTTTTGCAGCATTTTTTTAAAGGTTCGGGGATATATGATTCTGAAAGCGTTCTGGCCAGCTGGCTCTAGGTTGGGAGAGATGCGTTTCGGAGGATTCGGCTCCATATCGGCACCCCCCTTGTCTCCTCACCAATGAAGCCTAGATAAGCCAATAGACTGGGCAGAGGTCTGCGCCGACCATCGGAGGTGCGAGTAGACCAAGAGTCTGGGCAGAGGACAGGGACGTGTCAGGGGGTTTGACGTGCATGCAGAGGGAGAGTGTCAGGGGGTTTGATGTGCACGCAGAGGGAGAGTGTCATGGGAATAGGTTAGGAAGGGCAGTTGCATGCTATTTGCTAGCCACTCCCCTCTGGTTCATTCAGTTCAGTTCAGTATACATACAAGTTCAGAGATATATGGCCTTAGAGGAGATAACCGTCTCCAACTAGGCGAAGATGTGGCAAACTAAGCAGGCCCATGTGAGGGATATATGTAGAAGAACCCACTCCAAGATGGCCGCCATATGCTGGGAATGAAGCAAGACTATTTCTCTTTCCATGGCCTGCGGTACCAAGAGATCATGGGGGGGGCGCCCTTATTCCGCTCCCGAAGGATGAGGCCACGTTCCTGAGCTGCCCAACCACAGCAAAACACTAATAGAGGAGAACAAAATGGGCACCCAACATGTAAACAACTGACCTCAGGGGCCACTGAGTGAGCCTGGACAGTCCAAGAGGAATCCTAAGAGCAGATCAGGCTAGCCTGTCAGCACATGTCTGAAATAATGTAAAAAGCTGTAGCCCACCTGCCGGCCTTTCGCCTCATTTGTTATGGGCAAGATGCAAAGGCAGCAGGGGGATAGCCGAAACCGCAGGAGATCATTCACCATGCATGCAACACGCCACAGCCTTCACCTGATCTCGGTGTGTTGCTCCTCTCTATCCAGCGCAGTTCTGCGTTACCCTCACAGAGGGGTGGCGGGCGGTTCCTCAGCATCACCACTGCCGAACCGGACAGAGCTACGCTCTGAAAATCAACACGGGCTCATCAGAAAACTCCTCAGGCACCCGGCACCAGGCACCAGCAATGAGGCAGCATCGCAGGGCAGCTCGGACCAACGAGCACAGAGACATGCACGGCGCTCTGGACTTTCAGCCTGCAGTGTTTACTCTGGGCGCACCTCCAGCATCAAGGACCTTAGCTCCTGGTGCAGTGGAAGGCATTAACTCGGATGGCAACAAGGCGGAAGGGACCCTCGGGCCAGCGGCAACTCCCAGATCTTGGCTGCGGGGAAGGGCGAGGTGGGTTGTGCTTCTTACTTCGCCCTGCAGACAACCCCTCAACCCTTGGAGCTCTGATGCTCGTCCGGCCATATCCGCTACTGAAGTAGGGTTCTTAACGCCGCCCCACAGGGCACGGGGGCTCAGCTCCACCAGAGCTGTGAGATGGAGCCATGCAGCAGGAGGCAGCGGACCCTCGGAACAACGGGACATCCAGGATCCTCAGAACCATGGCAAATCTAGGATCCCGACAGTGGGGAGGGGGATGGGGGATAATCCTTACTTCGACCCAAAAAGATTCTCACCGCCACACAATGAGCTCGGACTTCAGTGCGAGGCAGGAAAGAAACTCCAGCAGGAAAGAGACTCCAGCAGCAGTTGGGGCATCAGCTTACAACCAGACTCGGAAGGCTCCGCTCCTCACTCCGGTCAGAGGCAGTCCCAGGCAGCATCGTCATCGCGGACCAGACTTCAGGTAGGTTTTCATGCCAAATTTCTTCTTAGCAGGGGTTTAAGAAGAGTCGTTACATTACAGCCAAGTTTCTGAGTGTGTGAATGTCGTGTAGCAGGGTGGATGGGGGGCATAAACAGGGATATTCACAAAAGAGTGATCCCAAGCCCCGGAGCTTCTTTTGGGAGCTCCAGCTTGGCGGCCATCTTGCCATGATTGTTGGATATATATGTATATATATATATATATATATATATATATATATTACACCAGATATCCACGCAAGATCCGCAGCGCGAAAACAAGCCCTCCAGTGAGACGTAGGTAGGTAATTTTATTCTTCAATCGACAAAGCATCACGCGTTTCTACCCAACATGGGTCTTAATCATATGCTAAATGCGATGAGCAGTCACAGCAGGGTTTAAATACTATTGGGTCTTAAACAGTGACAAAGGACTACACGTGCCATGAACAGCCTCAGTTATTCAAAAGTGTTTTCTACTTTTTCTTTCTCTTTTTTTCAATATCTGGGACATTGAAAGGTTTGCTTTTTGGTACTCTTCATATTATATGCCTATGGGGGCATTAGGCAAATAATAATAAGAGTCCAAAAAGCAAACCTTTCAATGTCCCAGATATTGAAAAAAGGAAAAAGAAAAAAGAGAAAATAAAAGTAGAAAACACTTTTGAATAACTGAGGCTGTTCATGGCACGTGTAGTCCTTTGTCACTGTTTAAGACCCAATAGTATTTAAACCCTGCTGTGACTGCTCATCGCATTTAGCATATGATTAAGACCCATGTTGGGTAGAAACGCGTAATGCTTTGTCGATTGAAGAATAAAATTACCTACCTACGTCTCACTGGAGGGCTTGTTTTCGCACTGCGGATCTTGCGTGGATATCTGGTGTTGTGTTTTGGCGGTGACGTCGCCCACAAGCCCCGACCCGCCAGGCTGGGCTCCCTTTCTTCACAGTTGCAATTGGATTTACATGGTATGGGAGGCCCGCCGGCTGCTTTAAAAGTGAAAGGAAGGATTTTGCTGAGATGGTGCCACTTCAAAAGACGGGAGGCTCCGCCACTGCTTTTCAAGGAGGCCAACGGGCCGGAGATTTCTCTACATTTGAGAGGCAGCCAGGGTTTGTGGGAGTTGCTGTACTCTCGCACAGTGAGACGAAGCTAAAGACTTCAGGGACAGCTACATTGCATATCAGGACAATGAGCGCACGACGAGCAGTGCCCAAAAGGTACAATATTTATCAATCACCACGTAGCCCGACATGGAACTCTTTCCTTTGAGGCTTTAGTGTGGCATTGCGATTTTATTGCGGCTTATTAAGGCCAATGTTGGCAGGGTTTTGGAGAAAGGACAGTACGAGGCTTGGAAGCACAGCTGCAATGCATGATGGATTTTGTAGTATGTTAAAACAATGGGACTTTGAACCGGGACTTTAAAACTCAAACATTACTCTCAAAAAGGGGGCATTAGGCATATAATATGAAGAGTACCAAAAAGCAAACCTTTCAATGTCCCAGATATTGAAAAAAAGGAAAAAGAAAAAAAGAGAAAGAAAAAGTAGAAAACACTTTTGAATAACTGAGGCTGTTCATGGCACGTGTAGTCCTTTGTCACTGTTTAAGACCCAATAGTATTTAAACCCTGCTGTGACTGCTCATCGCATTTAGCATATGATTAAGACCCATGTTGGGTAGAAACACGTAATGCTTTGTCGATTGAAGAATAAAATTACGTACCTACGTCTCACTGGAGGGCTTGTTTTCGCGCTGCGGATCTTGCGTGGATATCTGGTGTTGTGTTTTGGCGGTGACGTCGCCCACAAGCCCCGACCCGCTAGGCTGGGCTCCCTTTCGTCACAGTTGCAATTGGATATATATATATATATATATATATATATATATATATATATATATATATATATATCTATATATTATCTACTGGCGGTCGCCAGTAGATAGTTATAGTTAGGACCTATTTTCCATAGGAAATCCGCAACATTCTATTTGCAATAACGTTGGCGCCGGTTGACGAATCTTCGCGAAAGCTTCCAACTTGTTGGGGCGCTCCGGTCCGCTCCTATCCTGAAAGTCTCGGGGTGATTCGTCAAGCGGGGGCCGAGAAAAAACGGGGTCCCAAAACGCGTTTTCCCCATTCATTTTTCCATAGGAACCTTTAGTCGCAGCTACAGCCCGAACTGCTGAACGGAATTACACCAAATTTGGCAAAGAGGTAGCCCTTGGTTCAGTGTCGTGCCTTTTGCTTAAATGGTGTAAATCCGTTCAGTAGTTCCTGAGAAAATCAAAAGTAAAGTCACATATATATCTATGGCCGAGTAGGGTCCGCGTACCCTCCCGATCACGAGCTGCATGCTAATTGGCTGTCAACACTCCAAATCAGGAAGTGGTGGCAGCCATTTTGTCCCTCGGTAGAACCGAGGGACAGAAACAAGTGTGCAAAGTGCAAAAAGGGGGCAGGGTAGAAACACCCTGACCCCCTAGGTCTGCTCAGGGGGTCCCACAAGGACCCCCTGGGCAGAAAAAAGCATTTTTTTTTTTCATCGGCGGAATGCGCTTAGGGTGCGCGGATCCCGCCGAGAAAAAAAAAAGAAACAAGTGCGCAAACGCACAAAGGGGGCAGGGTAGAAACACCCTGACCCCCTAGGTCTGCTCAGGGGGTCCCACAAGGACCCCCTGGGCAGACAAAAGCATTTAAAAAAAAAAAAATCAGCGGGATGCGCTTAGGGTGCGCGGATCCTGCCGAAAAAAAAAAAAACGAAGTGCGGTCTCCCGCGCTTCGTTGTTAATTGGCCCCCGGGTGGGCCAAGTCCCGGGGCATGCGGGGGGTTATTTATAATATGTGGGGGGCCTCTAAGGCACCCCCAAGCCCCGGGGACCGCCACCCCCCGGGGCTTTAAAAATAAATGGTGCGGGAGGGCTCTGAGCCCTCCCGCAGCCCCGAGGACCGCCACCCCGGGGCTTCTTTTTTAAATTTAAATCACCTGTGTGGGGGGCTCCAGCCCCCACATGCCCGAGGACCGCCACCTCCCCAGGGCACTAACAAATTTAAAATGGGGGTCCGTTTTGGACCCCCGAAGCCCGAGGACCACCACCTCCCCGGGGCTTTGCAGATGTGGGGAGGGGGCCGCGCGGCCCCTCCTGGAAGGCCTTGATGGCCCTGGGGACCACCACCCCCAGGGCCAGCTCCTGCAGTGTCCCGGTGTGCCTACCCCCGGGACACTGTAGTTTGCTATGACAGGATGGGAGCCTCGCGGCTCCCGTCCTGTTATAGCAAACTGCTTTGGATTTTGGAAGAGAGAGCAGGAAACCTACTCTCTCTTCCGAAATTCAAAGACAATTGCTTTTCCACATGGGGAGCTGCATCTTAGCAGCTCCCCATGTGGAAAAGCAATGCCGGCTCCCGAGGGACGCGGGGAGCTGGCGGGACTGTGGGAGGATTGGGGACCCCCCCACGGTCCCCAACGGAGAGGGCCAGCCCCGGGGGATGGGGTCCCGGGGCTAGTAGTGGCCCGGGAGGGGGGCCACGCGGCCCCCCTCCCCAAATGTGAATTAAAAAAAAAAACAAAGGCCGGCCTCGGGGGATGGGGTCCCCGGGGCCATAAGTGGCCTAAGGAGGGGGGCAACACAGCCCCCCTCCATAACATTTTTTTTTTAAAAAGAAGGCCATGCCCCGGGGGATGGGGTCCCCGGGCCAATTAAGGCCTGGGGAGGGGGGCCATGTGGTCCCCTTTCAAATTTTTTTTTTTTAAAACAAAATATTAGGGGGCAGGCCCTGGGGGATGGGGTTCTCAGGGCCAAAAAATTAGAAAAAGAAGGGGGGCCACACAGCCCCCCTTCTTAAAAATAAAATAAAAAGATACCGGCATCGCGCCGGAGGCCGCCCCCTCCTTGGAGCACTCTGCAAACGCGCCCCTGGCGCGTTTGCAGATGAGAACGAATTCCCCTTGAATACTGGGGGTCCCTGGGGGCCAACTAGCCCACCAGGAACCTCCAGTATGCGCCAGGGGCTGCGTTGCACAGAGGTGTACAGAGGCCACGCCCTTTTACACCTCTCTGCAACGCAGCTCTGTGGCGCTTTTGGAGGTACCTGGTGGGCTAGTTGGACCCCAGGGACCCTCAGGATTCAAGGGGACTTAATCCCCCAACTTAAAACACACCACGGGCGCGTTTGCACAGTGGTGAAGGGAGGGGGCGGGGCTTCAGGTGACATGTGTGCAAACAGGCCCCGTGGCGCGTTTTAAGATGGGGAATTAAATCCCCTTCAATCCTGAGGGTCCCTGGGGGCCAACTAGCCCACTAGGTACGTCCAGAAAGCGCCACAGAGCTGCATTGCAGAGAGGTGCAAAAAGGGGCGTGGCCTATGAACAACTCTCTGCAACGCAGCTCCCTGGCGCATACTAGAGGTACAGAATGGGCTAGTTGGACCCCAGGGACCCTCATGATTCAAGGGGACTTAATCCCCCAACTTAAAACGCGCCACGGGGCGCGTTTGCACAGATGTCACCTCAGGCCCCGCCACCTCCCTTCACCATTGTGCAAATATTCCTCTAAAATCAGCCGAACTACGAATTCCGATTTACTCACCTGTTATCAGGAGAGACCTCAGTGCTGGATCTTTGAGCCCAGTACTGATCCTGAAAAGTAATTTTAAGGTACTTACCAGTAACTTGAATTTCCTTCCATAGGATATCATTGCTTGCTTGTTGCTGAAAAAGTTTCTAAGTGTCGATTTTTGAAACTTACAAATATTCCTCTAAAATCAGCCGAACTACGAATTCCGATTTACTCACCTGTTATCAGGAGAGACCTCAGTGCTGCATCTTTGAGCCCAGTACTGATCCTGAAAAGTAATTTTAAC
The DNA here is from genome assembly GCA_963921515.1 of Calotriton arnoldi. Classification (NCBI taxonomy): domain Eukaryota; kingdom Metazoa; phylum Chordata; class Amphibia; order Caudata; family Salamandridae; genus Calotriton; species Calotriton arnoldi. The sequence continues at coordinate 330,949 of CAWUFW010000425.1, read as the reverse complement.
CGTACTTACCAGTAACTTGAATTTCCTTCCGTAGGCTAACATTGACTGGTTTCACTTGGAAATTCTTCTAAGTGTGGAGTTTTGGATCTTTATAATATTCCTCTAAAATCAGCTGAACTACGAATTCCGATTTACTCACCTGTTATCAGGAGAGACCTCAGTGCTGCATCTTTGAGCCCAGTAAAGATCCTGAAAAGTAATTCTAACCGTACTTACCAGTAACTTGTATTTCCTTCCATAGGATATCATTGCCTGCTTTTTGCTGAAAAAGTTTCAAAGTGTCGATTTTTGAAACATACAAATATTCCTCTAAAATCATCAGAACTACGAATTCTGATTTACTCACCTGTTATCAGGAGAGACCTCAGTGCTGCATCTTTGAGCCCAGTACAGATCCTGAAAAGTAATTCTAACCGTACTTACCAGTAACTTGCATTTCCTTCCATAGGCTAACATTGACTGGTTTCACTTGGAAATTCTTCTAAGTGTGGAGTTTTGGAACTTTATAATATTCCTCTAAAATCAGCCGAACTACGAATTCCGATTTACTCACCTGTTATCAGGAGAGAACCCAATGCTGCATCTTTTAGCCCAGCACTCACCCTGAAAAGTAATTCTAACCGTACTTACCAGTAACTTGTATTTCCTTCCATAGGAATCCATTGTCTGGTTTTCAGCAGAAAAGTTTCAAAGTGTTGATTTTCACAAACTACAAATATTCCTTAAAAATCGCCTGTATGACTTAAACGCATTCTTTCAACTGTTTACAGGAGATGCACCAGTGCTGGATCCAGGATCCACCACTGAGTAAGAAAAAGGAACAATAACACTACTTACCTGCTAAGTGAATTTCCTCCCATAGGATAACATTGGTGATTCTATGTGAAAAAGTTTCTAAGTGTCAACTTTTAAAATACAATAATATTCCTTAAAAATCACTACTGTAACCAAAACGCTTTTACTCAACTGTTTACAGGAGATGTCCCAGGACTGAATCTAGGATCCAGTCCTGTGGTTAGAAAAGTAATCCATAAAGTAACTAATTGCATTTAACTAGAAATTCATATTGAGCTCAATGTTGCATTGTGTTTGAAATTGTGTTGCCCATTGCAACAACTGTAACTACTGTACTTAAAAGTCTATTGCCTATTTGCAAAGTATTTAAACTAAAGTAATTCATTCTGAGAAAGTATATTTTGTAATGTAATGTATAATGTAATTACAATGTAATTTAAAAAATAAAATATCTAAAAATAAATAGTTTAAAAAAATGTAGTAAATCAGTATCAAAAAAATAAAGATAACAATTAATACATTTAAAAATTGTCATTTACAAAACCTTTGAAATTCACTGAAAAAAACCATAGGTTTCAGACATATTATAGTTAGGAATTAGCATTTAAAAAACCTTTGAAATTTACTGAAAAAACCATAGGTTTCAGGCACGTTATAGTTAGAAATTAGCATTTAAAAAACCTTTGAAATTCACTGAAAAAACTATAGGTTTCAGGCACGTTATAGTTAGAAATTAGCATTTAAAAAACCTTTGAAATTCACTGAAAAAGCCATAGGTTTCAGACACGTTATAGTTAGAAATTTGCATTTAAAAAACCTTTGAAATTCACTGAAAAAACCATAGGTTTTAGGGACAGTTATAGTTAGTTGGACATTGCACTCGTACAAAACCCGTGAAATTCCCCCATTATAGTTAGTTCAGCTAACTATAACTCGCGCCCCCGCAATGCACTGCTGATGACGTCACATATTACGTCACTCATGACATGGTCAGTGACATCACTGATGACATCACTGATGACATCTCAAATGACATGACTGATGACTTAACTGATGACATCATCCATGTGATAATTTCATGCATCTTCTCACACCCTAATATAACTTTTGATACACCCACTCTAAATTACAGACTGCCATTCTCAAAACCATAGACACTCCAACACCAATAACTACATACCCACTCACTGATTCTTAGGTCTACACACACATCCACTCACTCACCTGTACAGTCACTCATACTTACGGTCACTCAGTACAGGACTATCATATGCACTCATACACCTACATAGACACTCACACACCGCCACTCATCCATAGAGGTACTCACACACCTAGTCAGTCATGCAAATAATTAATCACACTGCCATTTACTCACCTATACAGTTATACACACACCAGCTCACTTACTCATACAAATACTAGCACATTCTTACGCTCTTATACAATCACTAATACAAGTACACACTGATCCATACAGCCACTCTCACAATCACACACTCTCACTTATACCCATTTATATACTCCAACACACATATATACTGCCTTTCACATATGTAGTTACTCACACATGTACCACTGAGATATACATTCACTCACTAACACACCCATACACACACTCACCCACCCATACAGTCCATCACAGAAGCACTCTTGAAACCATGCACCCAGTGAATCACCCACTGATACATCTATGTGCAGTCACACACACCCCATCCACACAAACACTCAGGCCCCATACAGATACTCAGACAACCAATCAATAACTCATATAGACACTCATGTAGCTATTTACAAACCCATGCCGCCACTTACACACCAACAGACAGACAGATAAAGACATTCACACAGTTTAGTCACTAACCCATGCATTTAGTAAGATACGTTTAATCACTCACTTATAGAGTCAGTCACGCACCTACTAAATCATCCATCCAGACACTTATACACCCACTCATTATTAAATACACCTTGGCATATATATTAAACATATTTAAACTTTATAGAAACACACAGTCACTGCATGATGTCATCAGTGATGTCATCAGTGATGTCACTGACCATGTCATGAGTGATGTAATATGTGACGTCATCAGCAGTGCATTGCGGGGCGCGATTTATAGTTAGCTGAACTAACTATAACGGGGGAATTTCACAGGTTTTGTACGAGTGCAATGTCCAACTAACTATAACTGTCCCTAAAACCTATGGTTTTTTCAGTGAATATATATATATATATATATATGTATATATATATCCAAATAAAGTCCCGTGTAGTACACTCTCAGGAAGAAACAGACAGAGCACAAGCTAGGTATCCAAGATTTAATCCACACAACGCCTTTCGGCGAAAGCCTTGATCACGTGTGAAAAGTGCACAAAAACAAGCCGTTACTGATAAAGTTTTTTGACCACGATCATCAACGAAATCAACAAAGGACAACATAAACTTAGTTACCACCGTTTTACATGGCCGCCATCTTAAACTAGCAAAAGAATGTCTATATAAATACAATGCAACTTAGAAATAACGGGCAATTTAACAAATGCTCTGCCACATAATACTCTGCGATATTGAAGCATGATATTTGATGACATGGTGCCACTGCAACCGTCAGAAAATTAAAGGTGTATGAAGTGGTAAAGAAAATATGAATTGTACATTGCCTCTGATTGCATGCCTGAGCGTAAACTAAAGTAAAGAGCCAAGTAAAAAAGAAGAAACTTTTCTGGTGTAGAATACACAAGGCTTATCCAAGCAACGTGATACAAGAATCACATACCCACTGAGCTATCATACATCATGTACTGTTGTGGGCTACCACTAGTAGAACAGTGAATCTCCTGTTAAATACAGTCCGAAAAATATTTGTTCATCCGTGCTATGATCAGGCAAAAGGTAGAGGTGGATGATCGTGCATACATCAGTGACTGGCTAGTGAAAAGTGATTATACGAAATAATGTGACTGGTGAGACGTCTGAATCTAGAGGAAAAGGGTAGGATGCCCGTGAAGATAATACCCTGTGAAAGGGCTCCTTCCTTTTCTCCTGCAAGAAAACATAAACAAAAAAGGGAGGTTAAAACAATATTGTAAGTAAGCATTACAGTCCAACACCTAACAATAAAATTGAAATTTAAAAACATACTATTAAGTATAATCTGCCGCACTTCGTTGAAAGAGGAAGGACATGATAACAGACATGAAATTGGAAAAACAAATAATTATTTATGGCCCTTCTCTCAAGTGAATGGAGAGTTCCTCGTCGAGGTTTAACCCCCCGGGACTTTTGGTTTGGAAATCGATAATGTATCTGGATTCACGTTGCCTAAGGGCCAATACCCTGTCTCCACCCCTGGGATTCTTGGGGATGTGTTCAAGGATCAAATAACTCAATTCAGCAACATTGGAAAAGTGTTTTTCCTGGCAGTGGCGCGCCACAGGATATTTCGGGTCGTTATTGGTAACAGCTCTAAAATGTTCAAGGACCCGTTTTTTGGCTGTACAGGTCATACTGCCAATGTACCAGAGCTTACAGGTACATTCAATGGCATAGACAACAAAGCTGGTGCTGCATGTCAAAAACTGTGTGATTTTTTTGGAAATCCCTCCATATTCTAGCACAGCTTTGAACATGCTGTGTTTACACGCCTTGCAGTGGCCACAAGGATAGAATCCTATGAGGCCATGTGTAGTAGTTGTGGGATACAGTGTGATGTCATTTCTGACCACTAGATCGTGAATGTTTCTGTTCCGTCTGTATGTCACATTAGGTCTGTCTGTTATGCTTGTGCCCAAGACATTATCGGACTTTAAGATGTCCCAATTTTTTGTGAGGATGCGTTTCACTTTATGTGCCTCAGAATTGAAGGTGAGAATCACACGTGTGTTTTCCCAGTCCTCCTCCCCGGTCTCACAGGGTTTTTCCTCTAAAGTGTGTTTTCTATCGACCACTTCTGCCCGTTCTTTAGCTTTTCTGAGGACCCAGTTGGGGTATCCCCGACTATGGAATCTCTCAATAATGCGATCTCTCTCCTCCGTATAGGCCTCAGTGTTATTGCAGTTCCTTTTGGCCCTCAGCAGTTCGCCAAATGGTATACTCCATTTCAGTGCCTCTGGGTGGCTGCTGAGGGCATGTAGGACACTGTTACCTGCAGTAGCCTTCCGGAAGAGAGAGGTACACACTTTGCCCTGTTTGATTTCTAAGTAAACTTCGAGATACTCAATTTTATCTGCTGTGATGTTACCAGTAAGCACAATGTTATACGCGTTAGTGTTGAGTTTCTCGACAAAATCAACAGCGTCACTTCTCGAGCCCCTCCAGATGATGAACAAATCGTCTATGTAGCATAGCCACATGACGATTTTCTGGAGATCGCCCTTGAGGGTGTCGCTGCTGAAAATCTCTTGCTCCCAGTAGCCCATAAAAAGATTAGCAAAACTGGGAGCAAAGCAAGATCCCATTGCAGTACCGTTGATCTGCCTGTAGAGGGCGCCATTGAAAGCAAAGATATTATTTTTGAGACAAAATTCGATCATGTCTATGATCATCTGGCTATGGTCACGATAATGTAAGGGCCTATTTTTGAGGAAGTGTTCACACGCTTCTAGTCCCTGTAGATGATCAATTATGGTGTAAAGTGAGTGCACGTCTAGTACAATAAACAGATACTCAGGGCTCCAAACAAGGTTTTCAATTCTGCATAGGAAATCCTTAGTATCCCTCAAATAGCTAGGCAATGTAGTCACAAAGTCCCTTAAGAAATGATCAACATATTTTGAAATATGTTCACTCACACTGCCAATCGACGACACTATGGGGCGACCAGGGGTTTCATGCTGTCCTTATGCAATTTCGGTATCAAATACAATATGGGGAGTTTAGGATGATCTTTTTCAGATAACAATATTCTTCCCATGTTAAAACCCCCTTGTCCCTCCATGTGATCAATTTGTCCCAAATGTCAGTGATGCTCTGATTGTACATCGCTAATGTGATCTGTATGTAAAATTTGGTGTCATTGAGTTGGCGTAAGGCCTCATTAATGTAGTCATCGCGATCCAAAATGACTACATTCCCCCCCTTGTCAGCTGGACGGATCACAATGTTTGTGTCCTCATGTAGGGATTTGAGTGCCTGTCTTTGATTAAACGATAGATTGTCTCGAATATCTCTATGCTGCTTATTGCTCCTGTGTCTAAGTTCCAGGAGTCCCTTGTTGGTGCACTCATGGAACGTGTCTATGCAGTCGTGTGGAAGAAGGGGGACAAAAGTCGATTTGACCTTGAAATCTGTTTTGGCCGCTGCCCCTAATTCTAACTCCATTTGTTCCAGCATTTGTGTGGTGTCAATGTGTCCTTCCCTGGACTCACTGTCCTGTGCCAGTTCAGCCATGGTGATCAGTGTATCTATGTCACCAATCACTAAATTGGGAGGAGGACTGGGAAAACACACGTGTGATTCTCACCTTCAATTCTGAGGCACATAAAGTGAAACGCATCCTCACAAAAAATTGGGACATCTTAAAGTCCGATAATGTTTTGGGCACAAGCATAACAGACAGACCTAATGTGACATACAGACGGAACAGAAACATTCGCGATCTAGTGGTCAGAAATGACATCACACTGTATCCCACAACTACTACACATGGCCTCATAGGATTCTATCCTTGTGGCCACTGCAAGGCGTGTAAACACAGCATGTTCAAAGCTGTGCTAGAATATGGAGGGATTTCCCAAAAAATCACACAGTTTTTGACATGCAGCACCAGCTTTGTTGTCTATGCCATTGAATGTACCTGTAAGCTCTGGTACATTGGCAGTACGACCTGTACAGCCAAAAAACGGGTCCTTGAACATTTCAGAGCTGTTACCAATAACGACCCGAAATATCCTGTGGGGCGCCACTGCCAGGAAAAACACTTTTCCAATGTTGCTGAATTGAGTTATTTGATCCTTGAACACATCCCCAAGAATCCCAGGGGTGGAGACAGGGTATTGGCCCTTAGGCAACGTGAATCCAGATACATTATCGATTTCCAAACCAAAAGTCCCGGGGGGTTAAACCTCGACGAGGAACTCTCCATTCACTTGAGAGAAGGGCCATAAATAATTATTTGTTTTTCCAATTTCATGTCTGTTATCATGTCCTTCCTCTTTCAACGAAGTGCGGCAGATTATACTTAATAGTATGTTTTTAAATTTCAATTTTATTGTTAGGTGTTGGACTGTAATGCTTACTTACAATATTGTTTTAACCTCCTTTTTTTGTTTATGTTTTCTTGCAGGAGAATAGGAAGGAGCCCTTTCACAGGGTATTATCTTCACGGGCATCCTACCCTTTTCCTCTAGATTCAGACGTCTCACCAGTCACATTATTTCGTATAATCACTTTTCACTAGCCAGTCACTGATGTATGCACGATCATCCACCTCTACCTTTTGCCTGATCATAGCACGGATGAACAAATATTTTTCGGACTGTATTTAACAGGAGATTCACTGTTCTACTAGTGGTAGCCCACAACAGTACATGATGTATGATAGCTCAGTGGGTATGTGATTCTTGTATCACGTTGCTTGGATGAGCCTTGTGTATTCTACACCAGAAAAGTTTCTTCTTTTTTACTTGGCTCTTTACTTTAGTTTACGCTCAGGCATGCAATCAGAGGCAATGTACAATTCGTATTTTCTTTACCACTTCATACACCTTTAATTTTCTGATGGTCGCAGCGGCACCATGTCATCAAATATCATGCTTCAATATCGCAGAGTATTATGTGGCAGAGCATTTGTTAAATTGCCCGTTATTTCTAAGTTGCATTGTATTTATATAGACATTCTTTTGCTAGTTTAAGATGGCGGCCATGTAAAACGGTGGTAACTAAGTTTATGTTGTCCTTTGTTGATTTCGTTGATGATCGTGGTCAAAAAACTTTATCAGTAACGGCTTGTTTTTGTGCACTTTTCACACGTGATCAAGGCTTCCGCCGAAACGCGTTGTGTGGATTAAATCTTGGATACCTAGCTTGTGCTCTGTCTGTTTCTTCCTGAGAGTGTACTACATGGGACTTTATTTGGATATTGCAACAACCGGCGCGCTCCGCCGGAGTGTACACCACCCTTCTTGGGTTCCAGCATCCCGGAAGGAGCAACTTGGTTTCTGCGCGATATATATATATATATATATATAGCTCAAAACAATACCCTTTCAGGGTTAGAGAGATGCATAAATTATGCCAAAAAAAGCTGGGAACTTTGGGTAGTTCCCAGGTTTAGGTGAAGAGCAGCTCTTGTTTAGAGCACTCTATAACACCAGCATCACTCTGAATATGCTCACCTCAAATGTCTGTTTTTCTAGCAAAGTTTTTAACAATAGGATTAGTACAGTGCCATCCACGCCGAGCTAGAAAGGGACAAAGTATTTTGCCATTTCAACAGCAAAGTCTTTAAGCATAGGACTAGAACAGTGCTATCCATGCCGAGCTGTAAAATGACAAAAGCCTTTTACCACTCTAGGCACAGTATTACAGCTTTGGATTGGTATAATGTTTTAAACTAACAAAACTACTGAAATTCAGCAGTTATCATTAACTCAAGTAAATATAAGTCGTGCCATAAAGCAAATATAACTCAATCCCCTCCATGCACAGTGTTGCTATTAATTATGTCATTTTAGATGTCATTACAGATGTTATCAATGCAGTCATTGAACATGTCATGAGTGATGTAATATATGAGGGTAGAAGCAGAGCACAACACAACACTGGGAATTGAAGTCCTAATGCACCTCATCCAATGACAGAGAGGCAGCACGATTTAAAACAGGTGGGAAAAAAAAACCTGGAAACCATGCATCTGAGGAAAGCACTTTTGCTGAAACGCGTCATGCTTGTTTTTAAGGAATAAAAGGAACTTTCTGAAGCCCCGCTGTGTGCTCTGGTTTGTTGCCAAAGGAGAACAAATGTTGTTTTCATATAAGCGCGCAGCCACAGCGCGCACAGAGCCCCGTCCTTAAGTGTTCAGAGGTCAACAGTGGCAGTGGCTAGTAGTGGACTTTGGAGGTATCCAAAAACCTCAGGACCGCCGTGAGCCACAGGAGATTGGTAACCTGCTGAAAAGTCGGACCTTGACTTCAAGGTGAGGCGTGGATCACTGTACCTGCGCCTCCGGGTGTGATCTGCTGGTGTTAAAAGCGGCTGGATGAAGGGACGAAAGAAACCTGCTATAATTTAAAAACAAATGGATTTCCAGGTAAAATTCGATTGAGTTATTAAACTCAATGTACAGGACTGATTGGAACAACTCGCTTTGAACAAAGAGCACAAAAGCGTTTCCAGGATTCAACTTTTCCAACATGAGGAATGCTGGGAATTGCAGTCCTAATGCACCTCATCCAATGACAGAGATTTAAAACAGGTGGGAGAAAAAAAACCTGGAAACCATGCATCTGAGGAAAGCACTTTTGCTGAAATGCGTCATGCTTGTTTTTAAGGAATAAAAGGAACTTTCTGAAGCCCCGCTGTGTGCTCTGGTTTGTTGCCAAAGGAGAAGAAATGTTATCTATATATATATATATATATATATATATATATATATATATATATATATATATATATATATATATATATATATATATGTATATCTCAAAGCAATACACTTTCAGGGTTAGAAGATGCATAAATTATGCCAAAAAAAGCTGGGAACTTTGGGTAGTTCCCAGGTTTAGGTGGAGAGCAGGAGCAGCTCCTGTTTAGAGCAACCTATAACACCAGCATCACTCTGAATCTGCTCACCTCAAATGTCTGTTTTTCTAGCAAAGTTTTTAACAATAGGATTAGGACAGTGCCATCCACGCCGAGCTAGAAAGGGACAAAGTATTTTGCCATTTCTACAGCAAAGTCTTTTAGCATAGGACTAGAACAGTGCTATCCATGCCGAGCTGTAAAATGACGAAAGCCTTTTACCACTCTAGGCACAGTATTGCAGCTTTGGATTGGTATAATGTTTTAAACTAACAAAACTACTGAAATTCAGCAGTTATCATTAACTCAAGTAAATATAAGTCGTGCCATAAAGCAAATATAACTCAAACCCCTGCAATACACAGTGTTGCTATCAATTATGTAATTTTAGATGTCATTACAGATGTTATCAATGCAGTCATTGAACATGTCATGAGTGATGTAATATGTGAGGGTAGAAGCAGAGCACAACACTATTTTTACTGACCACAGTGTAGAATCCTTAGCAAGCTTTACTGAGTTGCTGGTAAATGAAAGGCTAATATGCTCTTCTGCCTTAACTGCTTTAACTAATTCCTTATAGTAATATTTTGATAAAGAACGTTTCCTCAGAATGCGGCCGCTCGGGTACTGCTTGATTTACCCAAACATCATCCCACATCCGCTAGTATTAAGCAGCTCCACTGGCTTCCAGTTCAGCGGCGAGTGGATTTCAAGGCCCTCTGCCTAGTGCATAAAGCTCTGTTTGGAGGAGGTGCTGTGGATATTCAACTCCTACTTCCCCGGTATGTGCCACCACGCTGTCTCAGGTCCACCAATGCTGGACTGGTACGTACCCCTAACATAAGAAGAGCCAGATGGGGAGGAAAGGGGTTCTCATACCAAGCGGCCAAACTGTGGAACTCCCTCCCCGTACAGATCCGACTACAGTCCAACAGGACTCTTTTCAGAAAAATGATAAAAACATGGCTCTTCGCCAAGCTCTAGATATGTCAGCGTATGCCTGGTTTTCAATCACCTCAGCGCCAAGACGCCTCGGCAATAGTGCGCTTTATAAATATATCAGTCAGTCAGTCAGTCAGAATACGTAAGGTTCCTAAAATATGAAGTCTGGAGGGTCAAAAATAACAAAAGAATTGAGGTACATGTGGGAAGGCTAAAGGTTTGTGCAATCCAAGACAAAGAAATCTTCCATCATCTCCTCATCAAATTTGTGGTGCTAGAAGATTCATGGTGGAGCTCAAGCCACGATCAGAACAGTGAGCGTGACAACCATTTTCTATTACGTCCCCACAATCTTCTCTTATTTTCCGAATGGAGATTGATGGAAGGGAACTAAAATATTCAGCATAGAAACACAATGGTATTCATGTACTAAGGTTAGTAGCGTTGGTCTATAGTACGTCTTTGAAACACAGGCCTTAACTCTGACATAATTGTGCACTTTCCTTTCTTGTGCTGCATGAACACGAAATGCAACGGACTAACAAAAGGAGGGGCATTAACACTGGGACTAGTGAGTAAGATCACGATTCTATGACGCCAAGAGCCCCTTTAACAATGTTATAAAACAAGTTGCTTTAACAATTAGAAAATCCAGCCACGTTTAGCTGTTTCAACTCTGCACATTTACTACGTTGTTTAGAATGTATGAGACATATTTTCCTTTCTCCTTCTCTGAACCAACTCACTTTTCCACATGTGTTAAAAAGCATGTTTACTTTCTCAGATAGCTCAGCATAAACCTGCCTTTACTGTTCACTTGCACTACACACGCCCAATAAAAGGATTTCATGGCAATAGAATAGACTACTTGGCCTTCCTGCATTTTCAACCACTTGTTAGTATTTGGGTCTCTTGAAATATTTTTTTTAATTTAAATACCAGTCTATTCCTGTAGACGAGGGTCCTCCAATAATAAGTTCGTAGTTAAAATTAATTTCCGATTTTTAACCACAAGAACATTAATGCATCTTACTGCTTTAATAAATTGTTTTAAAAACACCATCTTATTCTCTCAAATATTGGAAAAGGAAAAAGGTTTTATTAAGTTCACTGGCCATTAGGAACATCTGGTCAGTGAACTCTTGGTCACAGCACATGACTTGTGATACCCAAGTGCACGTGATTCTTTTGTGTCGACCTTTGTCATAAGTTTTGCAATGATAAATGTAAGATGGAGACGCATTTACAGTAATGAGGATCAAACTTAAGTTGACCGTCCGATAGTGAATGCATTTGTGGTGTCAGAGCTGATATGGAGACATACATAACTTACAGTAAGGGATCAGCTGAGGCAAGCGCATCAAACGTGCGTATCATTTCAGGAAAATGAGCGATTGTGTTCAGTGTGTTTCGCTTCCTGCCCATCCTTCGTTTACAAGAACAAAAAAGATAAGCAACAGGATAACTGCAGAAAAAAGCCAAGTAACTTTCTTTTATGCAATGAGAGGCCCAATACAAAACAAAACTTGCAAATGGGCACTAGGAAAAAAACAGTGATTTGTAAGCAATTTTAATGATTTTAGCAAAGGTTAATTAATATGCTTGAGCTATAATCATGCTTTTACATATGGAGCAGAGCGTGCTCTCTCTCTCCCTATGCAGATATGTTTGTAGCCAGTGAAAAAACAAAAGTTGAAGTGATGTTACAGTTAGCAGTTGAAAGAATATCTTACTTTCCATTACAAAAAAAACCTTAGAAATGAACTGAAAAAAAATAAAGGTGAAAGGGACATTATAGGTAAAGTAACTATAACTTGTGCCACTGCCGTGCACCGTGATGCCATCAATGATGTAATTTTAGATGTTGCAGTGATGTGTCGATGATGTCATAGAACATGTCATGAGTGATGCAATATGTGAGGTAATTAGCAGTGCATGGGGAGGGTGCAAGTTATAGTTACCTTGGGAACAAGTTATAGATACTTGAGATGACTATAACTGGTGAATTTCTGTGGTCTTGTTTGCAGTATGTTTTAACTGACATTTTCACCTATCTATAACATAACTTTAACCTTTGTGTTTTTCAGTGAATTTCAATTTTTTTTTAACATTAAGTACGTTGACCATCGCCGTGCGTGACATTGGCCGCCTACCTCACTGCTTCTGGCATGGGTTTTTATGCGCATGGTCTGGCCTGCAGCCAAGTCCTGCACTAAGCCCCAGTGAAAGCCTGAAGCCTCCTCCCCTTCCCCCAAAAATGGCTCTGGGAGATGGGGTCCCTGGGACCTGTAAGAGGCATCGGTAGGGGGTTGCATGCCCTCTACCCATAATTTTGTATAAATACATAAAGTTTGCACATTAATTTCACAAAAACTGCACAACGGATTTACCACCAAATCACAAATAGTATGCTTTCTGGACGAAGGTCTAGATTTCTACCAAATTTGGTGTAATTCCATCCAGCTGTTTTGGTTGTAGCTGTGTCTAAATGTCCTATGGAAAATTGCATGGGAAAAAAGCATTTTGGGTCCCCCCTTTTTCTTAGCCCCAGCTTGACAGATCAACCAAAAACTTTCAAGGAAGGAGCTGAGCTGGATTAACTTTTTTTTTAAAAGCTTTGTAAAATTGTACCAACGTTATATGTAAACCAAAAAAATCTATTTCTCATAGAAATGTAGTCCCAACTGTAACTATCTGGTGGTGACCACCGATGGAGTAATATATATATATATATATATATATATATATATATATATATATATTCACTGAAAAAACCATAGGTTTTAGGGACAGTTATAGTTTCTTGGACATTGCACTCGTACAAAACCCGTGAAATTCCCCCGTTATAGTTAGTTCAGCTAACTATAACTCGCGCCCGCAATGCACTGCTGATGACGTCACATATTACATCACTCATGACATGGTCAGTGACATCACTGATGACATCACTGATGACATCTCAAATGACATCACTGATGACATCATCCAGTGACTGTGTGTTTCTCTAAAGTTTAAATATTTTTAATATATATAGGAAAAGACGTATTGAAGAATGAGTGGGTGTGTAAGTGTCTGTATGGATGATTTAGTAGGTGCGTGACTGACTGTATAAGTGAGTGATTTAACGTATCTTACTGAATGCATGGGTTAGTGACTAAACTGGGTGAATGTCTGTATCCGTCTGTCTGTTGCTGTGTAAGTGGCTGCATGTGTTTGTGAATAGCTACATGAGTGTCTATTTGAGTTATTGAATGCTTGTGTGAGTATCTGTATGGGTGCCTGAGTGTTTGTGTGGGAGGGGTGTGTGCGACTCTGTGCATAGATGTGTGAGTGGGTGATTCACTGGGTGGATGGTTTCAAGAGTGCATCTGTGATAGACTGTATGGGTGGGTAAGTGTGTGTAAGAGTGTGTTAGTGAGTGAATGTATGTCCCAGTGGTACATGTGTGAGTAACTACATATGTGAAAGGCAGTATATATGTGTGTTGGAGTATATAAATAGCTATAAGCGAGAGTGACTGATTGTGATAGTGGCTGTATGGATGAGTGTGTGCTTGTATCAGTGATTGTATAAGAGCGTAAGAATGTGCTAGTATTTGTATAAGTAAGTGAGCTGGTGTGTGTATAACTGTATAGGTGAGTAAATGGTAGTGTGTTTAATTATTTGCATGACTGACTAGGTGTGTGAGTACCTCTATGGATGAGTGGCGGTGTTTGAGTGTCTATATAGGAGTATGAGTGCATATGATAGTCCTGTACTGAGTGACCGTAAGTATGAGTGACTGTACGGGTGAGTGAGTGGATGTGTGTGTGTAGACCTAAGAATCAGTGAGTGGGTATGTAGTTATTGGTGTTGGAGTGTCTATGGTTTTGCGAATGGCAGTCTGTAATTTAGAGTGGGTGTATCAAAGGTTATATTAGGGTGTGAGGAGGTGCATCAGATTATCACGTGGATGATGTCATCAGTGATGTCATTTGAGATGTCATCAGTGATGTCATCAGTGATGTCACTGACCATGTCATGAGTGATGTAATATGTGACGTCATCAGCAGTGCATTGCGGGGCGCGAGTTATAGTTAGCTGAACTAACTATAACGGGGGAATTTCACGGGTTTTGTACGAGTGCAATGTCCAAGTAACTATAACTGTCCCTAAAACCTATGGTTTTTTCAGTGAATTTCAAAGGTTTTTTAAATGCTAATTTGTAACTATAACGTGTCTGAAACCTATGGTTTTTTCAGTGAATTTCAAAGGTTTTTTAAATGCTAATTTGTAACTATAACGTGTCTGAAACCTATGGTTTTTTCAGTGAATTTCAAAGGTTTTTTAAATGCTAATTTCTAACTATAACGTGCCTGAAACCTACGTTTTTTCTAGTGAATTTCAAAGGTTTTGTAAATGACAATTTTTAAATGTATTAATTGTTATATTAATTTTTTTCATACTGATTTACTACATTTTTAGAAACAATTTTTTTTACATATTTTATTTTTTAAATTACATTGTAATTACATTATACATTACATTACAAAAAATACTTTCTTTTAATGAATTACTTTAGTTTAAATACTTTGCAGATAGGCAATAGACTTTTAAGTACAGTAGTTACAGTTGTTGCAATGGGCAACACATTTTCAAACACAATGCAACATTCAGCTCAATGTGAATTTCTAGTTAAATGCAATTAGTTACTTTATGGATTACTTTTCTAACCACAGGACTGGATCCTAGATTCAGTCCTGGTACATCTCCTGTAAACAGTTGAGTAAAAGCGTTTTGGTTACAGTCGTGATTTTTAAGGAATATTATTGTATTTTAAAAGTTGACACTTCGAAACTTTTTCTCATAGAATCACCAATGTTATCCTATGGAAGGAAATTCACTTAGCAGGTAAAAACTGTTATCGTTACTTTTTCTTACTCAGTGTTGGATCCTGGATCCAGCACTGGTGCATCTCCTGTAAACAGTTGAAAGAATGCGTTTAAGTCATACAGGCGATTTTTAAGGAATATTTGTAGTTTGTGAAAATCAACACTTTGAAACTTTTTGCTGAAAACCAGTCAATGTTAGCCTATGAAGGAAATTCAAGTTACCGGTAAGTACGGTTAAAATTACTTTTGAGGATCAGTACTGGGCTGAAACATGCAGCACTGAGGTCTCTCCTGATAACAGGTGAGTAAATCGGAATTCGTATTTCGGCTGATTTTAGAGGAATATTTGAAAGTTCCAAAACTCCACACTTAGAAGAATTTCCAAGTGAAACCAGTCAATGTTAGCCTATGGAAGGAAATTCAAGTTACTGGTAAGTACGGTTAAAATTACTTTTCAGGACCAGTACTGGGCTGAAAGATGCAGCACTGAGGTCTCTCCTGATAACAGGTGAGTAAATCAGAATTCGGATTTCGGCTGATTTTAGAGGAATATTTGTATGTTTCAAAAATCAACACTTAGAAGAATTTCCAAGTGAAACCAGTCAATGTTAGCCTATGAAGGAAATTCAAGTTACCGGTAAGTACGGTTAAAATTACTTTTCAGGATCAGTACTGGGCTGAAAGATGCAGCACTGAGGTCTCTCCTGATAACAGGTGAGTAAATCGGAATTCGTATTTCGGCTGATTTTAGAGGAATATTTTAAAGTTCCAAAACTCCACACTTAGAAGAATTTCCAAGTGAAACCAGTCAATGTTAGCCTATGGAAGGAAATTCAAGTTACTGGTAAGTACGGTTAAAATTACTTTTCAGGACCAGTACTGGGCTGAAACATGCAGCACTGAGGTCTCTCCTGATAACAGGTGAGTAAATCGGAATTCGTATTTCGGCTGATTTTAGAGGAATATTTTAAAGTTCCAAAACTCCACACTTAGAAGAATTTCCAAGTGAAACCAGTCAATGTTAGCCTATGGAAGGAAATTCAAGTTACTGGTAAGTATGGTTAAAATTACTTTTCAGGACCAGTACTGGGCTGAAAGATGCAGCACTGAGGTCTCTCCTGATAACAGGTGAGTAAATCAGAATTCGGATTTCGGCTGATTTTAGAGGAATATTTGTATGTTTCAAAAATCAACACTTAGAAGAATTTCCAAGTGAAACCAGTCAATGTTAGCCTATGAAGGAAATTCAAGTTACCGGTAAGTACGGTTAAAATTACTTTTCAGGATCAGTACTGGGCTGAAAGATGCAGCACTGAGGCCTCTCCTGATAACAGGTGAGTAAATCGGAATTCGTATTTCGGCTGATTTTAGAGGAATATTTTAAAGTTCCAAAACTCCACACTTAGAAGAATTTCCAAGTGAAACCAGTCAATGTTAGCCTATGAAGGAAATTCAAGTTACCGGTAAGTACGGTTAAAATTACTTTTCAGGATCAGTACTGGGCTGAAAGATGCAGCACTGAGGTCTCTCCTGATAACAGGTGAGTAAATCGGAATTCGTATTTCGGCTGATTTTAGAGGAATATTTTAAAGTTCCAAAACTCCACACTTAGAAGAATTTCCAAGTGAAACCAGTCAATGTTAGCCTATGGAAGGAAATTCAAGTTACTGGTAAGTACGGTTAAAATTACTTTTCAGGACCAGTACTGGGCTGAAAGATACAGCACTGAGGTCTCTCCTTATAACAGGTGAGTAAATCGGAATTCCTATTTCGGCTGATTTTAGAGGAATATTTGCACAATGGTGAAGGGAGGGGCGGGGCCTGAGGTGACATCTGTGCAAACGCGCCCCGTGGCGCATTTTAAGTTGGGGGATTAAGTCCCCTTGAATCCTGAGGGTCCCTAGGGGCCAACTAGCCCACCAGGAACCTCCAATATGCGCCAGGGGCTGCGTTGCAGAGACGTGTAGAGAGGCCACACCCCTTTTACACCTCTCTGCAACGCAGCTCTGTGGCGCTTTCTGGATGTACCTGTTGGGCTAGTTGGCCTCAGGGACCCTCAGGATTGAAGGGATTTAATTCCCCATCTTAAAACGCGCCACGGGGCCTGTTTGCACACATGTCACCTGAAGCCCCGCCCCCTCCCTTCACCACTGTGCAAACGCGGTCCGCTCCTACCCTGAAAGTCTCAGGGTGATTCATCGAGCGGGGGCCGAGAAAAAAGGGGGGTCCCAAAACGTGTTTTCCCCATTCATTTTCCCATAGGAAACTTTAGACACGGCTACAGCCCGAACTGCTGAACGGAATTACACCAAATTTGGCAAAGAGGTAGTTCTTGGTTCAGAAAGAACCCTTTTGTTAAATGGTGTAAATCTGTTCAGTAGTTGCGGAGAAATTAAAAAATAAGAGTCAAAAATCAATTTCCCATAGGAAACTTTATGCAAGGCTACAGCCCGAACTGCTGAACGGAATGACACCAAATTTGGCAAAGAGGTAGTTCTTGGTTCAGAAAGAACCCTTTTGTTAAATGGTGTAAATCCGTTCAATAGTTGCTGAGAAAATCAAAAGTAAAAACACATATATATCTGGGCGGAGCCTAACCACACATGTCATCGTGAGATCTGATTGGCTGTCAGCACTTCATCCTGGAATTGCTGGCAGCCATCTTGGGACCAATATAAATGATAGTACCCCATTGAAATGCATTGTAGTGAATCTAAGATTTTGAGGGTTACCAAAAGGAGAACTATAAAGGGTGATAACAGACTTTAGTTACATTAGAATTCATTTGTTGATGGTACCATACTAATTTCAGGAATTGTGGTGTGTTCTAAGGTGATTTTACCCTGTGAAAAACCTTCTGCTGGGATATCATGAATCATGTTTGAGAGAAAACTATTTTCACATGCTTGTCCCATACAGTTTTGGAAGGTGCTCCAGAAGCTAAAATGAGAGCATATTTTCTGTAAATTCACATTATCTTTCTCAGTCATGTGAGAATGAAGTCTGACATTCTCAGTAAAACATGTACATCCAACAAGGGCAGAGACTTCCCTTGTTGGAATTCCTTTGTGTTCTACTGCAGCTTCCCAGAGTGTTCTAAAGAACAACTAGAGTGCTAACAGCCTTACTTATGACAAAAGTATGGCACACCTGAAGCCATCTTGATTGGAATAAACTGGTAACACTTAAAACATTTAATTTAAAAAGGAACAAAATGATGGGGTTCATCTTGTCATAGAAATTATGGTTAGTGCTCTGGAAAGAAAAATTAGGACATGTTTCAAGTGTGATCTCAAATATCTTCCTGTTATATTTCAACAGGAGCAGCCTGTCAGTTGATGCCTTTGTGTTCTACTGCAGCTTCCCAGAGTGTTCTAAAGAACAACTAGAGCGCTAGCAATCTTACTTATGACAAAAGTATGGCACACCTGAAGCCATCTTGATTGGAATAAACTGGTAACACTTAAAACATTTAATTTAAAAAGGAACAAAATGATGGTGTTCATTTTGTCATAGAAATTATGGTTAGTGCTGTAGAAAGAAAAATTAGGACATGTTTCAAGTGTGATCTCAAATATCTTCCTGTTATATTTCAACAGGAGCAGCCTGTCAGTTGATGCCTTTGTGTTCTACTGCAGCTTCCCAGAGTGTTCTAAAGAACAACTAGAGCGCTAACAGTCTTACTTATGACAAAAGTATGGCACACCTGAAGCCATCTTGATTGGAATAAACTGGTAACACTTAAAACATTTAATTTAAAAAGGAACAAAATGAGGGGGTTCATTTTGCCATAGAAATTATGGTTAGTGCTGTAGAAAGAAAAATTAGGACATGTTTTAAGTGAGATCTCAAATATCTTCCTGTTATATTTCAACAGGAGCAGCCTGTCAGTTGATGCCTTTGTGTTCTACTGCAGCTTCCCAGAGTGTTCTAAAGAACAACTAGAGTGCTAACAGCCTTACTTATGACAAAAGTATGGCACACCTGAAGCCATCTTGATTGGAATAAACTGGTAACACTTAAAACATTTAATTTAAAACGGAACAAAATGATGGGGTTCATTTTGTCATAGAAATTATGGTTAGTGCTGTAGAAAGAAAAATTAGGACATGTTTCAAGTGTGATCTCAAATTTCTTCCTGTTATATTTCAACAGGAGCAGCCTGCCAGTTGATGCCTTTGTGTTCTACTGCAGCTTCCCAGAGTGTTCTAAAGAACAACTAGAGCGCTAACAATCTTACTTATGACAAAAGTATGGCACACCTGAAGCCATCTTGATTGGAATAAACTGGTAACACTTAAAACATTTAATTTAAAAAGGAACAAAATGAGGGGTTCATTTTGCCATAGAAATTATGGTTAGTGCTGCAAAAAGAAAATTTAGTGCATGTTTTAAGTGAGATCTCAAATCCTCTTCTATTTCATTAGAAAATTCTGACATGCAGACTGAAACAATCACTTTCAATACCAGCAGTAGACTTCCAGTTAACTCCTTGGTGAGCAGTAGCTTTACTACAGTGATCTAATGAACAACTAGAGTGCTAACATTCTGAATTTATGGCAAATGTGTGACACATCTGAATGCCTTCTTGATGGAATCAAAGTAAAAAACTGAAAGCATTTCCTACTGAGGAGACTGCAGTAAATGAGGAAATTAGGAAACTTCATAACAAAGAAGTCTTCCAAGATGGCAACCAGTGAAAAAAGAGCCCAAATGTAGCACAAATATTACCCAGATGTAGCCCACATATAGCCCAATGACAAAAGTGTGCAAAACACTTTTTAATTTTAGTTTTTTTGCAGTTTTATGTAGTGCAGACTGGTCAGGTATTGGAGCGTTGCATCTTAAAACATGACCCCCCTACAGTACAAAAACACCACTGCTCTACCCTAAACCCTAAAACACTAAACCCAGCACGACCCCCTATACTACACAAGCACCACTGCACTATCCTAAACCCTAAAACACTACCCCCAGCATGACCCCCTACACTACACAAACACCACTGCACTACCCTAAACCCTAAAACACTACCCCAACACGACTGCACTAACCTAAATCCTAAAACACTACCCCCAGCACGACCCCCTACACTACCCAAACACCACTGCACTACCCTAAAACATGACCCCCTACACTACACAAACACCACTGCACTACCCTAAACCCTAAAACACTACCCCCAGCACGACCCCCTACACTACACAAGCACCACTGCACTACCCTAAATCCTAAAACACTACCCCCAGCACGACCCCCTACACTACCCAAACACCACTGCACTAACCTACATCCTAAAACACTACCCCCAGCACGACCCCCTACACTACCCAAACACCACTGCACTACCCTAAAAAATGACCCCCTATACTACACAAACACCACTGCACTACCCTAAACCCTAAAACACTACCCCCAGCATGACCCCCTACACTACACAAGCACCACTGCACTACCCTAAACCCTAAAACACTACCCCCAGCACGACCCCCTACACTGCCCGAACACCACTGCACTGCCCTAAACCCTGAAACACCAGCCCCTGCATGACCCCCTACACTGCCCGAACACCACTGCACTGCCCTAAACCCTGAAACACCAACCCTAGCACGACCCCCTACACTGCCCGAACACCACTGCACTGCCCTAAACCCTGAAACACCACCCCCTTCACGACCCCCTACACTGCCCGAACACCACTGCACTGCCCTAAACCCTGAAACACCACCCCCAGCACGCCCCTACACTGCCCGAACACCACTGCACTGCCCTAAACCCTGAAACACTACCCCCAGCAAGACCTCCTACACTGCCCGAACACCACTGCACTGCCCTAAACCCTGAAACATCACCCCCAGCAAGACCCCCTACACTGCCCGAACACCACTGCCCTAAACCCTGAAACACCACCCCCAGCACGACCCCCTACACTGCCCGAACACCACTGCACTGCCCTAAACCCTGAAACACCACCCCCAGCATGACCCCCTACACTGCCCAAACACCACTGCACTGCCCTAAACCCTGAAACACCACCCCTGCATGACCCCCTACACTGCCCGAACACTACTGCACTGCCCTAAACCCTGAAACACCATCCCCAGCACGACCCCTTACACTGCACGAACACCACTGCACAGCCCTAAACCCTGAAACACTACCCCCAGCAAGACCCCCTACACTGCCCGAACACCACTGCACTGCCCTAAACCCTGAAACACCAGCCCCAGCACGACCCCTACACTGCCCGAACAACACTGCACTGCCCTAAACCCTGAAACACCATCCCCTGCACGACCCCCTAAACTGCCCGAACACCACTGCACTGCCCTAAACCCTGAAACACCACCCCCAGCACAACCCCCTACACTGCCCGAACAACACTGCACTGCCCTAAACCCTGAAACACCACCCCTGCACGATCCCCTACACTGCCCGAACACTACTGCAGTGCCCTAAACCCTGAAACACCACCCCCAGCACGACCCCCTACACTGCACGAACACCACTGCACTGCCCTAAACCCCGAAACACTACCACCAGCAAGACCCCCTACACTGCCCGAACACCACTGCACTGCCCTAAACCCTGAAACACCACCCCCTGCATGACCTCCTACACTGCCGGAACACCACTGCACTGCCCTAAACCCTGAAACACCACCCCCAGCACTACCCCCTACACTGCCCGAACACCACTGCCCTAAACCCTGAAACACCACCCCTACACTGCACGAACACCACTGCACTGCCCTAAACCCTGAAACACCACCTCCAGCAAAACCCACTACACTGCCTGAACACCATTGCTCTGCCCTAAATCCTGAAACACTAGCCCCAGCACGACCCCCTACACTGCCCGAACACCAATGCACTGCCCTAAACCTGGAAACACCACCCCCAGCATGACCCCCTACCTTGCCCGAACACCACTGCACTGCCCTAAACCCTGAAACACCAGCCCCAGCAAGACCCCCTACACTGCCCAAACACCACTGCACTGCCCTAGACTCTGAAACACCAGCCCCAGCAAGACCCCCTACACTGCCCGAACACCACTGCACTGCCCTAAACCCTGAAACACCAGCCCCAGCATGACCCCCTACATTGCCCGAACACCACTGCACTGCCCTAAACCCTAAAAACTACCCCCAGCAGTACCCCTACACTACCCAAACACCACTGCACTACCCTAAACCCTAAAACACTACCCCCAGCAGTACCCCCTACACTACCCAAACACCACTGCACTACCCTAAATCACTACCCCCAGCACGACCCCCTACACTACCCAAACACCACTGCACTACCCTAAACGCTAAAACACTACCCCCAGCACGACCCCCTACACTACACAAGCACCACTGCACTACCCTAAACCCTAAAACACTACCCCCAGCATGACCCCCTACACTGCCCAAACACCACTGCACTGCCCTAAACCCTGAAACACCAGCCCCTGCATGACCCCCTACACTGCCCGAACACCACTGCACTGCCCTAAACCCTGAAACACCAACCCTAGCACGACCCCCTACACTGCCCGAACACCACTGCACTGCCCTAAACCCTGAAACGCCACCCCCTTCACGACCCCCTACACTGCCCGAACACCACTGCACTGCCCTAAACCCTGAAACACCACCCCCAGCACGCCCCTACACTGCCCGAACACCACTGCACTGCCCTAAACCCTGAAACACTACCCCCAGCAAGACCTCCTACACTGACCGAACACCACTGCACTGCCCTAAACCCTGAAACATCAACCCCAGCAAGACCCCCTACACTGCCTGAACACCACTGCCCTAAACCCTGAAACACCACCCCCTACACTGCACGAACACCACTGCACTGCCCTAAACCCTGAAACACCACCTCCACCAAAACCCCTACACTGCCTGAACACCATTGCTCTGCCCTAAATCCTGAAACACTAGCCCGAGCACGACCCCTACACTGCCCGAACACCAATGCACTGCCCTAAACCTGGAAACACCACCCCCAGCACGACCCCCTACACTGCCCGAACACCACTGCACTGCCCTAAACCCTGAAACACCAGCCCCAGCAAGACCCCCTACACTGCCCGAACACCACTGCACTGCCCTAGACTCTGAAACACCAGCCCCAGCAAGACCCCCTACACTGCCCGAACACCACTGCACTGCCCTAAACCCTGAAACACCAGCCCCAGCATGACCCCCTACATTGCCTGAACACCACTGCACTGCCCTAAACCCTAAAAACTACCCCCAGCAGTACCCCTACACTACCCAAACACCACTGCACTACCCTAAACCCTAAAACACTACCCCCAGCAGTACCCCCTACACTACCCAAACACCACTGCACTACCCTAAATCACTACCCCCAGCACGACCCCCTACACTACCCAAACACCACTGCACTACCCTAAACCCTAAAACACTACCCCCAGCACGACCCCCTACACTACACAAGCACCACTGCACTACCCTAAACCCTAAAACACTACCCCTAGCACGACCCCCTACACTGCCCGAACACCACTGCACTGCCCTAAACCCTGAAACACCAGCCCCTGCACGACCCCCTACACTGACCGAACACCACTGCACTGCCCTAAACCCTGAAACACCAACCCTAGCACGACCCCCTACACTGCCCGAACACCACTGCACTGCCCTAAACCCTGAAACACCACCCCCTTCACGACCCCCTACACTACCCGAACACCACTGCACTGCCCTAAACCCTGAAACACCACCCCCAGCACGCCCCCTACACTGCCCGAACACCACTGCACTGCCCTAAACCCTGAAACACTACCCCCAGTAAGACCTCCTACACTGCCCGAACACCACTGCACTGCCCTAAACCCTGAAACATCACCCCCAGCAAGACCCCCTACACTGCCCGAACACCACTGCCCTAAACCCTGAAACACCAACCCCAGCACAACCCCCTACACTGCCCGAACACCACTGCACTGCCCTAAACCCTGAAACACCACCCCCAGCACGACCCCCTACACTGCCCGAACACCACTGCACTGCCCTAAACCCTGAAACACCACCCCCTGCACGACCCCCTTCACTGCCCCAACACCACTGCACTGCCCTAAACCCTGAAACACTACCCCCAGCAAGACCCCCTACACTGCCCGAACACCACTGCACTGCCCTAAACCCTGAAACACCACCCCCTGCATGACCTCCTACACTGCCGGAACACCACTGCACTGCCCTAAACCCTGAAACACCACCCCCAGCACTACCCCCTACACTGCCCGAACACCACTGCACTGCCCTAAACCCTGAAACATCAACCCCAGCAAGACCCCCTACACTGCCTGAACACCACTGCCCTAAACCCTGAAACACCACCCCCTACACTGCACGAACACCACTGCACTGCCCTAAACCCTGAAACACCACCTCCAGCAAAACCCACTACACTGCCTGAAAACCATTGCTCTGCCCTAAATCCTGAAACACTAGCCCCAGCACGACCCCCTACACTGCCCGAACACCAATGCACTGCCCTAAACCTGGAAACACCACCCCCAGCACGACCCCCTACCTTGCCCGAACACCACTGCACTGCCCTAAACCCTGAAACACCAGCCCCAGCAAGACCCCCTACACTGCCCGAACACCACTGCACTGCCCTAGACTCTAAAACACCAGCCCCAGCAAGACCCCCTACACTGCCCGAACACCACTGCACTGCCCTAAACCCTGAAACACCAGCCCCAGCATGACCCCCTACATTGCCCGAACACCACTGCACTGCCCTAAACCCTAAAAAACTACCCCCAGCAGTACCCCTACACTACCCAAACACCACTGCACTACCCTAAACCCTAAAACACTACCCCCAGCAGTACCCCCTACACTACCCAAACACCACTGCACTACCCTAAATCACTACCCCAGCACGACCCCCTACACTACCCAAACACCACTGCACTACCCTAAACCCTAAAACACTACCCCCAGCACGACCCCCTACACTACACAAGCACCACTGCACTACCCTAAACCCTAAAACACTACCCCCAGCACGACCCCCTACACTGCCCGAACACCACTGCACTGCCCTAAACCCTGAAACACCAGCCCCTGCATGACCCCCTACACTGCCCGAACACCACTGCACTGCCCTAAACCCTGAAACACCAACCCTAGCACGACCCCTACACTGCCCGAACACCACTGCACTGCCCTAAACCCTGAAACACCACCCCCTTCACGACCCCCTACACTGCCCGAACACCACTGCACTGCCCTAAACCCTGAAACACCACCCCCAGCACGCCCCCTACACTGCCCGAACACCACTGCACTGCCCTAAACCCTGAAACACTACCCCCAGCAAGACCTCCTACACTGACCGAACACCACTGCACTGCCCTAAACCCTGAAACATCAACCCCAGCAAGACCCCCTACACTGCCTGAACACCACTGCCCTAAACCCTGAAACACCACCCCCTACACTGCACGAACACCACTGCACTGCCCTAAACCCTGAAACACCACCTCCACCAAAACCCCCTACACTGCCTGAACACCATTGCTCTGCCCTAAATCCTGAAACACTAGCCCGAGCACGACCCCCTACACTGCCCGAACACCACTGCACTGCCCTAAACCTGGAAACACCACCCCCAGCACGACCCCCTACACTGCCCGAACACCACTGCACTGCCCTAAACCCTGAAACACCAGCCCCAGCAAGACCCCCTACACTGCCCGAACACCACTGCACTGCCCTAGACTCTGAAACACCAGCCCCAGCAAGACCCCCTACACTGCCCGAACACCACTGCACTGCCCTAAACCCTGAAACACCAGCCCCAGCATGACCCCCTACATTGCCTGAACACCACTGCACTGCCCTAAACCCTAAAAAACTAACCCCAGCAGTACCCCTACACTACCCAAACACCACTGCACTACCCTAAACCCTAAAACACTACCCCCAGCAGTACCCCCTACACTACCCAAACACCACTGCACTACCCTAAATCACTACCCCCAGCACGACCCCTACACTACCCAAACACCACTGCACTACCCTAAACCCTAAAACACTACCCCCAGCACGACCCCTACACTACACAAGCACCACTGCACTACCCTAAACCCTAAAACACTACCCCCAGCACGACCCCCTACACTGCCCGAACACCACTGCACTGCCCTAAACCCTGAAACACCAGCCCCTGCACGACCCTCTACACTGCCCGAACACCACTGCACTGCCCTATTCCCTGAAACACCAACCCTAGCACGACCCCCTACACTGCCCGAACACCACTGCACTGCCCTAAACCCTGAAACACCACCCCCTTCACGACCCCCTACACTACCCAAACACCACTGCACTGCCCTAAACCCTGAAACACCACCCCCAGCACACCCCCTACACTGCCCGAACACCACTGCACTGCCCTAAACCCTGAAACACCAACCCCAGCACGACCCCCTACACTGCCCGAACACCACTGCACTGCCCTAAACCCTGAAACACCACCCCCTGCACGACCCCCTTCACTGCCCAAACACCACTGCACTGCCCTAAACCCTGAAACACCATCCCCAGCACGACCCCTTACACTGCACGAACACCACTGCACTGCCCTAAACCCTGAAACACTATCCCCAGCAAGACCCCCTACACTGCCCGAACACCACTGCACTGCCCTAAACCCTGAAACATCACCCCCAGCAAGACCCCCTACACTGCCCGAACACCACTGCCCTAAACCCTGAAACACCACCCCCAGCAAGACCCCCTACACTGCCCAAACACCACTGCACTGCCCTAAACCCTGAAACATCACCCCCAGCACGACCCCTACACTGCCCGAACACCACTGCACTGCCCTAAACCCTGAAACACCATCCCCTGCACGACCCCCTAAACTGCTCGAACACCACTGCACTGCCCTAAACCCTGAAACACCACCCCCAGCACGACCCCCTACACTGCCCGAACACCACTGCACTGCCCTAAACCCTGAAACACCACCCCCTGCACGATCCCCTACACTGCCCGAACACTACTGCACTGCCCTAAACCCTGAAACTCCACCCCCAGCACGACCCCCTACACTGCACGAACACCACTGCACTGCCCTAAACCCCGAAACACTACCCCCGGCAAGACCCCTACACTGCCCGAACACCACTGCACTGCCCTAAACCCTGAAACACCACCCCCTGCATGACCTCCTACACTGCCGGAACACCACTGCACTGCCCTAAACCCTGAAACACCACCCCCAGCACGACCCCTACACTGCCCGAACACCACTGCACTGCACTAAACCCTGAAACATCAACCCCAGCAAGACCCCCTACACTGCCTGAACACCACTGCCCTAAACCCTGAAACACCACCCCCTACACTGCCCGAACACCACTGCACTGCCCTAAACCCTGAAACTCCATCCCCTGCACGACCCCCTAAACTGCCCGAACACCACTGCACTGCCCTAAACCCTGAAACACCACCCCCAGCACAACCTCCTACACTGCCCGAACAACACTGCACTGCCCTAAACCCTGAAACACCACCCCCTGCACGATCCCCTACACTGCCCGAACACTACTGCACTGCCCTAAACCCTGAAACACCACCCCCAGCACGACCCCTACACTGCACGAACACCACTGCACTGCCCTAAACCCCGAAACACTACCCCCAGCAAGACCCCCTACACTGCCCGAACACCACTGCACTGCCCTAAACCCTGAAACACCACCCCCTCCATGACCTCCTACACTGCCGGAACACCACTGCACTGCCCTAAACCCTGAAACACAACCCCCAGCACTACCCCCTACACTGCCGGAACACCACTGCACTGCCCTAAACCCTGAAACATCAACCCCAGCAAGACCCCCTACACTGCCTGAACACCACTGCCCTAAACCCTGAAACACCACCCCCTACACTGCACGAACACCACTGCACTGCCCTAAACCCTGAAACACCACCTCCAGCAAAACCCCCTACACTGCCTGAACACCATTGCTCTGCCCTAAATCCTGAAACACTAGCCCCAGCACGACCCCCTACACTGCCCGAACACCACTGCACTGCCCTAAACCTGGAAACACCACCCCCAGCACGACCCCCTACACTGCCCGAACACCACTGCACTGCCCTAAACCCTGAAACACCAGCCCCAGCAAGACCCCCTACACTGCCCGAACACCACTGCACTGCCCTAGACTCTGAAACACCAGCCCCAGCAAGACCCCCTACACTGCCCGAACACCACTGCACTGCCCTAAACCCTGAAACACCAGCCCCAGCATGACCCCTACATTGCCCGAACACCACTGCACTGCCCTAAACCCTAAAAACTACCCCCAGCAGTACCCCTACACTACCCAAACACCACTGCACTACCCTAAACCCTAAAACACTACCCCCAGCAGTACCCCTACACTACCCAAACACCACTGCACTACCCTAAATCACTACCCCCAGCACGACCCCTACAATACCCAAACACCACTGCACTACCCTAAACCCTAAAACACTACCCCCAGCACGACCCCCTACACTACACAAGCACCACTGCACTACCCTAAACCCTAAAACACTACCCCCAGCATGACCCCCTACACTGCCCGAACACCACTGCACTGCCCTAAACCCTGAAACACCACCCCCTTCACGACCCCTACACTGCCCGAACACCACTGCACTGCCCTAAACCCTGAAACACCACCCCCAGCACGCCCCTACACTGCCCGAACACCACTGCACTGCCCTAAACCCTGAAACACTACCCCCAGCAAGACCTCCTACACTGCCCGAACACCACTGCACTGCCCTAAACCCTGAAACATCACCCCCAGCAAGACCCCCTACATTGCCCGAACACCACTGCCCTAAACCCTGAAACACCACCCCCTGCACGATCCCCTACACTGCCCGAACACTACTGCACTGCCCTAAACCCTGAAACACCACCCCCAGCACGACCCCCTACACTGCACGAACACCACTGCACTGCCCTAAACCCCGAAACACTACCCCCAGCAAGACCCCTACACTGCCCAAACACCACTGCACTGCCCTAAACCCTGAAACACCACCCCTGCATGACCTCCTACAATGCCGGAACACCACTGCACTGCCCTAAACCCTGAAACACCACCCCCAGCACTACCCCCTACACTGCCCGAACACCACTGCACTGCCCTAAACCCTGAAACATCAACCCCAGCAAGACCCCCTACACTGCCTGAAAACCACTGCCCTAAACCCTGAAACACCACCCCTACACTGCACGAACACCACTGCACTGCCCTAAACCCTGAAACACCACCTCCAGCAAAACCCCTACACTGCCTGAACACCATTGCTCTGCCCTAAATCCTGAAACACTAGCCCCAGCACAACCCCCTACACTGCCCGAACACCACTGCACTGCCCTAAACCTGGAAACACCACCCCCAGCACGACCCCCTACCTTGCCCGAACACCACTGCACTGCCCTAAACCCTGAAACACCAGCCCCAGGAAGACCCCCCTACACTGCCCGAACACCACTGCACTGCCCTAGACTCTGAAACACCAGCCCCAGCAAGACCCCCTACACTGCCCGAACACCACTGCACTGCCCTAAACCCTGAAACACCAGCCCCAGCATGACCCCTACATTGCACGAACACCACTGCACTGCCCTAAACCCTAAAAACTACCCCCAGCAGTACCCCTACACTACCCAAACACCACTGCACTACCCTAAACCCTAAAACACTACCCCCAGCAGTACCCCTACACTACCCAAACACCACTGCACTACCCTAAATCACTACCCCCAGCACGACCCCCTACACTACCCAAACACCACTGCACTACCCTAAACCCTAAAACACTACCCCCAGCACAACCCCTACACTACACAAGCACCACTGCACTACCCTAAACCCTAAAACACTACCCCCAGCACGAGCCCCTACACTGCCCGAACACCACTGCACTGCCCTAAACCCTGAATCACCAGCCCCTGCACGACCTCCTACACTGCCCGAACACCACTGCACTGCCCTAAACCCTGAAAGACCAACCCTAGCACGACCCCTACACTGCCCGAACACCACTGCACTGCCCTAAACCCTGAAACACCACCCCTTCACTACCCCCTACACTGCCCGAACACCACTGCACTGCCCTAAACCCTGAAACACCACCCCCAGCACGCCCCTACACTGCCCGAACACCACTGCACTGCCCTAAACCCTGAAACACTACCCCCAGCAAGACCTCCTACACTGCCTGAACACCACTGCACTGACCTAAACCCTGAAACATCAACCCCAGCAAGACCCCCTACACTGCCTGAACACCACTGCCCTAAACCCTGAAACACCACCCCGTACACTGCACGAACACCACTGCACTGCCCTAAACCCTGAAACACCACCTCCACCAAAACCCCCTACACTGCCTGAACACCATTGCTCTGCCCTAAATCCTAAAACACTAGCCCCAGCACGACCCCCTACACTGCCCGAACACCACTGCACTGCCCTAAACCTGGAAATACCACCCCCAGCACGACCCCCTACACTGCCCGAACACCACTGCACTGCCCTAAACCCTGAAACACCACCCCCAGCAAGACCCCCTACACTGCCCGAACACCACTGCACTGCCCTAGACTCTGAAACACCAGCCCCAGCAAGACCCTCTACACTGCCCGAACACCACTGCACTGCCCTAAACCCTGAAACACCAGCCCCAGCATGACCCCCTACATTGCCCGAACACCACTGCACTGCCCTAAACCCTAAAAACTACCCCCAGCAGTACCCCTACACTACCCAAACACCACTGCACTACCCTAAACCCTAAAACAATACCCCCAGCAGTACCCCTACACTACCCAAACACCACTGCACTACCCTAAATCACTACCCCCAGCACGACCCCCTACACTACCCAAACACCACTGCACTACCCTAAACCCTAAAACACTACCCCCAGCACGACCCCCTACACTACACAAGCACCACTGCACTACCCTAAACCCTAAAACACTACCCCCAGCACGACCCCTACACTGCCCGAACACCACTGCACTGCCCTAAACCCTGAAACACCAGCCCCTGCACGACCCCCTACACTGCCCGAACACCACTGCACTGCCCTAAACCCTGAAACACCAACCCTAGCACGACCCCCTACACTGCCCGAACACCACTGCACTGCCCTAAACCCTGAAACACCACCCCCTTCACGACACCCTACACTGCCCGAACACCACTGCACTGCCCTAAACCCTGAAACACCACCCCCAGCACGCCCCCTACACTGCCCGAACACCACTGCACTGCCCTAAACCCTGAAACACCACCCCCAGCACGACCCCTACACTGCCCGAACACCACTGCACTGCCCTAAACCCTGAAACACCACCCCCTGCACGACCCCTACACTGCCCAAACACCACTGCACTGCCCTAAACCCTGAAACACCACCCCCTACACTGCACGAACACCACTGCACTGCCCTAAACCCTGAAACACCACCTCCAGCAAAACCCCCTACACTGCCTGAACACCATTGCTCTGCCCTAAATCCTGAAACAGTAGCCCCAGCACGACCCCCTACACTGCCCGAACACCACTGCACTGCCCTAAACCCTGAAACACCACCCCCAGCACGACCCCCTACACTGCCCGAACACCACTGCACTGCCCTAAACCCTGAAACACCAGCCCCAGCAAGACCCCTTACACTGCCCGAACACCACTGCACTGCCCTAGACTCTGAAACACCAGCCCCAGCAAGACCCCCTACACTGCCCGAACACCACTGCACTGCCCTAAACCCTGAAACACCAGCCCCAGCATGACCCCTACACTGCCCGAACACCACTGCACTGCCCTAAACCCTGAAACACCAGCCCCAGCACGACCACCTACACTGCCCGAACACCACTGCACTGCCCTAAACCCTGAAACACCAGCCCCAGCACAACCCCTACACTGCCCGAACACCACTGCACTGCCCTAAACCCTGAAACACCAGCCCCAGCATGACCCCCTACACTGCCCGAACACCACTGTACTGCCCTAAACCCTGAAACATCAGCCCCAGCACGACCCCCTACATTGCCCGAACACCACTGCACTGCCCTAAACCCTGAAACACCACCCCCTGCATGACCCCCTACACTGCCCGAACACCACTGCCCTAAACCCTGAAACACCACCCCTGCACTGCCCCCTACACTGCCTGAACACCACTGCACTGCCCTAAACCCTGAAACACCACCCCCTGCACCGCCCCCTACACTGCCCGAACACCACTGCACTGCCCTAAACCCTGAAACACCACCCCCAGCACGACGCCCTTTACTGCTCGAACACCACTGCACTGCCCCAAACCCTGAAACACCACCCACAGCACGACCCCCTACACTGCCTGAACACCACTGCCCTAAACACTGAAACACCACCCCTTGCACGACCCCCTACACTGCCCGAACACCACTGCACTGCCCTAAACCCTGAAACACCACCCCCTACACTGCCCGAACACCACTGCACTGCCCTAAACCCTGAAAAACCACCCCCAGCACGACCCCCTACACTGCCCGAACACCACTGCACTGCCCTAAACCCTAAAACACCACCCCCAGCATTACCCCCTACACTGCCCAAACACCACTGACCTGCCCTAAACCCTAGAACACTACCCCCAGCACGACCCCCTACACTACCCGAACACCACTGCACTACCCTAAACCCTAAAATACTACCCCCAGCACAACCCCCTACACTACCCGAACACGACTGCACTGCCCTAAACCCTCAAACACTCCCCCAGCACGACCCCCTACACTACCCAAACACCACTGCACTGCCCTAAACCCTCAAACACTACCCCCAGCACGACCCCCTACACTACCCAAACACCACTGCACTGCCCTAAACCCTAAAACACTCCCCCAGCACGACCCCCTACACTACCCGAACACCACTGCACTGCCCTAAACCCTAAAACACTCCCCCAGCACGACCCCCTTCACTACCCAAACACCACTGCACTGCCCTAAACCCTAAAACACTGCCCCCGCATGACCCCTACACTACCCAAACACCAATGCACTACCCTAATCCCTAAAACACTACCCCCGCATGACCCCCTACACTACCTTAAACCCTAAAACACTACCCCCGCACGACTCCCTACACTACCCAAAGACCACTGCACTACCCTAAACCACGACCTCCTACACTACACAAACACCACTGCACTACCCTAAACCCTAAAACACTACCCCCTACACTACACAAACACCACTGCACTACCCTAAACCCTAAAAACTACCCCCAGCACGAACCACTACACTATCCAAACACCACTGCACTACCCTAAACCCTAAAAAACTACCCCCAGCAGTACCCCTACACTACCAAAACACCACTGCACTACCCTAAACCCTAAAACACTACCCCCAGCAGTACCCCCTACACTACCCAAACACCACTGCACTACCCTAAATCACTACCCCCAGCACGACCCCCTACACTACCCAAACACCACTGCACTACCCTAAACCCTAAAACACTACCCCCAGCACGACTCCCTACACTACCCAAACACCACTGCAATACCCTAAACCCTAAATCTACCCCCAGCATGACCCCCTACACTACACAAACACCACTGCACTACCCTAAACCCTAAAACACTACCCCCAGCACGACCCTCTTCACTACCTAAACACAACTGCACAATTTGTTACAGGCGTTGCAACGCAGGCCTGTGGTGCTTACTGGAAGTACCTAGTGGGCTAGTTGAGCCCCAGGGACCCTCAGGATTCAAGGTGACCTAATCCCCCAACTTAAAACGCACCACGGGGCGCGTTTGCACAGTGGTGAAGGGAGGGGCGGGGCCTCAGGTGACATGTGCGCAAACACGCCCTGTGGTGCGTTTTAAGTTGGGAATTAATTCCCTTTGAATCCTGAGGGACCCTGGGGACCAACTAGCCCACCAGGTACCTTCAGTAAGCACAACAGAGTTGCGTTGCAGAGAGGTGAAAAAAGGTGCGTGGCCTCGGAACGCCTCTCTGCAACTCAGCTCTGTGGTCCTAACTGTAGGTACCTGGGGGCTAGTTGGGCCCCAGGGACCCTCAGAATTCAAGGGGACTTAATCCCGCAGCCTAAAACGCGCCACGAGGTGCGTTTGCACACATGTCACCTCAGGCCCCTCCCTTCACCACTGTGCAAACGCGGCCTGTAGCGCGTTTTAAGAGGTAGTTTTAATCCCCCTGCCCTATTATGTACTAGGGACTTGCAGAGGAGGTCTTGCTAATCACAGGGGTACCCCAACGCATAGTGTTCCCTAGTGTATGTAGGTGTTTTCACTGTATTCTAAGTGTCTTTTAGCATAGCACTGGCTCTGGTTAGTCAGTTACCACCAATACCCGTCTGAAAAAGTTGTGGGCACAGGATGATTTTGCAACAAGGCCTCTTTCTGCTCCTCTGTTGGTTCTTTCTGCACATCTTTTGCTTCTTTCTGTGCGTTTTTTCTTCTTTCTTCGCATGTCCTACCTCTGTAGGCATAGTTAGAAACTAGCATTTAAAAAAACCTTTGAAATTCACTTAAAAATCATAGGTTTTAGGCACGTTATAGTTAGAAATTAGCATTTAAAAAAAAATTGAAATTCACTGAAAAACCATAGGTTTCAGACACGTTATAGTTAGAAATTAGCATTTAAAAAACCTTTGAAACTCACTGAAAAAACCATAGGTTTTAGGGACAGTTATAGTTAGTTGGACATTTCACTCGTACAAAACCATAGAAATTCCCCCGTTATAGTTAGTTCAGCTAACTATAACTCGCGCTCCGCAATGCACTGCTGATGACGTCACATATTACATCACTCATGACATGGTCAGTGACATCACTGATGACATCACTGATGACATCTCAAATGACATCACTGATGACATCATCCATGTGATAATTTCATGCATCTTCTCACACCCTAATATAACTTTTGATACACCCACTCTAAATTACAGACTGCCATTCTCAAAACCATAGACACTCCAACACCAAAAACTACATACCCACTCACTGATTCTTAGGTCTACACACACATCCACTCACTCACCCGTACAGTCACTCATACTTAGTCACTCAGTACAGGACTATCATATGCACTCATACACCTATATAAACACTCACACACCGCCACTCATCCATAGAGGTACTCACACACCTAGTCAGTCATGCAAAAAACTTAATCACACACCCATTTACTCAGCTATACAGTTATACACACATCAGCTCACTTACTCATACAAATACTAGCACATTCTTACGCTCTTATACAATCACTGATACAAGTACACACTCATCCATACAGCCACTCTCACAATCACACACTCTCACTTATAGCCATTTATATACTCCAACACACATATATACTGCCTTTCACATATGTAGTTACTCACACATGTACCACTGAGATATACATTCAATCACTAACACACCCATACACACACTCACCCACCCATACAGTCCATCACAGATGCACTCTTGAAACCATGCACCCAGTGAATCACCAACTCACACATCTATGCACAGAGTCACACACACCCCACCCACACAAACACTCAGGCACCCATACAGATACTCAGACAATCAATCAATAACCCATGTAGACACTCATGAAGCTATTCAGAAAGCCATGCAGCCGCTTACAAACCAACAGACAGACGGATACAGACATTCACACAGTTTAGTCACTAACCCATGCATTCAGTAAGATACATTTAATCACTCACTTGTAGAGTCAGTCACTCACGTACTAAATCATCCATTCAGACACTTATACACCCACTCATTCTTCAATACGCCTTTCCCTATATATATTAAACATATTTAAACTTTACAGAAACACACAGTCACTGGATGATGTCATCAGTGATGTCATTTGAGATGTCATCAGTGATGTCACTGACCATGTCATGAGTGATGTAATATGTGACGTCATCAGCAGTGCATTGTGGGCGCGAGTTATAGTTAGCTGAACTAACTATAACGGGGAATTTCTATGGTTTTGTACGAGTGAAATGTCCAACTAACTATAACTGTCCCTAAAACCTATGGTTTTTTCAGTGAGTTTCAAAGGTTTTTTAAATGCTAATTTCTAACTATAACGTGTCTGAAACCTATGGTTTTTTCAGTGAATATATATATATATGTGTTTAGGGGTTTCTCACTCGGAGGGTGACGCTCACCACCGGTGGCAAAACCGTATACTCTAAACCAAAAATCCCTATGCAGACGCAAAATACGCAAAGTGGGCAGTGCACACAGAAGTCGATTTCTCAATTCGATTTATTCCACCACTAGAATGGAATGTTTAGTAAGCTTTGTTCCTGTGTTATGAGCTTTGCACTACACTAATGAGTGTTTAAATATGTGAAGAACATTTTTCAGAAAGTAAAAATCTTGGGGAAGATTGTTTTCTAAGACCTTTTCTTTACTTCCAGAGCAAGTAATGTCAATTTTCAACCGCCTTTTTTCAGAAAAAGTTACTGCTTGTTTACTGCTACTAACATCATCAACGCATATTTCTCAAAGAAATTTAGTGGCAAATGTAAAAATGTTCCTCATCCAATTTACTAGACTTCACACCGCTTGAAATGAACTTTGAAGTCACTTGATTGGATCGAAACATTGAATTCAAAATTCTTTGCACCATGCCAAAAGAATACTTTGCTAAAAGCTTGGCTCCTTACAGAATCTTACACCACATACATCCAAATCAAAGCTTGCCAATCAACCAACATAAACCTGGTTAAACAGAAAAGCTGCAAAATTCTAACATATGAAGAAAGATCTGTTTCAGTTTAAAGTCCTAGACCTTCAAACCATCTGAGGCCTAAGCAGAGGGTAGAATCCAAAATGTTATTTATCAGGTTAAACTAAAGTTTTCATTTGGCTGAAGATTTTATTTATGCAGGCAGTGAATGAAACATACTGGATAGGGAATCCTTCCCTCAACCAGTTGGACTTTAAGTTCCTTTTCCATGTTCATGTTATTCTTTTTTTCTTAGACTTCTAAAGTAACCAGAATGTTACAATGCAGCACAATACAAGATGTCCTAACTAATTTAGCAAATAAATGGCTCTAGAATTGACTAATCCCACATGAATCCTAAATGTCAATTTTGAAATCGCAAATTAAAAGGATGTTAGTGGGATTATAGTAAAAATATTCTCGAAGACAAGGGCAATTAGTGACATGCGATGATGTAAGTTGTAAGCCTGCCTTCATTTATTGCTGCACACTCAGTCTTGACCTCTGTGTAGCTACTTACATAAACAGTAGTGTGTCAAGCTTTGAAGTTGGAACTCAGTCCCACTTCTTTCAAAGTTGCAATCCACTAATTCAGGGTGACTCTGTGTGGCTGTGGGCAAGTAAGGCTTCCTAAATGAAGGTCATTTGAATAAGGTGATGACCCAGTTATTCAATTAAAAACAACTGGTGGTATAGCATTGTTTTTATGCCACTTGGATGTTGAACCTGTGAAATAATGATTTATATGTTAGCAGTGGTGGCTGGTGACATTTGAAAATGGTGAGTCGTAAACATTGGGCATGACTTCTATATAGCGAGCGATGTGAACAGGTTGAATGGACAAACCTGGGATCTAGGGTGCGTGCCTCTCCCAAAAAAGAAGTGAAAAAAAGATTGCCAAATGGTACATTTAAAAGCAAATGAATGTACCGATAAAGCAAGGCTTATAAAGCGGTGGGAAAGTATAGTCTTAAAATATTAAACATATTAAAAACTGCCCCATATCTTACTGCATTAATATGTTGAGCAGTTAATGTAATGTGCAAATTGTACAGCGTGACAACTTTTGCACTTCACAAAATGTATACTTGACCACTGTCTTGCACTGCATGCAGCATTAACTTTGGAAAAAAATGCTCTAACCACCAGGCTTTGGGAAGCACCCACAGCTGCTGGCTGCAACCAGTCATAATAGAAATATGTGCAGAAGGGTCTTTAAGTGGGATGAAAAAAGTAAGGTATCTCTATAAATAACTTTCTGTGATTCTCATAGTATTTTGGTTTACTGGTTCCTCTCTGAGATGTAATTGTATCCAGATAAATGACATAACAACTGATCTACACCTAAAACCTTTCACTACGATTGGATTTGTCAATGGGTGTTAGCTGTTTAAAATAAATGAGTAACAACAATGATTTGTTATGAATAATTAACATTGGAAATGTTTCAATTCTGAAATAGTGAGTCTGTGAATTAAATAGCATTGAGGCCTGTGGAAGTAGTTTTGGCCTTCAGTTATGTGTGCTTTATGTTAGCTATGTATTCTCTTTTTCTCTTCAAATCTTGTCCATCTGAACATCTTCAACCACCTCTCTTTCCTCTTCAACATTCTCACTTCCCTGAATGCACTTCCTTGCAGCTTTGTCACTTCACTGCCCCCAAACATACACTGCACTACCCCGAATTTAAGCACTTTATTTTCTCTTACTTTTGCCTTGCAAATATTTTAACATCTGTGTACCCCTTTACACACACATCCACAGAATTTCAGTTGCAAATGGAATACATAAACATTGTTCTATGTGCTCTGCAGAGAGGCCAACCCACTGACACGCACTTTGTTTGGCTTCAGCCTTAGCGCCTGCGCGCTCAAACAAATCCCCTCATAAACACCTGGCATGGCTCAAGCCTCAAAGTATGCACAGAAAAAAATACAGATAAACAACAACATTGTAAAATAGCTAACTCTTGGGGAATGCAAGATGTAGTAAAGTATGAGAAATAAGAGAGTAACTAAATCACTGAAATATATTGCCTCAACGTTTTTAACATTCATTGTTTGCAAGTCAATCCATGTTTTTGGCATCAGTGTTAACTTAGGGGCATGAAGCCACGGGCAGTTTTAATGTCACACATCCACTGTAAGCCCATATTTCTCGCCTTGCTTGACTCGGATATTTGGATCAACTTTGCAAGGGAACAAGAACGAACCCTGCTCGTTATTTGGATCCCTTTCATGGTGGAACAAATGCTGCAGCTCCACTTCTAACGGGGCCATCTACGTGCAGTCAGGGCCTGGGGTGTCACAGTGAGGGAGATTGGCGTGATGAGGGGTCTCAGCACAATACACATAACAAAACGTTTGCTTGCAAACACTTACCATTACCGAGAACAAGGCACCAGATCAGACGTGCTTGCATCCACTCTCACGTATTACGAAAGGGTGGGATCTACGCCTTTGAATGACGGACGTCTGAAGTCACGCAGGGATGAAGTCACCCACGCCCGAAACCATGATGCTAATTACGTCACTGGCCTACAGAGTGCATGCAACCATAGACCCAATGGCAATGAAGGGCTATCCTTTGCGTTTTTGCACACTGTCTTGAATTTATTCAAATGTATTTTTTAATGACTTGTAATAATTTTTAACATTTAATCACTCCTTACCACGTGACCGCGGTGTTCGCCTGTTAGAGCGGGCCCGCAAGCTCAGGTCAGCGTGCTAGCGGTTTTACGCCATCCTTCCCATAAATCCCGTGATGTGCCGTCCGCGCAGCGGGCGCGCCACTGGCGCGCCAAAGGCGCGCCTAAGGCAAGCCCGTCTGCGCCCGTCCGCGTCCTGGAAGCGGACGGCGCAGGACTTGTCACTGGAGTTTCTCCTGAGGACGGCAAGTACCTTACTTATAGCAGGCTGCAGCTTATGGCCTTGGACTCGAAAGAAAGCTGCCACCCCCATGCGCCCATTCCAAATGACAGTTTTAGTGGGGTTTGCAATTTTTGTGGTTGGGTCTTTTCTAACTCAGCCACTGATGAGTCCCCTATAATAGGTTCCAGGGTGTCTCCCCCCTGTAGTGAGCCCAAACCTGTCAAGGAGATCGATTATTTGAAGGCTATGCTTCTCAATACTCGATCTCTTGGGAAACATGCCCTTCAAATCTATGATCTACTCTTAGACAAGGACCTTGATTTTCTTTTCCTAACAGAGACATGGCTCAGTGAAACATCTAATCCCACCATCGCCATGGCCATCCCCCCCGGCTACCGGATACTCAGGAAGGATCGGTTAATGGGTAGGGGGGGAGGCATAGCCATAATCTTTAAAATACAATTTGCTTGCTCCTTGATCCCTATAGCTGACATATTGGGTGCTGAAAGTTTGGGTTTTCATGTCAGACTGTCAGCGAAGCAATCTGTGTCAGGCATCTTGATTTACAGACCCCGGGTCCGGTGGGCCAGTTCCTCGACTCTATCTGTAATGCTGTCTCTTCCTTGGCTATCAATTTTAAACACTGTCTAGTTTTAGGGGATTTTAATATCCATATGGATAACCCTACTGATCTAGAGTTTAGCAGATTACGCGATTCATTAGCCTCTTTTAAAATGTCACCCTCCGTCACTTAGCGACGCACGAGAAAGGGCATATTTTGGACCAGATCTTTTCCACAGACACACTAGTGACCTCAGCCCCAGTCCCGATAGTTTGGTCCGACCACGCTATGATTGAGTTTATGATTAAAAAGGTGTCTAACCACAGTAACGTCCAGGGAAGACCACTTTTATGCAGTCTCAGACCTTTCTATCAAATTACAGCTGAGGCTCTTACCATGGCCCTCAGTAAACACCCTATCCCCTTTCTTGGGATGGCGGAGGAGGATGCGGAAGGTCTTGACAACTGGCTCCAATTGCAAGCTGATGAGCTCGCCCCCCCTCAGTGCAATCCGCTAAGGTCCCGCGTGCTTCTGCACCATGGTTTACGGTCGCTCTCAGGAAAAGTAAGAGTGACTGCAAACGCTTGGAGAGAACCTGGCGGAAAAATTTTGACCTCTCGGAAAAAACAACATATAAATTGGCACTAAAAGCGCATTATAAAAAAGTTTTAGAAGAGAAAAAAAAATTTTGGCCTCTAAAATAGCCCTGGCTGCTAACCAAAGTAAAGAAATTTTTAAAACAGTCAAGGAGTTTCTATCCCCAAAGGCTGTGGCAATACCATTTACTCCGACTGAGGAATGGACGAGCCATTTAGCCTCTTATTTCCATGAAAAGATAAAAACCATCCAAGATACCTTTTCTTCGCTGCCTAGGATGGAGGGCGAGTCTCGAGCGTTTCTCACCCCTCCTATGCAGATACGGAGCCCGCTTCTCATGCAGTTCCCCCCTATATCTCTGGACAATTCGTTGGTAATTATGAAGGCCCTTAAATCAGGCTCCCCATCTGACCCATACCCTGCCAAGATCCTGGTGTCATTAGCCGAGGTAATTAACCCTGCGCTAAATCGGATTCTTAATACATCCTTGGAGACCGGGATTGTCCCAGTCAGGTGGAAGAACGCCAAAATACTTCCACTGTTAAAAAACCAAGAGCAGACCCTGAGCTAGCCTCTAATTATAGGCCTATATCCTTGCTCCCTCTCTTCTCGAAGGTCTTGGAAAAGTATGTTAATAGGGTCATTACCACTTATGCCGAAGCCAATCTAGTTCTCCACCAGAGTCAGTCCGGTTTCAGGTCGAATTTTAGTACGGAAACCGCGCTTCTTGAGGTCTCGGAAACTATTAAAGAGACCCTAGATCAGGGAGGGAAGGCTGTGCTGATTCTCTTGGACTTATCAGCGGCCTTCGATACCGTGCCCCATGATTTACTTCATCGGAGGCTTCAAGAATGCGGCTGTGGGGGCACGGTACTTCGATGGTTTACCTCGTTTCTGGACAATCGCCAGCAAACGGTGTGGTCCCCTCCTTTTGCAGCACCCATCC
Source organism: Calotriton arnoldi (assembly GCA_963921515.1). Lineage (NCBI taxonomy): Eukaryota > Metazoa > Chordata > Amphibia > Caudata > Salamandridae > Calotriton > Calotriton arnoldi. The sequence goes on along the minus strand of CAWUFW010000425.1, from coordinate 288,775 downwards.
TCCCCCTCAAGGTGGGGGTCCCACAGGGCTCAATCCTTAGTCCTACACTTTTTAATTTGTATATGTCCCCCCTGGCGCTTCTGGCAGAAGCTCATGGAGCGAAAATTGTATCTTATGCGGATGATACGCAACTGCTCTTCACCTGTGACAAGAAGTCAGACTTCAGAGGTGAGGCAATAAATGCCTGCCTCTCCGAGGTGTTTTCCTGGTTTCAACTTCACCAACTTAAATGTAATTCTGATAAATCAGAGATTATACTCTTTGGCCTTCCTTTAGACAATGTGTGGCGGAATTGGTGGCCACAGGACTTGTCCCCCCCCAGCACCTCGGTTAAGACTGTCAAAAATTTGGGAGTCAGGATGGAGGATAACCTATCCATGAACTCCCAAATACAAGCTGTGGTGGGCTCTTGTTTCGGAGTGCTTAAAATGCTTAGACAGGTCCTGCCCCTTTTGCCGGTAGCACATAGACAAACGGTGGTCCAGGCGTTAGTCTTATCCAGGTTGGACTACGTCAATAGTCTTTACCTGGGTATCCCTGATTACATGTTGACTAGACTACAGGTGGTCCAGAATGCTGCGGCAAGGGCCATTCTTATGTTAGGGCCCAGAACTAGGATGTCTGCCCATTTGAAATCCATGCATTGGCTTCCGATCCGTAAAAGGATTATGTTTAAAGCCATGGTTCTAACTTTTAAATCCCTTCATGGGATGGGGGCCCCTTACCTCAGAAAGAGATTTCAATTCTACTCCCCACGCCGTGCTCTGAGGTCGGCCGCACTTCAGTTGGCTAGCATCCCTAAATTTTCTTATGCTCGCATTGGGGGCCGCTCTTTCCAGGTGCAAGCAGCACGACTCTGGAATAGTCTCCCCCTGGCACTGAGACAGATGCAGGACCTTCTCCCCTTTAGAAAGTCATTGAAGACCTGGCTTTTTCAGTCATAGTGTGACTTATGCAAGATAGTGCTCACGATTAGCCCCACCCAGAATTTGTAGCGCCGGGACACTCTATTGAGTAGCCGTGCGCTTTATAAGTCTCTAATAACATAACAATAACATATGTGAGACGATGTGAATGAGATCTATGTGGGGTTAGCGGAATAGCCTTTTTGCACTTCCTGCAGTCCTGTGGGGTTAACAGCACAGGTTGGACTTCTGGGTTGCAGCATACATAACCCTCGTCCTACTCCCAGATGCTGCTTCGTATTTTCACCTGATATCCTGTGTTTGCCCGTCCTGTTCTGCCGCAGGTGGCCTTACTGAAGCTGCATTTTTGTGACCCCTGTTTGGAGTTCTTCCGTCAGCTGTTCAAAGCGCGCAGTGAGTAAAAGCCTCGTTTCACTGCTGCTTGTATTTTGTGAACCTTGCCTTGTGTGCCTTCTCTTTCCCTGGGAATACTTTGTTAGGTAATTAGCACCTTGCGCTGGATCGCTTTGGTAGGTACTTAACACCACACGCTGGAGTGCTTGTTAGGTAATTAGAACTACTTTGTGTACTCTGCTGTTACCTTGATTGCAAGCAATGGAGCGCTTCTGAGTGTTTGGCAAATGCACTGGAGTGCTGTTCTTTAGTACTTTCTACATGCCCCGAAGCACTTTTCATTTGTCTAGAGTCAAGTACTGGAACACTGCTGTTTCTTGGTTACAAGCACTGGAGCAGTTGTGAGTTAGTGGCCATACGTCCTTAATCAAGCACTGGAGCACTTTCCTTATCTGCTTACTTCATACTGGAGCACCTTTATGACTTTTTTGGCTTTAAGCGCTGGAGCGCTCCTCTTATGAACATGGTAATGACACGCTGGAGTGTTTTTCATTTCACATATCCAGTCCAAGCCTGGAGCACTTAATTTGGTTCATGAGTAGATGTGCATGGATCACATACCTTCGCATTATGTACTCAGTGACACCCTAACTGAGTATTCCTTAGAGGAGTTCCTGTTTATGATCTGCTTAAACCATTCCAAGGTGAATACATTTATAGCATCTATTCCTATTATGTGGGAGGGTGAGCATGTTTGTATGTACAGAAGAAAGGTGTGTGCTTAGATTACAACATTGTCTTGTTATTTTTTAGGATGTATTCCCTTCTCTCCTGTCAGGGGTGTAACTCAAATTGAGGGGGCCCCCCTGCAAGGTAAGTGGAGGGCCCCCCTCCGGACTCTATCAGGAGCTCTCTGGCCGAAGTGTTGTGCTGAGGGGGCCTCCTGGAGCTTGGGGCACCCCCGCACCGTGGGGGCAGCGGGGGCCTGTGTTACGCCGCTGTCTCCTGTCTGTGCTTTCCTTTGCTCCTGTCTGCGTTTTCCGTATCAACGTACAGATCACTCTTCCCAAGGTAGATATAGAGTAACCCTGGGCGTAGTTCGCGAAGTAACGCTTCGCGAAGCTACGCAAAGTGCAGTTCGCACTACGCGAGCTACGCGTAGCACTACGCGAACTGCGTAGTGCGTGTTCGCAATGATTGCACAGTGCCGGATGCTTGTCCGCACTGTGCAATCATTGAAAACGGCATCTTGCACAGTGCGAGCTGTCTTTACTGCCGCTCGAGTAGATTTTTACTCGAGCGGCAGCTTTCTCAACGCGGACTGGTAGTTTCTCATCGCGAGCGGTCGCGAGCATCACGCGACCACTCGCAATGAGAAACCTGACCTCCCGCGTTGAGAATCTCGCCGGGAGGTTTATTTTCCACGCTCGCGATCGGCAACTTGATGTTGCTGATCGTGAACGAGAAAAAGTCTCGCCGGGATGTCATTTTGCTTGCTCGCGGTCGCCAACTTGAGCGTTGAGGACCGCGAGCAAGCAAAATGACTGCTGCACTACGCTACGCTACGCTACGCGTGTTCGCACTGTGCTACGTGCAATTTGCGTAGTGCGAAGTAGCGCAAACTTCGCAAACTACGCGAGCGTAGCGTAGTTTTCCGCCCAGGCCTAATATAGAGACCAAGGGTGGTAGGGACAAGCACACATGTCACATTGTCATGATCTAGACCCCGTTCTGCATTTTTAGGTGGAATTACAGAGCATTCCTACTTCACCTAACCAGGACCTCCTCTCCCGGGCCCCAGCCTTTCCCTTGTTTTCAGATACACTCAAAAGAAGGTAGAAGGGGAGGTACGGTGAAGTTGGTTCATATCTCTTCTGTGCAGGATCAGTTTACAGGCTTGAAGGTAAGGCTCGTGGAGCACCGATATATATACATACAATGTGCAATGATGTCGGATGATAAAATGTATGTAGAACAACAAATAATATGCAGTGCACAATGAAACAATGACATAGAACAACACACCAGTACAACCAGCATGAGTGCTATACGCACTATGTATTGCTTTCAATCACTAGATGTTCTGGACATCCTATAACAACGACTATATTATCACATAAATAAATGCAGCTAAAGAACCTTTGAAATGAGAGGCCCCCCGCGCCTAGGGGTGGGGGGCCCTTAGTGGCATTTCGTGCGAGAGGCAAGAGAGAGGCTGGGCCAGCGCACATCTGGTCAAGGGGAGTGGGAGGGGCCGCCAGTAAATATGAGGAGGTAGGGCAAGCTCTTAGTGCGTCACCTAGGTGCGCAGGCGACCCCTCCAGGGAAAAGGATAAGAGCACTGAACACGAGGGAGAAGCCCTCTTTGTCCTCTTGCCTCGGGCACCCAGCGGGTCGCAGCCAGAAGCAAAGTTGCGGCGGGCACCGGGGTGAGGGGGCCTCACAGCGTAGCAAGGAGGACCGGGCCTGGCAAGGTGGGTATTTAGTGCCGTGTTTTGAGCCGAGTGCTTGTGACATGAAGCTGTGGACAGAAATGGGTTGATGCATGTCTTGCATTTGCCCATGTCGATTTCCTTCGCGCAGATTTAATGGAGGAAGTGCTTGGAGGGTGAATTTGCAGGTTGGGTCGTGTTGCTTTTGGATCGGCTGCGTGGCCGCGGATGTCTGTGGCGGCATGTCTTGCATTTGCTCATGTCGATTTCCTTCGCGCAGATTTAATGGAGGAAGTGCTTGGAGGGTGAATTTGCAGGTGGGGTCGTGTTGCCTCGGCAGGTTCTCAGCAGACTGGCACCAGCTAAGCCTCAGCCTGGTAAAAGCACTTCAAATGTGAAAGCATGTCTAATCCAATCACAGGCAGAAGGGAGGCTGCCCCTGTACCTCCCAGATAGCATATTCTTGCAGGCTTAAAGCGCGCTTCATTTCCAACCGGCCCTCTATGTCGCTTATTGACCGCTCTGAATAATGAATGCGGGCTCCTCAAGCGCGCACCAATAATCCTGTTACCCAGGCTATCTGTTCACCAGTTCTAGGTGTTCACGCCTCAAGAGGACCTCAATTCAAACTTTCACAGTACTAATAAACCTGGGATGAAGCCGGTTGATGAAAATACAAATTGTTAGTTTGAATGCTGGTTGCACGGAGTAACACTGCATCTATGTTGCTCTATTTCTACAGTGGCCATTACTACAGTGTGTATCCTACCTACCCTTTGATATTCTCACTTGCCAGACAGTTCAATGTGTACATCCACACCGCCGCACGACATGTTCCGGGATTTCAGAAGACATTCGGATCAGTCAATAGGGTTCATTGCGAAATACAATTATTATGCATAGCACTTGATAACGGAAGCATTGGGTTCATTGTAAACAAATCACGTACATATAGTCATCACATGCACGCGCACGTGGGAATCCCCTCATAGGAATAAGTGACGCAGACGTGACTCTAGAGCCGGCGCCCGCTTCAATAAACCTTGATGTGAATTGTGAAACTAGATCAAATATGGTGTTGTCTGCTATGCAAACAGAGCAAGTGGAGTGCATTAAAAGTGAAATTGATGAAGTAGACAGGGCATCTTTATGAGTGAAAAGGAGCAACAGTTGTCAACGGTTTGCTGCTGCTTTCAACGCTGTGCAATAATTTGCAGTGAGGGACAGGGCAACATTTTTTAGCGCTTCTGCGTTCTGTTGCGGGCGCTTAGGCAACACGGCTGTGATAATGCTGAGATGCAAATTAGGCGTGAGGGGAAGGACCGGAAGGCAGTGGGGGAGAAAGCGCTTGGTGTGGAAACAAGCGCAGGATTGTCGAGACGGGGAACCGGGGGGCGACTTTTGGCGCGCATTGAGGCTCGACATGTTGGGAGTCTGTCCGTTTCCTGGGATAGTTCATTAGGGGGTTCCACACAGTTTTGGAACTTACAGACAAGCCTTTACACATATTAAGTGACGTAAAGCCACTGTTAAGCATTATTTCTGGCTGTTTACGGCACTTTAGCTCCTCCACCGCCTACCTTTACTGCTGACAGTAAGATGTCAACATTAATACAGAGGAGGGCAAATTGCAGCAGAGCATTGTTGACCCATGTCAGTTATAGTGCCTTAAACCTTATGTTATTTTCTGAAAATGGTGCTCCGCACTTGCACTACTAGACACTGTGGGGTTTCTCGGTACAAGGTATCAATTTTCTGTGAAGAATTGCAGCTGAGAAAGAGGAGATAAAAAGGCTCTCTAACCTGCTTTGTGATACATGCTCCCTACCTTCGCTGTAGGTCACAGTACTTTATGTATACTTGCTAAGGTCAGGCACATTGATTCGTTTATACTAGTATTTAGTACCTTATTTTGAATGATTCGTGGTCGACAATATAAATCTGGCACATGAGGGTATTCATTTTAATAATATGACCTGTGTTTTTTACATCAGGGGGAGGATTTAGTTCAGTCCCATCCATGTCAGAGTATTTGGTTGTGGGGGATAGAGGCATGGAGTGTTCACTGGGGTGGTGTGATCCTTGGCAAGCGGTTTGTTTGCAGGGGAAAGCGGGGTGGCCCAGAAGTATGCTTCTTCACCCTGTAGCGCCTGCTCCCTCTTTCTTTGGTGTTGGGGCTTGATTTAAGCAGGGGCGGCCAAAAAATGTTAAAGGACGGGTATGCTTGCAGTGAGGCAGTTAACATAAAGCCAAATGTCGATGCACACAGGGCAAGGGGAAGTGCACCAAACATCAATTTCTCGATTTTTCTTCTTGTTTTATATATGGGTCAAACGGGAGGTGCACCTCACTAAGATGGCGGCTGCAGGAGGATGGACCAAGTCACGTGGAAGGGGAGTGGTGAGTGACGTCAAGGGACCAAGACACGGCGAGGGCATGCAGAAGGCCACCAAAGAGCCGGTACTTCATGGCGAGATGAGCGCTTGTCAAGCGCTCAGCATGGGTAAGGCAAGATAAGTTGGAAGGGGCTGTTCGGATGTTAGTTGCTGAGCACCAAGGAGCGTTAGCTCACTGGTAAGTTGCGGGCCCCTGGTAGCACGTGCTCTCCCAAGACAAGGGCTCGAAGCCTGCCAATGCTCGAAAACCGTCCCTAGTTGTTAAAACTTCAAGCACAGCTTTCTCTTCTGGGGATAATACTGACCTGGGATAGACAGATGAGGTTTCAGCTCTCGTGTGCCCTTTCCTTGTCACGAGTAAGCTGTCCCATTTTTGACGCAAACAGCAAGTGGTAGGGGGTTAGCAGTTCCAAATGAGGGGCTTAGTCACATACGAGTGAAACACAATAGGGCCACGGGTTAGGGCTCTGGCTACGGTGGGGGGAACATGGTCTGAGGGACCCTTAATAGGTAAAGTTAGCAGCATGGTAAGTTAGCATATCGAAGTGCCATAGCATGTATGAACAAATCCAAGAGGCCCCACGTTAGTGTGTGGTTATGGGGAGTAAACGGGGTCTGAAGGAATGGGTGATAGGAGTGCATAATAGCATGGGTATGTGTAAAAGGAAGGAAGCAAGGGTTCAAGCTTGTTTGTCCCATTGACTAGCCATGGATGGGACGCACTGACCGAGTTGCCGGTGGGTGTAATGCGAAACTTTGGAGAGCATATCTGGCACAGGACCCAGGGGAGAGCAAGGTGTTAAGCACAGCCCTATAATTAGCGCCTCTGGGGTACAGGACTGGTGGTTAACACAGTAAAAACAGTACAAGTTGTCGGCTGTGGCCTGTTGGCACAACAAGCATAAGAGTACATCTCTGGGGAGCCTGATGGCGAAGGGCCATTAATGTAAGGTAATACAATATCAACCAGTGGCGGGAATGTATTTTGCAAGCCTAATTAGTTACTACCACGTTGGTGGGTTTACGGTATTCATAAACACTGGTTAAGTGTTTACATTCTATCAACAATTACAGTGGGCGTTGAAGGTAGGTGTAGTTAAAGATTATGCAGTAAAGACCAAGCCTATCTAAGGTGGGGGGAGTTTCATCCAGTCACGCGCAAAATTAGGAATGTTTAGAGCTGCCAGCGTGTGGCGCAGCATTTTCTATCGGAAGAGTCTAGTGGCAGCGTTTGGGCCGTATCTCCTATGGGTGAGGCTCTACCACTATCCTGCACAGAGGGGCACTGTTTTGGTGGTAATTAGAGAAACGGATACCAAGCTACTTCAAAGCGGCGGGTCTCCCTAGGGAGGTTGTGGAGGCCGACCACTTGCCACAGACAAGGGACAGAAAGGCATGGCGATGCCAGCGACAGTGGGGAAGCTTCAGTTTCTTAGGGGCAGGGGGAATGCCAAACAATGGGGTTTCAGCGTCTGGATGGACCCCAGGAGGGGGCAGTGGCCATGTGTACAGAAGGTAGGCAGGGAGGGGACTGTCCTGCTGTTGGTCCTTCTACTATACTGCCCTAACCCAACACGGATGGACTGGAGTAGAATATTGGGGGGGCTGTTTCAGTTGTCTTGGGGGCAAGGGGGATGCCAAACAATGGTGTTTTTTCAGCTATGTGATGGACCCCATGAAGGGGTGGTTTTCCACGTGTACAGAAGGTAGGCGGGGAGGGGACTGTCCTGTTGGTGGTCCTGGACTCTGCTGCTCTAAACCAACATGGATGGACTGGAGTGGAATATTGGGGGGGCCTGCGGGTGTGCAGGTACCCTGGGGGGTCAGATGCGGGATGCAGTGTTCTGGGTTTTAAGTGGTGCCACTGTTGGCTGTAGACCGTTGGGGCCTGCTGGCGCAATGGACGCAGCAGAGGGGGTACTTGGTAGGCCGAGTCGGCCAAGTTCAAGAGTGCGGCCACGTTCAAGAGTACGGCCAAGTTCATGAGTATGGCCAAGTTCAGGGGTATGGCTAAGTTCAGGAGTACGGCTAAGTTCAGGAGTACGGCTAGGTTCAGGAGTACGGCTAAGTTCAGGAGTACGGCTAAGTTCAAGAGTACGGCCAAGGTCAAGAGTACGGCCAAAATTCAAATGTACGGCCAAGTGCAAGAGTACGGGTAAGTTGAAGATGAAGTGCAATGTCTTGACTAAATTTTCTTGCTGCCTTTCATACGTTGACGTTGTAAAAAGGGAAGCTGTGAATAAGTTTTGATATATCCAAGGAGGGTATGCTGGCTACTGGGTATTGGAAATAGAAGACAAAGATATGGTGCAAGACACACATGTTGCCTGGGATGGCTTTTGTAGTCATGTGGCACCCAGATCATTGGTTTGTCGCCCTTAGTTAGTACCTCAAGTGGACAAAGGAGAATGGTTGTTAGGTCAGGCTTGACTCAGGTCTTGAAGCAGGGTCGCTGCCCATTCGAGCAACGAAATGATCGAAAAGGTGGGCAGGTGGAGGTCTTCCAGTTGTGAACGGTATGTGAGATTACAATTAGTTTAAATGGTGGCTGAGGGGCAGCGACGATCTAACAGTGCATTTTTTCTTTCTATTTTTGTTGACTGTGCATACAGTGGTTTCAAAGCATCGGACGCAAGTATGCTGGTGTGGAGGTTTGCAGGCGGCAATAATATGATTCCGGGGAGCAGAAGGGGGGGGAGGAGCCCCTATTCTCTACACTCTCAGGGGTAAGGAGCTCACTGCCGGGCACCATCATAGGTTGGTCGGAGGTGCTCCCGGGTCAAGTTTTGGGGGGACAATGCGCCACCAAATGCGGTGAATAAGTCAGTAAAAAATTGAATCGAGAGGTGGCGAAGTTTGGCAGTTACGTCGTTATGATCCATTAGGCATACCGGGATACAGGCAGTGAAATCGAAATTGTACCTGACAGATGGGGTGCAGCTGTCCAACGCAGGGTTGGATTTATTCATCCATACTATATTGGGGGGCCTTAGCGCTAGATCTGGAAGGTGAAGCTGTTTTCGTGGGGAGGGCGAGAGCGCCAGTAGGCTCTTCGCCCTGTGGCGGGGTCCCGGGCAAGGAAAATGGCAGGGACTCCTGTTTGGCGGGGACTGGATGCTCCTGGAACAGGGAGGGCAGTCAATGGGGCTCCGGGCTGGCGGGAGAGGGGGCCGTCCTGCTGGTGGTCCTGGACTCTCCGGCCCTACCCGAGATGCCGGTGCTTGGAGGAAGCAACTTGGTGAAAGCTGGTGCACAAGGAAAGGCGCAAAGCAGTGCCCTGGTGGCCGCGTATAGGAGGTCGACGACGGGTAGTTGCCTGAAATGGAAGCAATGGAGATGGGTTGTGGCCTGCTGGTACAACCCACATCCAGTGTGTCTCTGGAGATCCTGAATTGTAAATACAATTGTAACCTGTGGTTCAAACGAATACTGTGCAACCCAATGTTTATCAATGTGTGTTGGATTGGTTAATAAAAGTTGGTCTAATGTTGACAGTGCATCTACAAATAAAGATGGCGTTATCTGAGAATTAATAAAGACTACGCAGTGAAGACCAGCCACTGGTATGGTGCCTTTTGTGGTGGGAAAAGAGGGGGCAAAGTATTGTGGGACGAATCGCACGTTATATGCCTACTATGGGAAAGGAGCCTTCACAAACAATAGGTCATCATGAGCACTTGCTGACAGTGATCAGTATGTTTTAAAATGGAGAATTAACAATCCCTCCCCCCAAAACTGATAATTTGTAGTGAGTCAGCAAGTTTATTGCTTATGAGTGTAATGTCTGTAGACACCTAATTATGGAGAGAATTATTGAATAATGGGAAAAGATTAACAAAGTAGCTCTGACATGCAAAGGACGGGGATAGTATCTTGATTTCAAAAAGTGCATTTACTTTCTCCAGTATATTTGCCTGGTTTAGAATCATCTGTTTCAGCCTCAGTTATATTTTACTACCTAGAAGCACCAGAGACACTGGATCAGCAGCTCCATATTCAAGAAGACCACTCTTTACAATGATGTGATCTGGCCCAAAAAATGAAATGGATCGCAAAAACATAAAGGGCTCCTCCCAGATAGCACATACCTCTCCTAATCCAGCTAGCTAATAGGCCACCTGGATGTAGGACAGCTGCAACAGCAGTTTAAATGAAGAAAATAGTAAATATATAAAGTTGGAACAGAGTGTGAGTATGCTTGCAAAACACAGCCATCCCTCAGTTCCCCATAATTTCTAATTGTTGGTTTCTTGGGAGAGCATTCATCCAGTCTCTGGTGAGGTGTAGATAGGGCTTCAAGGCAATGTGTCTGGGTCGTGTTACTTCTTTGGATGAGTAGTGGCTTCACACAGGCACAATATGCAGCAGGGCAGACCAGCTGAGCTTCAGCAGGAGTGTCCATGCTTGTTCATAGCCAGAACTAAAGGAGCTAACACCCACCATCAAAACCAGCGGGTTCACACAGGTTAAGGGCCAAAAATGTGTTCTGCAAGTTGGATGAAAGCTCTGGCTTATATGTACATGTTCAGGCAGTTGGAAAAGTCCCACAGCCAAACATAGCCAAGGCATTGTCGATTCAAGAGTCGAGTGGTCACTATCAGAATCAGAATTAAATGTACAATTACTTAAAGTCATTACAATATCATAACACAGCTACTAAATTACAAATAAGAATTGCATGCATCTTAACAATGTTCCATCATCACTCACTCATTTGCAGTGGATACTAACATGCATTAACATTCTGAAAAGTTGTCACTAAGATTGTTGCACAATAACAATGTGAACATACTGACCATGGTGGTTTTTTAGATTGGGCCCCCAAAATGGTGGTTATAGTTATAGCTTAGCTATCAGCAATTTTAGGGAAAGGGAAAGTGCTTTTCCGGGTAGGCCAGACTGGTGCCCTACTTGAGATGCAAGTTTTAAAGTGCTTCTAAGGGCAGCTGAATCCTTGATTAAGCTGGGGTGGCTTTAATAGCTACAGCTAGTGCTAAAAAGCCTGCAGCTGCCGGGGTGGCAAGGTGGCTCTACATAAGTGCATTTATTAAAGTGCTTCAAGTTAAAGTACTCCTTGAAATGCAGGTTAGACTGTGCACAACATTATGGCACAGTTTTGTGAACAAAACCTAAAGAAGATGTTAACTTTCACTGGTCATTAAAGAATTCAGTTTGTTACCGTAGGAGTTTATAGCACCTAAGAGGCAGTAACCAAGATCTAAGCCACATTGAGTCAGCCAATATCCACTGTAAGTTCTTTCACATACTTCTAGACTAACCTTATTTCCAACTTGCAAATAAATGCTATCAGGAGTTTTAATCTAATTGGCTCAATGGGTGCATACCATTACTGCAGGTCTCAGACTACATTAGGTCGTTTTATCAAAGCCTGAACTGAAGCACTGTCCTGATATCATGAAAAGAGGTGGGCTAGATATTAGTGTTCCAGCAGATCATAAAATTATAAAAGCTATATTTAATGGTCAATATTTACAATGTTCTGAATTGATAACTGATCTAGCATTCAACTGTATTCTTTCAATAACTCCCTATGTGTTTCAATCCAGTTTAACAGCTGGAAAGTGGTTAAAGAACTTTTGCCTGATTCTCAGTTTATTCTGATCACCAGAAATGACTCAAGGATCTTACCAGAGCATCCAAATAGACGTTGGTCCACTGAACTTGTTTGGCTTTTTCCCCAGCTAAAACCATGGGTCTCCCGAGAACATCTAAGTATTCCTAAACAAAAAAGACACAATATCAGGGCATTAGTAATGCTGTGTAGATTTACATTATCATAATTTGCTATATTCAGGCAACGTCCTAATCAATCTGACTTTAGTGTAGCCTCAAGTTTAAAATCATATATCTTCATTACAATTTAAAATATGTCATTCGCTAATTATTTTATTCAAAATGCATATTACTAGTGCAACACATTTGTTTTAAAGGGACTGAAAAGGTTAATTTGGCGATTGTGGTTCTTAATACCAAACATACAACTTTCCTAAAGAAAAGTCTGATTGCTCTAGTTTGTGATTTTGAAAGGAGTGAGTTACATTTTCAGCCCTCTAGGATATCCCTTCTAATATTCTCTTTCACCAATTGGGTGAACATACTTGGCCCAATTGACAAACAGATGGATGTTGGAACCAGTTCTGGAGCCACAAGAGATACATTGGTTACTGGGTCCCAACTGTGGGTATAGAGTCCATTTACCACTAATGTCCTCGGACTGACCCACAATGCTATCAAAAAACAGAGCACCAAGTACACTCCTTTAGTACTTGACTTTTGCAAGGCAAGCAGTCAAAGTCATACTCAGGAGTATAGTGTGGGGTTAAGGGCTCAGAACTCAGTAACTCACAAAGTATTTCTTAATAAATCAATTGTCAAGCCAAAGTATTTTCTTGACCAAAAACGTACTTTATGTTACCTATAATGCAGTACTACACACATGTGTTTGCTACTGCATTGGGAACATGTTGACAACTAAAGTAAATTGATTGATTGAAGTATTTGGAGCAATTCCACATCTGTCTATGGTTGTGACCCTGGGAGCTGTCCTTAAATTCTCTTACGACAATTGTGTACTTAACGCTAAATGGCAGACAAGCATATGAAAATCAAATGTCTCAAACCACTAAAGGGCTTGTTGGAACCATTTAACTTGATCACTGTGTGAAGGCTGCAATTTGAGGGGTGTGCCATGTCTTCCCCTGCATGGTCTTTTTTCCAGACATCTTAGCAGTGCACAGGACAGTTGCCTTCATGCGAGGAGCAGTCATAGCTCAAGTAGGTGTGGTCACAGGCCTTAACAAAACTCTTCTGTGGCCAAACAAGATGACAGGCCATCCAGGTGTCACATGAAAAGGGAACAGCTCAGATGGGAGAGTTCAGTTGTTGCTGGATCCTGCACTCTATAATCCCTGGGCTAAGACATAGTAGGTCACAAGGGTAAACTTCAGGGCACTTTGTACAGACTTAGAAATGCATCATGAATTTTGTGTGGCGGTTTTAGTCTTTTCAGCGCATCATGCATTGAAGAGGTATAAGGGACCCACTATGGTTATGGGCCCACAGCATCAGGCTATATACAGCTTTAGTCTACACCTGCAACCTTGCTCAATTCTCACTGGCCCCGGAGGAGCTAATCTTGAGACCCACTTTCGGGCAGCTGGGCACACAAACTCAGTCCGTAGAGGTACAAAGGATCACCATATGTCTTTACAGTGCTGATCTCCCCAGTGCTTCACATGGAGCTGTTACTCATGTAACTTGATCAGTGCTTCTTGTGGTCAGCTGTTTTGCTGAGTATACGGGCTAAGCTCTCCCTTAGGCAGACTCCTTTTGCAGAAACACCTGCAATGCATATCTCTTAGCAACAGGGGCAGGCTACTCTTCTCAAGGAAACTCTAGTACTTCCAACAGGCGTTATTGGACCCATGGATATATGCACTTATCTGACTTAAAAAAATGAAAGGCATAAAAGAGGCAGAGGCGTTCACATTCTACACCTATCCGCCTGATGAGGCTCCCATTCAGCACCCAGGAAACTGTCACGCTTGCCCTGGTGACAACTACGCTGGATTATGGCAAAATCCTCTATGCCAGAATCAACAAAAACTCATCAGAAAGCTGCAGAACATTCAGAACTCAGCAGCCAGAATTACTCTTCACCTCCCACACTGCACCTGAAGGAGCTTTGCTGGCTCCCCAGTCACAACGTCTCCATTCTACTTTTTTGTGGTCATTTAACCATTGTCAAGTGTGTGTGATTTTAAAGTTTTTTGATAGTTGCACAGGGCATAGTGAGCCCGATTCACCAAGCTATTTTTGGCTGTAAATTTGTGGCTGAACATGGCTTCATGTACACCTGCCACATATGCGCAAAAAGATATTTTAGAGAAGATATTTACCTCTAGAAAGAGCTTATTTTTGTCTTTTTCAACTGCATACGTTATCAGGTGAAACTTTGTAATTTTAAGGAGCTTTGGGGTCATGGACAAGACATATTTTGGGGCACCCAGTTCAGAACTTTCCATTTATTCATTATATAAAGCAAATTCAAGTCCTCATGGGTGATGAGTTTTAGAGAGTTGAAGAAAAGGGACGGTAGAGAGGTGGAGAGAAAGGTGGGGATTTTCTAATTTATGAGGTAGAGACCGATGAGATACAACAATATAGAGGCAGAAACCGATGAAATACAGATAGGTGAGACAGAAATGGGTGGAGGTAGAGTAATAGGTTTGGAAGACAGAAGGAGGTTGGAGTATGTTATAGGGAGGTAGAGAGAGAAGTAGTGAAAGCCAAAGATGGAGAGCAATGTAGGGAGAGAGGGCAGAGCAAGATATTATTGATGTACAGAAAGAGGGATCGGTAGGAAAATAGAAAGTGGTGAGTTAGGGATAGGTAGAAACAGAGGTGGGAATAAACAGAGAGTTGGGGTTAGAGAAAGACAGTGCAGAGCGAGAGGGACAGAGAGAGAGAGAGAGAGAGAGAGAGAGAGAGAGAGAGAGAGAGGAGAGAGAGAGAGAGTCCTGTGACTAGAACAACCATTCTACCAGGGGGCCATGGGCAGTTGCTCACTTTCTCCATGCCTTGAAATGTCTCTGAGGTGAAATAAATGAACTGGACTGGCATGTGCAACCAGTCTTAAAACATATTATGCAATGTGGAATTATGGGCCAGCGTTATGAAAACATTTTCCTGGCATGTATGGGTATTCTTGCCAGTAGCAATGTTCTTTGTGTCTGGGTGACTCACTTGTCCAGACAAAGAAAACTCTCACCTACAATCGGTTTACAGTTCTGATGAAAACCTCATAAAAAATTGAAGTTGCCAAACTGTAGTAATCGCTCTAAAAGAAGACTCACCCTCAAGATTCACATGAAGTTGGGCTAATAATAGTAGAATTGTCGAGTTGAACATGCCATTCAAAAATATGCTGTTCCTCGGTAAGGCAGAGAACTAGTCAGGAAACCTGAAAAGGGAGGTTCCTAATGCCACACAGCATCACAAACAGAAGAACAGTCAAAAGTAGAAAAATCAATATGCACTGTTACATGCAAATTGTAAAGACGAATTATAGAATAAAACATACTCATTTTAGGTTGTTATTACATGGAAATTAAAAGAATTGTCTCGAGTTCTGTCTTATCAAGCCATTCTGTCATTTGGTTCTAGCAAACAGAATTTTTTTTTAATTTAAATGAATTTCTCAACAAATGCTATTATCATTGATATCCAAAAATCCCAGATCATTTATTTCTCCTTTTTCTACGTTTTCTTATTTCTTCCTTTTCTATGTTTTCTTTTCTAGCATCGACTCTACCTCTGTCTTTCACTTCTCTTACTTATGAACTACAATAGTGTATGTGTGAACAATCTATAAAACTGTCTCTGATTGTATAGGGAGCTATTGAACTAAAAGTGTTATTACCAATTGTTAAATAGCTCTAGATTCATTATCCTAAGTTAAATGCTAGAAGACTTTGCATCACTTTCAGATATCAAAAACAGGCTACAGTTAATTTTGGTTTTGAGCAGGTTTTCCATCACAAATACGGATGCTTCTTATCATTGATAAAAACTTCTGGGATTAAAAAGTCCTGAATGCTGTAAAAGTTGTGTTACCTCAACTAGTCTTCAAACAACGACAATAGCGTGAAGTAAGTCGACTTTTCATGAGTTTGAGTGTTCATATTGAGTGGCCCGGACATGTGAGGAAATGATCAATCAAATACAAAATGGGAACCAAGGGCAAAACACAAAGTTTAAGCTATGGAAAGTTCGAATAATAAGCAGATGATTTTGTTTTTTCAAGAAAATTGGGATACTACTTGTAGCAGTGTTATCTCAGATAATTCAAATGAAAAGGAGGGTGATGGAGCAGGGAAAATAAAAAAATTTAACCCCTAACAAATTATATAATTAATTAATTAAAAATGTTCGTTTAAATGTATTAATCAACATTGTATATGTGGGAATGGTAATATGCCAATGTATGTGCTAAATAAATCTATTAATGAATGTCCGTGTGTCTAATCATAACGTAAGAATAAAAAGCGTACTAAATAAAATAAATGCATGTTTGTGCTTCATAGAAATAAAATGTGTCGTTGCAAAAACAATAGTGATGGTAAGTAAGGAGCAGCTTAAATGTCGCTTTTTGCTAGGTAACAACTAATTGGGGTACGTAGACGGGAGGGAAACGAAAGGGATATTTTTCTCTATTTTAATTATGTTTTATTTGCCTCAAATTAGTGCTTCTAAAGTAGAACCGAGTGGCGAGATAAAATGGCCGCCAGTGGGAAGATGTGCGCAGGCGCAAGGGGACACGTGGTACGGGATGAGATTGAAGAAATCTGGAACCTCGTGATGTCTCTGAGAGGCTAGGATGCAAGAAATGGTCAAGGCTGGTGTGACCTAATTGAACTGATAGTGTGCCGTGATGATCAGGAGAGAGTCCGTGGGAAAGGAGCCCAAGAGAAAGGACAATGACTGCGGAGTTCTTGAATGTGTCAAAAGAAGATACAAATGGACTGATCGAATCGGATGGAAATGTTTAAGCGTATGGGAAAGGAAATGATCCAAGGACCCTTGAATCCAAGAGAACTTGATTAAAGAATGAATAAGCTGACATGCATGGACCAATGAAAGAAAAGCGTGATATTAATGTTGCAACAGTTAGTGAGCAAAGTTAGAATTAGGGTATAAGAGGGCCTACTCTTAGTGGGAGGGGGTCAGTTCCAGAGAGTTCCAGTCAGAGTTCCAGGCAGTTCGAGAGTCGTGGTTGCAGTAGAGGAGACGGGTTGCAGGTAGCTGATGCTGACGAGCTGAAGTTGCTGTTGCTGTCTTAACTTTACAGTTGAGTATGAGAATCAGGCTATTTCTAATCCCAAAGTTAGGTTAGAAATCATTAGGCTAAATTAGGAAGCTAGGCAGGTAACTAGGGTTTTTGGCTTCATGACAAAATTTCCTTTTCTGCAATAAATTGGTTATGCTTAATAAAATTGTGAATTTAAAAATGAATAATTGAATAAAGTATTAAATTCTTTCCATGCTTTTAAAATTATATAAAATTTAAGATTCTTTAAACCCAAAATGACTCAGTGGTTATTTTCCTAAATGATTGTGACATGAGTAATTGGTTGATTGTGATTCAGCTGGTCTTAATCACTATGAACTAATTTCTTAAATGAATGATTCATCGACAAAACAATGAGCAGGAATATCTTAAGAAATAACTAAAAGAAAGTGACAAATTAAGGTAAATAGATATCCTTGCTCTTCCAGCGGTACACAAAATGGTGTTCTCCATTTAGTTCTCATGCTTCTCCTAGGAGTACAGAATTTCATACAGGTGTAAAAGGAAATCCAGGTGTGTGTGTGTGTGTGTTAGGCGATGTTTATGGGCCCCATCGTCATGAGGATATGAGAAATATAGTTTACCCCTGGATGACCTATAAGTAACCTGGGAGGAGAATAGTTTTCATTGTACGCGCTGCATCAGATTTCTTGGTAGCAGAGTTATGGTTTTCTATAGATTAGTTTAGTGATTATTGTTTATTGATTATTGATTATTTGATGACTAACACTATATGTTGAGTCGCGTTATGTTATATGTAAGTTTTCACGCTTCTGGGATGTAGGAAGTGGAACACGTGTGGCAAGAGAAGTCACATGGAATTTGGTACATGGTCTGAATTCATTTTGGTTATAACGCAGGTTGTGTTATGTTAGGGATTTCGGTGTGAAAAGTGTGTAAATGAAATAGCAAATCACGTTTACTTGTGAAACTTTGGCCTTAATTCTCAGGAGCCTAGTCTCCACATGTGTCTTATCCCCAGAGAAACGAGTAAATTGTTTGTTTGAAAGAAGGGTAAGGTAGAGGGAAGTGCTACTTTATCGGCGAGAGTAAATAATTCTGTGGTAGGGTAGAGGTAAGCGCTGCCTTCTGGAAAAACAGGATTCTTGTGTAAAAGGACAAGGCTGTCACTTTGTTTAGCGAATCAGACTATGGAATTGTTTATTTGTTGTAACTAACGAAGAAAACAGTAAAAAGAAAAATTGCCGATAAATCTTGTAAAGGAGGAGTAAAGAGTAGAAGTGACGTGGAAAAGTGCCGCGCTAGGATTGGTTAGTGCACTAGTCACGTGAATACAGAGCAGGAGTGACGTAGAAAAGTGCCGCGCTAGGATTGGTTGGTTCGCGGACGGTGGAAATTGTTCTGATTGATACGTTAGTGTGAATCGCGCTGTAATTGGACGAAGTTCCGTACACAGAAACAGCATTAGAGTAAAGAGAAAACAAATAGAAAACATGCCGTATTACGAGTATGAAAGGGAGAGAACGTCATGGACAACGAAATTAAAGAATTTCTTTAAGAAAGACAAAAAGGTTGTGACTAGAGAGGGACAAGTAATTCCTCCGCCGAAATCAGCAGCTTCACATATGATGCTGAAATATGGATATCATACGTGTATATGGTTGGATAATTGGGTAAAATATACCAAGAATGATGGAGCATTGGCTTTTCCTGAAAATGGTTCTTTTAATGTAGCGATTTTACGGAATTTAAAAGAAAAGATGCTTAAATTGGAACCTAGACCTAGACCGACACAGTTTGAGGCTTTAACAGAATGGGAAGATGAGATGTACGAGAAAGAAAGATTCAGAGGTATGAAAGGTTATGAGTTCGTGCCCGGAAGATTGTGGGGAATGAATCATGAGGACAGAATAAAACGATGGAGATGTGCTAACATGACAGGAGGTTTGTTTCCAGCTTTTACAGTTGAGGAAGGGACTAAGAAAAAACGGACTGAGAAAAAGAAACATTTAGAGAGAGAAAAGTATATGCATGAGAGCGAAACGGATGACGAGTTGCTGGAAGATATATTAAATAAAAATCCACCTCCGTATCAGCAGAATTCTACAGTGGTGACACCAAATGCGCCACCAATAGAAACTATGCGAAATAAAAGTCCAGAAAAAAGACAAGAAATAAATAGGTCACAAGAACAAATAAGAACTTCCCAAAATGAGGGAATAGAAAATGATAGTGCAAGAGAATTGGCAAGGACAACAAAAGAATTAACTGAGAAAATTAGAGAATTAACCAAGAATATGGAAGCAGTTACCGTACCTGTAACAATAGGTCCAGTAATACCAGTTTTCGAGAATCAGAAAATTGATGAACGATCTTTGGTGATTCCCTTGAGTTCGCAATTCCAAAGAGAAAAGGAAAGAATGGAAACAAGTCCAGGTACGAGCAATTTGACTAGTGCTTACAGACCAAGTCCACCTGAAAATTTGACAGTGAATGAGTGTAGCGGTAGGAAAATGCCTATGGTAACTGAATCTGCAACAGTGACACCTGAAAAGAGTGGAAATTGGACAGAAATAAATAGTACTCCTATAGGTCCGACTCCTGATGAGTTAAATGAGTGGATAAAAGCTTTTAAAATAAAAGAAACAGAAGAAAAACCATTAGATGTGATCAGATTGAAAATTGACATGGAAGAATTAATTCTAGGAACGATTGGTACAGAAAAGATAAAGAATTATCAGGATGATGAAATAATGTTTCTGTGCAAAAGTATAACATGGAGGGCAAAGAATTTACATGACAAACTAGAAGAAGTGGCCGGTGAGATTGGAATAGATTTTGCAAAAGTAAAAACGTTGCAGAAACCATACAGAGTAGATTTTTGTGAAAAAGATATTGAAAATTTGAATACAGCAGGAAGGCTGACACAGATAAAAGAGTTGATTGTTTTGTTGAGAAAATGGGGTGATGTGGACAGATGGAAGGTTAGATGGACAAAGAAGAATGAGAAAAGTGTAGACAAAGGTTCATTGGCTTTTATGATAACAGAAAAGGAACATGTTGTTAAAGAGTACCCTATGAGAGAAACTCCAGGTGGTAGTTATGTGCATGTTCCCTGGACTAGGCAGGACATCCTGTCATTTACAAATGACTTTCCAAAGTTAAGAGAAAAGCCAGTTGAGTGGTACCGACAGGTAGAAAGGTTTGTAAAGGTCTCGAAAGTGTTGTGGATAGATTTGGATGGATTGTTTGACATAGTGGTACCAACGGATCTGTGGTCAGAATGTAAGATTACAGTTGACTGGCCAACTACAGAATATCCAAGAGATCCTAAGACAGGAGCTCCAGGACCAGATGTGATGAAGAAATACGACAAGGTGATTACCTTTTTGAAAAATAAGATTCCTCCAAAAGAGACAGATTGGGTTAAGATTGATAGAACTACACAGGAAAATAAGGAGAGTGTACATGCATATTATGAGCGATTGTTGTTGGTTTTCAAACAGTATAGTGGTTATGAGGAATTAAGTGAGAAGGATATGAGTCATTTTGTATACCGATTTGTATTTGGCTTGAAACAAGAAATAAGCGATATGATTAAGCAACATATGATAAACTGGCAGAATGCAAGTGTAGATGAGGTGCTGAGGTATGCTAAGTATTGTAGTGATGAAATAGAGAGTAAACAGCGTAAGTTGAAAGAAAAAGCAATGTGGGCACAAGTGAAAGTGGCAGAAAAACAAGAAGCCCAATTGGATAATAATAATGGAAACGAATCAGGACAGAATAAGATGCGACCAAATATAGGTAAAGGAAAAGGACAAGTGAGTCTAGAAGAGGCTAAGAAGAAATGGCCATGTCATAATTGCGGAAAATTAGGGCATTGGAGAAATGAGTGTAAGTTCCCACCTAAACCTAATCCGGAACATCAATCATTAACTCCACAGGTGCAGAATGAGGTAGTTGTTCAACAAAGTCAGGTGCCACAACCACCACTTCCCAACACTGTTAACCAGCAAAGATACAGTACAGAAACAGGATTCTACGGAGGAGAGCAGGTAACACAGTTGCCGAGAGCAGCTAACATTTCCCAGTATTGGTTGCATCAGAGTGAGGATGACCCGGATGAAAGTTTCTGACGGTGCGCAAGAGAGGGGAAAGAGTGCGTGCTTGGCGCAACTCTAGAGGTAGATCAGTCTGGTCCCTTTGTGGATGGAGAAGTGAATGGAGCAAACGTAACATTCCTTGTCGATACTGGAGCTACCCGTTCTACTGTTAGGTCAGTGGAAATTCCGAACCTTCCTCTCTCAGGTGAATGCATCCAAGTGGTAGGAGTAGCCAATCAGCAGATTAAAACCCCACTTACTGAATTGGTAGAAGTAAAAATTGGTTCTTTTAGAAAAATGCATAAATTTGTAGTGTGCGATTGTAGTCCTGTAAATCTTCTAGGTCGTGACCTTTTGTGTAAAATGAATTGCACAATTTATTGTACACCAGAAGGAATAGGTTTTCAGACTTCGGATGAAGATGTTTTGTATAAAGTAACTTTGATGAATCAAGAACCTGAAACGAATGGTTTATTTCCTGCATTTGATGTAGAAAAACTTCCAGAAGAGCTAAAAGGTGCAGTAAAAGAAAGTGTGTGGGATTTTACAGGAGAGGACATTGGATTAATGAGAGAAGTTGATCCCGTAAAAGTGACAGTGAAAGAAGGGATAAGTTATCCAAACACGCCACAGTACAAATTAACTCCAGAAATAATTGAAGGAATAACTCCTGTGATAAATAAGATGATTGAACAGGGAATTCTGAAAGAAATCATGAGCAGTCCATGTAATTCACCTATTATGGGACTGAAAAAGCCAAATGGAACATACAGAATAGTACAGGATTTGAGAAAGATCAACAAAATAGTGGTACCATGCTGTCCAATAGTGCCAAACCCTGCAGTGATTCTATATCAAATACCGCATGAAGCTGAGTGGTACACTGTGATAGATTTGTGTCATGCATTTTTCTCTATTCCTTTGCATCCAGATAGCCAGCCATTATTTGCATTCCGTTTCGGAGAGCGTATTTTGGCATGGTGCCGAATTCCACAGGGGTATACAGAAAGCCCCTCAATTTTTAATCAGATTCTAAAGAGATCTCTGGAAGATTTAAAAATGCCAGAAAAATCAGTGATGGTGCAGTATATCGATGACCTATTGGTGGCATCGAAAACCAAAGAGGCATGTGTAAGTGACACAATTGCTTTACTGAACCATTTGGAGAAAAGAGGACATAAGGTGTCCCCTTCAAAATTACAGTTTTGTCAGAAAGAAGTCCAGTATTTTGGGCATAAAATTGAGAAAGGAGTGCGGAAAATAGCGACAGAAAGAGTAAGAATGATTCAAGGAATGAGAGCACCAATGACTCAAAGAGAGGTAAGAATGTTTTTGGGAATGGTTGGATATTGTCGACAATGGATAAGTGGATTTTCTTTGATTGCAAAACCATTACAAAAACTGACAAAGAAAGATGTAAAAGACCCTTTTGAGTTAAACAAAGAAGAAATGAAATCTTTCAAAGAATTGAAAAAGAAACTGTGTGAGGCCCCTGCATTAGGCATGCCTGATTATGAGAAGGATTTTGAGTTATACTGCAGTGAAAGAGATGGATGTGCATTTTCAGTACTGGTACAAAAACACGGCACCATGAAGAGGCCTATAGCTTACTTTTCAGCTGTTTTAGATCCTATAGCAAAAGCATTGCCTGGATGTTTGAAAGCAGTTGCTGCTACTTGTGTAAGTCTGGAACAAAGTGAAGGTATAGTGATGGGGTATCCACTGAGAGTATATGTTCCCCATTCAGTAGAAATTCTTTTGACAAGAACAAAAACACAGTACATGACACATAGTCGGCTGACTAAGTACGAAAAAGTCATCTTGAGTGCAGAAAATGTGACCATAGATAGATGCATAAATGTAAATCCTTCGACATCATTGCCAGATGAAGAGAGTATAATTGAACAAGATGAAGTAGATCATGATTGTCTGAATGTGCTGGAATATTGCACAAAACCAAGAGCTGACATAAAAGTTGAACCGTTAAAGGAATCCGATTATGTCATGTTTGTAGATGGTTCATGTTTACGCACAAAGGAAGGAGTGTTAAGCGCAGCTTATGCAGTATGCACAGTGGCAACTGTGATGGAAGCGTCTTGTCTGAAAGGAGTTAGGTCAGCCCAAGTTGCGGAACTAATTGCTTTGATTCAAGCATGTAAATTGGGGAAAAATGTACGAATCACGATTGTGACCGATAGCCAATATGGTTTCGGCATCGTACATGATTTTGGCCAGATTTGGTCACAAAGAGGATTTTTGACATCTGCAGGAACACCTATCAGAAATGGAGATTATGTTAAAAAACTGCTTGAGGCGATACAGCTGCCTAAACAAATAGCTGTAGTGAAGTGCAAGGCGCATAAGAAAAACGAAGACTACATAGCGGTCGGCAATAATTATGCTGATGAGATCGCTAGATATTGTGCGGAAAACATGGCGTCCCTGAACAAAAATAGAGAAAGGGAGCATGTCTCTTGTCCTTTGCTTTTCACTAATGCAGTCGAAACATGGGATGAAGTAAGGCAGTTACAAGAAACAGCAAGAGATGAGGAAAAGGATTACTGGATTAAAGCAGGATGTAGAAGACAGGAAGATAATGGAGTGTGGGTATACAGAGATGAAAGACCAGTTATGCCTGATAGCATGATTGCAGACATGGCACGGATGTACCATGGACAAGCTCATATTGGGAGAGATGCAATGATCAGACTTTTTAGACAGACCTGGTATAACCCAAAATTCAGAGCCATTGCTGAAAGTCTTTGTCAAAGATGTCTTATTTGTCAACAGTTTAACCCAGGAAGGAAAACCGTAGTGAGTCTAGGAACAATAGGACGAGAAGGAGGTCCATTCACAAGGATACAGATGGATTTCATTGAGATGCCCCCTAGTAACAGATTAAGATATGTTCTGGTGGTCGTCTGTTTGTTCTCTCGTTGGGTGGAGGCATACCCCACAAGAAGGAATGATGGAACAACAGTGGCAAAACTTATGCTACGAGAGTTCATTCCGAGGTATGGTTTTCCAGTCACAGTTGAGACAGATAGAGGAACACATTTTCAAAATGAGTTGATCCAATTGATTTGTGAAGCACTGAGTATTAAACAAAAATTACATTGTGCTTACAGACCAGAGGCTTCTGGAGTAGTAGAGCAGATAAATGGAACAATTAAAAACAGATTGGGGAAAATGTGTCAAGCTACAGGACTCAAATGGCCAGATGCACTGCCTCTTGTTCTGATGACCATCAGAAGCATCCCTGAAAAGAAAACGGGACTCAGTCCTCATGAAATGATCATGGGACGAGCAATGAGACAAGCCCACGTACCAGTCAACAAGTTATTAACAATAACTGATGATCTAATACTGGATTATTGCAAAGGACTGGCTGATGTGGTGCGTTCTGTGTTTCATCAGGTTGGACCGGATGCGACCACTCTTGAAAGAAAACCAGCCCACGACTTGAATCCAGGAGACTGGGTCCGTATTAAAGTCCACAGGAGAAGAAACTGTCTAGTTCCGCGTTGGGATGAGCCAAGACAGGTAATCCTAGTAACAACGACTGCTGTCAAGTGTGCAGGAGTGAAGAACTGGGTTCATGCCAGCCACACAATCAGAATTCCAGAACCTACAGATCGACATGTGAGTCGGCATCTGGAAGTGTGGGATAAAAGTTTAACGGCTGGAACAACCAAGATAAAAGAAAGGGTGCCAGAACTTGAAGATCGACCTGAAAGTCGACATCTGGAGACCCCAACGGAAAACACCTCTAGAGAAGAAGAGGAACATGAAGAAGAAGAAGAAAGAAATTCAGAAGTTCCAGAACTTGAAGATCGACCTGTAAGTCGACATCTGGAAATATCTGACACAACTTCAGGATCTGATGATTCAGCTGCAAATTGGGAAGAATTCCGAAAGAGAACTTGGGGTTATAAACCAATTAGAGAAGAAACTGAGCAAGAAATTGAGTTAGATGAACAACCAAGTACAAGTTATGGTGGAAATCCTTCAGAAACAATATTAATAGATGAAGTAGGGAAAGAAGTACACAAAAAGTTAGAAAATCGAGAAGAACCCCGAGGAGCAATAGGGATAGATAGAGAAACAGGAGAACAGGGAAATTCAGAAACAGATAAGGAGGAAAACACCAAATCGGAAGAACCCCGAGGAGGGACAGTGATAAGGGAAAACAAAAAGGAGAAGACAGATCCACCAGTAGGAGATGACGAGATTATAAGTTTCAAAATAAGAGACAATAGTGAGACAGTTGAAACAGAAACAGAAGAAAGTGGAGGAGAGGAAAAAGCAAAGACTGAATCAAGAAAAAGAAATTGGAAATCAGAAAGAGAAGAAAGAGAAGGTGAAGCCAAAAGGCCAAGAAAAGGAGATAATTGGCCCAACAGCTATGTAAGAAAATTGAGATATAGAATAATAAGAGCAGAAGATGAAGATGCTGAACAAGTAAATGAGGTGACAAGTCAAAAGGGACAAGAAAAACCCAGTGGAAAAAGATTACAAAAGTCCAAAAGGACAAAGAAAGTGAATTCAAAATTTAAGTCACCTGAGTGGCTGTATATTGCATTAACTGATTACAAAGAAGAAGAAGAAAACACTCACGGAAACCAGAGACTGAGAAGTCGGATGGGAAAAGGTGAGATGCAACGAAACTGAAGTGAAGACTTATAGTGCTTCTGCCGGACGTGACAAATTTACTGGACGTGACAAATCACCGGATGTGACAACGAAAGAATTCTGGAGAGAATTAAAGAAAGTACCAAGCAAAGACTTTTTGAAAGCAGAGTGCCGTCTAAGTCATCTTGAGGTGTAGTGACACAATTTTCTGAAACTTAACAAATAAGAAAAAGAAAAATGGAAAATAATAGGGATAGAAGAGATAAATGTGAATTTATAAAGAGATGGTGCAAAATGTGCTGCTTTTGTACAGGGTTATTAATGACCATATGGATAGTTTTAGCAATCACAATTCCTATTAGTGTAGCTGTGATAGAAGCAAAGAATGATACTAAACAAGAAAAAGAAACTAATATTAAAGAACAAGTTGTTTTAAGAAGTAGTGCAGAGTTGCATAAGGATAGGTCAGTAACAGATTTCTCAAAGAATGTTTTTACAAAGTTGTTGTATGAGTACGTAAAAACAATGGAAGTAAGAGATTGTTATGTTTGTATGCAGTTGCCTGCATCAGTATCGGAAGGTGTGACTTATCATCACTTACCTTTGACTTATGGAATAACATGTAGTGTAATAGCAAGTTTATTTTATAAAACAGGTAGATTAGAATCTTATTATACTGATATAGATAAGAGATTTGCAAACATTCCAGTAGTACCAGAACTTAACAAAGTAAAACCAGCCAAAGTTTTAGGAGAATTCTTTTTAGAACATAAAAAATTAACGTTAGAAGAAATAGTTAGTAACAACCTTACCTGTGAGTTAAAGAAAGAAGAAAAAGTATTTTTAGATATGGTTGAAGAAAGAAGAATGAAATTTCAAAAAGAAGCAATAAAAGAGGAAGGAAAACGCTTATGGACGTTTGAGGAAGGAAATCATGAAGGGAAAAAGGTAAATGCAGCAATGACATTAGACTGGCCGCAAACAGGAAAGTTGTGCATTAGGAGAAATAAGACAGTCTATGACAATTACTTTGTAGGTTCCAGTATCTGCCATGACAATTATCAAATTCTGGGAGGTTGGGGATTCAAAGGTGGAAAGGACCCAATATTTCCAGGTATCTATTATATTTGTGGGAATAGAGCTTATTACAGGTTACCGGACCATTGGTATGGAACTTGCTATGTAGGCCTGGTCTTTCCAAAAATTTTCCACATGGACAGAGAAGAAAAGGGAACATACAAGATGATTAATAGATTTACACGTAGAAAAAGGGAAAGTTTTTCAGAAATTGTAGGTGATATTTTTGGAGCATTAATACCAGCAGTGGGAATATCTTTGAATGCATTTAAAATTCGGAAGTTATCCACAGTAGTAGATCGTTTGTCTACAGATACTGCGGGAGGGTTCTTAATGGTAAATACCGAAATGGTTGCCATGAGAGCTATGGTGATGCAAAATCGGCTTGCCCTTGATATTCTTTTGGCAAAAGAGGGTGGAGTCTGTGGAATGTTGAAAGTCCAACATTGTTGTACTTACATTCCGGATAACAGTGAAAATATACAGAAGTATATTACAAATATTACAAGTCTGCACAAAGAATTAGTTCCACTGGAGGTTGAAAGTGTTTTGGGAAAACTTTGTAGAGGGTTTTCCTCAGTAGCAAATTGGTTAACTAGGATGAGTAAACTAGTAATAGGGAAAGTTATAATAGTAGCAACTATAGTGATATTGTTAGCCATGACATTGAAAATAGTAATAACATGTATAAAGAGAAAAGTAAGACAGAATAAGATAAGAAGAAATAACAGAATAATGAGAGAAAGAGAGAGAGAAATGGGTGAAATTGAGTTGGAGAAAATGAAAGAAAGCATGTATAAAGAGACTAAAAGGCAAGATGAAGAAGAGACAGAGATATGAATAACAGAAAGTAAAGGATGAAAGACATGCTGCCTGAAAAGAAGTATGACTTGGGTTTTATGTGGTGATTTAAAAATCACCAAAGGGGGAGTTGATGGAGCAGGGAAAATAAAAAAATTTAACCCCTAACAAATTATATAATTAATTAATTAAAAATGTTCGTTTAAATGTATTAATCAACATTGTATATGTGGGAATGGTAATATGCCAATGTATGTGCTAAATAAATCTATTAATGAATGTCCGTGTGTCTAATCATAACGTAAGAATAAAAAGCGTACTAAATAAAATAAATGCATGTTTGTGCTTCATAGAAATAAAATGTGTCGTTGCAAAAACAATAGTGATGGTAAGTAAGGAGCAGCTTAAATGTCGCTTTTGCTAGGTAACAACTAATTGGGGTACGTAGACGGGAGGGAAACGAAAGGGATATTTTTCTCTATTTTAATTATGTTTTATTTGCCTCAAATTAGTGCTTCTAAAGTAGAACCGAGTGGCGAGATAAAATGGCCGCCAGTGGGAAGATGTGCGCAGGCGCAAGGGGACACGTGGTACGGGATGAGATTGAAGAAATCTGGAACCTCGTGATGTCTCTGAGAGGCTAGGATGCAAGAAATGGTCAAGGCTGGTGTGACCTAATTGAACTGATAGTGTGCCGTGATGATCAGGAGAGAGTCCGTGGGAAAGGAGCCCAAGAGAAAGGACAATGACTGCGGAGTTCTTGAATGTGTCAAAAGAAGATACAAATGGACTGATCGAATCGGATGGAAATGTTTAAGCGTATGGGAAAGGAAATGATCCAAGGACCCTTGAATCCAAGAGAACTTGATTAAAGAATGAATAAGCTGACATGCATGGACCAATGAAAGAAAAGCGTGATATTAATGTTGCAACAGTTAGTGAGCAAAGTTAGAATTAGGGTATAAGAGGGCCTACTCTTAGTGGGAGGGGGTCAGTTCCAGAGAGTTCCAGTCAGAGTTCCAGGCAGTTCGAGAGTCGTGGTTGCAGTAGAGGAGACGGGTTGCAGGTAGCTGATGCTGACGAGCTGAAGTTGCTGTTGCTGTCTTAACTTTACAGTTGAGTATGAGAATCAGGCTATTTCTAATCCCAAAGTTAGGTTAGAAATCATTAGGCTAAATTAGGAAGCTAGGCAGGTAACTAGGGTTTTTGGCTTCATGACAAAATTTCCTTTTCTGCAATAAATTGGTTATGCTTAATAAAATTGTGAATTTAAAAATGAATAATTGAATAAAGTATTAAATTCTTTCCATGCTTTTAAAATTATATAAAATTTAAGATTCTTTAAACCCAAAATGACTCAGTGGTTATTTTCCTAAATGATTGTGACATGAGTAATTGGTTGATTGTGATTCAGCTGGTCTTAATCACTATGAACTAATTTCTTAAATGAATGATTCATCGACAAAACAATGAGCAGGAATATCTTAAGAAATAACTAAAAGAAAGTGACAAATTAAGGTAAATAGATATCCTTGCTCTTCCAGCGGTACACAAAATGGTGTTCTCCATTTAGTTCTCATGCTTCTCCTAGGAGTACAGAATTTCATACAGGTGTAAAAGGAAATCCAGGTGTGTGTGTGTGTGTGTTAGGCGATGTTTATGGGCCCCATCGTCATGAGGATATGAGAAATATAGTTTACCCCTGGATGACCTATAAGTAACCTGGGAGGAGAATAGTTTTCATTGTACGCGCTGCATCAAGGGTAAACTGCAATTTTAACACCGAACTTTAATAGTGGGCCTTAGTCCTCAACTGAAGTAGTCTCTACTCAAAGACTGTATTAAAACACATGCAATCTATTAAAGGAAATGTTTGGCCTATTTCGCTAAATGATTTAACCCATTTATGAATTCCACATTCCTGTAACCTTACAGTAACTTTATAGATCCTTATGTCTTCATTGTCAAGATTGTTGTTCTGTCTTCCGTCACTGCCTCTGCAATATCTCACATGTACATGCCTTCCTCGCTGCCCATCCAACAAAGGCAATTTCCCAGGCAACATAGTCAACAAAGTACAAAATGCTTTCACAACTTCTGTGCATCCCTGTGACAACTCCTTGGTGATCAGACTCAGCCTCATATCCATGATCCTGTTCCAACATTTCTAACGAAGCACCTAGATACCCTCTCGGGTGATTAGCTGTTTTATACAATGAATGAATGATTGATTGAAATAAACACCCTTTGGATGAAGTACCAAGCAAACTTAACAACACTGTATTAACTTCACTGCTCAACAGGCCCAAAGCGCATTCACATTTAAAGAACTTTCATCTCCCTGAGATACTTACCAGATTTGCAAAGACATTTTTAATCATGGACACTCTTTAACGTTCTGGACATCTTAATACACACAATGACGTTCCTCAAAACCATACCTTTTCACCTAGCCTAATGAACCTGCCCTTATGAATGTCAGTGAATAGTTACTCTCAGGTGAAGACTGCTTTGCCTCATTGAACTTAAGTGACCAATCCACTGCATTTGATAGCACTAGTTACAACAGCCTGCTCTATCACTTCAATGAGTTATTGTCTAGAAAAGCAATCGCCTTAACATATGCTTAGTTTTTCCTCTCTGATAACACCCACTAAGTGAAAACGATATTCTTAACGTCCTTGATTAGGACTATCCCAGGTAACTCACCCTATCACCACAGGCAGCCACCCTATCAAATAGCATCCTTAATTTCTATATGACCCTTCTAAACCTGATCCTACTATGACATTGGGTACCACATATACACTCATGATACCTATCTACACTTCAAGGTACAACAGTCAACGAGTAGACATTTATAAGACATAGATTGCTCCCTCCACATTCAGGTAGGATGATTTAAATCTGCCTCTACTCTCACTTCTAAGACAGAGATTTTAGTACTTGCTTAGGATGCACGACCCCTGCTATTCCCAATCTGTAATCCTGTTTCCATGTTTGACTCTGAACTCTCTATTTGTCAACAATGGCATCTTAAACTCTCCATTGTATCACCTAAGGCTACTGAAGTACAGCTTACCCTTTTCAAGACTCTGCATTTGCCATGTCACAAATTGACTATCGCAATGTAATCTGTACAGATTTACCAATTCAATGCTAAAAATCAACAGTGGGTCCAGAACCACAGTGCCAGGATCATCTTTGGTTTGAAGCTCTGTCACCACATCACCCCTAACACTTCAGTCAATCCCATGGCTTCTGATAAAAAAGGCAGCAGCTGTGAGTCTTTCTCCTTTGGTCACAAAACAATCTATGACTCCACACCTGGATAACCTGTGGATGGTTTCCAACCCTACAAGCCACACTGATGCCTATATTAGACTGCACAACATCTCTTGGGTATCTGACAGCCTAAAATAAACTTTACGTAGTTAGATTTTTCAACTATATAGAATTTGCCTATAGAACTATCTAACACACCATCAGGTAAATGGCATCCATAAGACAAGGGAGCAATCTTTGCAATTATATGGCACTAAATTACAAAAAAGGCCATAAAATGTTTTTGTTTTAGGGGAAAGTAGAGCTTCAACTGGATATTTGATTGTCCTTGAAAATCGTGTTCACACCACCAGACATACTGCATTTCAGAACAGTGTTGACCACCATTCTGTTCTGTTACGGGTTGCTCAAAGGATGCAAATTTCAACCTTATTGACATTTTGATTATCTCATCCCTGCCTCGCCACACCATTCATTAGCACTCTGAAACAGCCTTATGATGATATGGGTACATAACAAATGAACACAGAAATGCATTAATAAATCAAAATCTCCATTGACAAATAGTAACGATACCCTGACAGGTATGGTTTGCACTTGAAATATTGTTTAGTTTGCTTTACGGATAATAAGATAGATTCCGATTGAATATTACTTTCAGATATATTTCATAGACATATTCCAATGTCTTAAATGACGTATTTAAACTGGATTAACTTGCCTGTGTGTTAATTCGAATTGCTCCAATTGAAGGTATTTCATAATAATATCCTAAATACATGCAAGAAGAAAGAAGAATGAATGTTATAAAATGATGCAGTCAATTAGACTCAATAACACACAGATAATGACGTGTATATTTCATTTATTTGTGCTGCAGCTCTCAGCCTCTTTTAGTTGGCAGGTTTCAGTGGTCATCTTGTGGCACAAACAAAACCAGTTGCAGTGTTCCTCACTTTCCTGTGTCAGGGAAGTGAAGAGACGCCATAGGCAATGAATATATATTCTATAGGCAAGTCACTGTTCCTATGAATATAAACATAAACCTGTGTATGTTTATGTACATTTAAAGATGCACTGAAGGTAACTTTGTTATAAGGTCCTATAAACTAAAAAGGAGACACATTTACCCACGCCTTTTTGCAAGGCGGGGTGGCTTAAGCCACCACTTCCCTTGAGCTAGACAGGAGAGTCAGCACACAGCACTCATGCCCTTGTACAATGTGGGGTTGTTGAAAAAAATGCCAACATTGCCATTCATGAGTTGGGAGGGGGATTAAGGGGGCCTTTTGTTACTGAACAGGGCTCAGGGGTAAGCGTTGGCTGTGTCTGTCTTTTGAATTCACTATTTTGCAACAAAACAAGACAACCACAATTGTGAACAGACAATGGAACTGCTGTAAGATGCCCCTGGCCAACTCCACCAACTCTAAGGAACTTTTCAGTGTCATTCAGGAATTCACCAACCCACGCAGCGAAGCCACAGACATCACACCATCCCAAGACCTCTGCGACAAGCTTGGAACCTATTTCCACCTCAAGATCAAAAACCTCTATGACAACTTCATCGACCATCCACCAGGTGCCACAGACGGCCCCCTGCCCCCCAGAAACACCAGCCAGCCCACCATCTCCAACTGGACACCGATCACGGCCGAAGACACCGCCTCGACCATGAAAAGCATCTACTCGGGGGCCCCCACTGACCCCTGCCCCCCTCACATCTACCACAGAGCTGCGGCCGCCATCGCACCCAAACTACAACGCACCCAAACTACAATGCACCATCAACACCACCTTCAAAACAGGCACGTTCCCAGATGACTGGAAGCGCGCAGAAGTCAGACCCCTGCTCAAGAAGCCCACAGCTGACCCCACCGACCTCAAGAACTATCGGCCCATCTCGCTCCTCCCCTTCGCAGCCAAAGTTGCAGAGAAAACAGTCAACAGGAAACTGACATGATTCATTGAAGAGAACGCTGTCCTCGACCCGTCCCAATCGGATTCCGAAGCAACCACAGCACAGATACTGCCCTACTCGCTGCCACAGACGACATCCGCACCTTCCTGGACCAAGGCCACTCCGCAGCTTTCATCCTACTCGACCTATCAGCGGCCTTCGACACCGTCTCCCACTGCACACTAGTCGCCAGACTACACGACACAGGCATACAAGGAACAGCCCTAGACTGGATCCGATCATCCCTCACCGGAAGAAGCCAAAGGATCAGACTCCCACCCTTCCTCTCCGACCCCACGAAAATCACCTGCGGAGTCCCACAGGGTTCATCACTGAGCCCCACCCTCTTTAACATCTACGTGGCCCCCCTCGCAGCCATCGTCCGACAACACGGCCTCAACATCATATCCTACGCCGACGAAACCCAGCTCATCCTCTCCCTCACCAAAGACCCCACCACTACTAAACTCA
Source organism: Calotriton arnoldi (assembly GCA_963921515.1). Taxonomy (NCBI): domain Eukaryota; kingdom Metazoa; phylum Chordata; class Amphibia; order Caudata; family Salamandridae; genus Calotriton; species Calotriton arnoldi. The sequence goes on along the minus strand of CAWUFW010000425.1, from coordinate 255,525 downwards.
ACTTCCAGAAAGGAATGCAAGACGTTGCAGTCTGGATGACCAACAGCTGCCTGAAGCTCAATGCTGAGAAGACAGAAGTCCTCGTCCTTGGTACCACCCCTTCTGCATGGGACAGCACCTGGTGGCTGACCGCCCTTGGAAGCCCACCTACCCCCTCAGACCACGCCAAGAACCTCGGCATCGTACTCGACTCATCACTCACCATGAACCGACAGGTCAACGCCGTCACCTCCAGCTGCTTCAACACCCTCCGCATCCTCCGCAAGACGTTCAAGTGGATCCCTCTGAGTCAAGGAAGACAGTCAACCATGCACTCATCACCAGCAGACTGGACTATGGAAACGCACTCTACGCTGGCATCAACAAGTCCCTACTCCGCAAACTCCAAACAATACAGAACACCGCCGCCAGACTCGTCCTTGGCATCCCCCGACACGAACACATCAGCCAACACCTACGAAGTCTCCACTGGCTCCCCGTGGAGAAAAGAGTCACTTTCAAAATCCTCACTCACGCCTACAAATGCCTACACAACAACGGACCCAAATACCTCAACGACAGAATCAACTTCCACGTACCCAAAAGAAACCTCCGATCTTCCAACCTCGCACTGGCCGAAACCCCGCGCCTCCACAGAGCCAGAGCAGGCGGAAGATCCTTCTCTCACATTGCAGCCAAGACCTGGAAAGAGCTACCGGTAGACATCAGACACGCCCCCTCCCTGAACAACTTCAGGAAGACCCTCAAGACCTGGCTCTTCGGCTAAACAGATCTGCGGACCCCCCCCCAGCACCTTGAGACCCTCACGGGTGAGTAGTGCACTTACAATTCCCTGATTGATTGGTTGATTGATTGATTGAGGCCTTCTAAACGCTAAAAGAAATGAAGGTGAAGATGGCCCGTGACATGTGGCAACTATCCCACAACCTCGTTGCATCATTAGAAGGATCATATATGTAAAAAACACAATGACATTCTCTGAATAAATAAAATAATATTTGCTTTACTAGACTTCAAGCACATTTTGGAGCAGCAAAACTAAAATTGTATGATTTTAATGAGGCAATGTGTTCTAGTTTCGTCAGACGAACTGAGATGTTTCAATGGCATGAACCGCTAGTAGTATTGTATGTGAGTATAGCCAGGAAAGAAGAAAATTCTAACACTCAGAGGACAGAGAGGTACAAGAGTGTGTTAAATATGTAGCAAAAATGAAGTGGTGATGGAAGGTAAGAGGACATCATTAGCATCAACGATTGGAGCAAAACAGGCGTCAACAGGAAAGAACATACTTCCCATTCATTACAAATCCAGAGTGGTACAAAACAGTATGATCTGTGAATGAGAAATACCTAGCTACGGTATATAAAAGAGATATTCTCACCTGCTGCATTACAACCTCTTGCCAGGGGCACACACCATGTTTCATGACTCTCAAAGACCAGGATCAATGTTTTATGGGCACACATATTCTCTTATGGTATTGTTTGATCACCACCTGCCCTTAACATCGGGTCTCAAAAAAGATCAATCCGCTAGGGCGGTCGACCTCGAATCTGGGGAACCGGGTTCGAGTCTCGGCAATGACGCTGAACATCCTGTGATTCTGGGCAAATCACTTAATCTCCCTGTACCTAACAAAAAAAAATTAATGTGTCCTCATGTAACGCAACTGGTGCTTGTGTAAAGCGCTCTGATACCCGATACCTTCGGGTCAAGTTTGCGCTATATAAAACTCCATTAAAAAAAAGCTGCCATTCGCAAATGTACAATGTGCACTTCCATTTCAACTGGGATGCCAATTTATTCAAGAACCAGGGGCTGAAATGCCTGCATCTGTCTGCTTCTGATTATGTTGCTGAGTGTAAAGATGCATCCATAAAACAGTTACTCCATCTACATTAGTGAGCTTGACCTTGAATGCCTGAATGTACAGCAAGCAAGATGCACGCCTAAAGCAGAGGAAAGGCTTGTCCTTAATCAGAGTGTAGCTGTTGTCTTAGGCCACACAATGCTTGCAGCAAGCCAGACCAAACATCTTCCTCAGAGAGTAGAAAGCAGTCGGAGGGCATGTATAATGAAAAATCTACTGTGAATTCAATATTAACTAAACAACGATGATTCTCTTTTTTATATAGCCCACGTGCTAATGTGTCTTGAGGACTAAGGTACTGGAATATTTACAATCTGGCAAAGGAGCTTTCCTAACTAACAAAGAGCACATGAATCACCGAGTCAGCACTGGCCATATTTAACTCATGCATTCGCCCTCCACCATCAGAAGGCTGATTAGCACCCTGCAAGGGTCAGAAACAAAGGCACATAGGGGGCATATTAACAATGTTCTTTGTAAGAATTAGCCAAACCTAGTCTTAAAAAGATAATTGTCTAGGCATGCGTAAAGCATGCATCATGCAAAAACTCAAACAGATGTTTAGAAGACGTATAGAGTCCGCCTTTTCTGTCTACTTCATCTCACCAGCTGAGTATCAGAGAAAGAACAGAATAGTAGGAAATTTGAAATTAATATTTTGTGTTAACACTGATATGTCTAATTCATGAATTCCCCATGCTCAACAATACAATCATAAATCATGTGATATCTATTGAACATACACATTTTCCTGGATTTATAACATGCATAATCCATGCACAATTTATAAAATATTGCTAGTGAGTTTATGACGGGTTGTAAGTACAGGGGTGCCAATTCGTGATTTACATATTGCGTAGTTTACACATCCATTCCTTCATTGTGACTCACGCTATCTCTTTCTACTTGAAAGTTTTATTTTCCCACAAAATTAATTTTGCTGGGACAATAGACAAATCTATAAAGACTGTCAGAACAGATGCAAATAGAATGGTCACATTTTTTCCCTTGAAAAATTACCTTCCGCAGTAGTGTTCTTAAGTCAGGCTGCAACATGCCGTGGTTGATGGGAGGACCAGCAGAGGCTGTGTACACCAAGTTGCTCATGTCAGATTAGCTGGTGTTTTCACTCTGGCCAGCCTGACATGCGCAGTTCAGGCTTTCACAATCAAAGCTGCCAAGGAGCAAAGAGAGCAGAAACTCAGCCCCATCGGTCTCCGGTAGAGCCAGGGCCGGCTTTAGCGCTGGTGGCGCCCAGTGCGACAATGTTTGTTGGCATCCCCAATGACAAGCTCCGCCACAGATTCCTTCCCTACCATCCTTTCACAGTGCCCCTCAAGTCTCCATAACCACTCTCTGTCAGATGCATTTAATTAGCTTTATAGAGCCACTCATACCAGTGTAGGGTGTCAGAACACTTTACATCACAGAGATTACACAGAGACAATCAATCATATGTTTGTAAATCAGTGTATGGGAAACGTTACATAAGACAAATCACAAGATCATGAGAACAAGGCGTAGGAGTCACAGGTCATTCATCATGGTAGGCAGTATAGTTTAAGAGTGCTTGGTCGGGAGAAGCACAAACTTAGAATTTAAAACTTAACACCATGGTTGAGGGTTCTTTTTAACAATAAGAATTGATTTCTACCCAAATGAACCCTTTTTGCAACATTAGGTTAATGAAAGACGGGGAAAAAAATCATAACGCTCTAACCTATATCTTGCAGTTTTCATGCAGCTTTTTGCTCAAAGTTCTACATTTGGATTTGAACTTATAAAGAGCAACTAACAATAGGATCTCTCTGACAAACGTAGCAACCCACTGACCTATTTACATTTAAGGCACTGTACTCATGCTCCCTAGTACTTTAAGCAGCATGAGAGCAGTGCTTGGATTGCCTGGGACACTATTGTCCAAAAGGCATTGTTATGTTTCATATAGATGCCCTAATATAGGCATGGTTTGAGATGCCCTAATATAGGCATAATCTTTCACCTACATTAGTTCCCTATTCTCCACAATAACGGGCGCTGAGGGCTGAACCTTATCTAGACTGTGGTTTGGGTACAGAAGGAGGGTTTTTCCCGAACAATGGCCTCCTATACCATCTTCGATGTGCTCATCCAGTATGATTAAATATTCATAAGAGTTCTAAGAAACCAGGCAGAGGCTAGGATCCACCTGCATAAACAACTACGTAACTGGTTCATCCCATACGTCATCTTCATACCCAACAATGGCTAACACAAGACACAAGGGACAAAGGGACTCTATACTTTTCTGTATAAATACAGCACCTCTTGCTATCAGTAGTTAGAGGGAACCAAGACTTCCAGGCCGACACACTGACCAGAGACGCTGAGGCTCCTGCATGCAGTCGCTCCAGCTGACAGTGGTCTAATCATCCCTTGCGGGGTGTCCAACTCGAGACCAGGACGAGGTCCCACACTCTCATTATTCAGGTAATGGGGTTTGACTAAATCCTAGCAGGATTCTTGGCTTCTTTTGCACCTACTCACATGCTAGGTACACTTAGGTACATCTAGACAGGCATCGTAAGAGTATGCGCTTTATTTTATACATGCATTTTATATTCATGTATATGTTCATGACTATTGCAAAATGGTAGAACTGTACTATCCCTTTTTATTCACTGTACTGCTGATCATATATCTCTGCTACTGTTTAACAGTTGTCGCAGCACATATATTTTATACTAGAAGAACAACTGTGCAATAAATTCTTATTGTAAACACGCTCAACTGTTTCTTCTGTGTAACTCTCTGAGACCAAATGAGCAAGCACGAGTGACTGAGCGAAAAGTAGTACATTGTTTCCACGAGTCTGAGGAATCAGGGTTGTCGTGTTCTGAGGTTGCCAAAAACTAATCTCTCTGATAAAAAGGAGATTCTAGTGGCTAATGCAAACAGGCTAACATACGCGGTGGGGGTGCTCAGAATCAGTCTGCCACCGGGCCCACAGTGTATGCTATCCAAAAGCGCAGGTCCTACAGGGGTACTATAGGAACTACACTACATAGCGCCACCAACGTTGGCTTGGTACTTATTTAACAGTAGAATCTGAGTAGTTCAGTCGTGCTTATTCTCAGAGACCCCTACTCACAAAAACCGGAGATGCCTGGAGTGGGTGGGCACAAACTCCGCCACAGCTGAGTAGGCGAGATATCCTATTTATTGGCTGTTGATTAATCAAGCTTGAAGGACATTTTTCCCAAAATTGTGCAAAACACCTTATCTTAATTTCCTTGGATAGTTATTCCGTGTTCTTAACACAATGACTACCGAAAACGGAGAATTAGACCCGCTGGCACAAGTAGGTCAGTCAGATGAGGAAGATGCCAATGCAATACATATTGCACCCAATGTAAGACACACACTCACACTTAAACTCCTCAAACATGGTTTACCAGCTAGAGGAGGTATAGTAATATTCGTGATAGAGGCACATGAAGATTTCCAAACAGAGGTGTTCTATTCATGGGTTACATTCCCAGCAGCAAATGCTATAACAAAAACTTTTCATTATTATATACATGAAGAAGTCCCAGCGGTCTACACTCCGTTTGAGGAGACTGAAATTCCGCTTACCTACCAGGAACATCATTTCTGGTTTAATGGCACCCTACCCCAGTCAAGAAGAAGAGCAAGACTCGGTGCATTAGGAAGACCAGGAGCAACATGTCCGATATTAGCGACCTAGGCACCACATCCTGACATTGACACAATGCCAAATGATGAATTGCTTTTTCAACACAAAGAGTTGATAAAACTTTACAGAAACATGACACAATTCGTCATGAGGACACTTGCGGTCCAACCAACAGTAATTACACCAAATACAGCTCCTACACAGAGCACAGCTACTAAAATTACTCCACAAACATTACACGCGGTAATGGGTAAATTGCCCACAAAACGTGAACAAATTCCTTTCTGGGTAGCTCAGAAAATAACCCAGTTAGAAGCAGTATTCCCAAATACCACACTATTTGAAAAACACAGAATGTTAACAATCTGCTTGCCCATGGGGATTACACCACAGTTAGAGGATTGTACCTCTTGGGGTACAGTCTTTGCTGCCATATATACCAGAACTCATGGTATTCCTTCATTAGCAGTGATACCAGATGTATTAAGACAAATACAAAATGAGTACGGCCAGGTATCAGCCATAATACTAGCTAACATTAAAGGGGAAGCAGCATCAGTGGCAATCCGCCAACGCCTACGGGAGTTCTCTCCATTAGAACAGGAGAATGAACTACCCAAAATAATTGAAACTGCGTATGCAGAGTTAGGAAGGGATAGTTTGGGGGAAAAAGCTGTAAAACCTCAACTAATGGGCAGTCCCGAAAAGGACACTTCTAACCAGACACCGACTTCTTCTAAAAAGAAGTGGGATAATAAAAAACAACAAAAGTTTAAAGACAACAGATCTCAGTCCCGAGGTAGGTCTCCTCCACAGGAGACCTCTGAAAAGAGGTACAACCTTAGGAATAGGGATAATATTAGGAAACCTGACAGGTATCAGGATACTGATACACGTTCCTCTCGTTCCTTTCACGGCTCGAAGAAAACTCCGAGACAGAAGGATGGTCAGAACACAGAGAGGAGCGCACACAGTCCAGAGAGAAGCAGCTCGCTGCAGACTTTACTTCCAAAAAAGAAGATAAGCCAAAATCAAAACCTCAATTTAAGAAAAAGAAAGTTGCTGGTCTTAAAATCAGACATGCCCAGAATTCTGAGGACACAACTTCTGAACGGGGAATGGGCTCTGACGATGCTAGACAGTGCGGCAGAAGTAACAATAGCTTGCCAGAACCTGAAGGAATTTCTGGTGACAGCGGACTTGAATGATTACATCACGGTGGAAACACCAGACAAAAGGGTGAGCGTCCCACATAAGTTACATGAAGTAACACTCCGGATGGAGGGGGACAAGCCCAGGAAAGTAAAAGGTCTCTTTTGGAAGAACTTATCATCTGGGTATGACATCCTGTTAGCCGAACAAGATTGGCCGCCAGCATTCGTAATGGAGTGCCCCAGGGGAGAAAGTATAATTTTTCCTGCATTTTCCGACCATGTTCCCGTTCACCTTAAACATACATATGCACGGGAGTGGGCAGTAGCCCAAGTTCCAGCATTGTACAAAAATCACGCTGGGTGGGATGAGGATTCAACCTACCATGTGATCCCGTTAAAAGTTTCACATAATGCTCAGAGGCAATAGCCAATAAAGCAAGAAGCTAAAAAACAGGTCAGGGAGATCTTAGATCAACTTGAATACCAGGGGGTCATTGAAAAATGTACCTCTCCAATGAACAATCCTTTGTTTCCCGTCTCTAAACCCAACAATACATATCGTCTAGTTTTAGATTACAGACATTTAAACTCATGCACAAAGACATTTGCTGTCCAAAATGCACATAGTGCCGCATTAATGAATAACATTGTGCGGAAAAAATACAAAACAACACTTGATATCTCAAAAGGATTTTTTTGCCAAAATATAGCGCCTGAAAGCAGGTATCTAACCGCATTCTCAGCATTAGGGTCCCAGCGACAATTTTGTCGACTCCCCCAAGGGTATAAGAATAGCCCTGGGGTATTTTCAGGAAGGGTAACAGAGTTACTTCAAAAATTTGATGAAGAAGCGTTGTCCTATGTGGATGATGGTTATCTAACGGACGACGACTTAGAGAGGAACTTGACCAGGGTAAGCACCATTATTATGGGATTTGCCACTGAGGGCTACAAATTTAACTTTAAAAAATCAAAAATAGCCCACCTCAATGTCCTATTTTTGGGATATGAGCTGTCAAGTGAAGGGAAAAGTCTAGCAGCAAACTTTTTAGAAAAATGTGCGCTGCTCCAGCCTCCAAAATCATAAAAAAATTTACAATCAATACTGGGATTCCTAAATTTCGGCAGAACATACATTTTAGATTACGCACAAAGGGTAAAACCTTTCTACGACCTAACTTGGTGATCCGTATAATTGCGGGTCAATGCGGGTACACTTACTTAACCTTCAATGAAGGAGAAACAGTACCAATCGCATACAAATCACACCTGTACACGAATGCAGAAATGCGTTTCACTTCAACAGAAAAAATCCTGGCAGCTGTTCAGACCGCTGTAGCAAGAGAAAGAGCACTGGCATAGGGGAAACACATTATTGTCATAACCCCAGTACCGGTTTTAGAAGCTGTTACAAAGGCTAGCATTCCAAATGTGAAAGCCTTACATCCAAGATGGATACAATGGGCTAATTCTCTTACTGCAACGGACGGTGAATACAGATTTGATCCGAGTTTAAAAACACAGGCATTCCTGCAATATGAACACGAATATCCTCTACCAAATGAAATCTTGCCTCTCGATCAGTATGAATATCTTATTTATACTGACGGATCTGCGCAACCGGCCATAGGAAGTAAGCAGCAATACAGCGCAGCGTGTGCTATCGTTAAAGGTCGCATGCAGGATGGAAAGTTCTATACGAGTTGCACAAAAACTCAATCGCTAGGAGACTGCACGGCACAGTTGGCAGAGTTAAAAGCACTGATACTGGCACTTTTAAATACAGATCACGAATTCCCCACACTAATCGTGTGTGATTCGTTTTACTGTGTTCATTCATATAATGAATACCTATACCATTGGGAGCAAAACGGGTTTAAAGATTCGAAAGGTGGCACAATTAAGCATAAAATGCTATGGGAACAGGTAGCAGAGTTGAAAAACGAGCTACCAAGGACTCACGTGATCCATACACTGAGTCATCAACGTGATGGCGTTCACGTTGAAGAGAATTCATTGGCTGATGAAGCCGCAAAGGGGGCTGTTCGCACGGCTTCCGTAGCTGCACTCACTCGTTCCAAAACGAGAATAGACGGTGAGATTTTGGTAGCTGTCATTGCTTCACGCAAAGGCAGCACAGCAGTACCTAACAAATTTCCACTCAAATACTCCTACAAGTTAAATGCAAGTAACATTCCATATGCTCAGATTCCTGGAGTGGGGGATAGGGTAATACCAAATATGGATCGTAGGCAAGGTTTAATACTAGCAGCACACAAGGGTTTGGGCTCTGCGCACACAGGCGTTACAGCGACTATTTCTTTACTGCAACAGCGCTATTGGTGGCCAGGGTTAACTAAGCAAACTAAAGACTATGTCTTGAATTGCGACATCTGCCAGCAGATGAAAGGCTCCAAGGTAGCAAAACCTGCGCAGACGCCATTATTAAAATCAGACAAACCTCTCGCATGTGTGTACTTGGACCACTGCGGCCCCTAACACACGGACGGGGCTTACAAGTATATCATGGTTGCAGTGGATTCCTGCTCGAGATTCCTATGGGTATGGCCTCAGCGCTCGGCTGACGCTCGAACTTTTATCAAAGATTTGCGAGTCTTTATCAGCACATACACAGTTAGCACGTTACATTCTGACCGCGGCCCAGCGTTTAGCTCTCTGGCTTACAAAGAGGCCATGGAAGGAATGGGCGTAGCATTGTGGTACTCCTCTCCTTAGCATCCCGAGGGAAATTCGGTTGTGGAGAGGAAAAACCGGGACTTAAAGCAATCTTTAACAGCTAGGGTATTAGGCAAGGGCGGTAGTTGGGTCAAACACCTTTATGGGGTACAGCGGGCGTTAAACAACCAGCCAAGAAACTCTCTAGGGGGTGTCACTCCATATGAAGTCCTCTTTGGGACACAAATGTGGGTACCTGATCTTGATTGTGAATGCGCAGTGGCGGATGAAAAACCATTTGATATCCATGATTGTTTGGCTGTTTTACAGGATCTAAATGAATCCAGGACAAAACAAAGCAATTTCTGACTAAAGCAGACCGCCACTGGGGTGCATTTGTCACCCCGAGTGGGACGGGTATGCCCAGACGTGGGTCCCATGCTCTCCATGCCACTGGAATCAAGCTATTCTGGCTGAAGAGGGGTGAAACCCCGAAACCGGTCCTAGGATGCTTGATTCCAGTCCAGGGAGGACCTGGCTTGGCAGTTCGGGCTGGACTGTTCCCATGAGGCACAGGGTCAAGACTGATTTGCATATGGCTGGGTTCAAACTGGAAAGGCATGCTGAGCAAAAAAACAATGGATTTAGGCCCAGATCTCTGTACTGGGGTGAATGTATGACATTGTTCTGCATTCTGTCCATCAACTGTTGTTTTTGCATCTGTCACCCCGAGTGGGACGGGTATGCCCAGACGTGGGTCCCGTGCTCTCCATGCCACTGGAATCAAGCTATCCTGGCTGAAGAGGGGTGAAACCCCGAAACCGGTCCTAGGATGCTTGTTTCCAGTCCAGGGAGGACCTGGCTTGGCAGTTCGGGCTGGACTGTTCCCATGAGGCACAGGGTCAAGACTGATTTGCATATGGCTGGGTTCAAACTGGAAAGGCATGGTGAGCAAAAAAACGATGGATTTAGGCCCACATCTCTGTACTGGGGTGAATGTATGACATTGTTCTGCATTCTGTCCATCAACTGTTGTTTTTGCACTGGGGAAGTCAAGGCAGACACGGCGAGACCTGTCTGGATCCCAAAAGTCAGGGATCTGGTCAGAGAGAAAATTGCGGACAAAAAGGAATTTGGACCTTCATACAGAACATCTGTACCAGTCCTTGCAGTACAAGGAACAAGAACTGTACTTTTGCCGCCTCTTGCCGGGAAAAAGGAGAAAAGATTTGTCTCAATCGACTTAATCAAACCACACTATGTGGCCAATAATAAGCAGTAGGCCTCGTGGTCTCCACAGTAGCAGACGCCCGCCTCTCGCTACAATCCAAGAAGTTCAAACAGAAAGACTCATCACATTTGAAGAGCCACCTGTAAGGAATGAAGGACTAAGCAACAATGCTTTGGAACTTATTCCACTTGAACCAGACATTCAAATTCAAAATGAAAATCAAAATAATTCACAAGTTGCAATTAGACCTAATACAGAAGTCTACATCAACATGCCTCGTCAAGAACAAAATAACATTTCAACTAATCCCGATGCAATTCCTACAATTGATCGAACTGCTTCTGGCTATTTCATGAACTTTGATACGTTTTCTCTGGATCCAAGCGAGCCGGAAACGACGCCACCCAAAACACCATTCAAGCAACAAATAAAGAACTTTCTTCACTTTCTGAAAAAGACATACCTGGCATTGCCTTGGATTGAACTTTGGGTAATTTCTGGGATATTGTTTTTTCTTTTCTGGCTTGGCTTAGTACTAACTTTTAGTATGCTTAATAATGGACGCTATCTTCAACAAAGCTGCACAGCCCAAAAGGTCAACATACTACTGAAGCCACATCCATCATCACATCGTGAGCAAAGAGACTTCTCATCAGTGAACATTACAGCAGTTCCTATACCGGACGGTAAAGTATGGGGCAAGGTTGATTTAAACATATTCGGCCCGACCGAACTATTAAAAATTAATCATATATTTAAAATTTCATTAAGTGATATAACATTACCTCAAGTACATTTTCCGATGATTGGGACTCTGAAACAGTTAATAACATGTTGTCTGATTTAGAGAAAACTGCGGCATTTTCTAATAGTGAAATGTTAGAGGGTTCTTCAGATTATGACACATTGTATTGTTACCAACATTATGGTCATCATTTCCTGCACAAATCCATTTCACCCAGGAATGTTTTTGAGTACCTTCAGTGGGAACATTGCCCAACACCACCACAAAGTAGTTCACAAACGTTTGCACAGAACTTTTCATACTTTTCAGGGTTTAACACCACAGATCCAGCCTCATATTACTATAAGGTTGCACCAACATCAGCACTGAAAATTATGTTGACAAACACTAAACAGATTTACTCTGCTTCCTTTTTGGCCCAATTGTCTGAACAGGGTTTCGACCAATGGAAAGACAAAATTGACTTAAAATCAGTTTGGGGTTCAAGGGACTGGCAAGTCCAGGGTACAGAAGCACTATTTAGAGCATGCCTCATTCCACAGCAGATGATTTTTTAAATGATACTGTGCAACAGACATCCTGTCTTGGACTAGCCAAGAGCAAGGACCTGAACACCCCTAGGTTTCCAACACCGACATATGGGGGGTGGCAGAATTCAACTACAAAAGAAGGGGCAACAGTCGATGACATCTTAAAGTACAATAGAACAGACCCAAATTGGAAACAGTGGGTGGTTTGGCCCTTAGACACGAATAGCTGTCATAAGCAATTCCTGAACATCACCGAGGGGCTCAGTATCCATAGGCCAGACCCACGTTATGTACAGAGAGAACCTTCAGGGGTAGTGACATCCTATAGTGTTGGGAAGTTGCGCCTCGGTTGGCTAGAAACCTCAACACTTGCAGAAGTGAAACAACACTTATCTTTACTCTCACATGACATGGATCTTAGGGACTTTTAACTAGGACCCAGGAAAACACGTCATAAACGTTTCATGTATGCAGGCATTTTTGCTGCCTATAATGAAAACTGGAAGATTTCCCAACAAGAGGCCGCAGAGAGAATACGGGAAATAGACTGTATAAACTTAGAAAAAGCTTTAGCTGTGGTAGATAATGGGTTAACAACTTTGACCTCCAGGATATATTCATTGGGCAACATTGTATCTTCTGCTATCGACATACTGGAACAGGATTTAGCCATATTACAACACGGCCAATCTCAGTTACGTTCTATTATGTTATTAAGCTGGACGCTGCAATCTTTGCGTTCAGGCTTTATGCCTCAACGTTTTATAAACAGTACGTCTCTGTTTTCTGAATACAATCTAACAGATACACAGATAGAAATGGCACAAAGGGGGGCTAAATATATAATGCTGCGTATTGAAAAACTGGACAGGCTACCATTCACAGTGGCGGAATCACCATCAACAGAATGGCTAATCCACGGCCATATCACTCTCCCGGTCACGACCTTTCAGTTTCAGTATTGCCTTGAGCAAAAGCAGGCAGGCAGATATGAAAAATTGGGTAAAGAATACATTAAGGAATCCTGGGAATTACCATATAGATTTCGATGCCGGAGTGGGGATCGTGAAGTGTTTCTGAGTGGTACAAACTGCAAGAACGCTTTAAGCGGCTCTCTCATGTGTCAGGACATTGTTTTACACAGAGCTTGTAATGGTTCGGTGGCGAATCTGTCTTGCCACATGAAAGAAACTCCAGCTGCCGTGATCACACCAGTTTTTGAGTTACTCTCGAATGGGAATTACTTGATGCCGAATGATCAAGGTTGCTGTGGCATGCTTCCGGGCATCGCGTATCTGGTCACTGTGAACGCCAGGGTTACTTGCTGTATGCAAGTATTGTTTCCCCCAACAAGTACAGTCAGGGAGGCGCCTTTGTGGCCTTCATTAGAGATATCTTTTATAAAATTTGACACTTTGAGCAGAATGAAAGCCATGCTTTTACAGCAAACTGTACCCTTAACCCCCGCTCAAGAGACCTTTGATCTTCAAGTTGCAAGGACCTCGACCGAGATACAGGCACTTATTCGTACAAACTGCCCCTTTCATTTCGTAGAAATGGTGGGTCGTATCTTTAGCATGTCTGATACGAGTGGTATTGTACACCTATTTAAGACCATAGGGTCAGGTTTTCTAAGCACCTTCCAAACAGTCCTCGGAGTTATCCCAAATTTTATACACTCCGTATTTGGAAGCATCTTTTGAGGTTTACCTCTGATACTGCTTTTAATAGCTGGAATCCTGATCGTCATTTTCCTGATATGCAATGGACGGCCCAATCACAAACAAAATGGCAAAAGCTCTTCTGGAACATAGATACCGTGAGCGCATGGTACAACATCTGGGCGTGCCTTGCCTACGAGAACTGAGTGCTTCTTGGTTCTTATCGTTTAGACCAGTCTTGATGGACTGCATCTTACCTGTTCTTCGATGCCTGTTTTGCGGTGAAGAATGCAACTTGGACATTTGTCTGACACGCGAGTCGGAGACGCCTGCGAACTTGAGCACGAGGCTGGAACCGCTGAGGTCCCACGCTCGGCTGTGTCCCCAGCGTATTCCTATCCTGACAAATGCATTCCTTTAAAACCCACAGGTGCCTTTTGCTACAACTGGGGTGAGCATCAGCTCAGCCACCACTAGCGCTAACACCAGCACAAGCGCTACAACTAGCACTACGGGCACTGAGGTATCGACTACAGCACCGGCTGCCGATATGCCAACTATGGGCAGTACTGAATATCATCTGTGCTCCATCGACGTACGGTGTGAAATATTACAATACCCGTCCCCTACAGCAAGTGACTGTGATGTTGCGTCTCCCAGCCAGGACATTTAATCTTCAATTGGCTCATCGTGTGCTGGGAAAGAATTCGGAGTTTCCTTTTTCATTTCGACTGATTACATTTGGATCATTTCCTAATAAATTGACACTATCGCTAGAGAAAGCATGGCCTTCTAAAATGCTTGTAAGAGTTTTAAATTCTATAAATGAACTCAGTTAGACCTTTAGCTTGAGTACAAATTCATATACTGACTCTACACATTTTTCCCCTCTTAGAAATGTTTTTAATATGCTTTAAAAAAAAAAAATTGTTTTTATGTGGCTCACTGACAATTATATGCACTACCACCTAGTATGAATTAGTAGTTTGCTATCATTGTTTATTATTGTTGACTATTAAGAGGAGTGGGTGTTATGTTTCATATAGATGCCCTAATATAGGCATGGTTTGAGATGCCCTAATATAGGCATAATCTTTCACCTACATTAGTTTCCTATTCTCCACAATAACAGGCGCTGAGGGCTGAACCTTATCTAGACTGTGGTTTGGGTACAGAAGGAGGGTTTTTCCCGAACAATGGCCTCCTATACCATCTTCGATGTGCTCATCCAGTATGATTAAATATTCATAAGAGTTCTAGGAAACCAGGCAGGGGCTAGGATCCACCTGCATAAACATCTACGTAACCGGTTCATCCCATATGTCATCTTCATACCCAACAATGGCTAACACAAGACACAAGGGACAAAGGGACACTATACTTTTCTGTATAAATACAGCACCTCTTGCTATCAGTAGTTAGAGGGAATCGAGACTTCCAGGCCGACATACTGACCAGAGACGCTGAGGCTCCTGCATGCAGTCGCTCCAGCTGACAGTGGTCTAATCATCCGTTGCGGGGTGTCCAACTCGAGACCAGGACGAGGTCCCACTCTCTCATTATTCAGGTAATGGGGTTTGACTAAATCCTAGCGAGATTCTTGGCTTCTTTCGCACCTACTCACATGCTAGGTACACTTAGGTACCTCTAGACAGGCATCGTAGGAGTATGCGCTTTATTTTATAAATGCATTTTATATTCATGTATATGTTCATGACTATTGCAAAATGGTAGAACTGGACTATCCCTTTTTATTCACTGTACTGCTGATCTATATCTCTGCTACTGTTTAACAGTTGTCGCAGCACATATATTTTATACTAGAAGAACAACTGTGCAATAAATTCTTATTGTAAACACGCTCAACTGTTTCTTCTGTGTAACTCTCTGAGACCAAATGAGTAAGCACGAGTGACTAAGTGAAAAGTAGTACATTGTTTCCACGAGTCTGAGGAATCAGGGTTGCCAAAAACTAATCTCTCTGATAAAAAGGAGATTCTAGTGGCACTGTGAGCTAGCTAATGCAAACAGGCTAACATACGCGGTGGGGGTGCTCAGAATCAGTCTGCCACCAGGCCCACAGTGTATGTTATCCAAAAGCGCAGGTCCTGCAGGGGTAATATAGGAACTACACTACAGCATATCTTTTAAAATCAACCAGCACACGAGGTGGGAGGATTTGATCGTGGGTGGTTTTATTGTGCAAAGATTTGCTTCTGAACATGTGCTGGTGAAGAGGATCACCGAGGTAAGTTTATGTTTATTTTATTGCAATCAGCTGCAGAATTAGATTTATTTGCAGAGGTGATGGGGGCACATTGTATTTATAGTTATATGAAGCAAAATACCTTACAGTTATGACCATATTTAACTTTTATGGGCGCCACCACTTTCAAAAGTTACCATCTGCCACTGCTGCAGAGACAAAGGCTAGGTCTAAGAAAGAGGCATCATGTTCAACTTTTTTAATCCATGCCTCAACATGCAGGAGGAGATGCTTATTTACAAACTATGTACTAAAATAAAAATGGAAACAAACAGTTGAGTGTTAGTTGGAAACTTGTTCAGCATTATATACCAGGCTAGCCAAAAGGAAAGAAATCAAGAGGGCAAAAGGGACACACCAAGAGTTCTTTTGAAAAGCTTGAAAAATAGTGGATCGTCCTTATTGCAAGCCAATGAGTATTTGGGGCATCACTCTGTAATAGTATTCCTGACCCGCAGAGACTCCAAAAGCTGGGATACCATGAGCCCACTTTCAGATAATGACAATAGCCTTCCCAAATATCAGATGTTTCTGCCAGGAAATTAAGTGTAACACAAAAAGTGAAAAAGGGACAATCTTCATTAGAATGAAATGTAAAATCAAATTTCATAGGAATGGTTAAATGTCAGCAGTGGCGTAACAATACTTGAGGGGGACCCCTGCAAGATACATGCAGGGGCCCCCTCCAGACTCACTCAGGAACTCTCAGGTCAGGCTACTGTACTGAGGGGGCCCCTGGAACTTGCCCCCCCACACTGTAGGGGCTGCGGGGGCCTATGTTACACCACTGAATTGCAGGTTCATTTGCAATAACAAGATATTCTGATCAGACAGGCTTCCACATTGGTCCTTAGATACAGGCCCTCATAGTAGCAATAAAATACAATATACAATATAAAATGCAATGTTAGGAACAACTAAACACCAAATTTGGGGATAGGCAAGATACCGACATGTAAAGAAAAGTGGAATTTAGGTTCTCATTTCAATATTCATTATTCACAGTACCTATTTTAATTTTCTGATTGTGTCCTAGCAAGTAGGTGGGTAAACTACCACTAGTGGTAAGTTAAAAAAGGGGTTAGGACCTGGGTATTCCTAGGAGAGGAGCGTGCGGGTGGCCAGTGGATTGTTGTGAAGGCCCATGGATTCATCATTTTGTGGATAGTCACAAACATTCTCCATGAATTTTTCCCCTAAGTACACATGTACATCTGAAAAAAAGGTTCCTCCTAGTATGAAGTGAACATGTAAAGGCAACTCAGACCCAGTCATGTTTGCTGGGTTTGTACAGGGGAATAATTCTCCAAATGAAAAACTGAAAAACATGCTTTTTATGTAGAGAAAGACAATGAGTAAAAGTATGTGAAATTAGACATTTCTACTAACACAATTTCTAGGTTTAAAGTTAGGCAAAACAGATGTGAACTATTCAATTTTCAAATATTTTACGGAAAAACCTTTGAAGTTTTGTAATTCCTATTTTAAGAAAAACCTTTGAAGTTTTTGGAATCCTCCAAAATAATACATAGTTCAAAATCACGTGTAATCATTTAATTTGTGGATATACTAATTGTAAAAAATCAGCCATTTATTATTTGACTTTTTATACTTGTGTTTTACAAAATCAAACTATACCACTGTAACAAGCAAATTTAATGCTGTTTTCCATAGATGGTAAGATCAGTAGTATGATTTTAAAGGGTAGGGAGTGAGCTGTATATTAATAGACTTTTTCTATATGTTTAAATTATTGAAGTCGATTGGTTGTTTGTAATATTTACATGGTAGTTCCATGTTTTTAAAATCTTGTTTGCACCAAGAAGGAAAAAAAAATAGTGTTTAATTTTCTTCTGCTCCTTTCAAAAATGCTTTCATAGACGCAGCCCTAGTTTCCAACAAAGGTGGCTAATTGTTCAGGGCTTCGTATTCACACATTTTTCTAAGTATGTCGAGAGTTTTTTGATGTCCTGCAATATGAATTAGCCTGGGTCCTACCTGGTGGTTGTGGAACTAGAAACATCTTTAGCCTCTTTGTGTTAGTCCCATTGTCATCCAAAAACAAAAATTAGGTATGAATGCAGCTTTTTTGGGTACAAAAGTAAATCTATTTTTCTTGTGCCTCTGATTTAATTGTGAAGGTTTGATTTATCCATTTGTGAATGATTTGGGGATCCATAGAATCTGTACGTGTAGGGAAGATGTAGGTAATGTCTAGAAAGTAGCAAAATTAGAGCGGTTAGAATCATAAGGTTTAAAGAATACCCACTCTATGATGGAATTTGTTAGAAAGGCTTACATTTTGTATGTATAACTTTTTAAACAAGACATATTACATTTTTAAACAAAATATATTAATAGACATGTACACATACCTTTGTTCTGGCAGGCCATCCACTGAATGGGGCCTTTGTCATAATTATGTTGCCCAACAGAAAATGTGAATACACGTACCTAGGTAATTGGAAAGAAAAATATTGTTGATTATATCTATTTTTAACAATTTGTAGTTAGGTACATACGATTAAATAATAGTAAAATAAGCATATTTCAATTGTTTACTCAGCCTCTAAAATTGAACAATTATGATTATTTTGAATAATGTAAAGCTCAAAGTATGAAGGGGAGATGAGTATTAATTGAGTTCCAATAAGATAAAAGTGCATGTTACACAAATTCAACAGTGAAATAATCTTATATGCGTATGTGTAGGTAAAAAAATGTATCACAAGTATTGAAGCGATATTGTAAATGTCACCTATACACTTTGAAAGACAAAACTTGACTTACAGTAAGTATAAGTAACACTATGTTTTAGATTACTTCCATTAAACCTTTCTGACTAGAGAAGCATTTATTGGGATATTTCAGTCCAAGGCAAGTATGGTTCATGGCTTTTCTCATCGCAAGGGCCCCATACACATTCAATTTCATTTGTTTTTGTGTTTAACAATTTTTGTAGTTCACTTGCATCAGAGAGAGTGAAAGAGCGCTTTACATAGATTGTATTACACAATTAATTGCAAAAAATATGTACAGGATTGAACAAAATCTCAGTGAATAATTTGTATTGCACATTAAAGGGCAAGCATCACTGACAGACAATAGATCACACAGTGTTGCTTGAGGAAGATGGGTTCTAAATATTAGTTCAGGTAGTCAAGAAAGAGGTGAGATCTTAGATATTTTGCGATTCCAAGCATGATAAGTGTGGGTTTTGTTTGCATTAGTCGCTGCTCCAAAGAAGGATTAGTAACTAGCATCCAAAAGTATGAGCTGCAGAATTTATAGATGTAGGGAATTAATGTTTATGATATCTCTTTGGCTACCTGAAATAAGGAATAGTGTAGTTAAATACCACAGGTTTCTTCACACGCAGGACTTTAAAGGTGTGACAGCACAATTTAAAATGAATTCTTGCTGCAATAGGTAGCCAGTGCAAATCACATAGAATTATCATCATATTGGAGCAAATTTTAAAGCCTAGCCTGCATATAACTAGGACTTGCAAAGCAGTTGTGAAATGGGCTGTGTAAACTAAAAGCTTGTCTTTCTTGAGCGAGTGAAGGAAGAGGTCTTCAAGTTAAGCAACAAGGTTGAGGAGTGGTATAGCGGTGATGGTACAGTCTAAGATAAACCCAATGATTTTACTGTAAGTGGGAGAAATTAGGAGGAACTATTCCTTTTAAGAGAATTCAGAAGAGAGTGGACAAATGTGTTGCTGCACCTGAAACAGCTAAGAATTATGGTTATTTTTAGTACTATAGGGACATTTCCTGACTTCTGTGTGAGAGGATTGTAGTGGGAACCTGTTTCATCAAAGATAAAGCTCAGTGACTCCATGTGGAGGTTGACCAAGCAGTGTGCAAGATCAAGTCTCAGGAAGACAACAGATCAATTCAAATCTTCCAGAGATGGAAATCCCTAACTTCACACTTTTATATCTTCTGGTGAGAAAGGATGAGAACCAGCTCAGACCGTTTCTAAAAAGTCCATGGGGTATTCCAGGGTATGTATAAGCTCATCATCTGTGTCGAAGGGCACTGAAAGATCAAGAAGAATGAGTAAATAGCAGTCTCCTACTTCCAGTATGTGATGACATCATTCAGGATTTTCAGGCTAGATGTTTCAAAGCTGCATCCTGGATGAAGCTGGGTTCTTAGTCAGTAAGTAGCTGATCCGTCACTCTGTTGTAGCACAGTTGAGTTGCCACACAGCTCTTTTGCATTTCCCTAGCCAGATGAGATTGGATGCTATACAATAGTCTTGAACAAGATTGTGTTTTTAAGGAGCCTGGTTTTTAAAGTTGGAGGAAAAGTTTTTGGGATAAAGATGTGTTGATTATTGCACACTAGGATGATTCAAATATATGGATGAATGTTTTCTTTTAATATGTTAAGTGGAAAGCTAGTTGGTTTGAGTTTTTTTATGTGAACATCATGGAGAAATGTAAAATATAGTAGATGTGACCATGTCAGAAAAGTAGGTCAGACAGTCCTATCATTTAGTGCGAGATAGAAACATACAGCCTGTCGTCTGAGAGAAGGGTCAAGTTGGGCAAATGTGCCAGAAGAGAGATTAGGCAAGTCTTTAAGAGATATCAATTGGTTTTTGCATAAGTCCACTGTAGCAGATACTATGGTCAGTTGTACCTTCCTTTTTAATTTGGAGAGTTAGTTTTATGCTATTACATTTCATTTCAATGTGTGTAATTTTTGGCAGGAGGTGAAGTATTCTTAGAACTGATCAGTTAAGTTGGTAATTTGTATGGTCAGTATTGCTCAGGTCAAGATAAATTGCATTTGATGGAGTCAGTATGATGGCAGTTTTAAGGCATTCAAACGTGTAGAAGTAGGTTCAGATTTATAAATGTGAATGATGGTAATGCCAACTCCTGACTTGAGTTGACATGGTAATTTTAAGCCTGCATGTGTCTGAGACAGATTCTCTGGTGGCTGGGCATCAACTAATAAATGTAAGGTTGATAGAGAATTGATCCCATGTAAGTGAAACGGTACCTGAAGAATGTCACACAACATCAGTGCCAAGGCTGCTTGCTTGTCTGCCCTTCCCTAGTATGAAAAGTTTGATAGCATAATAACTGATCTTTCCTTATTAAAAGCTGACAGGTGTAAAGAATATTCGATTGCGCATTTGACATTATTCCAATAGTATAAACAAACACCTTACAGTACACTATCAATATGCCTCCCATCACCCTTGTGTACACAATATGATAAAGCCGTATATATCTCAAAATCACAAATCCATCCCTCATGTCTACAAAAGTGACAGTCTTTCTAAAACACACTTACATTCAAATAAATGTGTTAGACAGACCCCTGCTTGTTGAAACATAGAATATGTTACAAAAGCAAAGCAGTTGTGAAATCCTTAATAGTATACTCCTACCCATGCAACTGTCTCTGAAAAGTTAAAAGAACAACTCAGTCATATTCCACCACACTGTCACATACACAATGCTGCACCAATGTCATGTAATTGGCAAAGTGCTGCCACTACTAGAGCTCATCCCACTTATCAAATAACTTTACCTTACAAACAGCAAGAAGGCGATAACTAAACTATAGCTCACACAAAAACATAGCAAAAAACACAACATAAATCTCTAGCTAAGTAATGACTATTTGTCAGAATATGGAGTACAACAATGCCACCCAGAAAAAATACTGTAAACCAGAATACCAACTACTGTGATATTTTTAAGGTAAATATATATGAGTGAAAGAAATGGCATAATTCTTTTGTGGTCAGACCAGTTTTTCCAGTTTAATCTCTCTGGCTTTAAGACTCTTAATGTATGTCACTGCCAAATAGAGGCACAACATTTATGCTTTCTTCCTAAACCATGTGTTGTGCATTGGTTTAATTTAATTGCCTATTTACTTTTCCAGTAAGGCATGGTGAAATTGAATGATAGAGGCTAAAGTGTGTATTTACCTCACCCACATATATAGCAAAATGATATGGCTCCATGAAGCACCTTTGTACTTTGTGCTGGGCTGCAGTTTTACAGTACCACGGCAACACATAACAATGATCAACATCTTTGTCATATGGAAACAAATATTTTTATATATAACCTAGGTCACCACTAAAATCTGCCTCTTAAAACCACAGGGTGGGGTGCCTAGTATGTATAAAATGTGCAGAGGTGCCTAGTATGTACAAAATGTGCAGATTATTTAGGGCAGATGTTATGTTATGTTATGTTATGTTAGGTTAGGTTATGTTACGTTATGTTACATTATGAAGAAGGGTATACAGGATACAGGTGCTAAGGTTTCTTAAAAAGGAGACACAAATATCCCAAAGCCTAGAACAGAAAAAAAAGGGGAGAGATCAAAAATGCCAAGATTTAGGCAGTTTCCTAAATGTAAGGACCTTAGTTGTGAAACGTATGTCCAGAGGAAGGGTGTTCCAGTGGTGCAAGATATGAAAAGAACTGCTACCCGATCTGGAGAGAAGGACACAGGGGCTTTGGGCCAGAACCTAAGTAGAGGATCTGAGGAGTCTAACTGGTCTGTGGAAGGAAATTCTGTTACGAAGGTAATAAAGACCAGCAGCATGGATATGTCTGTTGGTGTAGCACTGGAGTTTATATATGAATTTCATACACATGGGTATCCATTGTAGAGACTTCAAAGTCAGGTGTATGGAGACAGTGTGGTCAAGTTAAGCACGAGATGGGCTGCGGCTCATTGAATAGTTTAAAGCCTTTTCAATAAGGATTCAGCAATGTCCACATGAGGAACAATGCCACAATTCAACCAAATAGATATTAGTGTTTGGATGACAATTTTGCAACGGCACCACAGGAGGCCATAGAAGATTTTGCACAACAGGTGCAGGATTGCTTGTTAGGTACTACAGAATGTGGTAACTTGCTATTTCATGGAAATGGAATTATCAGTCATAATCCCGTGGTCCCTAAGCATGTTAACAGGTGAAGGAGAGGTGCTAAGCTCACTTGGGCACTAATCCGGACCCAAATGGTGTTTGCCTTACTAAAAAGAAAAGACAGTTGTCCATCATAACAAACCCCAGATTGAGACCCTTACGGGTGAGTAGTCGCGCTTTAACAAACCCCAGATTGATAGATCATAAAGATAGCAATCTTATGCAAGCAATCTAGAAACCTGTGTCTTGTCTCTTCAACTTTCTCCAAGATGAAAATATTAAACTGAATGTTATCAGCATAAGATTTTAAAAGCCACATGTTCTAATAGGGGTGGCTGGTGGTGTGAAGTAGATGCTAAAAAAGTTCAGACTTAGGGAAGATCCTTTGGTGACTCCCTGATTTACGGAAACCCAGTCTGATTTGAAGAGGTGAAGATGGATGGATTGAGTTCCATTGATAAGGAAAGCCTGGAACCTATGCAGTTCCTTAGAATGGATACCTATCTTATGCATGCATTGGATAAGCTTGACATGCAACAGTGTTGAATGCTTAGGAGAGATATAGCAAATGAGGGCTGCCAATCTGCCCTCATCCAAGCTATACCTTTTATTGTCAGTGGCTGCCAACAAGGCAGTTTCAGGGCAGAAGTAAGCCATGAAGCCAGACTGAGAGGGATCTAAGAGGTTGTTACACTTTAGATAGGAGGTCAACTGGACATTAATACGTTTTGGCAGGACTTTAACCAAATAATGGATGGGTCAGCAGCAGTTGTTCTTTAGTAAGGGAAGAAAGTTTTAATTTTTTTTTCCGGAGTTTGATATAGCGTGAACTTGACCCGAAGGTATCAGGTATCAGAGCGCTTTACAGGAGCACCTGTTGCGTTACATAAGGACACATCAATATTTTTTAGGCGCAGGGCGATTAAGTGATTTGCCCAGAATCACAGGATGTTGAGAGTCGTTGCCGAGGCTCAAATCCGCTTCCCCAGATTTGAGGTTAACCAGCCCTAGCCATTAAGCCACATCCTCTTCCTTAGCATGTTCCCTAACTGGTGGGGTATCGGCATCAGAAAGGGAGATAGTAAACAGATTTATAAGAGAGGTACTGAAGACACTGGTGTTAGCAGAATTCATATCTGGGGGACAGAAGTCGCCGGAGATCCTGAGCTTACTGCACACATTGCAGTTTCAACCTTTTGTGTACTGAACTGCTGAAACCTAGCCAAATATCACATTGCATTAGGAATGAGAGACCTAAGGAAGTTTTCCCTTAATTCTGGGGTATACCATTTAGAGACAATACATCTCCTGCTTGATTTACCAGCTTTTATAGGACCTATAGTATATAGGGCCTCAATAATAGCTGCATAAAATGAAGCTGCCAGCATACTGATAATATCTGCTAATCCACATGGTAGTACGTGGTAAGCGTTAGTCAAATTAGTATTATTTATGAGATTCCCAGATGTACATGGAGTACTAGGAGGTTTAGGAGTAGCTTTAAGATGTTAAGAAGAGAGTGGTTTGACTGGATAAGTGTGGGGGGAGGGGATTCTACTGTGACAGCATTGGAATTGGAAAAAATCAGGTGAGGGGTATGTCCTGCGGAGTGAGTGAGATCCAATACTTTTTTTAAACAGGCTCAGAGTTTCAAGGTAATCCCCAAGAGTAATTATGTATGTATCCCCCCTGTATTCATAATGGAAGTTGAAGTTTCCTTGGACAAGGAAATTGTCATACTTGATGGTGTGGAGGGCAGAATATATGCTAGGGTTCTGCAATCAGCTGGAATTATTAGTCTGATAGAGAGTGCATTGCGGGTGGAAGTTATAGTTAGCTCAGGTAACTATAACTGCTGAATTTCTATTATTTTGTACGAGTGAAATCTGAGCCTAACTATAACACCCCTGTAACCTTTGGTTTTTTCACTGAATATAAAAACCCTAGAAATAACTGAAAAAAACAAAGGTTAAAGTAACGTTATATTTGGTTGAAATGTTCTGTAACAACGTAATGTTATAAACAACAGAAATTCACCATGCACAGTTTTCATATCAAGCATTTTACTGCCAATGTTGCAGTAATATTATTAATTATGTCATACAAGATGTCATGAGTGATGCAATAAGCAGGTAAAAGTGAGAGTTATAGTTACATTATAGCATGAGTTATAGTTACTTGAGTTAACTATAACTATAACTGGTAAATTTCATTGCTTTTTAGAGTTTAAAACATTATATTGTTCCTGAACATTTCCCCTAACTATAACTTAACTTCAATCTTTGGTTTTTCAAGTGAATTTCTAGGGTTTTTTAACATAAAGTAATATTTAATTACCATACGTAAATTCTACTGTGCATGGAAGGGAGTTGGCTGCAGGGCCTGGCTCTGAGCAGTGGGGGTTGACCACAAGGCCTGGCCTGCAGTCAGGCCCTGTGCCAACCCCATATAGGTAGTTAGCCCTACACAATGCAGGGACTTCGGTCATGCACAGTGGGGGGGTTGGCCCCATGACTTGCCCTGTGGCTAGGCCCTGTGGTCCCCACCGCACATACAGCCAAGCCCACGCTATGCACAGCCCTTGGCCATGCATGGTATAGGGTTGGCCACAGAGACTGCCAACTCCACTCGGTACATGGCCTTTAGCCGTGCACAGTGTGGGGTTGGCCACAGGACCTGGCCTTGAGACACAATTCCCTAGGGCCGTCTTTCTATTTATAGAGGAGAAGGGCTGTGTGACACCCTCCCTGAACATAATATGGCCCTGGCTACCCCATGCTCCATATAAACAGGAAGCAGGGAGCAACAGGGCTGCAACGCTCCCCGCAGCCATTCACAGCGCTGCAAAGCAGCGTTGTGATTGGTCTGAGCGCTGTGACACGGCGCTCAGCCAGGGGCTGGAGGGATGGGTATGTTCTCCACGCAGGCTGTAATGCATAGGGAGTGCAAACCACTTCTTCCCCTGCTCTGAGAGAAGATCCACACCACAAAGATGCTGCAACGTGAAAAAATAAAGTGATAATAACCTTGAGTTATCATTTTATTTTTCCTTTTTTACACTGCATAAAGCAGTGGGGCGACACTCCTCCGCCTTAGCGGAGGAGCCGCCACTGGCTATCACTCATTGTAAGGCCTGTAACTTTCAACTGAGTGCCAATTGTGCACCATCTAATTGCCACAGCCTGTGAAACTGCAAATATTGAGGATGGAATTTGTATGCGAAATTGAGGTTCAGTTTTAAATAGACTTAATGGAGATAAACTCATTTTTTTCTGCTTTTTTCTTCAGTGCTCTCTAAGCGAAAAATGCAGTTCTAAGTTGAAGCAGAAAATAAAGTGAGGGGAATAGTTATTCTGGTAATGGCAGAGTCTCCCCGCTGGGATCCCACCACCTGAGTTTAAGGACAACTCATTCCACAGTAGAGCTAAACAATAAATGACTGTTTGTGCTACGAGATAATCCATTAATTTTAATGGAATCACTCTCCTGTATGATTTACCATATATGAACAAGAGTACCTTTGAACTTATGATGCGCTGCATTATATAGAATGGAGCCCAGCATTATATCGCTTTTTCCATTTAGACTTATATTAGAATACATTACGCCTGAGAACGTTTAGAGTATAGAGAAAAATGGAAAGATATTGCAATGACATCCATTAGAAGAGTGATAGAGGATAGACAATGTGCCAAATGGAAGCAAACTAGGGAGACAGAAAAAGATTCCATTAACTGTTTTAAAGATATTATAATTATTTTCTGTCAATTAATAGCGCAGTTTACTAATGTGTTTTTTGAAGAGTCTGTAAGTCAAGTAGTTTTAATCTAAATACTGAGGTGAAAAGTCAACTATTGCAATATTTAAATACTGGAGTGTGTCAACAAACAAATTCATTTTTTACTTCCATGAAATACTGTGCCATGAAGATGAAGTTCAAATATTTTTGTAAAGCAGCTCATTTAATGTCAATGAATATGATGATCACATTCTTTGGGATTTTTTTAACCATGCCTATTAAGTAAGAATGAGCAGGGCCGGACTGGCTACCGGGCGTTTTCGGTATGCTGCCGAGCTGGGGGCTGATTTCGTTGATGGGGACCTGCGTGTGCTGAATGAAATTCATTTTGCTTTGTTTATTTCGAAGCACACGCAGGTCTCCATCAACGAAATTAGCCCCCACCGCAGTGACATCAGCCCCCAGCTCGGCAGCATGCCAAAACGCCCGGTACCCAGTCCGGCCCTGAGAATGAGAAGTGACATGAAAATGGAGTATAGGCAACTCTAGTTCATAAAATAATATTTTGAATGTCATTTCGTAATCAACAAAAAGATGCTCATTTGTGTGTTGCATTTGGCTAACTCGACTTTCATTAAAAAAAAATTCAAGGAAATATTAAAAGATATGAATCAATTTTTGATTAAAAATGTTTTGAATAAATAAATGAATGCAATTTTTTGTGCGTTTACTTAATATCATTACAATAGACAAGAAATAAGTACATATACAATTTAAACAAATAAAGGTAACATAAATGTTAGTCATGCATTAGAAATATTACAAATATAATAGCTCCTACAAGAGGCAGATAAAAAATGTAAGAAACCAAATTAAGGGATGAAGCAGCTTCTCAGCTGCCATGATCACTTGACAAATCTGCACTTCAGTATACTAGTTGCTCTGTTAGGTAATAGAATTAACGGTTGGCTGCAGGTACGGATGTCCATGGCGATAAGGAACGTTTGGGAATGGGAGGTGCCCATGTGAACAAACTCACATCTGTTGGAGAGGTCGGAGAAGAATTTGTCAAGTGTTGTGCCCAGTGCCAAATGCGATGCAGTGCGCGCAACGAAATTCGTTTTATTTATTTAAATGTTTACTTACCTGTATTCGGCAGTAATCCGTGGTTTACTACCCCCCCACCCTGCCCCTCCCCCGCAACATGTCACCGCCCGGCCGGCACGCCTACCACGGACCGCTACTGGTTGTGCCTTGTGGTACATCCCACTTGCACTGACACAAAGCCTTTTGAAAGTATTCTTATCAGTAGAACGCATCGGTTAATATAACAAGCGTGTTGTATGAGCCAGGTACCTCTGAGGTTTGTTTCAGGAAGCCTTAGCCCTGTGAATCCAAATTTTTTATTTCCAGTGTTTTGCACTCTGTGCAGCCGCGTTCCGTGCAGGTAAGAGCGATGGGACTGGGTGGCGGGGGGATTTCGACAGACGACGACAAGGGAAAATTAATTATTTATTTAATTTTCCCTCGTGGTCGTAAGTCAAATCCTCCCCCCAACCTTGCCAAACCGCCCACCGCTCTTACCTGCACGGGCCGCGGCTGACTGTGAGCAAATGTTAAAGCAAACCTCTTGGTAGTCTATATACAGAGAAAGTTCATTACATGGTGGTACACTGAAATAAATTCCTGTCTCCTGGAATGACACATTCTGTAATTCGTGGGGGGGCAAAGCAAAAGAAATTACTATGAGTCACTGTGAACAGATTTGTTTCCACCCTACCTGGACCCCTTACGTTTGAGTAAAATATTTAGAAATATGACTTTCAAAAGTAATCTTATATCATAAATGACTCGTGAGGCAGTAGACAGAAACATAACTTCGAGAATTCTAAATTCTGTACATTTTTGATGAGGTATCTGATAACTTGAAATAATATCTACACGAGGCTACCAAAACACGAATAGTTTTCAGTTGGGTTTGCATAACCCAAACTTGAGTAATTCACCGTGAATGCAGACAGTCACACACCAGGCATTTTTATTTGGGTAAAGTCTCTTTTTCAGGTGAGTAATTGACTAGTCCTAAATATCAAGCACTTGTCAAGAAGCATTTCCAAATCTAATAAACGGCCTATCGAAGAGGTTATAATAGTTTATGAAAAGTGACATTTTAATTGGAGACATATGATTTCTCGTGTAAGCAAAGTAACCTGATAATTCTCTCTAGCATACAGTACTTTAAACCATGTTGAGTACCGGCACTAAACGGCGACCTCAGACAAATAACTATACTGTTGTAGGTTCTCCTTATTGCACTTTCGAAGGGCTGAACCGTTCTACTAAGGCGCATATAGCGCAGTTACTATGCGCAATACGATACTCCATATTAATAAACAAAAGAATCGAAACTTATAAAATCCCCATTTCATTGTTCAATGTAATGCTTTGAAATAAAATAAAATATACAATGAATGCATGGCTTGATTGCAGAGACGACCTGCTAGCTGATTTTTGTTATGATTATGTCATTCATTAGCAAAGAGAGGACTTAGAGCATCTGCAGAAGACAACCGAATGTATGTACCACGGTAGCATTATGTATTAGTTCTCGCTCTCCTAAAGGGATTGAGCATAACTCTGCAGAGGGAAACTTTTATCTCCACCTGAAGTTTTCCATTGCTCCTTCTGTCACCATTGCGCAATCTGTAGCATACTATCTATCTATCTATCTATCTATCTATCTATCTATCTATCTATCTATCTATCTATCTATCTATCTATCTATCTATCTACCTACCTATCTATCTATCTATCTATCAATCTATCTATCTATCTATCTATCTATCTATCCATCTATCTATCCGTTATCCATCTCTTACAGTGTAGCTATTTATCAATCTGGCATTTTTCCATTTTTTCTGTTTTTACCCTAGTCCAGTTTAACTATCAAGTCAGCTGCAATTTGTGAGCTGTCTGGAAATCCATCGATCTCTATCCAAAGAACTGCAGGGTTACATGATGAGCAAGTTGTTCCTAAAATGTCTCTTTCTAAGGATGCCCAGGGTGAATTTTAATGAGAGTTTCTTTTAAGTGGAGCAGCCTTTTATCAACGGGTTCAACTTCACATGACACGAAATCGAGGCGAGCATGTAAAGCACAGTGACACATTGGTAGATTAGAATGTGGATACAAGCATCTGTGTTGTGTGATCTCACTACATCAATGAAATCACAATCAGGGTACATAAAAAAACAAACTGCACACGTGAAACCACTTTCATTAATGTTTCCTGTGATATTCGGAGAATCAAGAGCCGAAGAGCAAAACATCTGAAAGAATTAGCAGAATATTGAACCCGTCCTAAATTAGGAATCAAAGCATCTATTGCAAAAAACAAGCAAAACAACACTGCAGGACTTGCACTGTTGAAAGTAGGAAATGGGTAAGTAAGGAAGAGGAAAGCAGGGAAATTAAGAGCTGGTGAGAATGATGGAAAGTAAGAGAGACCTTGAGAATGAAAAGAGACAGGGAGAGAGTGACAGAGAAAGTGTGCGTGAGAGAGGTTGACAGAAAGGAAGTGATGAAAAGAGCAGAAGAGAGGTAACCAGAGTGAGAGTGCATGTGTGCGTGCATATGAAGGAGCGGGAAAAAGAGGGTGAGAGAGAAACCGAGTGTGGGAATGAAGAGATAGCTAGAGACAGAGTAATAGACAGGCAAGGAAAGTATGTGTGCGTGTGCTCGCTTCAGTCTGAGAACAACGAAAAAAACAAGCAGAGACAGGGAGTAACCGAAAGAGTGATGAAGAAAGTAAGAGCAAAGCGCTTTACAGAGAGTGAGAGAGAAAATGTGTGCATCACTGTGTCAGTGAGAGATAAAAAAGAAAACGGGAGAGTGACAGAGAGAAAGAGATGGAGAACGCAAAAGAAACATGTAGAAAAGAGGGGCGATACAGAAATGGAAGCTGTCCTTTTTTTTTAAGACACCATACAAAATAGTGTCATTCCATGAACCGCAGCTAATTTATATATCCCTATGTAGAAAGAAAAGTCAACATGCAGACCACCAACATGCAGAGTCCAATGAATCCGTTATTTACTGCATGCAGTTTATATAGACATCATTTCTCTTCTCAAGTCGCAGCGAGGTCGCTACTTTTAAAATATTGGCAGAACTTCTTGTAACATTTAGTGCACGGTAGAAGGTCTCGGGTATCAAGTTCCAGCTCACTGTCTAGGGGTACTGAATCACTGTTCTCAAAGCATGGCCTTAGACAGGGCCGTTTACACTGGACGAGACTCAAGTGTTAATATTTTGATAAGTGAGTTTTGCATTCCTATATCATTTGGGTGGCAGTGCTAGTGGTGGGTGGGCAGGTATGGTGGAACGAAATTTGATTTACAGACTGACTTAAGAAAATGCAGAGTTTCAGTCGTCCTTGAACAAATCGCTTGCAATGACCATGTTGCAAATAGGAGCACAAGGTCCTTCAGAAACAGGTGAGACTTTATATGAGGCAGCAGATGAGACTGATAAACATGTATGGTTTTACATGCGGGGACGCGGCATTCCGCTTTACATTGGCATGGTCCACAGACAAACTCGCTTGGCTTTGAATCGTATACAGCAAAAGCTCGTGTAACAGAACTATGAGGGTCATATCTCAGGACCACAGCGAATACACACTTTCAAGCACCAATCAGAATAAACTGGTCAAATTCTGACTGACATTCCCTAAATCATTATGAACTCAGAACTGAGCTGGTAGTCTGACTAGACAACACGGGAAACTCGACATCGGTGACCCTAGACCAGTGATGACGTATTTGTGTGCACAACGCTTTAAAAGAGCTGGTGGCAACAGAACCTATATTTCTCTCCCTCGGCTCGAATAAGTCTTTTTCACTTGAACATTATTAGGCATAGAAAACTCTTCGAAGTGCGAAACTCTAAAACAGGAAGAAATGTCTCTCCTTAACAGAAAATACTGGGATTGGACAAATGGTCTGGGTTCAGAGGCAGTTGAGAAGAGCACGCCTGTCCAACTGTACAAGGCCTCCAAAGTTCTTCCAGGTAGATGTAGAAACCTTGATTACCCATCCAATGTGGTCGTAAAATCTGACAGCGCTAATTTCAAATGTGGATACTGGAAGCAGCAATCAATAACACAATTCTAGAAGGGCAGAAGCAACCATCCGGCATCTAGTCTTTCAGTAACAAATGGGGAATATTGATTTTCATGTTATTGGCTTGTCATGCCAATATTGTGCTAAAAAACTATGGTTAAAACCAATGTCTATGCCTCATTTGACTTATTAGGCACAGGACCTCATTTAAAGATGCTAGTAACAGGATTTAGCGGATTGGCACATTCAGCATTCCTATTCCTTTATTTAAAGGCAGGGGATTGCATTTTGTTGGTCCTGGTTTCATTGAGAAACACCTCAGTGAAGCTGCCCAATTAAGGGTGGGCCCTTAAATGTAATTTTCACCAGCAGACCTGATATCCAGGACTGCCTTTGAAATCATTTTTGTCTCACTCCTGTCCATGTTCTAAACACCTACATTTGCCGAAACGTCTCAAAACCCATTAATTTTGTTAATTGGTTGTCTTTCTGGGAAGTTCTTTAGCACCAATGTGCCTTTTATGGTGTGCATGCACTCCATAAGTATTGACTACATAAAAATAAATGAACTGGTAAAGAACTCCCTGATCAAAGGTGACCTCAATTGTTTCAGTCATGGAGATTGGTCTGGCTTGGGAATTGCAAAAGAATCTTCGGGAAACAGATTAGTTACACAACTTCTGCCGTGTGGCCATGGCATTGCGGCACATGTGCCACTGTTTACCCTCTGAAGTGGCTCCTGCAATGTATGCAGGACCTGTTTCAGGGGAAACAATGTCCACTTGAATGACACACAACTCTAGAATTGAGAGCATAACCATGCCTGTAGCGGCTGGCAGTCCTAAAGTCGGTGCTGGCCCCATAAAAGGCTGTTAGCTCACAAGTAGTACAATTATAGATTGGCAATTTTTAAATGGCATTCATTGATGCATCAGAAGGAGACCACACACCCTTTAAATATGTTCGGTTGATAACATGGAGCCTCCATATGTAGAGCTACATCATCAGTAAAGTCAGCGCAACGCATGTATTAAGGTAAGAAGAAAGGGCAAGGCTACTAGTAAAAATTAGATTTGTCCATTACATTGTGAACTACAGGACGTACAACATGTGTATACATTTTTCCTTTGTAAATGAGTGAAGATTCAGAATGAGTATTGTAGATAATAAAGCAGATTTACTAAAGTGTTGAGTAGAGAGCCGCTGTCGTTTTTGATGACCGTTTGCAAAACTTTTCAAATGTTATTGCTTTTCTGAAACAAAGATCCAATGCGGGTTGTTTGTTTCAGCAAAAGAAAACAACTAATCACTTTTGCACCCTTTTTCACAGCATGTGGGGGGGATTGAATGATTATTTTTAATTTCTGTCACTCACCACCAGGTTTGGTGGTGGTGTCCTGGCAGTGACAGACAGGAACAAGACATTACAAGGCCCCTCAAATAGGGTGGTTGGTGTAATGTCTGTTATACCATCAGAGAAAGTTTTCCATTGACAAGAGTCCCGTTGGCTCCATCAACCTAAAACTTAAGGTCCACCCAATTTCTAAACAAGATGAATGTGCAGAGGGTTTGGCAGATAGTGTTCTCCATTGCATCTGCAATGGAGTACTCTGTCTATCAAACTCTAAATTGGGCCTAGAGTTTTGTACGTGCAGCTAACATCTCTAGTTTAAAGCCACAAGGCAGAATGATAAATAAGGCTGTTAGCTTTAAGTTTATGGAACCCTCCTGAGTTAGGGTGAGCAATTAAAAGCCTAAGAGTTGCGAACTATGGCTTGAACCTCTTTTTTGTTTGCCATGTGGCTTTTATTGATTTTCCTCACACTCACTCTTTCATTGCTCCATTTTGGGCTTGTTTTTCTGTTGTTGCTATCCTTGGCATTTCCTCGGTTATTTTTGTGAAGGTTATTCTTTTTCACTTGCACTTCCTGGTGAGGAAAAAACTATACACTAAATTAGAAACTGAGAACCACATAAGTCTCCTACAAAGACCTCCTATTCAGCAACCCACTGTCGATCAGGAGAACCAATCCAGGGTGAGGAACGGACCCCAAGATAAAGCTTTCCATGTCAGTGGGTGAGGGTCCCTCGTCCTTAAATATGTGAAACTTGTCTTATTTGTTAACCATCACTGAGGGTGAACTGATTTAGGAAAATGCTGTGTAGAACTATAGGGCTATCATACTAAGTGTGTTTTTGGAAAAAATGGAAAAAGACCTATGCTTGCATTCCACTACCTTTCTCATGTTCTTTTTCCTTATAGGATGGTGAAGATCTCTGTAGCCCCCTTCTCTGACGAGTTTTTCACCATTTTTTCTACTCCACCTCTGTCTCCTTAAACGCTCTTCTAAGGACCTGCTCTTCAAAAATTAAGCCATTTGAGTAATTGTTTTTACAAGTGCAACTTTTGAATTGAGGCAACTCGAAGTTACACTTTATGAGGTCCCAACGCGACAGAGTAAAAACTATCATATTTGCTTTTTTGTAATGTCACTTTAAGGTAAGGAAGTTGCACAGCTCGATGAAGCTTCCTGAAGCTGATGACAAGTTCAGACAAAGGGGCTGATTACGATCTCGTCCAGAAAGCATTCCTACCAAAGTGGTCCCGGAATGCTTTCTGGACAACTCGGATTGGGTGAGTCCAACTGAGCGATTTGGATGTATCCGGATGCTTCCGGATACAATTCGGTTGGCCTCCTATTGACTTCAATGGGAGCATGTGTGCAGAACGAGAACACAGGCTCCCATTGAAGAAAGGGGTGGCTGGGGAAAACCTTGCACCCTGTGGCAAGCATCCCATGGTGCCTGCCACACTGTCCATGGGTGGAAAGGGGGGTCCCTTGGGTACCCCCACGGACCCGATTAGAAGGGCCACGGGTGAAGAGGGGCCTGCTACGGGCCCCCAAAGACAGATTCCGGCAGCCGATTCATTCCGGAGAAACCGAATCAGAACGGCTGTCCGAATCGGTCATTGTAATCGCTCGCTCAGAAACCGAGTTCATAGAGCTGTACGATTCGGCTCCGAAAGATGCGAGCTGTCCGAATGCCTTTTGGAACCGATTTGGACAGCTCTACCGGTTTACAGGCATCATAATTGGTCATTGGGAACTGTGTATGATACGGTCAGAAACAAGGGATCCGAATCGAATTAGGCAAACCCAAATCCGATTCGGAGCCCAAGTATGTGAACAAATACAATACAACTCTGTAGAAAATTATTTTGAGGTAACAATTGCTATTTACTTCACAGAGGCTTAGGCACAAACTTTTCCCCTTCAGATGCCAATATTTTGCCTGCAAAATGTCATGGCGTTTATTTGATGAATGATTCACATAATTAACTATGTGTGGAAAATATGTGCATAGCATAAACAAGAAGTGCATTCATTACAAATCACACACAACCAAACTAGGTTTGGAAACGTTGCCTTCCCAGGTAGTGTTAATGAGTAGCCATGTGCAATTTTGGACAATACTTGTCTAATTTATGTAAGAAATTAATGTGTTTCACAATGTCTCAAGTAAGAAACAGTGTTACGCTCCTTTGTCGGATGGGTTTGTATTTGAATGTTTTTGTCCAAAAAGTATGGTCAACTGCAACCTCCCTTTTCAGATTAGAGAAAGGCATGTGAACATACACTTAGGGCCAGATTCTGATCTCGTCCGGAAAGCCCTCCGTACAGCTTGGATCCGAAGGGCTTTCCGGATGAAACGTGCCCCAGGAGTCTGAGCGAGCGAGTACAATGTGTCCATAAGCATACGGACTCCATTGAAGTCTATGGGAGCCCGCGTACAGATGCGTACACAGGCTCCCATAGCAAAAAAGGGGTGGGTGGGGAAAAGCGTACACCCTGTGGCGTACACCCCATGGTGACCACCACACTGTGCATGCTTGGATTGGGGGGACCCATGGGCACCCCCCATGACAGATTCGGAGGGGCCGGGTGAAGGGGGGCCTGCTACGGCCCCCCGAAGTACGCTTCCTACAGCAGTTTCGTCTCGCTGGGTCGGAATCCGGCTCCATTGCACGGCACGATTCGTCTACCAATGAGTCATATGGGCATGATCACATTCGGAAACGATTCGCTCGGCGCATACGCGATCTTCGCATCGTACTTGGTCGTTTGGACCTGTGTACGATTCGGTCGTAAATAAAGGCTACGAATCGGATCAGGGTAAAGCCAAATCCGATTCGGAGGCCTTACGAACGACATCGGAATCGGGCCCTTAGTTTCTGGAAGGCAACTCTCCAGCACCCAATCTATGTATGGATAGCTGCTTGACCTCAATTCTGCTTTAGTTTCCTTGATATATAACATCTCCTAATTCAATAAGAGTTAAGCACATCAGCTTGTAGAAGTAAAAACAGTGTGATGTGGTTGATCACCACTTGTAGTTGAGGATAGAAGTGTGAGATGCCATCAACAACACTACACAAATGCAAGTAAAATTATTATTTATTCTTGACCCCCCAGCCACAGCCTCAGCAACTGTTTTGCGTTTGAATCTCCTCACCTACCATGGGTTCAAATTCTAGAATCTTTAAGTCTTGGTGATTCTAGGTATCCTCAATGGGAAGGGGGGCAAGGAAGATTCAACACATCTTCCTCTTTGACAATGAAACGTAAAAATGATAATTAATTGATGTAACAATGATAAAGTAAAAATAGTAGGAAAGAAAACAACTTAAAAGAAAAAATCAATATACTTTGTCTGTAAATGAAACTTGAGATAAACTAACAGCTTTTTGGTAGCTTAGGGCCTGATATGTTCTATGTTGCGGTATGTTAACATATGGGCAACATGAAAATCCACCTGCCCGATATAAATTCAGGTGGATCTTCCTTTTGTCTAAGGCAATGACTACTCCATCACCACCATAGCCAAACCTCTCTGACGACCCAACGGAGTATGAAGAGGCTAAATGTTTGCCTGCCCAAACAGGATGGGTGGGCATGTAGTCATTTTTTACTGACCATCACCATCAGGCAGACCCAGGCATACGGGAGATTAAAGACCAAATAATGCTGCCCGCCATGGAAAATGACTACCATTATGAGGAGAGCATCACTTTTTTCATTTTCAAAAAGACAGTTCCATTTGGGAATTTTCTTTTTAAAAATAAAAAAAGAAAACTGCTTGATGAGGGTGCCATCATGCTGATGCAGCCCTGTAACAGACTGCATTGGCAGGAACCGCCGTGATGATGGTTCCTCACAAAGCTTTATAAATGACTGTCAGATTGGCAGTCATTTATAAATTTTGGCCCTTGGGACCTCCTCCAGGGCAACAGAGGTACTTACACCATAGCCCAGGTGGAACAACAGCCAAAATATAAATGAGGCCCTTAATCTGTTAAAAATCTCATAGGACAAGTAGGGTGAGTACTCGCTCTGTGTGTAACAACTCCTGAGAAATTGTTGTCCTCACTATCATTTGTTCTCCAGATACTACCCCTATTCTTGTGACCTTTGTCACTAAATTAGTTTTTTCTGTACCCCAGGAATTCTTATCACTGTCACAAGGTCTATCATACTTACTCACTTGCCTTAAATTTCAGATTCTTCCTTTTCGGGCCTTTACCAAATTAAGAAATAAATTGACTACTTTCATAGACTTGGTGAATTTAGACCACTTGAGAGTCCCTGGTGGAGCTTTGAATTTAACCCAATCTCCTACTTTTAACTCCATTGTATGTGTGGTGTTCATCATTGCATTGGTTTTTCTTTCAAATTGTAGATTCAGTACTTTCTGCCTCCAAGATTGTCTAGTGTCCACCAAACCCAACAACTCTGACATTTCATCCAGCCCGGCATTAACTTTCAAATAGGTTTTCTTCCACTCATCAACTCAAAGACAGTTCTGTCAGTAGTTTGATGTGGAGTTAAACGGTAAGCTACCAGTCTCATGAACAGTCCTTCTTTACACCTGATGCCATTGATTTTAACTGTATTCCTTCCTTTATTGTATTGTTAAACCTTTCCACAACTCCACTTGTCTCTGGGCGGTATTGGGCACAAAAATGATGTTTTATCCCATTACTCTATTGATACTCTTGCTTGTCTTGAATACACCAATATCAGAGACAAGTGACAAGGGAGGCTGGCAACACTTCTCTCCAGAATACTTTTTCCAAACATCAATTAGGTTCTTGGAGTTGATGTCAGAGATTAATTTTATCTCAGGCCATCTGGAATATAGGTCTAGCAAAACCACTATGTACAGTGAATTCACCTCACCCAACAATGGTCCAATTATGTTGATAGCTAAATCTGTCCAAAGTTCACCTGGGAGTGTTCGGGAGAACATTGAGGGTTTCCTAGTGATCAAGAATTTGTCAGGATTGCTACAAAGGAAATACTCCCTAAAAATACTTTCTATTTGCAGGTCCATACCTGGCAACCAGATTCGAGCCTCAAACTTTCTTTTGTTTTACAAATGCCTTAATCCCCCCATGTGCCATTTCAATTTACATTCCTGGTAGCTCCATTGGAGGGATTAATTTTGTGCCACAAAATAGACAGCCATAATACCACCAACTCTCCCCTGACCATCCAATAGGGTATACCACTCTCCCAATTCTCACTCCCTGCTACCCATCCATTTATTGACATAAACTTCACTTTTTCCAGAATCTTAACATTTGCCATTTCTTTCTTCCAGTCTCCTTCCGAAAACTACTCCATCAGTAATGATACAACCATTTTCAATTGGCCAACCCTCTTCCTCATCATTTCCCTACATTGTTCTTTTATTATGTCATCATCTACCAACCTTAATAAACAGTCAGCCACTCTTTTTTTCATACCCAGCAAATACTGTATGTCAATCATGAACCCTTGTAGTTTAATGACCCACCTGCTGATGTGGCTGGAAATGGAATCTAAATCTTTCCTACAAATGCTTCTGTGAGTGGTTTATGATCCATGCATACCTTAAATGTGTTCCTCCAAACAAAACTATTGAGTTTTTGTAATGCCTAGAACAGTGCAAACACAAGGAGATGATGGACAGAGCCTCACTCACCCCCAGCCACAGATCTGGGTTGAATCCATTATCATTCTTTAGCTCACTTCGCCACCCCAGTTCAGACCTAACCATGTGCAAATCAGTCTTGACCCTGTTTGTTATAGGAACAGTCCAGCCTGAACTGCCAGGACAGGTCTTCCCTGGACCAAAAACAAGCATCCTGGGACCGGTTTCGAGGTACCAACCCTCATCAGCCAGGCTAGCTTGAATCCAATGGTGCAGGGAGCAAGGGACCCGCATCTGGGCATACCCTAACAACTTAGGGCGAACAAAGACAACACAAGGAGATGATGGAAGGAGCGCTGAAACTTTCCAGACACTCACCCCCAGTCACAGATCTGGGTTGAATCCATCATCCGTCTTTAGCTCACTTTGTCACGTCATTTCAGACCCAGCCATTTGCAAATCAGTCTTGACCCTGTTTCTTATGGGAACAGTCCAGCCCGAACTGCCAAACCAGGTCTTCCCTTGACCGGAAACGAGCATCCTGGGACCAGTTTCGGGGTAACACCCCTCATCAGCCAGGCTAGCTTGAATCCAGTGGCGCAGTGAGCAAGGGACCCACGTCTGGGCATACCCTGCCAACTTAGGGTGAACAAAGCAAAAACAAGGAGATGGTGGACGGAGCGATGAAGCTTTTCAGACAATCACCCCCAATAGCTGAATAATGAATTGCTGCCTCTCTGAAACATCTTGAAGCAAAGGTTATAGTTATTTCACCATTTGGGTCTTCTTGTGATAGCACAGCCCCCTAAATCCATTGGAAAGGAGAGGATGTGGTGTAATGGCCTGTGCTGCCGACTTTGGAGCTGGGGAGCCAGGTCGGCTAAACATCCTGTGATTCTGGGCAAATCACATAATCGGCCTGTGCCTACAAAATATGAATGTGTCCTTGTGCAATGTTACTGGTGCTCATTTAAAGAGCTCCGATACCTTTGGGCCAAGATCGCACTATTTAAAACTGCAAAAAGAAAAATAATAACTGACATCGTGGAGAAGTGTGGCTCAATGGTTAGAACGGCAGACCCTGATGCAGAGATCTGGCCCGGGACCAGGGTTCAATTCCTGCCTCGGCGGGTCTTGGGCTCAATTTCCTCGGACCTGATAATTCTCGCCTCGGTGCCTATTCTAATCATGGGTCCCACTCTGCAACTCTGGGCAATAGCTTGCTTAATCTCCACAACGGCCCCAACAGCGCTGGGATGCCTGGCTTCACCCTGGGGGTGCCCAGGAGTGGACATTTCACAGAGAAAAGCCAGGAAGGGTTCCACAGCGGTATGCGTACAGCGCCAGGACACCTCTTTGGGGGTATAAGTGCGCTTTACAAGTACGAATTTCATTTCATTTCATATCAGTAGTCATATTAGGTCTTCTCCCGGGCTCAATTGCTCCTAACATAGGGGCCTGCAATGAAAAAACAAATTACTTCCTGGAAGTTACCCTCACACTCCAGGTTCTATTCAAGTGGTACCTTGATTTTCATTAACATTCTCATGTTAAATGTATTACTGGCTAGATTTTCAAAGAGTTTGCTATAGAACTTGATCTTACTAAAGAATGATCTCAATTCTTCTTTGTTCTTTGGTGCAACCATTTTCAAAATGGTATGTACCAGTTCTTCTTTTGGCTCTATACCTTCTGCACACACTTTTTGTCCCAAGTAGTTGATTTCTCCAAATCCAAATATACATTTTCCTGCTTTCACTGTAAGACCATGCTCTCTGAATTTCTTTATACTTTCCAGACCCTTTCATCATGTTGTGGTTTAGTGTCTCAACATATCAGTACACCATCCAGATGGTAAAATACACCTGATATAGATCCTACCATAGAGGAATTGATTTATCTTCTTACTTTAACCGTGACAAATTAGTTGGCCATGAGTGCAGTCTTATAGCTGTACTGATATCAATATCTTTATATTCAAGTCTTCATTATTTCGCCGTTTACTTGTAACGTGTTTGAAAAGTCATCTTGGAATGTCATTCACTAACGTGTTTTAGACTGTCATTTAACTGGCCTCATAATACAGAGATAAAGGTTTTATCTGGTGTCATGGCATGTATCATATTCACAGGTTTAAAATTAAAAAGCATTAACTTATCTTTGCTAAGTTCATGTAATGTTTGAATTCTGAAGTGAAGTACAGCAATGAGAAAATTCAGGGATCCTGTCATTTAAAGTCTTACAGAACCAACAAATCTACCCAAACGTCCACTGACCGCAACACTTTAACACTTCAGAGCTATCCCTTATCAGTTCAACACTTCTGTAGTGATACTTCTTGAAAAATAAACTCAAAACAATCTTTTTTTCCAAAACAGAATTCTAAAAACTGTAAAAATAGGGAAGAACATTGATCCCCTGTTAAGGAAGCTGGATGCCATCATTAGTATAAGACCTATGTGTTATCATGGGTGGGAGACCAAAATATTGGCCTATGCGGACGATGTCGCTGTGGTCACCCCTAACCCCCAAGTCACAATGGTCGCAATAGAAGAAGAGGCTCAAGCTTTTGGAGTGATATCCGGGTATGCACTAAATAGCCAGAAGACGTTGATAGTTAAAAATAAATGGACTAAACTAGAAGATTCTCGGGTGGTGGATTCAGCTGTCTATCTGGGTATTGAAATAACTCCAGATCTGGGGAAATTAGTGGAAAAAAATATGGAACCAATTATAGGGAAAGCCAAAAAAGATTTTGATAGATTGAATAATCTCCATGTGTCATTGGTCGGCCGCAGCAATGTGGTAAAGATGGTTTTCCTCCCCAAGATACTCTATCTCTTCAGGGCCATTCCGTTAGAGTTTGAGAGGCATTGGCTTATGATACTTAGCATATCGTGAATAGGTTTATATGGGCTCATGGAAAAACCAGGCGGGCTATAAGATATATGTCATTGTCTAGGGAGAGAGGTGGGTGGGCAGTCCCAGATTTTAAGATGTATTATTGGGCTTCGGCTCTACAATATATGTCTGGCCTATTTGGGAGGGTTGTGGGTGACTCGTGGGATAATTCAGGCTCTTCCGATGTATATGAACTACTATTAGGTGAGGAAGCGATCAATTGTTTTATGAAATTTACCGAACCAAGTTATTATAAAAAACGAGATTTAAGACCTTGGTGGCTGCACATAAGATCTGGGCCACATTCAAAAAGAAAATTGGCCTTGGCAGATTTAATTTTTAATCAACAAAAAGGGGGACTAAGGGGCTTTTTATAGAGGTCCAACATAAATGCCCAGTCAGATACTATTATCTAAAGGTATGTAGTTCCTCTTATAGTGGTGCCTAGGAGAAAAAGTAAGCCAAACCACCATCATTTGTAGTTACAACCTCGGTGGAGTAAGGTGTGGGGAGGAGAGTGGGGAAATTCCTTCTTTTTTTTTTTTTTTTTTTGGAACTAGGGTCCTCACACACCCAGCAAGCTAGATGTCATGCTTCATCATATGGACCTGCTCCTCGTCGGGTCGGCGCTGCAATACCCAACGGGCACCCTTAAAAGGGGGCTCTTTAGCGGAGATCTTTTGTTCCTTGCCGTATGATGAAGTGCGAGTGTGCTTGATGCAGTGCGAGTGTGTGGGCCGAAGCGTGTAGATTTTGTGCAGGGGTAATTAAAAAGAAGTAGGATAGTCCAAATAAAACTTTTATTCTGGCTGGCTATCCACTTCGTTAAAAAATAATAAACAGAGTGGTAGCCTATCTAACTCAGAGG
This sequence comes from Calotriton arnoldi, assembly GCA_963921515.1. Taxonomy (NCBI): domain Eukaryota; kingdom Metazoa; phylum Chordata; class Amphibia; order Caudata; family Salamandridae; genus Calotriton; species Calotriton arnoldi. Next base: position 213,186 of record CAWUFW010000425.1, on the reverse strand, counting down.
TTTAGTTTAGGCTGTGTTCAACTCTACAGGTCAACATGTTTCTTGCCTAATGGTCAGGTTGATCCGTGGCAATTCTTCAGGACCTACTCAGTGAATCTATCTACACAGTGTGATGGAGTCAATTGCTACCTACCACATGTTCACACTACGAGTCAAAGTTACTGTAGTGTATTCCATTAATCTAAAAGAAGAAAGGGATACAGAGTAAGGTTGTAGCTGTATCACATGTATTTAGGTTTCACAATATCCATTTATTCTCTCTCCGATCACCTCAAATTTAAAGTCGGCAAACTTAATTAGTGCAAAAACTAGGCATGTGCTGAATAAAAACCGGAGCCTAATATTAGACACCCAGCAATGTGAAGTTAAAAATCTAAAAACACAGAAGACTGTTCTCCCCAGTTAAAGACACGAATGGCATTCATACACTTGTTATTTGTCTCATACTTAGTCTCATAAGTGCTCGTGAAAACCACCTAAGCGTTTTGACTCAGTAGTGGACCCACTGTGTATGAAACTCACCTCTCTACTGTGAGGGAGTCACTCCAGTCGGTGTCCGGCGGAGTATGAGGACACCTGAAACATGGTGTCCTGTAAGGCATAAATGTTAAGGTTAGTTGAGAAATTAAAGAGTTACACGGGCTCTAGTTCAAAAAACCCATTCCACGCAGGTAATTTACAATGGTATGCGTTAATCAGGGAGCACATAATTTCAACCATCGGCATCCAAAGGTGTCTGGCGGTGCCCCCTATGAGGGGGAGCGAGCCAGAGGTGGGGGAGACCCAGAGGGACCCCGGGTGAGCCAGGCCAAGGCATTATCTCCCAGACAGCGTGGGGCGCCCATACTCTCTCTGGAGCGCCCACCATCATCTGGTCCCATAATCCCAGCCTATGCCCCTCGCAGTCCACCCAAAAGCGCACCCTCAGCACGATCGGTTGCGCGGTGTATTTGATCAGCGCTGATCTGTCAGCATCCATACAGACTACCTGTTCTGGTATGCTTCTAAACCTAGCCCAGTAATCATTCATTACTCACCCTTCCGTAGTTCAGGAGGAGCCGAATCACCTACCCCCTATCGCCGGCACCGGAGAAGTGTAGTTCAGCCCCATCACAGGTCCTGAAATACTCTTCCGGGTTTATGCGCGACAAGGGGCGGGGCCCGGAACACGTCATTACGTGTGGAGGTACCGCGCTCAACCAATGTGGTGCTGTAGTGGCAGTGGCGGCCATTATGGAATAGGGATGAAAGAGTATCACCCTAGTACTGTTGATATTATCGCTATTTGGCGCCAGTTGTTGTGACATCAAAAAAACCATAAACGGCGGTGTGTAGATACTACTCACAGTATGCGTGGATTACCCCGTTAGCGCAAAGTTGCAATCTAATAGTCACCCATAGTCGGGTTTTTTTCAATAGTTTACCACGCCGGCAGAGGTGGCCATCTTGGAGTGGGGAGCAACAGGCAAATCCCCAGTCCTATCATGTTGTCGTGATTTGGCCTATGTGGGCGTCAGTTATTGTTCCTTAATTTAGTGCCACATATCAATTAAGTACACAATTATATCCATTATCATGTTATCTGATCGTCGCATTACACAGTGTGTTGGTGGCTATAACGTGTACTGCAAACGTGGTTCCAATGGGTCATGCATGTGTAAGGAGACCCCGGAATTGCTGAAGAAAAACCTGACCAGGTTAATGTTTATCTGTTATGCAAAGAGGCCCACGGAATGTCATCGTTCAGTCCATGTTGAACTGTGGACAGATGGTGTATCCACCGTTGCTCTATTCTAAATAGTGCGTGGTGTGTAATGTTGGTGTGGGCTTCAAGAACAACCCACTGTAGAGATTCTGGACTATGTCTCTGCTCTCTATAGTGTGTGTACATTTTAGTCGTCACTTTCTGGCATCTTATATTGCTCTTGTGTTCTGTGATGCGTATTCTGATTGCTCTCATAGTCATCCCTACATATTTCTTATCGCACGGGCATATCAACAGATATATGCATTTTGATGTGTTGCAGTTCGTATGGTTTCTTAGAGTCCATGTGAACGTGCCTGTGAGTGTTATCGACCTTGGTGGCTTTTGTTTGTTCACAGACCGAGCAGGTACCACACGGATAATTCCCTGTGACCGGAGGAAGATCCCAAAGTGTTCTTTGCGCTCTTTTGTTCACAGTTTTAGGTCTTGTGTGTATAATGATATCTTTCATATTTTTAGTTCTTTTAAAGGCAAACCTGGGTGTTGGGATCTCCATATCTCCTGTGTTAAGTATTCCCCAATGTTTCTTAATTATGCCCTTGATGCGTGCGGAATCTGGTGTATAAGAAGTAACACATGTCAGGGTGTTAGTGGATTCTTTTGGTTTGGTTTGCAAAAGCGCCTCCCTGGGATTGTTAAGGGCTCTTTTAAAGGAGTTCTTTACCAGATATTCAGGGTAGCCTCTCTGTTTAAGGTTATTTACCAGACCCCTCGCCTCAGTCTTGTAGTCTGTGAGGGTACTACAGTTCCTCCTAATACGGAGGAACTGGCCAAACGGGAGGTTGTCTTTGAGGGCCTTCGGGTGGTGACTTTGGTATAGTAGTAGGCTGTTCCTATCAGTAGGTTTCTTGTAGAGGGTGGTACTTAGTCCTGTGCGGTCAAGTCTCAGGTTTAGGTCTAGGAAAGGTATACTTGTCTCGGAGATAGTGTGTGTAAATCTCAAGAATTCATTTTGTGTGTTCACCCAATTGCAGAACTCCTCACAAGTGGCCCTGTCACCTTTCCAGAAGATTAGAATGTCATCAATAAACCTTTTCCACAAGGATAGGTTATTGATGTAAGGGTTGTTCGTGTTCATGATGAAATTCTCTTCGAAAGTGGCCATGTATAGACAGGCTACACTGGGAGCAAAGGTACTTCCCATGGAAGTACCTTGTGACTGATGGAACAGTTGCTTCTGGTATTCAAAATAGTTTTCAGTCAATGCCAAAGTGGCACACCCCATGATGAACGAGATTGGAGTAGGTGAAGTCCAATTTTCCTTCATCAATAATGACTCAATGGCCGTCAGAGTAGCACGCTGGGGAATGTTTTTGTATAACGCTTCTACATCTAGAGTGACCAGGAGGTTGATTTCATCCGTGCCCTGTATACCATCTATGATGTGGAGGATGTCAGTTGTATCACGAATGTATGAGGGGATTTTCTTCACTATTGGCTGAAGGAAATGATCACAAAATCTGGACAGGGGTTCCAGGAGTGACCCTATACCTGACACTATGGGCCTTCCTGGTACCGGTGTAGTGCCCTTATGTATTTTGGGTAGTGTATAGAAATATGGCACCCTTGGATCCTTCGTTACCAGGAAGTCTGCTTCTTTTTTCGAAATCCAACCATTGGTTTCTGCTTCATACACCATACTGCAGATTTCTGTTTTCAGTCTGGCGGTTGGATCTTCTGGGATCGGGGTGTAGTACCTGGTGTTACCCAGTTGGCGTCTACACTCACGATCGTAGTCATCAGTGGATTGGATCACCGTGGCCCCTCCCTTGTCTGCTTGTTTTATTGTTATATTGACATCATCTGCCAATGACTGTGCTGCTGTCTGCTCAGCATTAGATAAATTATGGAAAGGGTTACCCAAAGGGATACCAGCCAAATCTTTCAGTACCGCCTTTTCAAAAGTTGGTATTTCAGGGGGCACCATCCCGTTGTTAGGGGTGAAAGTGGAGGGATTTCGTAGACCTGAGTCATCTGTATCTCCTTGGGGTGTACCAAGAAAAAAGGCTTTCAAACGGATTTTACGGAAGAATTCGTGTATTTCACACGTGTCTCTAAACCTGTCGGGTTTAGGGGTTGGTACATACCCCAGTCCTTTCTCAAGTACCCTCTTTTCAGTTTCAGTTAGGGTCCTGTGGGACAGATTGACCACTAGTTCTTTTTCCCCCTGGTCCTGCTCCTGGTCTCTACTGTGTGCATCGTTTGGTCTTGCCACTGCACTCCCTTTTGCATCCCTCTCTTTCGCCCTCTTCCTCTGCCCCAGCCTCTGCCTAAAAAAGGGGGGTTGTCCATATTGTAGTATTGGGGTTGACCTTGAGGATATACCGGGAATTGCCAAAAGGGGGGTGGTGGTGGAGGCCCATGGTACGTCGGTGCGTTGTGATAGTTGGAGTAAGGAGGGTAGTTACCCCTTCTTTGGTTGTGACTCCCTCTGCTATCAGTACTTGAATCACTGTTGGAGGATCCCCTCCTACTATTATTGTCAGTGCCCTCATCAGATGAGTATCCATTCCTTGATGCAGCATAATCATCTTTTAAGTAAGGATAGACTGTCTCCTTATTGAATTTGTGGATATCCTTCTGTAATCTGGCAATCTTTTGTTTCAGCAAATATTCCTTGTTGTCGGCTATTTCACTATTGATCTTGGCCAATTCGGATTTATACGCTGTCGATTGTACGGCTGATTTAAGAGCCGCCTCTACTGCCTGGATCCTGGCGAGTAGGGCATCGGCCAATCTTTTAGCGGAATTAATGATCAGCACCAGAAGATCTCTTGTGCATTTCCAAGAGACCGAACACCAATCTTTCTTAAATCCCGGGTCTTCCAGAAATATTCTGGGTAGGATATTCACTATGAGTCCACTAGGGGCAATGTTGGCCCTTAGGTACTCTGTCATCATGGCTCCATGTAAGATGATTTTGAGCCATTCCCTTTTGAGTGCAGTTAGTGAAGACCAGTCTTCTGATTGTGACCCTGAGGCCATACTTCCTCCAGTCCCTAGGAGGGAGGGTGTATTCTGTAAAATGTCGGCTACAGCTCCATCATTGAAGCTGAGGCCCTGGTTGTCCTCCATCTATGGTAGGTGACAGGGTTGTCCTACCTGATAGAAATGGAGATAACGTGTAATATTTGGGCCAGTAGTGTAGTTCATACTATCTGGTAACCTTGTGTCCCACGGGGGTCGCCCGTGCAAGTAGTCAATCAACAAAAAGGGGGACTAAGGGGCTTTTATAGAGGTCCAACATAAATGCCCAGTCAGATACTATTATCTAAAGGTATGTGGTTCCTCTTATAGTGGTGCCTAGGAGAAAAAGTAAGCCAAACCACCATCATTTGTAGTTACAACCTCGGTGGAGTAAGGTGTGGGGAGGAGAGTGGGGAAATTCCTTCTTTTGGAACTAGGGTCCTCACACACCCAGCAAGCTAGATGTCATGCTTCATCATATGGACCTGCTCCTCGTCGGGTCGGCGCTGCAATACCCAACGGGCACCCTTAAAAGGGGCTCTTTAGCGGAGATCTTTTGTTCCTTGCCGTATGATGAAGTGCGAGTGTGCGTGATGCAGTGCGAGTGTGTGGGCCGAAGCGTGTAGATTTTGTGCAGGGGTAATTAAAAAGAAGTAGGATAGTCCAAATAAAACTTTTATTCTGGCTGGCTATCCACTTCGTTAAAAAATAATAAACAGAGTGGTAGCCTATCTAACTCAGAGGTTTAGTTTAGGCTGTGTTCAACTCTACAGGTCAACATGTTTCTTGCCTAATGGTCAGGTTGATCCGTGGCAATTCTTCAGGACCTACTCAGTGAATCTATCTACACAGTGTGATGGAGTCAATTGCTACTACCACATGTTCACACTACGAGTCAAAGTTACTGTAGTGTATTCCATTAATCTAAAAGAAGAAAGGGATACAGAGTAAGGTTGTAGCTGTATCACATGTATTTAGGTTTCACAATATCCATTTATTCTCTCTCCGATCACCTCAAATTTAAAGTCGGCAAACTTAATTAGTGCAAAAACTAGGCATGTGCTGAATAAAAACCGGAGCCTAATATTAGACACCCAGCAATGTGAAGTTAAAAATCTAAAAACACAGAAGACTGTTCTCCCCAGTTAAAGACACGAATGGCATTCATACACTTGTTATTTGTCTCATACTTAGTCTCATAAGTGCTCGTGAAAACCACCTAAGCGTTTTGACTCAGTAGTGGACCCACTGTGTATGAAACTCACCTCTCTACTGTGAGGGAGTCACTCCAGTCGGTGTCCGGCGGAGTATGAGGACACCTGAAACATGGTGTCCTGTAAGGCATAAATGTTAAGGTTAGTTGAGAAATTAAAGAGTTACACGGGCTCTAGTTCAAAAAACCCATTCCACGCAGGTAATTTACAATGGTATGCGTTAATCAGGGAGCACATAATTTCAACCATCGGCATCCAAAGGTGTCTGGCGGTGCCCCTATGAGGGGGAGCGAGCCAGAGGTGGGAGAGACCCAGAGGGACCCCGGGTGAGCCAGGCCAAGGCATTATCTCCCAGACAGCGTGGGGCGCCCATACTCTCTCTGGAGCGCCCACCATCATCTGGTCCCATAATCCCAGCCTATGCCCCTCGCAGTCCACCCAAAAGCGCACCGTCAGCACGATCGGTTGCGCGGTGTATTTGATCAGCGCTGATCTGTCAGCATCCATACAGACTACCTGTTCTGGTATGCTTCTAAACCTAGCCCAGTAATCATTCATTACTCACCCTTCCGTAGTTCAGGAGGAGCCGAATCACCTACCCCCTATCGCCGGCACCGGAGAAGTGTAGTTCAGCCCCATCATAGGTCCTGAAATACTCTTCCGGGTTTATGCGCGACAAGGGGCGGGGCCCGGAACACGTCATTACGTGTGGAGGTACCGCGCTCAACCAATGTGGTGCTGTAGTGGCAGTGGCGGCCATTATGGAATAGGGATGAAAGAGTATCACCTTAGTACTGTTGATATTATCGCTATTTGGCGCCAGTTGTTGTGACATCAAAAAAACTATAAACGGCGGTGTGTAGTTACTACTCACAGTATGCGTGGATTACCCCGTTAGCGCAAAGTTGCAATCTAATAGTCACCCATAGTCGGGTTTTTTTCAATAGTTTACCACGCCGGCAGAGGCGGCCATCTTGGAGTGGGGAGCAACAGGCATATCCCCAGTCCTATCATGTTGTCGTGATTTGGCTTATGTGGGCGTCAGTTATTGTTCCTTAATTTAGTGCCACATATCAATTAAGTACACAATTATATCCATTATCATGTTATCTGGTCGTCGCATTACACAGTGTGTTGGTGGCTATAACGTGTACTGCAAACGTGGTTCCAATGGGTCATGCATGTGTAAGGAGACCCTGGAATTGCTGAAGAAAAACCTGACCAGGTTAATGTTTATCTGTTATTCAAAGAGGCCCACGGAATGTCATCGTTCAGTCCATGTTGAACTGTGGACAGACGGTGTATTCACCGTTGCTCTATTCTAAATAGTGCGTGGTGTGTAATGTTGGTGTGGGCTTCAAGAACAACCCACTGTAGAGATTCTGGACTATGTCTCTGCTCTCTATAGTGTGTGTACATTTTAGTCGTCACTTTCTGGCATCTTATATTGCTCTTGTGTTCTGTGATGCGTATTCTGATTGCTCTCATAGTCATCCCTACATATTTCTTATTGCACGGGCATATCAACAGATATATGCATTTTGATACTCTAGATGTAGAAGCGTTATACACAAACATTCCCCAGCGTGCTACTCTGACGCCCATTGAGTCATTATTGATGAAGGAAAATTGGACTTCACCTACTCCAATCTCGTTCATCATGGGGTGTGCCACTTTGGCATTGACTGAAAACTATTTTGAATAGCAGAAGCAACTGTTCCATCAGTCACAAGGTACTTCCATGGGAAGTACCTTTGCTCCCAGTGTAGCCTGTCTATACATGGCCACTTTCGAAGAGAATTTCATCATGAACACGAACAACCCTTACATCAATAACCTATCCTTGTGGAAAAGGTTTATTGATGACATTCTAATCTTCTGGAAAGGTGACAGGGCCACTTGTGAGGAGTTCTGCAATTGGGTGAACACACAAAATGAATTCTTGAGATTTACACACACTATCTCCGAGACAAGTATACCTTTCCTAGACCTAAACCTGAGACTTGACCGCACAGGACTAAGTACCACCCTCTACAAGAAACCTACTGATAGGAACAGCCTACTACTATACCAAAGTCACCACCCGAAGGCCCTCAAAGACAACCTCCCGTTTGGCCAGTTCCTCCGTATTAGGAGGAACTGTAGTACCCTCACAGACTACAAGACTGAGGCGAGGGTCTGGTAAATAACCTTAAACAGAGAGGCTACCCTGAATATCTGGTAAAGAACTCCTTTAAAAGAGCCCTTAACAATCCCAGGGAGGCGCTTTTGCAAACCAAACCAAAAGAATCCACTAACACCCTGACATGTGTTACTTCTTATACACCAGATTCCGCACGCATCAAGGGCATAATTAAGAAACATTGGGGAATACTTAACACAGGAGATAATAAGATCCCAACACCCAGGTTTGCTTTTAAAAGAACTAAAAATCTGAAAGATATCATTATACACACAAGACCTAAAACTGTGAACAAAAGAGCGCAAAGAACACTTTGGGATCTTCCTCCGGTCACAGGGAATTATCCGTGTGGTACCTGCTCGGTCTGTGAACAAACAAAAGCCACCAAGACGATAACACTCACAGGCACGTTCACATGGACTCTAAGAAACCATACGAACTGCAACACATCAAAATGCATATATCTGTTGATATGCCCGTGCGATAAGAAATATGTAGGGATGACTATGAGAGCAATCAGAATACGCATCACAGAACACAAGAGCAATATAAGATGCCAGAAAGTGACGACTAAAATGTACACACACTATAGAGAGCAGAGACATAGTCCAGAATCTCTACAGTGGGTTGTTCTTGAAGCCCACACCAACATTACACACCACGCACTATTTAGAATAGAGCAACGGTGGATACACCGTCTGTCCACAGTTCAACATGGACTGAACGATGACATTCCGTGGGCCTCTTTGAATAACAGATAAACATTAACCTGGTCAGGTTTTTCTTCAGCAATTCCAGGGTCTCCTTACACATGCATGACCCATTGGAACCACGTTTGCAGTACACGTTATAGCCACCAACACACTGTGTAATGCGACGACCAGATAACATGATAATGGATATAATTGTGTACTTAATTGATATGTGGCACTAAATTAAGGAACAATAACTGACGCCCACATAGGCCAAATCACGACAACATGATAGGACTGGGGATATGCCTGTTGCTCCCCACTCCAAGATGGCCGCCTCTGCCGGTGTGGTAAACTATTGAAAAAAACCCGACTATGGGTGACTATTAAATTGCAACTTTGCGCTAACGGGGTAATCCACGCATACTGTGAGTAGTAACTACACACCGCCGTTTATGTTTTTTTTGATGTCGCAACAACTGGCGCCAAATAGCGATAATATCAACAGTACTAGGGTGATACTCTTTCATCCCTATTCCATAATGGCCGCCACTGCCACTACAGCACCACATTGGTTGAGCGCGGTACCTCCACACGTAATGACGTGTTCCGGGCCCCGCCCCTTGTCGCGCATAAACCCAGAAGAGTATTTCAGGACCTGTGATGGGGCTGAACTACACTTCTCCGGTGCCGGCGATAGGGGGTAGGTGATTCGGCTCCTCCTGAACTACGGAAGGGTGAGTAATGAATGATTACTGGGCTAGGTTTAGAAGCATACCAGAACAGGTAGTCTGTATGGATGCTGACAGATCAGCGCTGATCAAATACACCGCACAACCGATCGTGCTGACGGTGCGCTTTTGGGTGGACTGCGAGGGGCATAGGCTGGGATTATGGGACCAGATGATGGTGGGCGCTCCAGAGAGAGTATGGGCGCCCCACGCTGTCTGGGAGATAATGCCTTGGCCTGGCTCACCTGGGGTCCCTCTGGGTCTCTCCCACCTCTGGCTCGCTCCCCCTCATAGGGGGCACCGCCAGACACCTTTGGATGCCAATGGTTGAAATTATGTGCTCCCTGATTAACGCATACCATTGTAAATTACCTGCGTGGAATGGGTTTTTTGAACTAGAGCCCGTGTAACTCTTTAATTTCTCAACTAACCTTAACATTTATGCCTTACAGGACACCATGTTTCAGGTGTCCTCATACTCCGCCGGACACCGACTGGAGTGACTCCCTCACAGTAGAGAGGTGAGTTTCATACACAGTGGGTCCACTACTGAGTCAAAACGCTTAGGTGGTTTTCACGAGCACTTATGAGACTAAGTATGAGACAAATAACAAGTGTATGAATGCCATTCGTGTCTTTAACTGGGGAGAACAGTCTTCTGTGTTTTTAGATTTTTAACTTCACATTGCTGGGTGTCTAATATTAGGCTCCGGTTTTTATTCAGCACATGCCTAGTTTTTGCACTAATTAAGTTTGCCGACTTTAAATTTGAGGTGATCGGAGAGAGAATAAATGGATATTGTGAAACCTAAATACATGTGATACAGCTACAACCTTACTCTGTATCCCTTTCTTCTTTTAGATTAATGGAATACACTACAGTAACTTTGACTCGTAGTGTGAACATGGGGTAGGTAGCAATTGACTCCATCACACTGTGTAGATAGATTCACTGAGTAGGTCCTGAAGAATTGCCACGGATCAACCTGACCATTAGGCAAGAAACATGTTGACCTGTAGAGTTGAACACAGCCTAAACTAAACCTCTGAGTTAGATAGGCTACCACTCTGTTTATTATTTTTTAACGAAGTGGATAGCCAGCCAGAATAAAAGTTTTATTTGGACTATCCTACTTCTTTTTAATTACCCCTGCACAAAATCTACACGCTTCGGCCCACACACTCGCACTGCATCACGCACACTCGCACTTCATCATACGGCAAGGAACAAAAGATCTCCGCTAAAGAGCCCCTTTTAAGGGTGCCCGTTGGGTATTGCAGCGCCGACCCGACGAGGAGCAGGTCCATATGATGAAGCAAGACATCTAGCTTGCTGGGTGTGTGAGGACCCTAGTTCCAAAAGAAGGAATTTCCCCACTCTCCTCCCCACACCTTACTCCACCGAGGTTGTAACTACAAATGATGGTGGTTTGTCTTACTTTTTCTCCTAGGCACCACTATAAGAGGAACTACATACCTTTAGATAATAGATTTAATTTTTACACACAGTTATATAGAAATCCAATGCTCCCGGATATTTTTTCTGATACAACTATGTTAGAATGGGAGGGGAAGGGGCTACGGGTTTTGGGGGATTTAATGGGACCTGATGGGATTCGGATGTTTAGTGATATCCAGCAGGAGCATGGTGTTAATATAAGAATTATTTTTAAATACCTGCAGTTGCGGAGCTTTTTTAAAGGGAAAATGGATGGGCCGTGTGGCTTTCAGAGAGCGGTAATTATAGATGTTATAAGAGCGGGAGAGAACTGCACAATTAAGAAAATGTATGTTGAACTGCAACTACTTAAGCCGGATGACCTGGATAAGTACGGGAAAAAGTGGGCTGACAAATTGGGCATAGATCAGGACTGCTTTTCTGAATCTTTAGAACTGGGTCAAAGTATCTTATGTTCAGCGGGGCTGCAGGCCCAGCATTTTAAAATGATCTATTTTCTGTACCATACGCCCGCAAGGATAGCGCAGCGGGGTGGACAGGGGGGAATCAGGTGTCCCCGGTGTGATAGTTCAGAAGCTGATCTAATCCACATGTTCTCGACTTGCCCCCAGTTGGTAAATTTAATAAAAGCAATAGAAAAATTTATGGATCAAACTTTGAATATACAAACACTTCTAGATCCAGCTCTAATACTCCTGGGGATCCAATTGAGGGGAAGGCAAAATTCTGCTGATTATTTTTTGTTTCTTCCTATGGCTGCCCTACGTATTATTATCGCCTCTGTCTGGCTGGATCAATCAGCCCCAACCTTTCAGCAATGGCTTGCTAAATTGTTAGCTATATATAATTTTGAGAAAGGGATCTATGAAAGAAAGGGCAAGAGAGGGAAAAAACTCGGTAGGCGCATATGGGAACCTATTTATAGATGGAAGGAAGCTGTGAATGATAGCAGATTCTGACTTAAATTTATTTTATACTGATGTGTAAATTCTAAAAAGGATTTTTGATTCTTTTGGCATAAGGCCGAATCGTTGCTCTGCTGGTTTTTAAAGTGTATAGGATCTCATTAATTTGTATTGCATGTTGATTGATAACTTTGAAAAGGGTCCTTGATTTACTGTTCATAAGGATGAACTGTTGCTCTACTGGCCTCAAAAAAGTATTGGATAGTATGAATTTGTATTGTATTTTGATGAAAAATGTGAACCTCGAGTAACAATTGTACGTTTATTATTGTACTGTACCTTTTGGGAAAGAAATAATAAAAAGAAAAGAAAAAAAAATAGGGAAGAAGGGGATCAGTAAATCAACAAAGAAAAAGAAGAAGGGGGAATAAGTAAAGAGGTGTGAAGGAGGTGTTTCACCCCTAAAGAAAACCAGCACTATCAATACCAATGGGCCTGGCTTATAACTCAAAGTTTCTCTTCAGTCACTGGTGAATTTAGACACTAAAATAAGCATCATAGATGCACCCTGTCACTCATCCTTGCAATAATATATCCATACACTCACCCAGTGATTCATTGGTGCATTCACCCACAGTAAAATGCACACACAAACTCAGAAAGAATAGACAAGATAGATTAGAAGAATGCAAGTAGGAGAAGAACATGCTGCTTCCTAAACTTAGTGGGCATATGCTTTCAAAGAAAAATAAAGTTATACATAAGAAGCCGCCTTTGAGTGGCATTTTACATAGTGTATTATTAAGTCTGTTACATTTCGAAGCATGTGTTGGTCATCTTGGAGTAGTATTTCACACTGGTCAACAATCTTAGAATTCTATTGTGGCTAGTGTATGATTGTTGTAAAGGAGAGGGGGAGAGAGAAAGCAGTGAAGGACATTAGACTTTCTTAATTTCCCAGAATGGAGAAACAAAGAAAGAGAGAGGGTGTGAGGGTGTATGGAAAAGAGAGAGACAGAGATGAGAAAGAGAGTAAAAAGAAAGGAGAGAAAAAGGAGGTATAAGAGAAGCAGAGCAAGAAGACAATGGAGAGAAAAGAGAAATGCAAGTGTGGGGAGAAAGAATAGAAAAGCAAAATATAGAGAAAAAGACAGAAAAAGGGGAGAAGAGCCATACGAAAGAAGCAATAGGAGAGGGACGTGAAGGGAAAGTGAAGAGAGGGGACAGAGAAGTGGGGGGGGAGTGAAGATAATGGGGAGAGAGAGAGAAACAAAGTGAATGAGAAGAGAGGCAAGAGAGAGAACCGAGAGCAAACAGAGAGAAAAGATGTAAAAGAAAAAAGAGGAGAGTGAGAGAATGAAGAGAGGGAACAGATAGGAAGGGAGGAGACAGACAGACAGAAAATTAGAGGTGAAGGGGAGGAGGAGTCTTTTCTCCTAGACTGGTAAAAGCCATACAACCTACACTTTCCACTCCAGGAGAGCACAGGAACCATGCACTCTTCCCCCACTCTCTCCATAAAAGAGAAAGTACATTCAACACAATAGAAGGTAGATGAACCAACAATACGCCCTCCTCCTCCCTTAAATGAAAAGACTAGGGATTGGCTGGCTGTGAGGGGTATTCACTCATGCATTACTCTGCAGCTGGGGGAGGGGGAGCAACAAACCATTATTAAGAGACTAATAAAACATGCAGAAAGAGTTGCAAAAGTAAAAGCAATGGCCCATAATGTGCCTATACCAAGCAAACTACACTGGCTTGAAGTAGCCTTAAGAGCAGAAGTCTAACCTGTCAGTTATCAAGAAACCTTTTAATATATTTTTAATAGCTATTGGTATGATCCAAAAACTGCCATATCCCCAAACACACTTCCACCTAGCCCTTCAAGAGTTTCAATACCTAATGGTTTTATCAGTATATGAGTACCATAGTCAGTAACATGGAGATATTCAACCAAACAAGATTTCTTTGACCGGTTGGCAACACGCTCATGAATCATGCTGTGTCAAAGGCAATGCATCTGATCAACAACATATAGGACAGCATACAGTAGGAAACTTAAGCCATCGGTGGTCAGTGGGGGTGTAGAGGAGGTGCACCTACCTGAATTTCATTTTCTCTGAGAGAATAGCTGACATTAGCTGTTTGTCAAGACCAAACCACTAACTGCAATTATTTTTCAGGGCTCTGTGCCTTCTCGAGCCTTGTCCTTCCATAAGACAAGATTCAATATGAAATGAAGACCTTGGAAAAGAAGGTGACATGAGCCTTGTGACGATGCAGCCACAGCTACATACACTATGCTGAAGTTGGTCCGAATAGATGGGCTTCACAACACCAATACTCTGCCACAAATCCTTTGAGATCCAACAAATTACAGATGCTGATGGAGCATAACTGCACCGGGGAATTTTAGACAACAAAAAGTTGTGGAGCTTATATTTAGTCTCTATTTTTGCTTTTCATTTTAACTTAGCTTCTTTTTTAATGGTGATTTGCACATATTTTCTCTTACTTGAGAATGTGCCCTGCACACATTTATTCCTGGTAGGCTTTGTCACCCTGTTGTCTGTACATTTACTATCAGGGTCTCACATTTTGGAATGCAATGCTTGTTTTATTTTCTGTGCTAGTAGGAGATTACTTTTATCCTTCAGACTAACTAACGATATTGCTCGGCGCCTCTGGCACAATGTGATAAGGTCTGTATTTTATTATTTAAACAGTATCTGCGCTGAATTCGGTGAGAGGTACTTCACTTCACAACAGAGTCATCATGGAACCTGCTGTGACTCAGATGCAACTCTGCAATCCCCGACCTTCATCCTGAGAAGAAAGGTAACCTGTACACTCAGACGGGGTGCATTTGCTAATGCACTGAGGCCGGCTTCCTGTCACATTGTACCAGGTGTGGGGTTAGATCATTTCACCAGGTCTTGCAGAAGGGTACCCCCAATAGGCTCTCTTTAGAATAGAGGTATTAGGGATAGATAGGAATAACCTTAGCAAAATTGAGAACAAATAACTTGGTTGAACTGTTTGTGTTTTTCATCATTCTAATAATGTTTAGAACAATGATGTGTCTCATCTGTTAAATAATCACAGTTATTGTTTTAACTACAAGGATTCAAGTTTTCCAATAAATATTTGAAAGTGCATTCTCATATCTTTTCTTTGTGACAACTTGGGCATGCAAAAGTGATGAATGAAACAGTTAGGTCTGTTTCCACAAATTATTTGGGAATCCGAGTGGGTGTGTCCGAGGTTACCGGCAACATCTATAACTCTGTAAGGTTAGGAGTTTAGATGTGGCAATGTGAGCTAACCAAACAGACCAACATTTACTGATTATATAAGAAGACTTAGGGCCCGATTCTGATGCGGGTTGGAAAAGCTTCCCGACCGAATCGGTTGGGAAATGGTTTCCGACCCACTCAGATCGGGAGAGTCCGACCGGCGGAGTACGATGGATCTGGATGCTTCCAGATACGATTTGGTTGGACTCCCATTGACTTCAATGGGAGCATATGTTCCTAACCGCATCATAATTGGGCCCTCGGTCGGGAAGACACGTTCCCGATCCGATTTGGAAGGAGCAAATGCCGTTAGGAGGCCTTCCTAACCGCATCAGAATCAGGCCCTAGGTGGGAATGCTTTCCTAACCGCATCAGAATCAGGCCCTTAGTCTCTGTATGATGACGTTTTTTGACCTAATAGACAGTCCTACTAAATTTGTAGGAATGTATGACACCTGAACTTATTGGGGAGTTTAAACTATGCCAATATATAATTTTCACCTTCATCTTCCATTTGCTTCCCTGTCTTTATTTTACTATGTGCAATCAGAGGACCAGGTATATAGTAAAATTGGGATATTCATCCAAATGCCAATGGCTTTGAACTGTGGCAGAGCAGGAGCAAAGCCAATCATATGTCAAGCATGTACCAGCCTGCCAGGAAATTTCCTGGTTTCAATATGGCCCATTTAATGTCTGTGAATGAAGATTTCGCAAAATGGTGGAAAGAAATTCCTGACTTAGAAAGCAGCTCAATAAACAGAGACCCACCTCGGAGAAGGAAAAAAAGCAGCAAACAAAATACCCAACATTTCAGAGTGACGGTGCTGGAGTTCCTCTCACCCATTTATTCAACAAGAGGAAAGACCAAAAAAGTTTCTCCAGCACCGGGCAGAACTCTAATTATCCACTGAACTGGCATGGTGTGTGGTCTGAGATCAATTCTTCGATGATGGCAGAAGCAAAACCTTGTGAAAGTTCAGAGCATTTTGCACCAGTTGGAGGGACCAGTGGAAGTCTCAGGTTAGTATCAGCTTTTCATCATCCCATGGAAGACAAATTGTGAACCACTAATGCAAACAATAGTAATAAGTATGATTTACGCAGTGGTATGTTGATCCAGTGTTTACACACAAAAAATAAAGAACAATATTAGCCGCCTAAGGGATGCATAAGCAAATGTGTATATTTTGATGCACTATCAAAACTCCCAAATGCAATAAATGCTAGATGTAGCTTGAGTAATAGTGCTGTACCTGGTCAGAGGCAACAACAAGCATTGGTAAAGTGAGCAGGTCTGATGTTGTTTGCCGGCCTTTTGGCTTTGCCAATGCTTCTGATTTTTCCCTCATGTTTATTGTAAAACTGCTGCCATGCCCCTTGCCAAAGTGAAAAAATAAATATTGACTAAAAGCAAAAAATATTTTTGGGCCTCTGACAGCACACTTTGCCATAGTAGTCGCTTATGTACTGAAAGGAATTCCTTTGTATGGATGTGCCCTTTGTGAAAGAGCAGAATAAAGTCACTCACAGTAAAGTTATCTAATGGCTGAAGTGGGCTGACCAACTGCGCCACGCTGCATGCTGTAGTGGCAGGAAAGAAAATGTGAACGACATAGCAACATATCAATTTGATTTGATTTGATTTGATTTGGGGATTTCTAAAGCGCATGGCTACCCGGAGGCTTCCCCGCGCTGACGATAAGAGCCATGATCGGGAGGGGTACCAACTAATGGTTTCCAGGAAACAGCCAGGTCTTCAGTCCCTTTCTAAAAGCCAGCTCATTTTGTTGACTTCTTAGATCCAAAGGCAGCTCATTCCACATCTTAGGAACCAGGTGTGAGAAGGATCTGTCTCTCCATCTGGATCTTTTTATTCTGGTGGCGTGTAGGAAGTGAGAATGGGAGGACCTTAGTAGCCTAGTCGGGGTATGAGTGGAGATCAGAAGTCTGAGTTTTTCTGTGCCTTTAATGTTTACTGCCCTATGGGCAATGCAGAGGGCTTTGAACTTCACTCTTGCGGCGACTGGGAGCCAATGTAGTTGTTTCAAAGATTCTCTCACTGAGGTATGTTTTTGGAGTTTAAGCAAGAGCCTGGCTGCCGCGTTCTGTACCATTTGAAGCCTCTTAATCACATACTTAGGCAAGCCCAAGAAGAGGGAGTTCCCGTAGTCCAAACGGGCAACTATCAGAGACTGTAGGACAGATTTCCTGAGCTGCTCCGGGATAAGATCAAGAATCTTCCTGAGCATTCTCAGAAGTCCGAAGCAGATACCAGACAATTTGTTTGCCTGTTGGTTCATTGAGAGGGAGTTATCTAACCAGATGCCTAGGTTTTTTATCACCTGTTTAGAGACTGGTGGGGAACCAATACAGGCTGGCCAGTTGTTCAATGGCCTGGGAAGGTCCCTGTTGCCTAGGATCATGAGTTCTGTCTTTTCGCCATTCAGATTTAAGTAACTATCTGACATCCATCGGGCCAGTTTGTCCAGACAGGGACCCAATTGGATGTTACCCTGGTTATGATCTTGGGGCAGGGAGACAATCAACTGGGTATCGTCAGCATACGATACGCCCAGGATGCCGAACTCCTGCATGATGGTGGCAAGTTGTCTTACGCAGACATTGAATAACGTGGGGCTAAGGGCAGAGCCCTGTGGTACTCCAAAGTTTATGGGCAGGCTATCCGAGAGACAGTCCTGTTCCATAACTTGGACAGACCGCTCGTCCAGGAAGGAGCATAGCCATTCTAATGCTATGTCCTGAATGCCTATTTCCCTCAATCTGTTTTTAAGTATGGCATGATTAACGGTGTCAAACGCTGCACTGAGATCAAGCAAGATGATGGTGGCTGACCCTCCATTGTCTAAAATGACTTTGAATTCCTCGGTGACTACTAGGAGCGCTGCTTCTGTACTGTGAAATTTGCGGAAACCCATCTGCAGGGGATGAAGTAACTTGTTCTCCTCCAGATAGTTAATTAGTGTCTGGTTGACGTGCCTTTCAAGGATGTTGCCAAGGAGAGGGAGAAGCGATATAGGCCGTAGATTGCCAAACACATCGGGATCCAGGTGGGATTTTTTTACGATTGGTTTTATTATGGCATGCTTCCAAGCTAGAGGGACCGACCCTAACTCGAACGATTTATTGAGAATCTTCACTAAAGGGGGAAGTATGACGTCAGTCACCTTAAGGATGGCGTGTGGAGGGATGGAGTCTAGCGGAGAGCCTGATTTTATGGCCTTAAGCAGCTTTAGGGTAGCTTCTTCCTCAAGCTCTGGAAAGTGTGTCAGACTCGAGGTAAATGCTTGGGCGGGGTCCACAGAAGGCTCTTCTCGAGCGGGTTGAGTGGCGATTTGAAAGAGACCATAGATGTCTGTCACTTTCTTATGGAAAAAAGAAGCTATTTGGTTGCATCTGTCTGTCGTGACCTTCGAGGAACCTTTATTTGCTTGAGGGTTGGTCAAGTTTTTGACTAATCTGAAGAGTTCCTTTGGGGAGTTAAGAGCCTGGTTGATTTTCTCCTCATAAAATTTGGCTTGTGCCAGTTTTAGCTCTTTATGATAGAGTCTGATAGAGACTTTATAATTGATTTTTTTCCAGGATTGAAGTCCTTTCTCCAGTCCCTTTCCAGTCTCTTGCAGTGCTTCTTCAGTGACAGCAGATGTTTATTGAACCATGGGACTTTCCTGGACTGGAGGATTTGTTTGGGCTTTTTTTTTAGAGGAGCGCAAATCTCTAAGGACTAACTAATCCAGTTTTCCCATTGGTTAAAATCCTCCTCAGGGCTGCTGTTCAGGTTAGGTACAGTGCCTTTAAGAGTGTTTGACCATGAGTCTGAGTTGATCCTAGACCAATTCCTAGTAGTGATAAACTCGGACTTGTCCCTAGACTGTATAACCGG
The DNA here is from genome assembly GCA_963921515.1 of Calotriton arnoldi. NCBI lineage: Eukaryota > Metazoa > Chordata > Amphibia > Caudata > Salamandridae > Calotriton > Calotriton arnoldi. Next base: position 194,068 of record CAWUFW010000425.1, on the reverse strand, counting down.
TTTGGGTAGCCCGAATCTGATTAAGCTATGGTCAGACCAGGGAACTGGGGTAACATCTGATACCATGACCTGGGGGTCATTTGAGAATATAAGGTCTAATGTGTGTCCCTTTAGATGGGTGGGTGAAGAGACCAGTTGAGTAAACTGAAGGGCTTCCATGTCATCGAGTAATCTTTTAGTGGAAGGGGCTACCAGTACTTCAAAGTGTAGGTTAAAATCGCCTAACAGGGTAATGGCATTTTTCACCAAAGCCAGGCTAGCTAAAGTGTCAGGCAATGCCTCTAAAAAGGAAGAGCAGGGGCCCGGCGGTCTATAAACGAGGATACTGGAATAAGTGCGGGATGGAGAGAGAGTAATGTGGAACCGTACGCTTTCACATCCTGGTAGTGAAAGTGGCGTCATGGTGCAACTAAAGGACGTTTTTAATATAATAGCAATTCCACCCACAAGTTGGTTCTCTTGGTTTAATCTGTGAATGTGGTATCCTGAGGGGAGTGCAAGAACAATGTCCGGTCCCGAGCTACCCTTGAGCCAGGTTTCGGTAATGAATAGTACATCCAAGGAATCCTCTTCTAAGAGGTTCCTGATGTCTAAGGAGTGTTTTGGTATTGACCGGGCATTAATCAGTCCAAACTGCCAGACAGAGATTTGGTGATTGAGAGCCCGTACGTGTCTGTACTTGAAAAGAGGAGACATCAGCCCACTCGTCTGACTGTTCCCTCTGGAGCCAGGCGGAATGGTCAATAGATAAAGAGTGCTGGCTGAAAGAATTTTATAAACTTATTTTCAATAGATGTAAAGATCTAGGCTGCCAGACCTAAAACAAGCATTGCCAAAGTCAAAAGGTTTTGCCCATGTGCCTACTGGCGTTGTCAATGTGTAAAAAGATGTTGCACAGCAGTGCGAGCCATAGCAATTTGTTTTTATTTACTTTAAACCATGTGGCACAGCTGCTTGCGCTGCTGTGCAACATTAAAAAAAAAACATTAACAAGGCCAAGCGTGCACTATTTGGCTTTGTTAATGTTTTTTAAAGATGGCTTAAACTTAAAGTAAATAAAAACAGAGCAGTATGGTGCACCCAGTGCTGGCTGTCATAGCGCTTTTTGGTCTGACGCATGGGGGCAACAAAAGGACGAAGCAGGAGTTGGGGCAACGGACAGGGCAAACAACAAGAACAGGAGAGGGGTGGTAAAAATGGGGCAGGTGTAGAGAGGGCCTGCAAACAGAGGCCCAATTAAAAAAAAATAATAGCTCTCCAAGCTGCGACCAGTGGAAGGATACCAGCTACAGACACAGGAAATTGTACTTGGTTCAAGCTCCATGGAAGACCGAACCACAAAAGAACTGAAGAGAAAGCGGATGCAGCAGGAGGCACTGTCCAATGAGAAGCAAGAAATGAGACTGACGTGGGAGCCAACCAACGGTAAGAATGGGGCAGGTTCTAAGCCCGTTTTAAAAATTTTTTTTTAAATGTACAATAGCTTCCGCTGACAGCGCTTGTGCGCTATAGGCGATACCTAAAAAGGAGAAACAGAAATGCAAATCACAAAACTGAAAGAGATGGGGAGCATGGTGGAGAAGAAGACAAAAAATGGTAAAAAGGAGAATAAAGCATAAAGCAGGATTAACCCATCTATGAAACAAAAGAAGACTTGATAAAATGTAATATAAAGTAATGAAAATGGAGAAGCATTTTAAAATCCGAAATAATAAGTAAAAGGAAACGCAGTAAAACAATTGAGAAGTAATAGTACTTGATCTATATTCCTTTTGGTAATTTAGACCGAGATGCACGTTGTTCTAGTAGGTTACTTGAAGTGTTTCTGGTTTACCCTTTCAGTGTGGTGCACACACCACATTTGATGGAATGTTTTCACTGATTAATAGAAAGGGAAACATCACGTGTACAGTTTTGGCAATTTAATTCTGTAGTACTATGTCAGTTCTCAACAATGTTACAAATGCCCAAAACGTTTAACTTGGAGAGTGCGTGGAACTCGAAAAATATTGTGCATCTATACATTCTAATTTAGCATTCTTTTTCTTGAAACTAACAAACAGGGAATTACAGCCACCATATTCTGAAATTCAACATCACTATTATACAGCTCTTTACTGGCACCATGTGGCTAACATAGTGAATTGCAAAGGCTCTTTTTTCTTAATTACTCGTTTAATCCAGTTTCAGAATGTTGAATGCTCTCGAATTGTGCACAATGGAATATGTCATCTCAGGAGGCTAAGGTGCTTTGAAAAGAGTCCGTGAAGAATTGGGAGAGGAGAAAAGAAAATGTGAATTAAGTTTGTGAGGAATTACAGTGAGCAAAACCCCTATTCTCTTTTAGTAAACATAGGATAACAATAGTGCATTTTTCTTTACACTTAGGGATTTTGGTGGTTTTGACTTTCTGCTACTGGGTGTGGAAATGTATGACTTGTTTAGAAAGAGAATGAAACAAACATTGAATGGCAGTTTTACCATTAGTTCATTTGTCTTTCGTCACATTTTTTCTGACAGATGAGCCATTAATAACAACTATCTCATGAATACTGTATTGTATTGCATTTAATGAAAATAAAAGTCACACTGGTGCAAAAAGTAGCAATCACAGCCGCAAATCCTAAATTGTGATCCACAAAATGAGAAATTACACTCAAAATGTAAGCATCTTTTTGAGTGTGAATAAATAAATATGTTGGCGTTCCGAGCTGTTGACATCTTTAAAAAGTAGTGAACACCTACATACCTGCAGTCTTTTGTATATTCACAGCTACTTTCCCTCCGTGGAATTGGATGCAGGTTTACTCTTGCCAAGAATAGGAGTAAAAACATTTTCAGGATGGGAAGGGAACATACCCAAAAGCAGAGGGAGTGTAGAAGAATAACATTCTCCACCACAGGAATAGATATTTGCCCCATGGACACAAATACTTTGGTGCAAATGCTCTAATGAAGTACATTGTTGCATGCAGAAATGTACGGTTGTTACATTTCCATATTGTCAAATATTTATGGATGAGAGTACTCCCAGGACTATGCACCTGTCATATATTCACAGATGATGAACTAAGATGGCCACCGCTGAGTAGGAGCCTCCCGAGGAGCTCCCGGTTTTGAGGATTACCGACTTGGTAGTTATCCCCGTTAAAACCGTCGCAACGCCCTTCCTCTGTACCGGACTGCGCTCCCAAACCTCAGCATACCGCTAAATCTGAAAGGGACATCCAACTTACCTGCTGGACCTCCGACTACTGATGCTCCGATCTGCACCTATGCTATCTGGGTTTCCAGCTCCGTCTCGACCGATTCCTGGCTACCGCCGAAGTCAGCGACCCTCCTCAACGAGCCCTCGGCCCCGACGGTGTTGGCTCCTCCGTCACGCTGGCTGCCTGACCCTGGAGGATTGAGTGCTCCGTGTTCTAGGGGGTTCCTGGTCTGCAGGCGCCATTTGCAATGGCTGGCCATCTTCTCCCGCCGACCAGATGATCCGACGGTCTTAGACGGAGAGTTCTGCGCCGAGTGGGTCTCCGTGAAAGGATGGCGACGTCCGACAAGGATCTGTAGCTGGTCGCGCCCGGAGGAAAGGTCCCGGGTCACTGCAGTACGTGCCCCCCCCCTCTCAGAGTCGCTTTGTGAGAAGCTCGCATCAGTGTGGCAAGGATACTTTTCATGCGGTGAGAGGCCAGGTTGTGGCAGCGCCGCAGGCTTAGTTCACTGCTCGAGGAGCGGGAGGGGTTCCCGTGGATCGGATGTTTTTCTCGTCCTGCACCGAAGTCTGAGTTCATTACGGCTCCACCGTGCCTGACTCTAAAATGGCTGCCAACGGGGACAAAATGCAGCATTTAGAGTGTAATCCCTAAGATTGTAATCGTTTCCCGACTTCCTTAATTTTTCAGTGGATCGGAAGTCTTCTCTTTCTGCACCGAGTTGAGGTCACCACAGCACCAGCCGGTTTGTGGCATTTCTCTACCTGCACTGGAGTGGAGGTCATTACGGCACCGGCCTGCCTGTCTATAAAATGGCCACCAACGGGGACAAATTGCATCGTTTAAGAGGGTATTCTTTTCTATCTTCCTTAACGTTTCATCCCTAGAACTCTGCGTGACGAACGCGATGGGTTGTGGTTCCTGTGGGGCTGTTGATCTTTGCTACGGCACTGGAGCTGAGGTCTCTACGGCATCTGCCTGCCTGACCCTAAAAAAATGGCGGCCAACAGCATTCTCTTGGGCTATCATACTAACCCCAAGGTCTGCGCCTGGTAGCTCGGTGGTGGATTCTTCCCCCTCGCTGCAACATCAAATAGGAAATTGATTTCCATGCCCTTTTATATGTGAGGTGATCTAGCCTCCTGAGTTGTTTTGTGTAGGTACGTCACTACTGAGGACCGGATTGCTCTCCTTTGCAGCATTTTACTGCCTTACATTACCTCAGGCAACTGATATAGTCTGACTGGGGGCTGGAGGGCACAGTGACTCACTCTTCCATCATGCCTTCACTTTGCGTGAGAGTCTGACTTTAGCTGGACTCTTGGCCTCTCTAGGTATCGTCTCCTAATTCGCTTCCCTTGTCAATGCAGGAAAACAAATGAGGGACTCCCACGATCCATGAATTCAAATGCTTCCTTTGTGTTCCGGTGGTTCTTCTTGGAGGGGTCTCTTAGTCTCTATACCGCATGCCTGAAGGAGGGTTCCTCCCTATGGTCCGGGTGGCCATCTTGGAGTGGTCTCTTGGTCCTTGGACCACACAACTGGATAGTGATCTCTCCACCTAACATCTCTTGGTCCGTATACCACATAATTGGTGATTGATCTCTCCTCCTAACACAATATTCACCCTTCAACCAAGGTCTTTATCATCGTTTTACCGTCTCACTCCGGAAATGGAGTTAAGCCCTGATCCCTCAGGATCCAACGCACTCATCATCAACTACCCACCCAATCTATCGAAAAATGCAGCTAAAAAGCACAAACATCACATTCTGAGGTCTAAGCCAGAAACCTTAATCTCGGACGTCTATTTTTGCACAAACAATGGCAGTAAAGTTAATGACCTTATTTTCTATACGAGGAAAAGAGCATGCTGGCGAAGAGTCCTCTACTCTTTGCTCCGAATATCTGGTACCAGGAAAACACCTCACGGTCTCAAACTCACTACAGCGCCCTCGTCCTTGCTCAACGCCAGTACCACCATCACCCTCATTAACAATGGGATCATTCTAATCCAAGCTTCCATTGTCAATCTAATCAAGACAGCCTCCATATTCCCCTTACTAAAAAACGCGGTCTCGGTGAATCCTAATGTCACTCTCTCGCACCCATCAATCACCCAGGTCGCCACCAGCCCTCCCCCCACCACTCGGGATATGCCCTCACTCCCTCTGAATCACTTCTCTTCCTCACATGACCTCAGAGCGGCCTTATCCCCTGTATAATCCCCTGTTGAGGTGCACCAACCCTCTAGACTCCGTCCGCAGATTGTGAGAGCAACTCCGGGTTCACCCGTCGGTCAACAACTTAAGCAGATTATATCTACTCCTCACTATGAGAGATCCTCATGTGCCCCACTACCTTTGCCTTCAGTGAATGTTCCCTCTCCCCTCATCCCTCTCCCCACGACTCCTACTAGGGTGGTGAGTGGGCAATTGCCCTCCATAGACCTGGTTATCTCAAGCCCGTCCTCTTCCGTCAGGAATATAGCTGTCCCCCAACTCAAGGGGCATGTTACCCCCCCTAATCCTCCAACCTTGATACCTAATGGTCAAGGATCTCCGCTACTCCCAAGGGATCAACTCCCCCACCTGCAGCAACCCCCCATCTCCTTGAACCCCAAGGGAGTACACCTAGGCCCCCTTTCTCCGCCTACTCTCCCAACACTCCCTTTACCCCTCTCAGACCTGGCTACGCGCGTGGATGATATATCCCTCCAGCTGCACCTCCTTACTACTGAACTACATGACCTTAAAGCCCTCTCAAATGATCTGTTCCCTGTGATCAGCTCCTTCCTTACCTCTGTGAACCTTCCCAGAGCCTCCCCTAGTCAGAGTGAACACATGGACAAGTCTCTAGCCTCTAGCCTCCCTGTCCTGCAAACCATTCCTTTAGCTAACACGCCCTCCCGTCCCAGAAGATGTGAGTCCTACCGGGACCCCAATGATCTCAATGTCCTGCCCAAATATTACTGTCCTAGCTCCACCCCCACTTTGACTCCGCCGAGCAAAATTCAAACATTACACTCCAACCCATACAGAGATCCCCCTCACAATCCTAGAGTCATCAATAAGGACAATCTCTTGAGTGTGAAAGTCAAACAGTCTCCCTCCCACTCCAATCCACCACGACTCAAATGTGTTTTACTCAACTGCAGGTCTGCTAATAAACACGCCTCCGACATCTTTGATCTCATCCAGCACAATGATTTAGACATTATCATCCTTACTGAAACCTGGCTAAATCCTGCCTCCACCCCTATTCTTGACCTACTAGTACCTCCTACTCACGACATAATTAGGCTTGACAGAGCCCGGAAGTTGGGAGGTGGCTTAGCGTGTATTCACAGGAACACTCTCTCGATTTCTCACTCAGATTCCTCCTCACCCTCCTCATGTGAATACCTTTGTCTCAGCATCTCTTCGAATAACCTGCCGGTTTGCAAACTCCACACTTTTTACCACCCCCCCGGGAGAAAATCTCCCTTTCATCGAGCATCTAATGGAAGTCATCTCTGGCAATGTCGACTCAGCCTTTTCCCAAATTTTCCTTGGTGATTTCAACCTCCACTGGTCCAACCCCAACGACGAAGCTGTTTCTTGCCTCAAAGCATTTCAAAATGATCATGAGCTTACTCAGCACTGTGACCAACCAACTCACAATAAAGGAGAAACTTTAGACCTGATCATCTCGAAAGCGCAGACCATCACATTAGAGAATATTACGCCTTGCGATTGGTCCGATCACCACTCCATCTTATTCTACATTAACAAGGAGGTATCGCTGAGGAAGGCACATCCAACGAAATCAAAGATCTGGAAAAGAGACCTCAGATCAATAAACTCAGATGATCTAGCAATCCAATTTAATTCAGCCCTCTCATCCCAAGCAGACTTGGTTGACGTCCAGTCACTCACGGATTCCTACAACTCGACCATCTCCAACATCTTGGATGATCATCGCTCCGCTCCAACAAAGAAACTCCTCAACAAAAATATCTAAACCTTGGTTCAATGTCAATCTAAACACGGAGCGCCGCAATCTTAGAGCAGCTGAACGCGCCTGGAGATCCAATCCATCCCTGGATCATTTGAAACTTCTTAGAGACGTTAGAAGCACGTACAACAAACAAATCAAGAGTGCCAAAGCTGATTACTTCAAACTCCAACTTTCACAAGCTGCTAACCGGCCCAAGAAACTATTCGAGCTGATCAAACAGCAATCAGCGGTAGGCCCCATTAACCCTGTTTCTGAAAGCTGCCCACCTTCTTGCGATGATCTTGCTGCTTTCTTTACTGAGAAATCAAGGCTCATCAACATTGAACTCGCCACTAAGAAGGCAATATTACCATCCCCAGGGTCTGATCCACCCTTTGATCCCTCAGAAAAGCACAAATTGATCACCAAGAACAATGCGACTTGGGACACTTTTTCACCATTCAGTGAAAGCGACATCAACAAGATTCTCCAGAACGTCAATCCTTCTAACCACTTCAGTGACCCGCTGCCACCGGCCATCTTCAAAGAAATCAAGAATGTACTCATCCCCACTTGGACAAGGATTGTAAATGCTTCCCTATCACAAGGCATGATCCCAGAATGCCTAAAAGCAGCGCAAGTGTCTCCTATCCTAAAAAAAAATAATGCAGATAAATCTGACCTCAATAATTTCCGCCCTATCTCCAACATCCCCACCTTAGCCAAACTACTTGAAAAATGCATGCAGTCCCAACTCTGTGTTCACATAGAGAATTTCCAACTCCTAGACCAGCATCAATCCGGCTTTCGGAAGGGGCACAGTACTGAATCGGCTCTTTCGCATGTTATGGACGACATCCTAAAAATGCTGGACCAAAATGATGCCTGCCTCCTAATACTCTTGGATCTCTTTTCCGCTTTCGACACGGTTAATCACGACAACCTTCTTTCCATTCTGAAGAACAGGATGGGATTCTGGGCCTGGTGTTCCAATGGTCTCATCCTTCCTTCACCACAGATCACAAAGAATCAAGGCAAATCACTTCCTCTCCCAGCCCTCCCCAGTTCTCATGGGTGTACCCCAAGGGTCCGCCCTATCTCCTATCCTCTTCAACCTTTTCTTTGAACCATTAGCTAATCTTCTAAACGCTACGAACACTCTCTTCCATATGTACGCAGACGACACACAACTTTATGTGAAAATCTCATCCCCAGACAACCTAATCTCACTCAACACTACCCTAAATATTACACAAAACTGGTTAACGGAGAACCATCTACTACTAAACACTTCTAAAATGGAATTCCTTCTCATCTCTCCCCCGAACCATGTCACCAAGCTAGACCCTTGGTTGAATCTCCTCACTGCCTTCAACTGCTCCCCTCTCATCATTGATTCATCCAAATCTCTCGGAATCACCCTTGTCAATCACTTGAACATGAAAAATCATATCAGCAATGTCTGTAAGGGAGCTAATCACCTAATGAGGACACTCAGAAACATAAAGCCATTTCTCCCACAAAAGACTTTAAACATGTGGTACAGGCTCTGGTCCTACCGAGACTGGACTATGGTAGCGCCACGCTCTGTGGCCTTCCCAAATACACGCTGGCTCCCTAAGGGCTTCACTGAACACAGCGGCCAGACTGGTTACAGATACCAAACGTAGAGAGCACATATCTCCTATTTTAAAATCTCTTAATTGGTTGCCCTTTGAAGCTCGAATTCAGCTAAAGATTGCCGTTTTGGCGCACAAAGCCCTGCATCTCAAAACTCAAAAGTACCTAACTCAAAATCTGGAACTATCTTGCGGTGGTAGAGCCTCAAGAAGTGCTATCACCCTCCTCCTGAAACCTCACATTTTTCGAAAAAAGAGAACTGGTCTCCGAGCCTTCTCTGGAGCTGCCCCTACGATTTGGAACTCTCTTCCACCGGAAGTACGCACAATCTCTTCAACGATTACTTTCAAACTGGAAGCCAAAAGATTCCTAATGAACACATTTTTACCTTAAATGTAGACAATGATCACGTGCTCGTCCTCATTTTGACTGCAACCATTGTTCACTCTTTTGTTGTTATGCTTCCTCACCGCATTGTAGAAGCCTGTCTAATCTTTGCTTAGCGTATTACTCCCCGTAACCCAGACCGATACTGGAATTAGGCCCTTCTTCTCCACAGGTTATATCTCCTCTCAAAGCCTGCTTCATACCTGGTTATTGTACTACTATCCGTGTCTCTTTTGTCTGTGAAATACTCGGTTAGGTGGTTAGAAGGAAGGCGATAACCTCCGGGTGTGCTTCCATATTTGTTGTCATTATTTGGATGTTGACTTCCTTTCCGTCCTTTGTAAAGCACTCTGATATCCCTCGGGATCTTGTTCGCACTATATAAAACTTTATAAATAAATAAAAAATAAATAAATAAATTAAATAAATAAATAAATAAGATAAAATCCTTGAATTCTTTATGATTGTCACAAAAGTAAAAAACCTACTTTGGACGTGAGCTATATGTTACTTTGACTCATCCATGTGTTGATGTCATTTAGGCACAAGCAAAGCAGAATGTGTTTTTTGAAGGTAATAGATTGCTTGATAGATAGATGTTACAAGAATATGATTGAAGAATTGAGAGGTGGTGATTGCAAATAAGGTCTCAAGCGGGTTAAAGTAGATATGAAAGAGGCACAGTACTGCAAGCAATTCGGTGAAAATCTACATAACAGCTTGTTAGGAACTGATAGGTGTTGCCATTTTAACTCAACACAATCACATAAATAAGAATGGCATGGACTAGTCCTAATGTGTAGGTCATCAATGCATGATTCATAGTGTTGAATGATGTGGTTAAGCCAAAAATGACAACCATTCGAATTACTCCTTTGTTGTACTGAAGTGATGGTTCTCAAGCACATCAATAAGAACTGTCTCCATAAATACTATGGTCTAAACCCTGATTACTTGGGGTCTGGGATCTTGGGCATGTCTGTTCAGTATTATATCTGAGATCCACCACAGGATCAGGCAGATCTATGACAGCTTCAACAGCCAAGACCCTGCCACAATGCCCGCTACCACCGCATGCAGCCATGCCGCACCCCAACAGATTGTGCTCAACTGGACTCCGCTTACCACAGATAACACACTCAAGACCATTAAAAGCACCTACTCAAGAGCCCCATCAGATCCTTTCCCATACCACATCATCCATAGAGCAGCCGCCTCCATCACCCCCGAGACTTGCCGCACCATCAACTGCTCCATCGAAACCGCCACCTTCCACGACGACTGGAAACACAATGAGATCAACCCCCTGATGAAGAAGCTGTCCGCTGACCTGACAGACCTCAAGAACTTCAGACCCATCTCCTTCCCCCCCTTCCCAGCCAAGGTAATCGAAAAGGCCATCAACACCCAACTCTCTGAGTTCATCGAAGAGAACCACGTCCTGGACACCTCCCAATCCGGCTTCCGAAGCAACCACAGCAACGAGACCGCACTCCTCGCCGCCACCAATGACATCCTCTCCCTCCTCGACCGGGGTGAAACCACAGTCCTCATCCTACTAGACCTCTCGGCCGCCTTCAACACAGTCTCACACCGCACCCTAATAACGAGACTCCACGATGCCAGCATCTGCGACAAGGCACTGGACTGGATCCACTCTTTCCTCACCGACTGAACACAGCAAGTCAGACTACCCCTGTTCCTCTCAGAACCTACAGAGATCAGCTGGGGAGTGCCCCACGGCTCCTCCCTGAGCCCCATCCTCTTCAATGTCTACATGGCTCCCCTCGGGCCATCATCAGAAAGCACGGACTCAACATCATCTCCTATTCCCACAACACCCAGCTGAAACTCTCTCTCTCACCAACGAACCTACAGCCGGCAGAATCACAGCAGAATGAAGGCCGTTGCCACCTGGATGAAGGACGGCTGCCTCAAGCTCAACTCGGAAAAGACCAAAGTACTCATCCTGGGACCCGCCCCCTCAGCCTGGGATGACCCCTGGTGGTCCGCAGCACCTGGAACCCCTCCCACTCCTACGGACCATGCACACAAGGAATGTATGATGATACAACGCGTACCATCACAACGCGGTATCTTACATTGCGGTCTTGACAACGCAAGTCGTTACATCGACTTGGGCTGGAGGGCGCTGGATTTAGGATTAGTGTGAATTACTATTCCAACTCCAGTCTACGTACAGTAGGGAAGGTGTTGGAATAGTAATTCACACTATTCCTTAGTCTAGAGCGCCCTCCAGTGCAAGTCGATGTAACGACTTCGTTAGTGAAAACCACGATGTAACCATACCGCGCTGTAATGGTTTCGTGGTAAAGGATGTTTCCCGCACACAAGCTCTGCATCATACTAGACTCCTCCCTCACAATGAACTGCCAAATCAACACAGTATCTCATCCTGCTTCCACACACTCTGCCAGCTTCAAAAGACATTCAGATGGATCCCCATAGAATCCAGAAAGACGGTCACCCACGCTCTCATCACCAGCAGACCTGACTACAGCAATGCACTCTACGCCGGCGTCACCCAGAAACAACTCCGGAAACTACAGAACGTCCAAATGCCACAACCAGACAGGTCCTCAACATCTCCTGCAACAGCCACATAACACAACACCTCTGACAACTCCACTTGCTCCCAATCAACAAGAGAATCATCTTCAAGCTCCTCACACATGCCTGTAAAGCTCTCCACAACAGAGGAACAGCATATCTGAACCACCGCCTCACCTTCCATGTACCCACCAGACAACATTGCTCCACCCAACTTGCCCTGGCGTCCGTACCACAGATATAAAAGACCAGAACCAGAGGACGATCCTTCTTCTACCCCTCCGCCAAGACCTGAACACCCTGCCCCTCCACCTCAGGCAATCCCCATTGATGACCCAATTCAGGACGGACCTCAAGACCTGGCTCTTCGACTGATCCTCCACACCCAGAATGATCAGCAGCCCCCCCGCGCCTTGAGACCCTCATGGGTGAGTAGCCGCACTATATAAAATCCTGATTGATTGATTGATGTGCAAACTTATGAACTAGATTTACTATTCAAACTGTGTAAGAAACAATTATTTATGTACTTTACCCCCAGATTTTTACCGTATTTGCTCTTGCTGGCTGTAGAACTCTATGTTCTTCACCATGTATTCACGTGCCTAAGTGCCCCCTCTTTAAATATAGTTGAATTGGTATACTCCTAATTGACATATTTAACTGACATATAGGTCCCTATCATATAGTACAAAGTATAAGTATGGCCTGTAAGTTAAATGGCACTAGTGGACTACAGCACCTATTGTGCCACCCACTACAGTGGCAGTGTAAACATGGCTTCAGGCCTACCATTGTAGCCTGACTGGAGCAATTTAAAACTGTATTTTGATCTGTCAAAACAATATTGACGGGTCTAAACCTTCCTTTTAAATATTAACAAGCCACCCCGTGCAGGTATTGTAGTTCATAAGGCAGAGTACATGGTATTTAAATATAGGACATACAGAAAATTAATGCTAAACATGTCCTGAAAGTGACTAGCAGCAAAATCTATTCTCTCTGTAGCAAGGCTGGCTGTTCCACAGAGAAACAATGGCATGCACTATTACATTTAATTATGTTATACTTGACTAGGAAGCACCTTGAAAACTCATTCAAAAACTCTTTTTAGCATTTATTAGAAGCTCAATTCACTGATGATGTTGGATTATTAATAAATATTAAGGAAAAGGTGCTTTAGATAGTTTCCTTTTTCCCTGCCTAAAGTCCCTGGAGGTTAATTTGCACTTGAATGATGTTTGAAAATTACTCACAGAGCTGAGACTAAGGTCTGGGTGTGGGGAGGTTTTTCTGTTCTTCTAGCAGAGTGACCATTTGGACAGTGCCTAGAAACTTAATTTAGTTCAAAGGGGCCTTCCTTGTCACGAACAGATGTAACATGACACATGGACAGGCCCCTTCTTTTGTTCCAAGTCAGGCAAGCAACAAAATCAGTGGGGATGGAGCCCACTGTGACCACAGAGGGGCTGCTCATTTCCCTGGCCACATCTCTGGGGTGGGCACACAGGCTCTGCACAGGGGTAGAAGGGTTTAACCATCTAGGATTTAGTCACAGAGGGGCACTGTGGAATTTTTTGTAGTAGGGGATGCAGGAAAAGTTACAAATGTAGGTAAGATCATCCTTGGGATCATTTACCTTATTGGTTAGGGAGTAGTCAGGAGTCACACTCACACAAAAGCTGGTGCCTTGCATAATTGTGGCATCCCCAGTAACCTCCTTAAAACACTACTGGGCCTGAGGAATATTAGAAGAGAACTGAACCTAATGTCTAATACCTGAGTGGAGCACTGAAGGACTGGGCCTGCTCTCTCTTGTACCCACGACTGAGAAGTGGACTCTAAGTATGTAGTAAGGCTAGCTCTTGTTCAAGCTACTGGGCCCCACATGGCACAGGTGGCCTTTTCTGCAACTGCCAAGCTGACCAGTTCCAACTGGACCTGCCCTGGAGCTTGCCGTTGGGCTCTGCTGACCAGTTCCATTCTGACATGCCCTGGACCTTGCTGTTGGCCTCTGCTGCTTCTCCTCTGAGTCCTGATCCCCAAGTGCTATTTTGAGGTTCTGGAACCGTAGGCTGTGTCTGGGTGGACTTCCTGTACCACCGCTGAGAGCCTTAGGCTTAGAAACATTTTGACTCCAAAGACTTCTGCCATTAAGCTTAAGATTCAGGTTTCCCCCACTGTGAGTTTTCTGCACCAGCAAATCCTTCCCTGCGAGACCTCACAGGATGGTATCTGGCCTTGTGGAGCCCTCTTTATCTACATCCTGCATCCCTGCGTTGCTGGAGGAATCCAAGCTACAAAAAAGTAACTAAGTGCAAATGAAAAAATTTTGACTGGGTGAAGGTGCCAAAAGTATCTGGCTAGTGGGGTTCCTTTCCTGGGCACGAAATTCTAATCTCTATAGCTCGGAAACTTCATGCCAAAAACCAACAGCTTCACTGACACCTCATCCTACTGCTATACAGCCTTGTTGAACCTTCATCTGCTACAGCCCGCTGCTTTGACCCACTGAATACTTTTGCCTTACATTTTGAGACTTGGTCCCAGGGTAGAGAGTAGAAACCTCCAACCGGGTCAAATCTGGTCCCTGTATCCAACCATGCACCATCATGGCGGGCCTCAAATCGCGCCTAGGTCCTGTTCTAAAACGACCAGTTAACCACGGTAGGTGCTCAGCAGTTTTTGTGCTATTTCTATATAAAACTTTAACAATTCATATCTCTAGGTTGCCTTTACTGGATTTTTGTCATTTTGCTGTCATTTTATTTATTGAAAATTACTCTATTCTTCTAAATCAGTTTAGGATTCCTCCTACATTGTTTTTTTACTTGTTACTGTTTTGGTACTGCTTAAATGCTTGACATATTGCCCTAAGCTAAGCCTATTTGCTATGTGCCATAGCTACCTTGAGGTTGAGATCAGGTAAATTTGGTGACTTTAGTGGTTCACTTTGACAAGCTTTGTGTTTCTTATTTAAGGTGGATAGTCACCCCTCCTTGACTAAAACCCAACTTCTTACAAACTGACATAGGTACCTGGAATTGATGGATCCAGGTTAGGTTTCTTTAAGAGTTGGTGCACAGTTGAATGTTTTAGTAAAATCATTATTTTTTACTGAAAAGAAGAGTTAATAATGTATGTCAGGAATGGAGTAAATCATTTGGGAGGTGGTAGCCCTAACAACAGCTCTGAGAGATTCTCTGCTCAACTCTGATAGCCAAGGCTTAAGAAGCAGGCAATCTCCAGATTGTTTTGTAAGTTCAAGCAGTACCAATAATTTCAAAGCCCAAAACACAACACGATAAAATTCCCATACCAACTTAGAAGAACAGAGAAAAATGTAATGAGCAAAGGGACACCAATATCATTAAAATAGGTTAAGGAAGAACTGGTGGTATGAATTTAAAAGTTTAAGGAAAAAGTGCCAAGAAAACCGGAAGCATCAATCAGAATTCGCTGTTCACATTTCACCTGGACTTAGGTATGATATCAGGTCGAATAAGGTAGAACAGATAATGAATATACCAATTGGGTCACCCTCGTCAAAATTTTTACCTTCACAATTTGGGCCTGATTTGGATTTTGGCAGACTGTATTTTATCTATCAGGGTGGTAGGGGACATTTCATCTGCCAAATTTAGAGATGCCACAGCGGTGATCTCTGTACATTGAAAGAAACCACAATCAAGGTGGTTTCCTTCAAAGTACAAATGGCTTGGGGGATGGCTGCCACTGGTTTTGACATCGCTTCACCATTCTTTTAAAATGTATTTGTTTTTTCAGACGAGGGAATTTGTTTCTGAAAAACAAAAAACTAATGAACTCTTTAACAGGTGGACTCTTCCAAAGTCTAGGAATATTCTGAAGAGGTGGAGGTTGAGACGCCAAGTTTATCCTATGGCCTAGCTGGTGACTGGTGATATTCTGCAGTTTTTCCACCTTCTTTTTCAGCAGTTTCTCTTTGCCTTACTTTAATCTTACCCGGAGCCCCCGATTTAAGAGGGAAGAACTTGTCTGCTGTTGGACAGTGTTGGCTGCAGCTACTTCTCTTTCTATGACTAAAGCTTGGCTGTTTTGAAGGTTCACAATATTGATAAGAGGAAGTAATTTCCTGCATCTCCAAGTCAAAAGAGGTAGCGCTAAAGCTGTACTTTTGTTCAGCCAACTGTTCCTCCCACTTCCAGATACCTAATTCCTGCTAAGTTGTCTAACTCTACATAAGGAAGACCGTCAGGTCCCCTACCTTTGTGTCAAAAAGTATGGTGTGAGCCCATCTAACATGTTTGGTTTTCCATCTCCCATTGTGTCCCACTGCAACAGGTGGCAGGCACTGAATTTTACAAAAGGGACTTCTGCTGTCTTACGTAATAGAAATCAGTTCCCTTTGTAGGAGGTGTAGAAAATAAAAATCTGGTCCCAGGTATGTAAATGACAGCGTAGGTTACACAGATAGTTGAAGGGGCCACTGTGCCCTTAAAAATGTTCAGCACAGCTGGAACAATGAGTGTGAGAAGGGGAAAGTGCATGAGTACTATCAGCTCTCACCACCCACTTCCTAATACAAGAGCATGTAAATAATTTCATGCTGTTCTATATTCTATAAATGATCTCTGTGAAGAGATACATGTGGAATAGTTGTCTATGTTAGGAAGCCTTCAGCAAGTCACAATCTGCAAGTTATTACTCTTTTCCTAGATTCAACTTCACATCACGTTTTTATTTTTTAAATTAACAATCATAAAGTCTCAAGCAAGGCTCATTAGACAAAGCACCGGGTCCAAAATACACATTGGCTTTAGATGTTTGTTTACCAGCAAACATTATTATGCAAGGAACATCGTCTGTTAAGAAACCAGCCATTACACTGATTTATTTCCGATGACCCCTCTAGATCATTCTGAGTACTTCTTTGTCATTGGTATTAAAAGCAGTAATTAAAAAGATTGATTTCCTTATTGCAAAACAGCTGTACACAGCAGCATGAGCAAATTGCACACAATGGCGTTCCTTGGACGAAAACAACAGAATTGAGAAAATTGTTTAAGTCAACAGGTTAGAAATATGGTCGTTCAACTTTTTGTTCAGTACTGCGAATCCTCAACTAATTGGATTTTTCGGAATTGTAGGAAGTGCACAGCCTTTGAAATGCCCTGGCAGGTTTGGGAGATGCTGAGGGTATAAATCATGCCTCTGGTACAAATGCTGCTAGCCATAAATTATAAATTATGCCTCTGTGTTCGTAGTGTCAGCTTCATCTCCGGCATTCTGGCTCATGCAAATGTAATCAACATGTATATTGGATTTCCAGATGGGGAGATCAGGTATTTAAGCTTGAAGCTGAAATGGCACTTCCATTTCTGACATCTGTCATCTATTATGTCTTCCTCTAAAGGGCATTTTCAGAAATTTTGCTTTAATCGATACAATTTAAAAAGGGAAAGAATGTCAATGTGCTGGAATCTGTCACCGGAAACTAATAGGCTGTCTTATTATTTGCTGTACAAAATGCATGTTCCTACTGTCAATAGACTGGCAGAACTGATTCAAAATGGAATATTTTGCTCCTGCATGAAGAGAATCCTACCAAAAAATGCATTTTATGCAAGTGTGCAATATGCCTTACTAAAAATGTGAAAAATGTATTATTTCACAGATACTTAAATTGCTATGTACAAAATACTGAGGAATGCAACAAAGTGACCATTTAGGAAAGCGGCCAATGACAAAAGCAATGTAAATATCGGAAGAGCCCACAAAGTTTTCCATTTCACAAAATTGGAGAAAATGATGTGTCACAATTTTACTTTACCTAAAAGGGCACCTGTGCAAAGTAGCCGAAAGCAGCAGATTTAGGCTACTATTAGGAGTGGCCTGATAATATCCGGTGTGTGGTGATTCCTCACTGTGGACATGAAGCTGCATTTATCCAGGACCAGGTCTAGTTATGAATACAATCACTTTTTCTATCTGAGCATTGAAGAATTACAAAGCGGTTAATTTCCACTTAGTTTTACAAGTCTAATTCAATGGCACATAGACACTCACTTACAAATGCACAATCGTCCTTCTGCTGGCCAATAGACCCAACCAACCTCCCCCTCTCCACTGCTTACCTCAGTGGTTCATCTTAGCTCTACAGTGTTGCGCCAGGGTCTATTGTAAAGCCTTCTGCTATCCAGAGCTTGATCTAGCAGTAGGGGAGGAGAAGAGCGAGCCAAGCCACATGGTGCTAGGCCTCTCTGTGCGTCAGGAGACAGAGAGGTGCAGCGGGCAGCTGTCTGTCTTCTGGGGCTTAGAGAGACTGAGCACCTGCATGGAATGGAGGCTCCAGACACTGGAAAGGCGCTAAGAGGAGAAGGCTATCATGGAAGCCTGATGCATTCAGGAGCATCTAGCTGCCAGAGCTCCCTGGGGCAGATATTCTGGAACATGGAGAGTAAAGCTGGAGACTCCTCCTCCAACTCTACTTTTGCCTATCTTGTCACAGGCTGGGGTGGGATGTCAGCAAACTTATTGACCCAACCCTAGTCTATGGGGAGATGGGCAAAGGTGGAGCCAGAGGCGAGGGTGGGCCCGTGGCCTCGCCTCCTGCCTTAGACCAGGATGTGCAGTCTTAGGCTGGAAATAGACCGACAATTTCAGCTATGGTTTGGCAAGTGCTCTCTGCGCATGGATAAGGATTTTTAACCTTTTCAAGCCACAGCCGCAGACATATGCAGAAGTCCCCACTACTCCGGGCCAAGTGAATGAAGGTTTAAGGGAGTGGTGGACTGGAATGACAAACATTCCATTGGTGTTCAGTAAACACTGCAAGGAACCACTGCAATGTTCACTGAAGACTAATGGATGGACAAATAAGTGGTAGTGCAGGGGCTAAACGTCCACAAAGAGAAGCAGCCACTAGTGATAAACCAAGCTTGAACTTACATCAAATGTGCATTATATTGTATTTTCCTTCATCAATTAGACTAGACCCATGGTTTTGCTATTAACTATTTAATTCCTTTGACTCAAATAGGGGCGGAGGGTACATGAGCAGACACCAAACCAAAATGTATTTCTTAACATTACTGACTTCAGTGAAAGACTTTGGAAATAGGGTATAACTCCAATGCTTTGCTTCATGGCCTGCATGAGCAATAAGTGGAAACCAGCCCCTGATCAACCTACCTTTGCCACAATGTTCTCATTATTCACCGACACCATCTCGTTCATATCGGATGAGCCGGCTTCATGGAGAATGACTATCTCCAAAGTGTGCCCGACAGTTAAGAGAGTCAAACACCCTCTACTGCACTTGCTCCCACCACAAAGACTTTCCTCTCTACAGCTGTCCCATTGATCTGGGTGTGCTTATGTCATGCAGTGTGCTTCTCCATTAACAGAGGAATATGCTGCGGTCATGTGTTGGCATGTTTACGCTTGCAGGACTTTAGCTTATCTCTGTATTCTTCTGTGTTAAATTATTAAAAACATGGTTTGATTACTCGATTTTAATTCCAACTATTAGTGACCTTTTCAAGAACATTTTGAGACCTGATATTTTAAGTCTGGCAACAAGTAGATTTAGTTGTCTGCTACAGGTCATGTCATCAACACCCAACACACGCTAATACAAAGAGAAATTGCTTTAGCTCAACCCTTCCAGGTATTTAATATGTGTTCGAAGTGTCTTTCATATTTTCAATCCGCCCACTGGAGTACTGGAGAACAGTTTTACATTTGTTTTAGGAAAGCAGCAATTCTATCCAAAGTTAAAATCCCTTAGTGGTTGCTGTGGGAATCTGTACGTAGGAAATCTCAAAACAATTTGTATAACTAGTACAATTAAATGTATATGTCTGCTATATGCACACATTTCGTTTCTAACTTTGTGTGATATGACACATTAATAAATGAATGATGGCATCAGAAAAAGAAACTAGTGCCTTTGAAAAGTAGTTCTGTAAAATCTTCTGGCTGCCATGGCAAACTTTAAAACTGTGCTTAATAAACCGGCTGGAACAGCAAAACAAACTATACAGATCCTTAAAAATAAAAATGTTTTCAGTATATTCCCTGAACATAAAGCGCTTGTGGCTGTGACATAGTTAACTCTTGTCCACTTGGTTTTCATGAAGAAGCACTTTGCAAGGCTTCTGAGGACATACCACTGTTCTGATACCACCGAGGAAACGCGGCGGCTGAAAAGGTGAGAGGGAGCCACGAGCAGCTACTGTGACCATTGCTGGTGGGAGACAATCACCCCCAACCTTGCTGCTCCGGCACTGCGCGCGAGCCGGCTGCCGTTCGGCTCTGCCGCAGAGAGATCGCCCACGAGACTGACCGGGATCTCGGGCCCCGCGCTGCTCCACAGCCGCCGAACCTGCCAAACGCTCACCTGACTCCGGGGCTCCGATTCCGAGGCCAACTCCGTGTGGAAGACGCGCGTGGCGGGTGCGCCAGGTCCGAGGGGCGGCCGCTGCAGAGGCCTATGTGACGAGGGCCGCTCCCACTGCCAGGGCAAGCCGCGAAGATATTCGCTGAACTGTACGGAGCTGCTAAAATCAAGGCATATGTAATTGAAAGATCTCGACGATCCCAAGAGGACCTCGCCCGCCATTTTGGGAAACGAGGAGCGTTTTAACAGCGGTCAGTGGGGGGTACCGGGAAATACCTGGACGGCCCATAGCAAGCTACGGAGGTGGACTGGGCCTTCCCCTGTAAGCAAATGGCTCGTCTCCATCACAGGAGAAATAACGATCCCCGGCTGCGCCTTACTCCAACATGGCGCCCATGTTGATGTAGCTACGGGAGGGACAGTGTCGACCCATCCCAGCTTGTGACTTACCCCCTGGACCACCAGGGAGTCTCTGCATCGCCCAAAGACACTATCCTGGGAGCTAGCTTGTCTCCAACAACAAGGGGCATGAGCATCACACCGCGCCTGACCCTAAGATGTCTGCCACTGATCCCATCTCGTGAAGGTGGAAGCCTCGTGGCTGAATCAATCGTCCCCACAAGGTCCTGGGACACACATCCACTGGGAAAGGAGCTAAAAGGTGCGACTGGGAGGTCTCTGTAGTACTCTGGATGCTCTTTTAATGATGTAGATGTAGCAGGCTTTCTCTTATAGATTAGGTTTATTTGCTCCCATACTGATGCCGGTAACTTGCTCTACGGCACGTATAAAGAATTGAGAAAAAGGCTGTGACATTCCTGCCTCATGAACGGCATTCCACCGCAGTGTTTTCCCACCCGTACAAAGATTCCGCAACCGGAATTCAGGAGGCTTACCTCGAGCAAAGAGCATCGGCGCCGCAGAGCGCAAGAAGCACCATGAATGGGCCCCTTTCCAAAGCACTCCTTCTCCTCTTGTTGGGGAGGAATCCAGCATTTATGCCCTGGAGTCTCAGAGACCCCTCTGAGAGAGTCCACAGCGACAAGGGAGTCTCACACAGCGGAGGCCTGGGTTTTTATCCCATTACCGCTGGGAGCACAGCACCATACACCGTGACCGGCGCGCTCGATGGAACTTTTGGACTATGCCCCCCCTAGGCGGAAACTTATAACCTTTCTGTTTGTACTGCGGTGCCCGAGCAACCTTTGACCGATGACCGGTGGAGCTGTCCCACGCAGCTATAGAGGAGTTTGGCTCTGGTTCACCCCTCGGCTGTCACCTACCCAGCTGGTCGTCGGACACTGTTTTTCCTCGTCTCCCCGTTGTGCCTCCTACACCCTCCCCCTCCTCTTCCCTCCATTATTCTCCGTCTACCTCCCCTATTCCTTTCCTCTCTCCCCTAATTCTTCTCTCCCCTTGCCTGTTTTTTTCCTCATGTTTATGCTTTTGTACACATGTAATCCCTGTAACTACGCTCCAGTAACTGATGTAACTTTGTAACCATGTTCTGAAACAATGTTTCTTCCTCATGTAAAGCGCTCTGATACCTCCGGGTCTAGCCAGCGCTATATAAAACTCAATAAATAAATAAATGGTTCGAAATGTGACAGCGCCATTCAGCTGAACCCTCAGTTCCCTGAACTAAAGGAAACAAATGGACATCTATGTTTACAGACTTTAGGGTCATTTAAAAAAATAAATAGCTGTAAAATGGCACTGAATGCAATGTTGGTATCTGTATTTTTAGTTTAAAATATACAACTAAATAACACATACATTTGAATTAAAATATTGACAAATCGAGTAGGGCCATTATGAAGCAAAAAGGCACCAGCAAAATAATTAAACTATTTATAAATCGAAAAAGTCAAATATGAGGAGAAACTTCAGTTTGTGTCATATAGTCACATTAGATGAAAATATCATTAGCTTTCTTGCAGAGCTCATGGTACAAACTTAATTTAGACTTTGGCCGATGAATATGACATCACAAACATGGCGGTTCTCCTTTTCGCCTTATTGCAAGTGCATTTTAGACAATGGCACTTGCCTACTGAATATCGATCACGGTATTACATTTGTCAAACTCTAACTAAGGGCCTGCTTTATTTAATCAGTTCGTAACTCACAATAAATAGGACCTTCTTAACAATTGTAGGGGCATTGCAGTTTACTGAATAAATCAATAGTGACAAACAATTTCTCACATACTCAGGCTCTTGTTCAGAGGACAGTGGCAAAAATTATAATTTCCCAAAACATAAAGATCCGCTTGCTCTCTTTTCCATGTTGAGAAAACATATCCACCTGTACCTTGTAGAGAAATCTAATGTTCCCAAATAGGACAGCGAAATTGGAATTGCCAATTCTGTGCAAAGACCTGCAAGACCTCGGATATATTACAGGTGCTAAAGTAATCTGCAGACAATCATTGGATGCTCTCATATTACTCCTCGGAGGGTCAACATGTTCATAAATAAGAAGCACTGACAAGCAGGCGGTGTAAGGCGTCAAGAAGGATGGCATGGGAAGTGCAGATGAAAAAATAAATGATGTTCTTCTCCAAAAACATCATTGTAAATGCCCTGGAGGACAGTGTCCAAGGTTCAACACAATCTGTCAACTGTAATGTAGGCAATATCAGTAATCTACTTGATCCTTTGATGGGTTACTAGCATATCATGATTTGCTATGAAATTATTGTGGAAAGATATCACTAGTACAATAAACAGTTTTTCAGATAGCTGGAAGAACTTTTTCATTATTATTGTTGCACATTAAGAGTGGACGATTTGAACCACCATGCACGATAAAACTTACCGATTATTTTTTAAGCAAATTGTGTGGGTATATTTTAAGTATGTTTATTTTCAAGTACAATACTAAAAGCAGAAACTTGTTTAGCGAGTGCTGTTATATGGTACTCATAAATACTTGGTTTAGAGAACACGTGAACTTTATTTTTATTGAAAAAAAGTGTCATTTTGAACATCAACCAGTATGAAAAAATGGCTTCAGAAAATTAAGTGTCATGTAAAAGAGAATACGGTTTAACAGATTTCTAAAATCAAATAGAGAACTTGACAGATAAATATGTACGTATGCAACCGAACGTGTATAAATTCATCCACCAGTCAATCCAACTATATTCACTCTATGTAGGCAAAAATAAATGTACCATGATAGCTGCTGTTTACACCTAATGCACAATAGTAATGACTGCGGACAGCCTGTCTGCATAAATACAGCCTGCTCTGCTTCCATTCTCGATAGGTTGTATATTCTATGTGCTATTTTCGTAGTGCCTACGTTAACCAACCAATCCATAAATGCATTTTAGGTTTCTAAGATCTAAGGGTGATTGAGGGCATTACATTGGCTTCAGTGGCTCAATGAGTTAGATTTTCCTATTGATTTTTGTCAAAGGTAGGCTTTCTATGTGTGAATTAAAGGATCTGAAAGCATACAGTCAAACAATATTTATACTATCGTTATGTACATTATCTCACTAAAGCTTGTGCCAGAGGAGCACAGTGATGTTCTGTGCAAACTGTAAAAAGGTCAACTGCTCACAATATACACAAGCTAGAGAAAGAGCACAACAATGAGCTGGAAGGGGTGTAGTTAGGCTGGACTTTTTGGTTATGAAGTAAGACGTAGAAAACATTGAAATCCACCCACTATCATGAGCAACACCATCATAACTCCCCCGAAGCCTGACTCACGTTTTCATAGACTTCATTTTTTATTTTTACACAGGTCGTTTTAGTTTATTTGATCTGAACATTCATTATCATCATCCTAAGATAAGCATTTGCCAAAGAAGTATCCATCTTTCGCACAGTGTACAGTATGTTTGCTATATCAATTTTCAGTTCCTCCCAATCTCTTCCCCATACCCATCCCAGCCCCCGTTGTTAGCACTGTAAGAGAGGGATGCGCTTGATTCATCAAATGAGAAATGTAACAGTCACATCAGAGAATTCACACACGTTGTTCTGGTAAGTAAAGGGCCCTTTAGATAACGGCTCCCTCTTCCCAAGAGGTTTTAGGAATCGAATTGCGCTAGGTATCCCTAAATCTTTAACATTATCTTCTTCTATTTTAATAGCTGGATAGGTTGAATGATCGTAGGCGGGCTGGGCAGGATACCTTTGGGGTGCCAAGGAAGCTCAAACCACTTCAAAGGCTCCATAGTTATCAACAAAGGTACTTAAAAGTATCTGCATTCCCAATATGTTCCATGGATGAAGATACCACAGTGATAAGGGTGGTGGTTCTTTTTTCTTCCAATATGCAGCTGACGTAATCTTTGCTGCTTCCAAACTGTTCCACAGCAGTCCAGGCTTTACCCAGGATATCAGAGACCTAGTAAAACAGATGCTATATCATCTGGTATTGCATATCCTAATATTGTTCTCATTGTTGCTAGGACATCAATCAATCAGTTATTTTTACAGCACTGCAAATCACCTGTGAAGGTCTTAAGGCACTGGAGTTGCTGGCTGCTAGCTGCTGCGACATGGTCTGTTCATTCGATCAGCCCAATGTTGTTTAATCTACGGGTAATCTCCCCAGATATGCAAAAAATCTCCCAGCAACTTGCACCTACTCTAGCATAGTCCACTAACATTCAGGTAGTTCTTAGCAAGTTTAGAGGGGTACATATAATAATCAAAGATCACTTTCCATTCCGCCATCCTACCCGACATCCTGGCTCCATCCGCATAGAATACCCAGCCATCCTGCTTGGCAACGTTGGATTCCTGTGCCATATACTGCCCCCTTGAGCTCCATGGTACTCCGGTTGCTGTAGACACTGCGGGGCCCGAGATACGGCATGTGGCGCCAGACGGAGTGCGTCCAGAGGCCTGGTCGACGAATCCTGACTTGAAATTGCGGGTGCCTGACTTGCGTTCCACCCAGAGGCACGATCGAGAGGGAGTCGAGGAGACTGCCAAGCGGGGAGACCCTGAAGAGTTGCTGTCTGCCCCCGTGCCCACAGGTAAACCGGCCCGTGAAGCTCCCGGAGGCCCCGCAGCGTGAGGGGCCGTGGGTGAGCCTGGGACCCGGCCACCCAGCTGACGGAACAGTCTGTGTGCGTGCGGGGCTGGGCCGTTGGGTCCTACTGGCGGGGTCCCGACCCCTGTAGCTGATCTACCCACCGGAGCAGGCTGGGTGCAGCAGGAGACTGAGACCGTGCCCTAAGCAAATTGCCTGCTGCGCGGTGGTGTCCTGGACGACGTGGGCTGATGATACCTTTATGCCCGCGAGCTTGATATATTTCAGGGTGGCCCACTGCAGATACATTGGGACCCAGTATCGGTTGCAGGTGTGGTGTCTGGTGCTGGGTCGGACTGCCTGGCCAGGTCCCGGGAGCCGCCGGAGGCCGGCCACATGCCCACTTGCTGATTGGTGGTGGTTTGGGCCTAACAAGAGTGATCGGGCTTGGGCCATGGAGAACTGCCCCCCCTCATGGTTGATTCTGCTCCACACATAAGCGGGAACGACCCAGAGTGCTGGGCCCGTGCTCCACATTCCTCACAGCCGGGTCCAGGGCAGACATAAACTATCTGTCAGGATACAGTACCCTTGCCAGCGTAGCGACATTGCTTGCCTCTGCAGTGGACTGCCGCTCTACTACACACCTGGATGGGGGCTGAAGTGGGGCCTTGAAATCAATAACTTGCTCCACGATAGTCTGCCTGGTCTGGAGGCGGAGCACAGCCGTGCATTGCCTGCGCATCTCCACGTGGCACGGGTTGTGTTGCCTGAGGCCGCCAAAAATTGCTACAGCAGTGCAGTATACGTTGTTATGTTCCGTATAGAGGCCCTAATGTAGACCCGTTCATACATGCCCTAAAATGGACGTATTCGTATTTGCCCTAATACGGTCATATTCGTACTTGCCCTATTATGGTCAAAGCCGCATATGCCCTATTACGGTCATAACTGTACATGTCCTATTATAGTCATGATTCCTTATATAGGCATGATCTTTCACCTAACCCTGGGCGTAGTTCGCGTAGTAGTGCTACGCGTAGCTACGCGAAGTGCCCTTCGCACTACGCACGCTACGCGAACTGCGTAGTGTGGTAGGGAAATGCTGTTCGCACTGATTGCACAGTGCCGGATGCTTGTCCGCAGTGTGCAATCATTGCAAACGGCATCTTGCACAGTGCAAGCGGTCGTTTTCTGCCGCTCGAGTAGATTAGTACTCGAGCGGCAGCTTTCTCAACGTGGACTGGTAGTTTCTCAAGCGGTATCGTACACCTATTTAAGACCATAGGGTCAGGACTGTTAAGCACCTTTCAGACAGTCCTCGGAGTAATCCCAAAATTTATACACTCCGTATTGGGAAGCGTATTTGGAGGACTCCCGCTTATCCTGTTGCTGATTGCAGGGGTCCTGTTTATAATACTACTGCTACGCAATGGACGGCCCAATTCCCGAGGGAATGGCAAACATGCTCCTGGAGCGGAAATACTGTGAACGCATGGTACAACTTCTGGGCATTTCTTGCCTGCGAGAACTCAATGCCTCCTGGTTTCTATCCTTTCGACCAGTCTGGGTAGACTGCATCTTACCTGCTCTTCGATGCCTGTTTTGCGGAGAAGAATGCACGTTGGATCTTTGTCTAACGTTTCCATCAGATGCGCCTCCGGACACGGATGCAATGCTGGACCCCATAAAGGCCCATGCTCTGCGTTGTCCCCAGCGCCTTCTGATTCTGATGAATGCATTCCTGGAGAATCCACAGGTGCCGTTTGCTCCTGCTGGGTTAGGTGACTCCTCCACAGGCACCCAGGTAACAACTGCCGCACAAGCTGCCGCAGCACCGACTGTTGGCAGTGCTACATACCATCTATGTGCGATTGACGTTCTCTGTGAGGCGTTGGATTTGTCGTCTGCAGTAGCGAACACTGATAGTGTTGTGCTTCCCAGTCAGGACACTTAATCTCGAATTGGCTCATCGCGTCCTGGGAAAGAATTCGGCTTCTCCATTCGTTTTCATAATAAACGAGCAAATTTGGAACATTTCCTAAATTGACACTTTCGCTTGAGAAAAGCATGGCCTTCTTCCGCTTTGAGTGAAGCAACTTATATAGAGAAACAAAATAGACATTTTTTTTGTGACAATTGGAAATAGCTGAATTATAACATTTAAAACAAAAAAAAATGTTTTAACAATTTTAAAACCATGTTTTACTTGCTTTTAAAATATTTTTAAATTGTCCAGATTTTAAGTATGGTCATTATCATCCTATTCGGAAGTGGAGTGGGTATTATGTTCTGTATAGAGGCCCTAATGTGTAGACCCGTTCATACATGCCCTAAAATGGACGTATTCGTATTTGCCCTAATACGGTCATATTCGTACTTGCCCTATTATGGTCAAAGCCGCATATGCCCTATTACGGTCATAACTGTACATGTCCTATTATAGTCATGATTCCTTATATAGGCATGATCTTTCACCTACATTGGTCCTCGCTAGTACACAACGAGCTCTGTGGGCTGAACGTTATCTCGCCTGTGGTTTTGAATGCAGCAGGGTTTTTCCCAAACACAGGCCCACACTGTACTCATCAATTATGCATGACTCTCTAGGAATACACCACCTGCATAATATGTATGTACAAAGTTAACCCCTGACGTCTTCCTCAAGTCTAATAAAGGTCCAATACAAACCATACGAAGCAACTGGAGTCTTCAGGGTATAAATACACCACATCTTTACCCTGGTAAGACAGAGGGAACCGAGACTTCCATGCTGACACACTGACCAGAGACGCTGAGGCTCCTGCATGCAGTCGCTCCAGCTGACAGCGGTCTGACACAGCCCTTGCGGGGTGTCCAACTCGAGACCAGGACGGGGTCCCACACTATCTCTATTCAGGTATGAGGGTTAGACTAAATCCTAGAAGGATTCTTGGCTCTTAGGCTTTTAGACCTACACATATGCTAGGTACACTCAGGTACATCTAGTTAGGCATCGTAGGAGTACACGCACTTTTCATAATGCTTTTTATATTCATGTATGTATTCATGATTATTGCAATAAGGTAGAACTGTTCTATCCCTTCGCTTTTATCGTACTGCTGATAATATATCTCTGCTATTGTCTGCTGGTTTCTGCAGCACATATATTTTACACTAGAATAACAACTGTTCAATAAATACTTATTGAAACGCCCAGACTGTTTATTCTGTGTAACTCTCTAGAGACAAACCAAATAAGTAAGCACGAGTGACTGAGCGAAAAGTAGTATATTGTTTCCACGATTCTGAGGAATTTGGGTTGTCATGATCTAAGGTTGCCAGAAACTAATCTCTCCCCGATAAGAGGAGATTCTAGTGGCACTGTGAGCTAGCTAATGCAAATCAGGCTAACATACGCGGTGGGGGTGCACAGAATCAGTCTAACACCAAGCCCACGGTTTATGTTATCCAAACGCGCAGGTCCTGCAGGGGTACTATAGGAACTACACGACAACGTCATGTTGCGTAAAGACCCTAAACAAAGGGTACTACAGTTCACGAAAACAAGTGGGGTGCAGGTAGATCACAGTTCGGATATGGCGGAGGGGGGAGCGGAGGCCAACCGGTCGGAGAACGCTTCTGCTGCACCGGACGCCCTGATGCAAGAATTGAGAGCAGGATTTAAGGCTCTGGATGGCCGCTTTGACTCCTTAGAGAAGCGATTGGATACAATGGGGGCCAAAGTAAACGAACATGAACGCCGTTTGGATACAGTAGAGGGCAGAGTGTCCGATTTAGAAGACGGTGCTGCGCAATCCGCTAAGTGCCTAGAACGGGTGGAGAGAATACTGAAGAATGTCGCTACGAAGAATGGAGACTTAGAAGCGAGAAGTAGATGTAATAACGTGCGCATTCTTGGGGTCCCGGAGTCCACAAACACCGGCCGCATGGATACCTTTGTGGAAGCTTTGCTCACTGATATATTTGGCAGGGAGTCCTTCACCTCCACCTTCCTAGTAGAGCGTGCACATCGTGCCCTCGGTCCCCGCTCCAACCCAGGCGCCCCGCCGAGCTCAATTTTGGCCCGCATGCTGATTTTTCGTGACAGAGATACGGCGCTGAGACTGGCGAGAGAAAATGGCGCCCTATCCTGGCAAGGCTCTACTATCACGCTGTTCCCAGACTTCACGGCTATGGTTTAGGAGGCGAGGAAGAAATACACCGGGGTGAAGGCTACGCTCCAGAACCTGGGCTTGCAGTACGACATGATCTATCCTGCCCACCTGCGTGTGGATGTGGCGGGCAAGTCCCGTTTATTTGATACCCCCACTGAAGTCCAGGAGTTTTGTCATAATTACAGAGCGAATGGAGGCTCACAGCAACAAGCCCAACCCAGGGTCTCCCCCCCTCACAGTGGCTCGGCGGTCAGTGTGGAACTGTTCACTTTTGAATGAAATGGAACTGTTGTCCCCCCGAATTTTCAGCCGAATGGGGCCCGAAGTCCAAGTACTGTATTTTTGGGTTTCCTACAGTTGAGCTAAAAGGAATCATTTGTTACTTATCCTGTCCAAGTTGGGTAGGGTGGCGCAGCGTTGCCTCACCCCGTGTGTGCAACATGCTGGATTGGTTGACATTTCCTTGAGTGTAAGATATACTTTGCAACTTTTTGTTGTACATGTGTAAAGTCATGCTACACTCGATATGTTAGGCAACAGGGGATTTCCCTGCGGTTGGGGATGAAGGGATGGGTGGGGAGTGGAGGGGGGGAATGTTCGTTTAGATTGCATATCATCATTTTCATGTTTATCTCTCATGGCAGCAAGCTACTTATTGAAAAAGAGGCGCATTCATTCCCGGATCTAAACCACAGGCATGACCACAGGGGGTAGGCTGTCCTCCATATCCGAACTCACATTAATCACCTGGAATATTAGAGGATTAAATAACGTTAGAAAGGGAAGACAAGTGCTCAGCTACATGCAGAGGCATCAGGTGGATATTGCGTTACTTCAGGAAACGCACCTGCCCAAGTCGACAGTATCCCAGTTTGCAAGGACATGGGGCCCTCATAGATATTTTGCAAACTATAGCTCATATGCTAGAGGCACGGCCATACTTATCCATATGCACCTGCCCTTCAAACCCTCCAGAATCCACTCCAACACTGAAGGCCAGTACACAATAGTGGTGGGACACCTCATGGGCAATCAACTTGCATTCATAAGTGTACGCGCGCCTAACATAGATGATCCTGGATTCTTTCAGGAATTGCACACACAGCTTTTGCAGCTAGATGCGGATTATCTCTGCTTGGGTGGAGATTTTAATCTCTTACTTGAGCCAGCACGAGACAGCACATCTAGCTCCCAAGACACGAAACCTCACGCCCGGCGTGTTTTATTAGATCTGAGTGAGGCACTCGGACTCTTAGATGTGTGGCAACACTGCCGGCCGAGAGATACAGCATACACTCATTACTCCGCACAACACGATACTTGGACCCAACTGGATTACTGGCTGGTGTCTCCTAACTTAGCTACTTGGTTTGGAGGGATCCAGCACCTACCGAGAACACTCTCAGACCATTCCCCAGTGACATTGACACTCAAGGTCCCGCGCCCGGAGGGTCGTGAGAGACAGTGGAGGCTTCCTAGTCAGGCCTTGTTGGACGAGGTCTTTCGATCTGAGATACATGAAGCCATTATCGAATACTTTGAGCTTAATAAGGCGTCAGTTTAATCCTGGGCTACACTGTGGGAGGTGTTCAAAGCTTTTATGCGAGGAGTCTGTATCTCCAAACACACCGGGGTATTGAAAGACCTACGGCGCACGCTCACGAGCATTGAGCAACAGTTGAGCCGAACTGAACAGGAACAGGCCGGCAGATTCACTCAAGGTTCACACAGTCGGCGTCTCACGCTCTTGACGGAATTTAAGGAGACAGCGGAGCGTGAGTAAACTTTCTGGGCAAATATGCCATTGCACGGCGTTACGGTGAGGGAGAGAGACCAGGCCGCACACTAGCACGGCTCCTAAAGCCCCAAGCGGGACGTTCTTACATAGCAAGTCTTCGCTCCTCGAAAGGTACGACTCTGACTGGCACCCCTGACATCCGTGACGAACTCCTAGGTTATTATTCCAGTCTGTACTCATTGCGAACAACACATAGCGTTGAGGAGCACACAGACTACTTAGAAGAAATTGCACTAGTATGCATTGATAAATGCTTACAGCAGTTTCTGGCAGAGCCTTTCACCTCAGAAGAGATCATTAGTGCCATTGACGTGGTGAGTGGCTCGACAGCCCCGGGACTGGACGGTTTTACGGGAGCCTTCTATAAGGCATACAAAACAACTTTAGCCCCATATTTGCTTGAGATGTATAGTGAGGCTCTGGAACGACAGGAACTTCCGCCCACGTTGCGTGAGGCTGTGATTGTATTGCTCCCCAAACCGGGTAAGGACCCACTACTCTGTGAGTCGTATAGGCCACTATCTTTGTTGAACCTAGATTATAAAATCTTGGCCAAAATGCTAGCGCTAAGGCTGGCGTTGCTGTTAGATAGGATTATATCGCCCGCGCAATCGGGGTTCGTCCCGCGCAGGGCAACAGCTTTAAATCTCTGCACGCTCTTCGCAATTATACACAGAATTGCACAGGAAGTTCTGGCGGCGGCTGTGCTGCTTGACGCGGAAAAAGCCTTTGACTCCTTGGAGTGGCTTTTTTTCCTAACAGTCATGCAGAGAATGGGTATGCGGAAAGGGTTTATCAACCTGACTGCATTGTTGTATGCCTCCCCAATGGCTAGACTCAGGCTAAATGGTACATTATCTTCACAATTTCGACTCTCTCACGGCACTAGACAGGGTTGCCCACTGTCGCCACTTCTTTTTATCATTGCACTGGACCCCTTGGTCCGCCACTTAAAAGGAAAACATTTGCACAGAGGACTCCAATTTAAAACAGGCCCCTTACTGATCTCACTTTACGCAGACGACATCGTACTATATGTTCGGCGCCCGTAGGAAAACCTAGAACCCCTCATTAGGGAAGTTATCCGGTTTGGTAGATTCTCAGGGCTGGGTATAAATTGGGGGAAGTCGGTTATCTTCCCACTGACATCAAGTACTACCCGATGGGAATGTGATTTCACCTTGGCGTGGTGTGATGACTCCACCAGATATTTGGGAATTCAACTCCACAGGGAGGCTGAACAGATTGTCCTACTCAATTACGTACTGCATTGAGCGCGCTAGAGCAGCATATCGAATGGTGGCTAAAACGCCCACTCTCGCTGGCGGGTAGAGCAGCCATCATCAAAATGGTGGTGCTTCCTAAATTCTTATACTTATTTCAAAACATCCCCATTCCGCTACCCAACAGCTTCTTTCGAACAATTAGGACCCACTTGATTAGACTAGTGTGGGGTGGTGGGCGAGCAAGGATCAGCTGGGACACTCTGACCCTGCCATACGAGAGAGGGGACTGGGGGTCCCTAATTTCCAGATTTATTATTTAGTAGCACAATGCAGTTTTGCGCACTCCTGGTACCACCCAGATGCACGAATACCTTATATCAAATCGGAGGCTGATTTTGTGCACCCGGCCCCACTCAAGTCGTTGTTACCTGAAGGGTTTCCCAGGGACCCCGCGACATACAGACTGTGACCACGACCAGCTGGGCCTGGAGGAAGCTAGCATGAGTGAATGGACGACACACATTATATTCCTCAGCCATTCCGATAGCTAACAATCCGTGGTTGCCCATCACAAGGGAAAAATTGGTACAACGCACACTCAGTACATACTCACTCGACACGATCGGAGACCTGTTCCCGGGGGGACACGTAATCTCCAGCTCTGAGGACATAAGGTTT
This sequence comes from Calotriton arnoldi, assembly GCA_963921515.1. Lineage (NCBI taxonomy): Eukaryota > Metazoa > Chordata > Amphibia > Caudata > Salamandridae > Calotriton > Calotriton arnoldi. Next base: position 161,060 of record CAWUFW010000425.1, on the reverse strand, counting down.
AGTGAGGCAACCTTCATGGACCATTTTATACTTAATCGGTTATGCAGCGCACTGAGAGAGCGAATTGATAGGTTACCCCTGGAGCCTGAGTCCTTTACACCCTTGTCCCTGCTGATTACAGACAGAGAGGGAGAACACCTCATCTCTAAGTTGTACAGAGCCTCTATGGCATTAATCCCCAGCAGATATGTCAAGATTCTGGAAACTTGGGAACGGGATTTGGGGCATCCAATAGAAGACGCACAATGGGCCTTTTGCTGTGCTCAGACTAAGGAAGTCTCCTTGAATAGTAAACATAAACTAATTCATTTTAAATTCTTGTGGAGGACATACATGTCCCTGGCTAAGCTCAACTCCATAGACCCATCGCGGCCAAACTCATGCCCAAAGTGCGGTACACCTCGGGCAGACTTCGCACACTTAACCTGGAACTGTGTGAAAATTGGGGAGTACTGGAGGGCAGTCTATTCAATCCTGTCGCGAATGTTGCACCTGGAACTTAATCTGGCGCCCGAGGTGGCCCTACTGGGGTACGTGCGCAATTTCCCTAAGACAGTGCGTAGGTTCGTTTCTATTGCTTTATTATTAGATAAACGTGAACTAGCACTAAATTGAGCCAACAAATACATTCCAGTACATGGCTTAATAGCCTCATATATTGCAATACGAATAGTGAACTGTTTGCTACCACTCTGCAGCCGACGTCGAGACCTAAGGACATCTGGGACCCTTTGAAAAGTTATTTGCTAGACGAGAAGGCGGCCCTATCATCGCAGCCCCCTGCTGGGATTGTCCCCACTGGGGTAGGCTAACCCATAGATTCGATATAGTGTGAAATGTGTGTTATGTATGAAGGGAGGAAATGAGGATATTACAAAATGTAAATGTGATGCCACGATCTAGATATCACGGGCATGGACCGCCAACCCCTCCTCCCCCCCGGTACACTGTGAACTTGTGGTTTATTGTGCTAGAATTGATGTTATGGTAATGCTGCTTTGAGAAACTGCTGCACATTCTTGTCGAATTTAACATGGAAACTGGTAAATAAAGTTTAAAAAAAATAAATAGAAATAAATAAATAAATAAAAAGATCACTTTCCACTGTGCTTTTGACCCTATTGCACTGTGGGAAAATTTACTAACATCATGTCAAAGATTCTTCCATTAATTTTCACTTACTTCAGTACCCAGTAAAACATTACAGGGGGCTATGGAAGGGAAACATGTTATCAGTAAGGCACTTAAAAGCAAATTATATAGAACTGTGATTAAGCCAATAGAGTCACTGTCTGTTTCCCTAACCGGGGCATTTTTAATGTGAGTAGGCTCAAGACCCAACAATGAATTTGTGTATAGTGTACAGTGGAAGAGTTGCTAATAGGTCTCAAATGAGAGGATCTCAAAGCCTCGAAAATGGGTCAGAAATTGTTAAGCAGTATCTTGCTTCCATTTGTCAAATGGACCTGGATATAAGGCTGGTATAAAAGCTATGGTTATGGTATATGAGTTTATGTTTGGAAGGTAGTCAAACTGCAATGTTTGGTGAGGGTGTTCCTAATGGTCAATGTAGTGCTTGTGGGGCTGATTATGTAGGCGGTTAGTGGCCTGGCCGGTTTTGCTTTCCACAGTCGATTCCATATGGTCTTCCTGATCACTGCTCTGCCCATATGTATCCAATATTTATTTGTTTCTCTAAGTGACCAGTCAGCCATTACTCCAAATTGGGAAGTCCTATAGTACATCAAAAAGTCCAGTCGCACCAGTCCTCCTACTGCTTTGGGAGAGAATAGATGTTTGTAGGCTAACTGCCATTTTATTCTATGAGATGACATTTTATGTTAATGCTTAAGCTCTGCAAATAATTCCTTCCTGAGGATGAGTGGGAGTGCTTGAACCAGCTAAAGAACTCTGGCCCACACTGCAATTTTAGCCACATCAACCTTACTTAACCAAGATAAAAGGATGGGGACCATTTATGTCTCTGCAGAGGGTGGCTAAAAATTGGAGAAAGTTGGCCTTGTGCAGTTTCATTAGGTCCATCATTACTTGTATTCCCAAATATTTGATTTATGTATTTGTCCACCTAAGGTTCATTTGTGAGGCCAACACACTTGTATCATGTTGTGAGAGTGTAAAGATTAGAATCTCCAACTTCATAGGTTAATGCCCCTTCATCTCTTTAAATCCCTAAGCCTCTTTTTGCAGTTGTGCTACAGATGAATGCAATGTTGTCAGGGTGAGCAGAATCTCATCTGTGAATAATGTCAGTTTATGTGTCTTGACTAAAGAAAATGCCGCCTGTGCCCATGTCCCCTCTTACCATTGCTGTAAAAGGCGCAGTGCTAAGTGCAAAGAATAGTACTAGAGAGGAGTTCCTCATATGTTCCTCTACCAAAGGGGAATGGTCGAGATAGCCTGCCTTTAACCACAAATAATATCAAGGATAGGGATTGATAGCAGCTCATTATCTTTGAAATAAATGCGGGACCAAATCCACATCTTCATAGTTTGCATGAGGAATGTCGATTCCATGTGGTCAAAATCTGTTTCCTTGTCCAGAGACACTAAGCTAGCTTGTATGCTCTTTTGCTGAGCTTTTTTACCAGGTGAACTATTCTACAAATGTTGCCATGTGTTTGTCTACCCTTCCAAAATCCTGACTGGTCAGAATGTATCAGATTTGGCATTAAGGACTCATCCATTTTGGCGAACAATTTGATATTTACATCAAATAAGTCTATAGGCCTGTAAAAGTCACACTGGTTTGTGTCCTTATCTGATTTGGGGATTAGAGTTATCTAAGCCTTTCCCATCATATGGTCACCTACCCTTTCCTAGCTATTTTTTGAACCGTATTGTTAGGAAGGGTGATGCAAAGGTTTTGTCAACATTTAGAATATGCCCATCCTAGCCAGGCACCTTATGTAGCTTGGACGACTGAGACCTCCTTATTAGAGCTAGGAGTATCTACGATTTCTCTCTGGTCAATAGACAGCTGAGGAAGGTCAGCTGAATCCAAGTATTCTAATTTTTTCTCTAGAAGTGGTTCATGCCTGTAGAGGGTAGTATAGAATTCCCAAAAGGCTTCCAGCTTTCCCTACTCAGTATAAGCTATTTGCCCTGGGGTTAGCAGTACATCTCCATGTAGCTATTCCCCATCATTTGCTTAAGTTGGCTGTGCAAGTGTGTCCCCACCTTATTCCCTTGTTTGCAGATCATCTGTAGTTTATTAGTTGCTAAGGCATTTAGTTTTCCTGTCAGGTTCATAACTTTATGCTGTAGTAGTCTAGTTAGATTATATATATGTTCTCTCTCTCTCGCTGCTGGCTGAAGTCTTTCTTTCAGCATGGTACGTTTCATATGTTTGATCATTTTAATTCCACAATCATCACTATATACTTTCCTTGCAATAGCTCCTTAAAGGTACCCCAGGCACAAGCATAGCTAGTATCTTATGGGTGATTCATTTTGAAATATTCTGTAATGTGTGTCTTCAATTTCTACCTCAACACCTAGGGCCTGATTACGATGTCGGACGGATTGTTCTGGAAGTGGGACCGACCGACTTCCTGTCGGCGGTCCCAAACCAGCAATTAGGATGCGACCGAACACTGTTCGGTCGCAAACCTATTCTTAACAATGGGAGCATGCATTCCGAGTGGAATGCATGCTCTCATTGCAAAGAGCAGAGGTGCAGTCCATCCCTTCACCTGGAGGCAGGCACCTCAAGGTGCTTGCCACCGGGTGCATGGATCAACAGGGGGGCACCATAGGTGCCCCCTAGGCCACCATAGGTGCCCCCTAGGCCACCATCTGGAGGCCTTGCATCTATGGGGGACCTGCTGGGGGGCCCCAAAGTGGGATTCCCACAGCCTTTCTGTGTCGGAAAGGCTGGCACAGAAAGGCTGTGGGAATCAGCCATCGTAATCCCTCAGGTGAAAAGACCTGCCCGATGGATTACTGGATGCTTTCCGAATGGCAGGCGGGCTCTCCAAGCCCGTCTGCAGCCATTCGGAAAGCCTGTTTGGATTCCTTTCCGACCGACCACATCATAATAGGTCGGTCGGAAAGGAATCCAAACGGGACATTTTGACGAGGTCGGAACGGCTCCGACCGATGGTCGGAGCCGTTTCCGACCGCATCGAAATCAGCCCCCAAGTATCTAAGTAGTGCTGGGTGAAGAATTAATTTTTCCTGTGGGGCTGTGTTCATGTCCCATGATAAAGTCTTCACGGGGAATGGTCTGAAATAATTATTGGGTGTATTTTGGTGTTGTAGCCCTGTGTTTGGACAAAATAATTATTTAAAGATGTTGTGAGACAGAAATAGTGGAAATTAAATATCATTAAGCACAAATATAATTGACAGGAATATCAATTTTTAAGGTAATTAACATTGTTTTAAATAATATTGATGTTTTTGATTATTTTCATGTATTTTAGTTGATAAATTATTTTTGTTACTATTGGTTATAGAAATGTTATTAATAGTTTTAAAGTATAGCTTGAAATTTTAAGTGATTTAAAAATGTTTATTTAATGTTTAAATAGCAATTTATAGCGTTGTAGCAGGTTGTTGGGTTTATAGAGGGATACGGTGGAAATTAAAAATTATTTGTAAATTAATTATTTTCTTTAATTTTAAATATATAAATTTTAAAAAACGTTTAATTTTATTTTTGTAGGATGCTTAGTTTGCAGGGGTCTAGGGAGGTAAGTGATTTATTTATGTAATTTAAATATGTAATTTATGGAATATTTATTTTTTAGTTCTATTTAGGTGTGGGCTGCTCAGTTTCTAGGGGCAGAGGGTGGGAAGCTAATTAATTAATAATTGAAGAACAATTATTTATTAATTGATTATTTTTTTATTGAATAGTAATTATGTAAATTGACTAATTAAAAAAAAATAATATATATATATATATGTATATATATATATATATATATATTCATCAAAAAGTGTCCCTTCATTGAAGACGCACTTAGCAACAGCATATTCAACTGAATACTTTATTTAGGCAACCGGCATTGTCATCCAGATTAATAAGATTGCCTTACGTGTTACGGAGCTGCCTCGCTCCTTGTTCACAGGCTGTTGATGCACTTGCGCAGTTCTGAAAGGAAACTCCTCTGTTTGTTTGAATTAAATGCCCTCCAGTGGGCCTCTCAGGTGAGTTCAATTGTAGGTGCAGGCTGGGACCTGTAGTTTCCTTTCTGCAATTCCTGCCCTTCAGTGGGTTCTGCGCCGTGACATACTTGTAATTATTTTGTAAAGCCCTCCAGTCGGCCTCCAGATAAAAATGCCAGTTCATTTTCAAAATTCTGTTGCTCCGTTTTGAGGATAAAGACAGTACTTAACCTCTGCGACCCCACATTTGCTTTCCGGAGTGGTGCAATCTTCCCGGCTTGGACCAGCCGGTAAATATGAATAAGATTGCCTTACAGCCTGTGAACAAGGAGCGAGGCAGCTCCGAAACGTGTAAGGCAATCTTATTAATCTGGATGACATTGCCAGTTGCCTAAATAAAGTATTCAGTTGAATATTCTGTTGCTGAGTGCGTCTTCAATGAGGGGACACTTTTTGATGAATATATATATATATATAATATATATATATATATATATGTATATATATATATATATCACAGCTCCAAAGGTCCACCTCGGCAATGTATGCACTCTTGTAGACGGGTGCAGTAGTATGGAGGTGGGTCCATACAAAATATCAACGCTCCGGTTCCCATAAGAAACACTGCACTCACGGGGCCCGTTTGAAAATGCTTTATTTACAAGGACGCGTTTCGGCGTTCTGCCTTCCTCTGCTTGTATTTCAAAACCGGCACATCCTGTCGTGATAGCTTTTAACAGGTGAGTTCAATCTCAATTGATATGGCACATGAACATCAAAAGAGGACTCGGACCCGGCGTCTTTTCCGTGATGAATTCTGGGATTTAGAGTCCATGAAAGTTGGTAGGGTTTTTATATATCGTGCATCTCATGCCTGTATGGCTCAATTGGGGTTGTAAATAAAGCCTCCCTGGGCATACCCTCCAAAGAATGTCACAATTGTTCTTTCATTGCGGCACAATGTTACCGTCCTCTTTTATGTGCCCTATCAATCATCCCAGCCATACCTCCTATGTGCCGTGGAATGCATCTTCTCTGGGGACCCCTCGTCCAACCACCGGGTCACGCTGCACTTGGCGCGGGAGCAGGTCAAATGGCCATAACTTCCTCAGGCATGATTCCTGTCGACATCTGTCGGCGTCAGTGCACTGGCTTCCTGATGGCGGTGCAATTGCCAATTGTATCACAGCTCCAAAGGTCCACCTCGACAATGTATGCACTCTTGTAGACGGGTGCAGTGGACATACAGGCATGAGATGCACGATATATAAAAAACCCTACCAACTTTCATAGACTCTAAATCCCAGAATTCATCACGGAAAAAGACGCCGGGTCCGAGTCCTCTTTGATGTTCATGTGCCATATCAATTGAGATTGAACTCACCTGTTAAAAGCTATCACGACAGGATGTGCCGGTTTTGAAATACAAGCAGAGGAAGGCAGAACGCCGAAACGCGTCCTTGTAAATAAAGCATTTTCAAACGGGCCCCGTGAGTGCAGTGTTTCTTATGGGAACCGGAGTGTTGATATTTTGTATGGACCCACCTCCATACTACTGCACCCGTCTACAAGAGTGCATACATTGCCGAGGTGGACCTTTGGAGCTGTGATACAATTGGCAATTGCACCGCCATCAGGAAGCCAGTGCACTGACGCCGACAGATGTCGACAGGAATCATGCCTGAGGAAGTTATGGCCATTTGACCTGCTCCGCGCCAAGTGCAGCGTGACCCGGTGGTTGGACGAGGGGTCCCCAGAGAAGATGCATTCCACGGCACATAGGAGGTATGGCTGGGATGATTGATAGGGCACATAAAAGAGGACGGTAACATTGTGCCGCAATGAAAGAACAATTGTGACATTCTTTGGAGGGTATGCCCAGGGAGGCTTTATTTACAACCCCAATTGAGCCATACAGGCATGAGATGCACGATATATAAAAAACCCTACCAACTTTCATGGACTCTAAATCCCAGAATTCATCACGGAAAAAGACGCCGGGTCCGAGTCCTCTTTTGATGTTCATGTGCCATATCAATTGAGATTGAACTCACCTGTTAAAAGCTATCACGACAGGATGTGCCGGATTTGAAATACAAGCAGAGGAAGGCAGAACGCCGAAACGCGTCCTTGTAAATAAAGCATTTACAAACGGGCCCCGTGAGTGCAGTGTTTCTTATGGGAACCGGAGCGTTGATATATATATATATATGTATATTATATATATATATATATTATGTTATTAAAACGTTTTTATATTGGAAGTTTAATAATTTTTCTACTTTTATGGGGTTACTCATATTTGTAATGTTTTTTGAAGTGAAGTACTTTCTCTAGTATTGCTTAGACTGCAGTAGAAATAATAAAATTTACTTCTTCACAAGTAAACATTTTCCCTACTATTGCGCTATTTGGAGTGGGAATAGTAAATTTCACTCCTCTAAAATCCAGTGCTTTCTCTACTGTTGCACAGACTGGAGTGGGAATGGTAAATGTTACCCCTCCAAAGTCCAACACTTTCCCTACTGTTGCACTGAGGAGGAATAGTAAATCTTACCCCTCCGAAATCCAATGCTTTCCCTACTGTTGCCCTGTTTGGAGTGAGAATAGTTTAATCCCTCCGAATATCACCACTCTGTCTACTGTTGTGTTGTTTGGAGTGAGAATAGAAAATGTCACTCCTCCGAAGTCCAATATTTTCCCTACCATTGCACAGATTGGAGTGGGAATAGTAAATGTTAACCCTCGAAGTCCAATGCTTTCTCTACTGTTGTTTAGACTGGAGTGGGAATAGTAAATTTAACCCTCCAAAGTCCAACGCTTTGCCTACTGTTCAACTGACTAGATTAGGAATAGTAAATCTAACCCCTGTAAAGTCCAAGACTTTCCCTACTGTTGCATAAACTGGAGTGAGAATAGTATATTTAATTAATATTCTTAATCTCCAATAGTTTTAATAGTATTGGTTAAATACATTTTATAGCTTTGATTTTTTATGTTTTATATTATATGTTTTATTTTTACATTTATTTTAATGTTTGCAGCATTTTTAGTAAATGTGTTTTTTGGATTTTTCAATCTTTAATATTTTATGTATTTTCTACATTAATATGTTTTTCTAATTCAATTGTCTATAGTTTTATTGTGTATGTAACTATACTTAGTACTAACTATTAGTTGAATATATTTAGTTAACATTATATAGATTAAAATAATTAACACACTACATTAAACTCAGATTATATTAACAAATACATCCTTTTGTCTATTTTTGAATGATGTTATTGTCAACAATATTTTTTTCCAATATTTTTGTACTTAACATTATAAGTATAGTAGGAGCACGATATTGTGGTAAACGATATTTTGGACACAATATTTTTGTCAATGATTCTCTTTACCATGATATTGTGTCCTGTAGTCCATGGGAATTAGTCTATTGTTTATTAAGACATAATCTATTCTTCATTACGTACTGTAAAAGTGTGAGAAAAATGTATAATTTGTGTGGTTTACATTGCGTTCTCTCCAAGGCACATATCCCTTCGGTGTTTTAGAAAGGCCCCAGAGACAGAGAACCTAGGGGCTCATTACGCCACCGTAGCGGTGTTTGGGACCGCCCGCGAGACATGCGACGGTCCCACCACTGCGATTAGGATGTGCCCGCCATATTGGCGGGCGCATCCTGAGCCTTTAACATTGCGGGCGGTGCTGCTGGCTGCAGCACCGTCCGCAATGTTAAAGGTGTTTGCACCGCATTTCCCTGCATCACGTGGCAGGCACCACGCGGTGCCTGCCACTTGGTGCATGGAAATGTAGGGGGTTACCATGGGTACCCCCCAGTGCAGCGACACCCCCCCACACAAGGGGGGGCCGCAACGGGCCCCCAAACCCAATCCCCGCCAGCCTTTCCATGGCAGCATCGCCCCATGGAAAGGCCTCTTCAAATCCACATCCTGATATGGTGGATGGTGCCTGCTAGGCACCGCCACCGTATTAGTGGCCCTGCTCAGTCCGCCAGTCAATTGGTGCGATTGTCTCCGGCGGAGAAGCGGCGGACGGATTTTTCGTCCGCCGCGGTACCCACCGCCATCCTAATTTGGCGGTGGGTAAATCACTATGTGATGGCGGAAGGACCGCCACCGCCGGCCCAGCAGTGGCGGTCCTTCCGCCATCATAATGAGCCCCAAAGAGTTAGAGCTAGACTTAATTGGATCCCAGCAGAGTTGAAATCTTCCTCTATAATTTTGGTACCACTGTAAAGTCTCCGACAGTATTAAGGAAAGAGGTCAAAAACAAGTACTGGCTAGCATTTGAGGCATATATTATGGCAACTGTGAAAATGTATCCTAAGGAAATCATGAGGCCATAACATACCTGCTCTCCTTGTCAGTTCTGCGGGCTGTTGGTATAGTGATCTATGAAAGAATAGAGCCAACACTTTATGGTTTGTTGTAGCTGAGAACCAGAGAGTCAGTAGGTTTTTTGTTTGAAGCAGTTTGAGTCTTGCTTACGTAAATCTGTTTCTTCGAGTTCTAATATTTCATATCACCCTTCTCATAAATATTTGCAAGGGTCAGTCTTGGATACGTAGATCTTTTTCTTGGAATGCTATTATTTCATATCACCCTTTCCCATAAGTATTGCCGTGTTGTAGTCTTCTTGGAAGGTGAGTTTAGCCGTTTCGTCATGAGTGATATTAGTTGGAATTTCATGTCTCATAAATGAGTGGAAGTAACTTGCTTCTAGTTGATCTGCTGTAATATTTGCCCTGTAATGTTGTGCTAATAATAGTTGTGTTATGTAACCCTTTGAAATTAAAAGAAGTCCCTTTCCTTCCCCTCACAATGGTCAAATCCTTGTTCAAGTTGAGAAACAAATAAGCAATAAATAGACCTAATAGGGCAAGTACCGCAGCTTGAGGCAAGTGCCTATGTTGGCACAAACCTAGAGTTGGCCCCCTGTGCTGCACTGTATGTGGTGGAACTCCATGGTCTGCTAACACCTCTCTTTTTAGGTTGAAACATTTCCTCAACCCATGTGTTATTTACACATAAAATAACCTATACTACAAGGAAAAACACAATCAATTCAAGATTTTACCAATTCACTGATTCCATACTTTTTGTTTCCCCCCAATCTCTCAAGAGACAGAGAGGGGGCATTGCTAAACCCTTAGTGGAGCCCCCAACGAAGAGAGTGCAGGTTACAGACTGGGAACAAGCTCACAGTACTTAATTGTTAATATTTAGATGTTCATAGCTCCTTTTTTCTCTTCCCTCCATCTCTGTGCTCTAGTTTTCCTCTAGGGTGTCATATTCAATTCTTCTTCTGAGTCACTAGTTTTTTTGATACAGATTGTCTTTGAGTTCAAACTGTTGGATTTTCAGAAGTCGAGTCATCTTGGTTATCTCTACAAAGTGATATGTTTCATGTTGGAACTCAAATGTAATGCCAATGGGTAAGTTCACCAATAACTTAAATGTTTGGCCTGTAGTTTATTGGTAGAAATTTCTGACATTGCAAAAGGGTTGTCAGGGTGATATGATGGTAGAGAGGACAACTGAAGTTTTGAAAGGTGACTGAGTCTGTATTCCTGGCCCCTGAGAGGATTTCCATCTTATCTCAGAAGCTGCAGGGTTTCACCAACCCATTCCATGGTCTTCTCAGGTCCCCATTTTGATTAAGGCCCACTCTATGTGTTCTTGCAATTCAAACTGGTGAGTATTACTCTTCCAGTCGAGTCAAGAACAGGCACAGTATAAAGAATACCATGTCAGTCATCTCAGTTCCTACCTCCAGAACTTGAACTCCGGATATTTTCTCTTCTCAACAGGTTTTCAATTTCATTTGGGCCTGCAGAGCATTGGTTTCAGCTGTGAGCCTTCTTCCATTTTATTAGAGTTTGTCTATAGTTGCTTCAGCCTCTGGGATCATGGAAACAACTGATTCCACATCTATCCTAAGAATGTCTAATTCAGATCTCATCTCAGTTTTAAGATCACTAATATTTTTATTGAATCCCACTCTTATCTCTTCCCTCAATTTATTTTTAAAAGTAGGGAGACTGGACCTCATGTCTTTATCAGTGAGGGAATCAGTACATAAATTCAAGCCTGTCAATTATGTCACTGACCTTGGCTGTTTGCCACTCTCCTTTGGTATATATTCTAGAACATGCACAAGAATCCTCAGTGATTTGTATTTGCCCAACCAGAACCTATGCTGACATGGGGTTATTGAGAGGTTCTAGTAACCATTTTTCTAGTAGTTTAAACATTTTCTTTTGTGTTCCTTCTCTCGTGCACAAAGTCAAACCAGCATCCAGCTTCCCTCCTTGGTCATGTGGCTAGTGCCTCAATTTTTCCTGCATTTCCCTAGTCTGAAAACCCCTTTTCTCTTGATTCTCATATGGTTTTAGGCACAAATAGCACTATCTGAATAATCAGGGATGGGTGTCCCTGGGCCCCCATGCCTGTCTGCCCCAGCATGTGTTTTCACACTCTCCCCAACCCCTGCATCCCTCTCCAGGTCCTGTAGCTCACTTTCTGTGAAGTTCCGATTTCCTAAACTTCTCAGGCAATATGATTATTTGGGATACTTGGGAGGCAGCCAAGCAGCGCCCAAAGAGACATCTTCATCTCGTCTGTGGGTGCTGCCATCATTGTTGTTTCTCGCAGTGTTAAATTTAAAGTCTGCGCATCTCCAGAGTAGGAGAGGTCATATCTTTCATCCATTCATTTATTTCTACCTCCCACTCTTTCATCCCAATAGACTTGAGTGTTCAGATGACATTATATTCAAACCCCAGTGCCAGGATCTCTTGCTGTTTTCCCTGATTTAATTTATGGCCATCCACCCACCCTCATGATGGCTACAAGTGTGTACTGAGCACTTCCCTTAACTCCTACAACATTGTACCTCTGCCCTTCTCAACCCTCTTAACATCAATATTATCCATATTATGCTCCTTCCCTCTAGATACCAAAAGCATCACAGGACACATGTGCCCATTTAATTACTGCACATAGCAAAGGAGATAAGGAACCACTCTCCTCTGCCCAATCATGTTCTGTGAATGGGGAGAAGTATTGGGGGGTCCGTAAATGAGTCTGATAAGGTTGTGTGGTGCTGCAGAATACAAGGTCATGGCCTTGTATTAAAAGAAGGTTTTAAGATGTGTGGATTATGTATGAGTTCACTGAAAAAACTTTATACGAGAGAGGTATATTTAAGTGCTTAGAAGGCAAAGAAAATTAACAGAAAAACAAACCATTTCCATCAAGAGGTTCAGTTGAATGGGTGTTATGTTTGTGACTTAAAATCTAAATACAGCAGAAATTAACCAGGTTTGCCGAACAATAAAACTATAACTCTCCCTTTTGATGCACTACTCATGTTTGTGCGTATGTTGTCATAGAAGACGTCACAAAAGACATCATTGATTAAAACACTGGTGAACTAACATAGCCACATGTGTACATAACCCACTGCACATGGCCATCAAGAGAAGGGGTATGGACCATTGCCTGATTTTCAGCAAGACCTTGCACCCACCGCCATGCTCATTGGTTTGAGCGCCAAATCTAGACTTCTTCAGATATTGCATCCACCCCCTCCCAGCATGCACACAACAAATGGAGTGGTTGGGCACAGGGCCGGCTCCAACCACAGGTAGGAACACTTCACTCCACACAGCCATGACAGTTGATTGAGGGTAAAGTCTGGTGTTTGACAAGGACCTGCACCCACGCCCTTTCTAGACATAATCCAAAGTACAAGCTCTCAGCTGTACACTGCAATTGGTGAGTGCAGTGTTTGGGCTCTAGCTGCCGAGCATCCACACCTGTGTCCTCTGGATTGAGTGCACCAACAACTGTGATTTATTTTAAATTTTTATGTGAGGAATCTACCACTTTAATACCCCCACCTACATCCTGCTTAGAGTCAGAGGATTCTCCTACTGCCCCTTATACCACCTGACAATATTTATTTGCTCTTTGGATCTGAGTCCACAGATTAAAAGGGTGCATGGATTCACTGGTGTGCCATGTTCATTGAGCTCTGCCAGTGTGAGGCAGATTTGTGGAGTTCATTCAAATGGCGACTTTGGGTTTTCCGCAGTGAATACCATAGGGAAAACTGAGTATTGTTCAATTCGGGCTGGGAGGGGAGGTGGCAGTACCTACCTCTCTCAGACCTGTCGCATCCTCCCTAGTTTTACATAATACTCCACTTCCCCCCTTTATAAATGTTAACTTTTTTATTGTGATTCTGGATCAGCAGGTATCAGAAGAGAGAGATCATTTGCTCCATGCAAGGCTGACAGCCAGTGGCGGCTGGTACAAATCGGCAGTGGCGGGGCAGGGGATGGGGGTAAGAGGTTTGAAAAAAAGAAAAATTAACTTACCTTATCTCCGCGTCTCTCCTCCGTCTCTTCTCCGTGTCGGGCCAGAGCAGGAAGCACCCAGGCTCCCCTAAGCCAATCACAATGCTGCAATGCAGCCTTGTGATTGGTCAGAGCGCTTTGGTTTGGCACTCAGATGGGGACTGGAAGCCTGGGCATGTTCTCCACCCAGGCTCTAACACAGCCTAGGTGGAGAACATGCAAATTGCGCATGGCGGTTTGACCGGCCCGAGACGGCCAGGCAAACATTTATGCACACCACTTCTCCCCCTGCTCTGAGAGCACAGCAGCTCCACCCCACAAAGCTGCAGAGGCAAGAAAAAATAAAATGATAGGAACATTGAGTTTATATCATTTCATTTTTCCTTTATTCACACTGCTGAAAAGCAGTGGGTCATCGCTCCTCCGCTTTAGCGGAGGAGCCGCCACTGGTGACAGCAACAATAGTCTTCAGTCAAGGACAGCCATTCAGATTGTGTGGATGCACTGCTCCTTGTGGTTCAATCGATTCCTCTTTGGAGGAAGAGGACATTGGATTTGTTTATTCCTCAAATTTATCATCAGTGGGTCCTAATTTTAATCAGAATTCTTAGTTAGTCCAAGGATAATGTCTTAAAATATTTATTATCTGAACCTTTGCAAATTTTGCACCTAAACTTTAAGTAGCTCAAATATCTCAGAGAATTCTGAGATTATTTACATGAAATCACGAAATCGATCTATTGTGAGTAAGGTTTTAGCTTCATGACAGTTGTAGTGCAATTAAAATCAGCAATGTTTGCTGTAGCTTTGACTTAAAATTTCTTCAAGACCTAACAGGGGAAACGCTTCTTTTTTGCATCTCTCCCCACCTTTAACTTTTCCTCCTTGACAAATGACTCTTGACATACTTGAATTTAGCTGAATAAGTAATTACATTTTCAATTAGTTTAGTTTCACTTGTTTTTGTTTTATAATATCAAGATTGAACTTTTCTATGTATTAATATTTTGTGATTGATAACAGCCTCACTTGGTCAAAGATATAATTATATGAAACAACGTTTTTCTTTCATTGATTGCTTGGTAATAACCACATTTCATTTATCTATTTAACCTTGGCATACCTTTTCCAACTAGATTTGAAGTGAAACATAACACGCAGAGAGAAGGGGGTTCATTATTTATTCTAGTCATGAACTCCATTCCCAGAATAACAGAGTTTTATCTTGATTAAAAAAAACTTGTGAGAAGAAAATGGATCTTTGAATATCACTTGCCAAAATTAAAATTACCTTAAATACTTTAGCCTTTCAAAGGCACCTTGGAGCAAAGTAATATTCCAAAGAGCGGTGCTGCTGGCAGTGACCATTCAAATGCAGTATCAAAGAAGCAAGGAGTTATTGGCAGTAATTGATACCTTATTGAATTAGTTTACAATATTTAATCCTATATCGATCACTCCGATTTATCTCTATTAATGGCATAAACATTCAGCAAACACTTAACAGCGAATTATTGTTACCATCCATAAGCAGTGTCATCGTGTGTAATGAGCAGGTACCAGATCTGCCAGGTCTGAATATTGTTGCCTTGGCTAATTCATTTGTTTTAGGGATTGTGTACCATCGCTGTCTTTGATAAGGACTGCATACTGCATTTCATTTTCCGATGTATTAAGTTCATGTGAGACATTAAATAGTCATTAAATAGGCTCATTAACAGAAGTACATTAGTTATTGTACACACAGTGGCAAGATGCACAAAAGAAACAAGAACACTGTAGCAGTTCAGATGAGTTTGTGTGTGGCTTGTCAGTTGCTACATTTGGGGCAAATGCTATTTGTGCATTAAATCCCACAAACCTACATAGAAAAAAAACTGCATTGTTTAATTTGTTGTATTTTTTTATTTCTATGTATGAAAAACTCCTCTTTTGTTGATTGTTTTCATTGAGAATCATTATCATAAACTGCACATTTGAAACACTGCTTTACCCTGCTCTTACATTAGCAGGTTATGAAGCCGCTTCTCTGGTGGCCTCCTCCTCCCACAGGGGTCCAGAGACCCAACAGAGGTGATTTACGAGTGAACAATGGCCATCTCTTTCTTGGGTCATCTGGGGAAGAGTGAGGCAGGGAAAGGAAGGTGATGCTTCAGAATACCCAATTTCCGTGCCTACTGTTGTTCTATTTTTTATCCATACATCGAGCACCTCTAGAACACAGTAGTGAGACAGGATGCCATGGGAACGGGCAACTATCAGGGTTCAATGGGCCCCTCAGGGCTCTGGGCCCTGGTGCCACTGCACCGCTGCACCAATGGTAGCTACACCACTGCTATCGCAGCTTCTTTCAAAACAAGTGAATCTAAGCTGACAGACATTTCCTCAACAGCATGCTTGTTCTCTGTTCTGTAATTCAGAGCAAAGTAAAAGCCACTTGGGACAAGAGGAAAGGAGGCATGGCACAGATGGCGCGATGATATGTGAGATTTTTCTTATATTTCAGTGGAGGACGTTTAATCAATTAGTGGCTCAATTTTTTTTGTTTAATATCTGATTGGATTGATGGAGCATGTTGCTATTCATGGCAAGAGGGGGTAACATGATGCAGGAAGAAGAATGCATATATGAAAAAAATATATTTGGCCAAGGACAGTATATTGATGAGGCTAGTGGTGGTCACTTCAGCTGCTTCTGCTGCCTCTCATGGGTCTCTGCAGACCTAAGAGAGGATGGTGCAGGCAGATTAAATGCTTAAACCATCAACCACCATCCTAACTATCTTTTCCCAATGCAGTGACCACCTCTTTTAGAACGTCTTTCTGTGCAACTCTATGCTATAGTCAAGGGGGCAGATTTACAAGCCCCTTGCGCCACTTTTGCGCCGCCGTTGCGTCACTTATGTGACGCAGCGGCGAAGCAAAACATGCGCCACGTTGCGCAATATTTACAACGTGACGCATCTAGGGAGATGCGTCACGTTGTAAACCCCTGCGCCACATGAAACTTGTGTCAGGTTTCATGTGGGCGTTCCAGCGCAGGGTGGGCGTTCCCTCGCAGGTACGCCTCGTAGAAGTGACGCAGTGAAATCTACAAGATTTCACTGAGTCACTTTTGCGCCCATGCTGCGTCAAAACCCTCGCCTGCTTGAAGCAGGCGTAGGGATTGACGCAGCATGTTAGGCATAGGGCACCCCCGAGCCTTGCTGGAGCCGCGGAGCGCTTGCGACGCGACTCCAGCAATGCGCCGCCTTTCCGTCGGGGGATGCGTCACGCATCTGCCCATCCGTGCGCCACGGTGCGCCGCATTGTAAATGCGGCGCATCGGCGGTGGCGCAAGGGCAAACTTGCGTGACGCATCTTCCCTGGCGCATCCCTGCTGATTTGCAGGGATGCGCCAGGGAACGTAAATATGGCCCAAGGTTCTTCTAGAGACAGCAGACCACTCTGGTTGGGAGGTGGGAGGACGTGGAATGGTGCAGGTGGCAGGATAAGGGTAGTGGAACAGGTTGCAGGGCACAAGGTATTCTCTGTATTTTTTTATCTGAGGTGAGGGATGGCAGAGTGTACGGAGGGTGGTTAGCAGGATATCAGACAGATCATTTTTAGAAGGTAGGGGAAAGGGAGAGTGGGCATGGGAAAGTAAGTTCATGTTGTACATCACTTTCCCTTTACTCTATGGGATCAAGTGGATGAAATTACAAGGGGGGATTGCTCAAGGGCT
This sequence comes from Calotriton arnoldi, assembly GCA_963921515.1. NCBI lineage: Eukaryota > Metazoa > Chordata > Amphibia > Caudata > Salamandridae > Calotriton > Calotriton arnoldi. The sequence goes on along the minus strand of CAWUFW010000425.1, from coordinate 143,815 downwards.
GACATACACAATATAAATATGTAGATGAACTAGCTGTCAGTGATGGGGAATGTTCTACCTTGGGTTTCCAAAAGACATCCAGGGTAGCTTCAGCTATGTCTATGCATCAGTTTGGAAGCCTTGGTGGAAAGTGAATGTTCGAACCGCATATAAAGTGTAAACAAATATTGACTTACTGTTTATTAAGGCCATGTTATGAAACAATAATGTATCATCATATTGTGTGTTTCATAGCTGCATACCAATAATCTATGGCTGAGTGTGATTTATGGATGTTTCACAAGCCTTTTTCAGCATAGCAGGTAATTTCCACAGATTTAGTCAAGACGATGGGATCATTCAAAACAGACATTCAATCCGTAATATTTCACAGACATCTTACTGAGGGGATATTCAGTATGATGGTCAGCAAACAAGCAACATTTTTTTCTCAAGTGAAAAATGTTAGTTTTCAGCCAGTTGCTTTCCTGTCTCTCAGTAGTACACACAACAACAATGGGCTATTAACCCCTTAAGTGCTGCTGTCGGCCAACGGCCGTCGCGAGCACTACCTCCGTAGTGCTGCGCACGTCCGTTGGCCGACGCAGCCCCGCCCGCTGATTAAAACCGCCGCACCGCGGTGGAATTCGAACCGCGGTTAAGGGGTTAAATTGAAGTACTGAGCTGGAGACTGCAACAAAAAGTCACCAGAGAAACAATGACAAGACCTCCACACGACATTGCCTACGAAAGTATGTTGGAACAGAAATGTCCCCTGCATGGTATATGGGCATGTTTCCCTGCCCCATTGCATGCATATCTGGTTTCTGGACTTTTTTTGGGGCCCAAGCATGTGCAAAGGAGCATAGGCCTGTCCCTATGTGAATTGCTGGAGCTGTAGTGTGCCATCATTGTGATCAGTCCTGGGTATAGTGCATGCAGTGCTGGTAGCAGCATACTCTGTTTTTTCTTTAGAAGAGATCAGTACCATTACCAGATTCTTTTTTCTGCTCTGTGTCACTGAGAGTGAGGCCCACTGGCCCACTTGTGCAAAGTGCTGCTATTGCCTGTAACGTCATAACCTTCCACTGACATCCCATATGTGTGTTGTATGTAACACGTGTGGTGGCTAATTGTGGCTCTGACTGAGGCATAAGTAATGGAGACCAGTGGGATCCATTTTGAATGGCCCTGGTCTTGTGTGGTACAAAATGGATGGTGATGATAGTGCTCCCAGACACTGAAGGTATATCGCCTGCTTTCCTGGAGCTAGAGGGAGCAGGTTCAGACACTGCAGTGAAAAGAAAGGGGACAGGGCTACCTTTAGAAATTCTATGAGGTCTTTTGTTAGCAAAGAGCAGCTGGTTAGTCTTTTGGCACACTGCAATTTGGTGGATGATAGGGGTGAGGGTGGGGCTGCAGCAACAGATTGTCAGCAGTCAGCAATTTACAAAGTGAGCCTGCCCTTTTGTCTATTCCTGATTACTCCTTCAGTTGGGCTGATGACAGCCAGGTGCAGAAATGTAAGACCTCTTTCTGCCTCTGTTGTGTGTGATGCAGACTGGAGACAGACCCCGTGCTATCTGCTCTGAGAAGTATCACTCTCCACAACGACTATGGCTGGAGAGCAGCCTGAGGAGGACACTTGAAAGGAGAACTACCCCAAACCAGTTCTAGAGATTGAGAAAGTGGATCCCCATCCCTTGTCTAAAGGTTGGGTATAAACGTGGTACCCAAACCACCCTACTTTGATCCAGTTTCCAGTCCTTTATGACCAGGGAAGTGTGTACTTAAAGGACTGCTGTGCAACCATGGCAGGTGTCTATCTAACAGCAAGTCTCTACTTGCTGCTGGAGGAGCTGTGAGTCTGCCGTCAAACACCTAGAAACCTTCCAGCCTGTTGATAGAAGGAAGAAGAGAGAGCTGACTGCACAACAGTGCATGAGAGAGGACTGCTGTGTCTTACGGAACTCCCGGTCTCTCAATCTGTTTCCTGACAGGAAGTGCTACTGCATCATTATCTTAAGCTCATCCAGGGCTGCATTGGTGTGACTGCCATAGAGTCAGATGAGGGATCATTTGAGTGACTTCTGTAGGACTGGATGTGGGTTACAACAGTTGTGATTGCTAAAGGCCCAGGCAGCGACCAGATAACCACAGTTGGCGTTTTGTTCTTCTAGGTGCTATTTTTACCTAAATCTGTCAAACTGCATATCTACAGTTTTACTAATTAGATTTTTCTCATTTTGGAGTCAAATAATTTAATACATTTTACTCTATTTATCTAAATTGGTGAGGGATTTTTCTTGTGTTGTGTCTTCACTTTATTACTGTTTAAGTGCTGCATAGATCATTTACACATTGCCTCTGAGTTAAGCCTGACTGCTTTCTGCCAAGCTACAAGAGGGTGAGCACAGGTTAATTTACGTGACTTTTTGTGTTTCAACCTGAAAGGGAATGTGGTTGTTGCTTCACCAACCAAATACATTTCTAGCAGAGCTTGTTAATAACATATCCAATAGTATGCCACATTTACCATGTTCTACTTTGGACCTTGCACTGATGGAAGACCTCCAGCTCCAAAATTAAAGTAGGTCCCATCTACAAACATTGGCAGGTGCGATAACTTGGTGTAGGCAACCTCTGCTCCATTGCAGTCAGCTTGAAATTGCACATTCACAACGGTTTATTGTGCACTAATATTTTACATTGGCGGTTTACAATTCCTAGGTGCTTTTTGCCAAAAATTGTGAACATTTATTTCCCTGATTCCCTTTAACTCATTATGGTGTCTTTTTGCTTATTAAAATATTCTCAATGTTTCTCAATACTTTGGGATGTTTTTAGCTAACATTGTTAGTATTGTTAAACTTCACATATTTACCCCATTTTTGAATTGAGCACACTTACTTTTTTATCCTGGTTGTATTTAAGAAAAGTCTCTTGTGCTCGCTCCTCACCGCCATCAGTAAACAGCATAATAATCTTGTTACAGTTGGCTCTCGTAACATTGTCCTATATGAATCAGAAAAAGATAAACACATCTTTAAATGAAGTCCAATGTAGTTGCAATATCGAAAACACTTTTGAGCAAAGGTGTTTATTCCCCATGTGCCAATAGGAAAAAAAAGGTAAGGCCTCAATGCCTTGCTGTCTGTTACTGGTTTCTGTCTTCCTTCAAATATATATTAGTACCACGCTTTATGCCATGAATATTCAATTTAATATTTTTTACTGTAACACTTTTGAAAAATTGAGACACATCTGACTACCACTTGAATAATATTTTCCGATTTTGTAAATAACATACTGGCACATAGGTCACATTGAATATTTAGACCGATGTGACTGCCCACTTTCTATTCAGCTGTCAACCTGAGGCAATAATAGTGCACTTGGTCCACTTTATTTTTGTCATTTTATTGGAACTTATAACAAAACATGCAGTTAACCAGCTTGCAGAAATTCACACTTTTCTGCACATCCATCTTCAAATCAAAATGTATCCATTCGACTTAAGTGATTTCATGGCCTGCCTGTTCTGGAGAATAGCCCAAGGAATACAGCGGCAGTTTAGTGAAATGCACAAGTATGGACTCATGGCTATGTCATCTGGAGGCATGGGATGCTGGGTTATCCTTATGATAAACATATCTCTGTCCCTTTGTGAGGTAGTACAGGAACAAACTTTGAATTTCTGATTGAGACCTGGATTGACAGAGCAACGGGACCCACGTATAGATAGGTGAGTGAAGATGCTGTGGGTGACACTGACTTGGAGAAGTCAGCTGCTCTGAGATTAACCAATTTTTGTTATTGAGGGGCGGGGGGAACGAAATGAATTCTATTTTTGGGGGGATTGAGAGCAAGGGAGTTCTCTGCCATTCAGTGCTGCATGCTTACAAGAACGCATCACAGATGTTCTATTCAGATGTAGATATTAGTGCTGTCTGCCTATTGCTCATTTGAGAGCCCTGCTCCTTCGCATATGTGTCTGCTAAAGGGACAATGTATACATTGAACAGTTTAAGCCAAAAGCAGAACTTTGGGGGGCCCTCAGGTGATGGTGGCAGGTTCGGAGGTATTTCCATCGGTCTTAACAATTTGGGACCTGAAATAAGGTGAAACATTTTACTATAGTACCCATAATCCCAAAGTGTTGTTCAAATAGAGATAGCAGCCACTTTTAGTCAATTGCGTTCAATGCTGCTGTGAGATGAGTAGAACTGGGACCGAAGACCTGCTGCCATTCAGGATCTGATGGCTATCATCCAAATCTTTTTATGAAGCAGTGTCTACTGAGTAGTACTCCATTGCCCATTCTGAACACAGATTGATGGGAGGTTAGGAGAGTTCCAGCAATGATGTTGCTATAAGCTTTAATCAAATGCATTATTTCATAACGTTGCCTAGCTAAGGGAGGTGAGAGAAGGTGAAGGCAATCCTGGGTCAAGTGTAGGTATTTTAGGAGGTAGCTTATTCGGCTGCATTTTATGGAGCCTGGAAAGGTTCCTTGACTGAAAGGTCCGTTGATAATTATGCACCAGGGATTAAGCAAATTCCCTGATGAGATAGTGATTGAAGTCCTAAAACCTGTATTAACTCTGATGGCTGAGCCATATTTTCCATAAGACAGGCCTAGGTGTAATTAGATATTTACTTCTCATCTCCGCTTGAGAAAATGCTAGATATTTTCCTTCAATTATCAAAACCTGGTTTTAATAACTTTAGTGGAAACATCGGTTTATAAATTTACTTTTGTCTGCCTGCGCCAGAACAGGCTTAAAGCAACATTCATGGCCGAAGTCGATGACTCTGACTGCCAGAGGTCTCTGGACCTGGAAAGACAGGAGTGTTGTAAACAACGTGCCACCTAGAAGGGAATAGCCATCCATGAGTGGTACAGAACAGGTGGCAGAACAAATGCAGCCTTAACACTATTCACTGCTGGTCTCAAATTGGGCTGACTGGAACTGCTGCAGTCCTTGACCATTTAGCTCCATCCCCAGGAGGAGAAAGAACCAGTTCTGACAATGACAGAGGAGAAGGGAGCTCACCTAGATATGGGTGCGGCTAGTGGCCTGCCTGGTGCTCTTACGGAAGGAAGAAGACTCCCATCATCTTGAGTGGGCTTCTTGAATTTTCATAGTAAAGTGAAGATAAGTACTGCAAAAGGAGGTAAGCATATGGGGAAATAGACAGGATTGGGTAGGAGAAGTTCTGCAATCACTGGCTAGTGCACAGGATAAAACAAGCACCTCAACAGCACCTCCTCAGAACATTCCCATGCCTGGGAACACTACACCTGAAGAAGGCAGCCATGGTGGAAGAAAGAAGGCTCCTGACTCTTACTAGAAATAGAGAACTGCAGAACTCAAGGAGTTGTGACTTCTGCTGGCACTCAGGGACTGGAAATGCTCTCCAAACATCAAAGAGGTTGGCCTCCTGTTTCCCTACTGTAGAGGCACAAAAAGCAGCATAACATTCAACTCCAAAAGGGCCCAGGTTACCACAGAAGACTGGACCCTGCATGACTCCTCACTGGAGAGAAAGCAGGAGCCAGATGCCCAAATCAAATTTAACAAAATCAGAGAATTTGCGAGCCTCTATAGCTTTTTTTCTATTTAATAAAACCCATTTTGTTAGTCAGAAAATCCTATTTAACTTGCAAAATGGGTTTTCTGATTCACTATGAATCGCAATTAGGAGGGGCAAGAAAGGTGCATCCTCTCATAATTGTGATTTGCAATTGTATTGTATCAAAGGACTGTGACTGCAGTTGTGGTCGGAACCATTGATCAGTTTCAAACACTTCAAAAGAAGGTGGTAACTAATTCTTAAAGGTGAAGACTTTGTGAATCTTGTCTGACGACCACTGGTGGGAGCAGGCAGTGATTCAGGAAAACCCCGAACTGCTTATCGCAATGTAGTTCCAAAAGGGAAGCTTTTTTTTTATGTAAAGGATGCTTTTTTCCCAATTTGAAAAAAAAGGTAGCTAAAAAAACAGTACCCAATATTTTAAGGAACATGTGATGCTTTAAAAATAAAATTCACATTTTGGAATGCAAACACATGCATGGTGGTCTGCTGTTCCTTGCAGGCCACCAATCTTTGTTTACAGGAGGCCTAAAATAGCAATATGACTAATGTTCATTAGGCAGGTCATTCTGTGACTCCCTGTGGCTGAAGTTCTTGTGATGCAAGTATAATAAGCACATAGATCGTATTACAGGTTTCAAAAAGTTGGTGCACAATGAAGGACTTAGGGGCTGCAGGGATGACCAAAAAGAACTTTCCTAGCATTAGGAGACAAGTGGAGCTTAGTCATTTTTTCCACCTCTGAGGGATGGGACAGGTTACTGAGACCTGACGAGGAAGACAGCACTCAAGATGTAGAAGAAATCTGGTTCATCAGAGCATTTTGTTGCACTGGAAATTGGTTCAGAATTAACTCTTGGTAAAGGTATCAAGCTTCATAGAGCCCTGCCTAGTTAAAGCTTCCATCCTTGCACCAATGAAGAATTTATTTTGAGAACCAAAAAGGGACTTTGTCTGAAGGTAAACCGGTGGCAAGGTGGCAAATTCATGCTAACAATGAACGATCTCACTGGCTACGACATCCAGTGGTGTCTTGCTCATAGCTTTTGGCGCCAAAACCAACAGCTTCAGCGTAAGCTCATTGACAACATATCCAACTTTCAGGCATTCTTGCCAGCTGCAACCTTGGACCCAGACGTTTTTTATCCGTGGAACCTAGACACAAAACTGTCTTTGACCACAATCAGGTTGTGACAACCTTAAGTTGGGGTAGGCTTCTCTCTCCTATCCCGACTTGGTGCATACAGACTGCGATGTTCACCAATGTTCCCTTCTGACATGACATGGAAACACATATTGAAAATTTCTTACAAAATAATGCAGATGAAGGTACGCCATTAATTGAGTTGGAAGCGATACCAAAGGGGATGATGGACGGAGCGCTTGAGCTAATCAAACACTCACCCCCAGTCAACTGTTCTGGGTTTAATCCATCATCATTCTTTAGCTCACTCCACCACCCCAGTTCAGACATGGCCATATGCAAATCAGTCTGACCCTGTGCCTCATGGGAACAGTCCAGCCCGAACTGCCAAGCCATGTCTTCCCTGGACCGGAAACAAGCATCCTGGGACCGGTTTCTGGCTATTCAGCCGTCATCAGCCAGGCTAGCTTGAATCCAGTGGCAAAGTGAGCAAGGGACCCACGTCTGGGCATACCCTGCCAACTTAGGGCGAACAAAGCGATACCAAAGGGGATGATGGACGGAGCGCTTGAGCTAATCAAACACTCACCCCCAGTCAACTGATCTGGGTTTAATCCATCATCATTCTTTAGCTCACTCCACCACCCCAGTTCAGACATGGCCATATGCAAATCAGTCTGACCCTGTGCCTCATGGGAACAGTCCAGCCCGAACTGCCAAGCCATGTCTTCCCTGGACCGGAAACAAGCATCCTGGGACCGGTTTCTGGCTATTCAGCCGTCATCAGCCAGGCTAGCTTGAATCCAGTGGCAAAGTGAGCAAGGGACCCACGTCTGGGCATACCCTGCCAACTTAGGGGCGAACAAAGCGATACCAAAGGGGATGATGGACGGAGCGCTTGAGCTAATCAAACACTCACCCCCAGTCAACTGATCTGGGTTTAATCCATCATCATTCTTTAGCTCACTCCACCACCCCAGTTCAGACATGGCCATATGCAAATCAGTCTGACCCTGTGCCTCATGGGAACAGTCCAGCCCGAACTGCCAAGCCATGTCTTCCCTGGACCGGAAACAAACATCCTGGGACCGGTTTCTGGCTATTCAGCCGTCATCAGCCAGGCTAGCTTGAATCCAGTGGCAAAGTGAGCAAGGGACCCACGTCTGGGCATACCCTGCCAACTTAGGACGAACAAAGCGATACCAAAGGGGATGATGGACGGAGCGCTTGAGCTAATCAAACACTCACCCCCAGTCAACTGATCTGGGTTTAATCCATCATCATTCTTTAGCTCACTCCACCACCCCAGTTCAAACATGGCCATATGCAAATCAGTCTGACCCTGTGCCTCATGGGAACAGTCCAGCCCGAACTGCCAAGCCATGTCTTCCCTGGACCGGAAACAAGCATCTTGGGACCGGTTTCTGGCTATTCAGCCGTCATCAGCCAGGCTAGCTTGAATCCAGTGGCAAAGTGAGCAAGGGACCCACGTCTGGGCATACCCTGCCAACTTAGGGCGAACAAAGCGATACCAAAGGGGATGATGGACGGAGCGCTTGAGCTAATCAAACACTCACCCCCAGTCAACTGATCTGGGTTTAATCCATCATCATTCTTTAGCTCACTCCACCACCCCAGTTCAGACATGGCCATATGCAAATCAGTCTGACCCTGTGCCTCATGGGAACAGTCCAGCCCGAACTGCCAAGCCATGTCTTCCCTGGACCGGAAACAAGCATCCTGGGACCGGTTTCTGGTTATTCAGCCGTCATCAGCCAGGCTAGTTTGAATCCAGTGGCAAAGTGAGCAAGGGACCCATGTCTGGGCATACCCTGCCAACTTAGGGCGAACAAAGCGATACCAAAGGGGATGATGGACGGAGCGCTTGAGCTAATCAAACACTCACCCCAGTCAACTGATCTGGGTTTAATCCATCATCATTCTTTAGCTCACTCCACCACCCCAGTTCAGACATGGCCATATGCAAATCAGTCTGACCCTGTGCCTCATGGGAACAGTCCAGCCCGAACTGCCAAGCCATGTCTTCCCTGGACCGGAAACAAGCATCCTGGGACCGGTTTCTGGCTATTCAGCCGTCATCAGCCAGGCTAGCTTGAATCCAGTGGCAAAGTGAGCAAGGGACCCACGTCTGGGCATACCCTGCCAACTTAGGGCGAACAAAGCGATACCAAAGGGGATGATGTTGGGTTTAATCCATCATCATTCTTTAGCTCACTCCACCACCCCAGTTCAGACATGGCCATATGCAAATCAGTCTGACCCTGTGCCTCAGAAACCGGTCCCAGGATGCTTGTTTCCGGTCCAGGGAAGACATGGCTTGGCAGTTCGGGCTGGACTGTTCCCATGAGGCACAGGGTCAGACTGATTTGCATATGGCCATGTCTGAACTGGGGTGGCAGAGTGAGCTAAAGAATGATGATGGATTAAACCCAGATCAGTTGACTGGGGGTGAGTGCTTGCAATGTTCAACACTCCGTCCATCATCCCCTTTGGTTTTGCTATGTTCGCCCTAAGTTGGCAGGGTATGCCCAGACGTGGGTCCCTTGCTCACTTTGCCACTGGATTCAAGATAGCCTGGCTGATGACGGCTGTAAGCCAGAAACCGGTCCCAGGATGCTTGTTTCCGGTCCAGGGAAGACATGGCTTGGCAGTTCGGGCTGGACTGTTCCCATGAGGCACAGGGTCAGACTGATTTGCACATGGCCATGTCTGAACTGGGGTGGCGGAGTGAGCTAAAGAATGATGATGGATTAAACCCAGATCAGTTGACTGGGGGTGAGTGCTTGCAATGTTCAACACTCCGTCCATCATCCCCTTTGGTTTTGCTATGTTCGCCCTAAGTTGGCAGGAGTATGCCCAGACGTGGGTCCCTTGCTCACTTTGCCACTGGATTCAAGATAGCCTGGCTGATGACGGCTGTAAGCCAGAAACCGGTCCCAGGATGCTTGTTTCCGGTCCAGGGAAGACATGGCTTGGCAGTTCGCGCTGGACGGTTCCCATGAGGCACAGGGTCAGACTGATTTGCATATGGCCATGTCTGAACTGGGGTGGCGGAGTGAGCTAATGAATGATGATGGATTAAACCCAGATCAGTTGACTGGGGGTGAGTGCTTGCAATGTTCAACACTCTGTCCATCATCCCCTTTGGTTTTGCTATATTAATTGAGTTGGAAGCATGTAAGGCATCTGCCAGGGGGCTTTGCATCCAGACCACAATTGGGGCCTGTAGATCCCTACTGGATAACAAACTCAGAGTTGAACGTGAAATTCATGTTACAGAGATGAGCTCCCCCACTTCTCTACATCTCCAAAACCAACTAAAAGAACTCCTGAAGAAGCACTCTGAAAGTATGGAAAAGCTATGATGCCTGGACTATGCAACATACCTTGTAAAAAAACACATAAGGAAACAGGTCGACTATTAGCACAAATGCACAACCCCCCAACCTGATACACACTGCAGCAATGTTCATCAGGGACCACTTGGGGAACCTGCGGTACACACAAATAGATATTAAAGCCGCATTTTGCCAGTTTTGACAAAGTCTATATCAGCAAGCCATTTCACCCCCTCAAAATGTTATTGATGATTTATTGTGGCTGGTTAGATTCCCACATTACATGCCGGACCGGCAGATGACTCTGGAGGCAACTATCACCGAACAGGAAACAGGGGAGTACTTTGTGTCTTTGCAGCTGGTTAAGTTCCTAGTATGGATGGAGCCCTCTCTGAGTTTTTTACAACATTCTTGTCCCAGTTGAAACCTAAACTGGCAAAGCTCTACTACAGCATGTTCACTATGGGCAGCTCATTGCCCTCTACTAGTGAAGTCCTGATTACCTCAATTTTGAAGCCTAGTCGTGATGCCATACAAATAGCTCATTATCGCCCCCTCTTTATACTTAAATCTGACTATAAAGTTCTCAGTAAGATGCTGCCAACCAGAGTGTTGCCAGAACTCCCCTCCTTGATTCATGCAGGCCAGTGTGAGATTGTCATGGGCCGCAGCACTTCCATGAATAACACAAGGCTTTACTCAGTCCTAGACTGGGTGCCTGCCTGATACCTCCATTCCACTCATTTCGATTTTGATCTGGAAAAGGAGTTTGACTCCACTGATTGGATTTACATGCTTTTGGTTCTGAAGGTGGGTTCTAGTTCAGTGGGCGCATAGCTACCAGGTTAAAGATCCTCTACTCCACACCTACCACAAGAGTGAAGACGGGCCACTGTATCTCTGACTCTTTCACAATTCATAGGGGCACACGGCACGGGTGTTCTTTCTCCCCCTTACCATTTGCACTAGCAATCGAACCACTGACGGAGTTCCTCCACTGGTTGGAGGCAAACCGGGGCATCCCTGTCATCGAGACCACACATGTAGTTTTGCTCTACGCGGATGACCTACTGGTTTATGTCCGGAATATGATGGCTGATCTGACTGGAATAGAGGAGACGCTGCTCCAGTTTCAATCGATTTCCTTTCTCAAGATCAACTGGAAAAAATCATGTGTCTTTCTACTGTGTAAGGGGGCTATCCCAAGGGGGCTGCCTGATGGGTTGGATGCTTTGTGCTGGTGCCAGACTGTTTCAAATACCTCGAAGCCCTGATATACCACTCCGATGCAGATAACATTGATGGTAATCTGGGAGCAGCAGTACATGCACTGAAATCATAAGTTAAATTCTGGCTCACACTGCCCCTATCTATGACAGGCAGGGTGACATTAGCCAAAATGGTGATGCTACCTCACCTGCTGTATTATTTTGTCAACATCCCAGTGGTATTCCTAGATCCTTTTTCTGAGAACTGGGCGTCCTACTCGGGTAATTGCTATGGGGACTCAGGATGGAGATGAGTGGAGTTCCCTGAGAAAGGGGAAGGCAAGAGGTTACTAACTTTGAGAAATATGATGTAGTAGCTCAGCTGCGATGGCCTACTAGATGGCTAGTTGACCACTCCCTGGATTAATAAAGTTGACCTAACCAGAACTTGATGCTGGTGCACTACAGACAATGTTGTTCCTGACCACTGTGGACTCCAAGTTGGTAGCTTGAGCCACTAATGCTTTAGGAAGGGGCATACTGCTCACCCACTCTCACCCCCCATGCACTCCCACTCATAAGTTCCGCCCTACCTACAGAGTGATGTACCCCAAAAGTCTTAACTTAATGGGCTGCCAGCTCTATCACTCAAGTCAGGGAATTATATAATTATGGCACTTTGTTGAGCTTCAAAGAACTCCAAGAACAGTATGGCCTTCATGAAGGTCAGTTCTTAGCGTTTGATCTCATAAAGATAGCACTCCATGCCCAATAACAGACGGCTCCACATGAACCAAACACCAATGAGCTCTTACAGACCTTGCACACATACAGATTGCACCTTAAACTGGTCCGGGGGCTCTATCACACTCAGCTACAACCTGCCGCTATGGATTTGTCCAGGCTCCAAGTCAGGTGGAAAGCTGATATTGCCAGGGTGTTGTTTAATTACAAGGAATGGCTAGGAGTGGTGCAATACCCCCACAAAGTATCACATAATTCTAAATCCTAGCCGATCTTGTTTTATGTTCTACACAGGGCATACTTCGCCCCTGCCAGCATGAGGAACATTTCCCATAGCACTGCAACTCACTGCCCTCAATGTAAGACCCCGGAAGCTAATTTCTTTCATATGTTGTGATCATGTGCGCACATTGCCCACTACCAGCATTGTTTGACAGACACACTAGCTGTCGCCATTGGAAAGTTCAGCTCATGCACTCCTGAGGCCTGTTTATTGGGCTTATTCAAAAGACCTATGACAGACAGGGCGCAAACCCGACTGGTTAATTTGTTATGTTATGTTATGTTAAGTACTCTTGTAACGCGCAACAGCTACTCCGAGGAGTGTCCCGGCGCAGATCCAAAAGGAGTCACTGAACTACACCACCATCATTTAAGGGAACAGGTGAGTTTTTAAAAGTTTCTTGAAGGCTAACCGGTCTTGAGTATTGCGCAGTGGAAACAGAAGGGCATTCCAAGCCTGGGCCGCCTTAACAGCCAAGGAGCAACCGCCCATCTTGTGGCGGATGAAGCGGGGCACCCTAGCTAGAAGGAGAGCTGAAGAACGCAGTTGTCTCAGCGGGACATAAAAGGAGAACCGCTTCTGTAAATAGGCGGGCCCACGACCGTAGAGGGCTCGGTGGGCAATGACCAGGGATTTAAATTTGACCCGGTCCGCCACGGGCAGCCAGTGGAGTAGGCGGAGATGTTCACGCACGCTGCTCCTCTTAGCGATTCCCACAGCAGCCTGGCGGCCGCATTCTGAATGACCTGGAGTCTATTCAGAGAGTAACCAGGGATGCCTATGTACAACACATTAGCGTAGTCCAATCGAGAAAGGATCAAGGCACGGATAACCGTCTCTTTGGCAGGCCTAGGGAGGAAAGGTAAAAAACTCCTAAGTGTTTTGAGAAGGCCGAAACAGCTGCCTGAGAGCTTTTTCACCTGAGCAGCAAAGGAGAGGTTATCCTCAAACCACACTCCTAGGTTTTTTGCGACTTTTCCATTAGAGGTTGGTGGAGGGAACCCAGGAGGCCAGATTGTGTCTCTGAAGCCTGGAGGGAATTTACCATAAAGTAGGATCTCTGACTTGTCTTCGTTGCATTTGAGTTGGGCCGCCGCAAGTCACTCAAAAACCGAAGACAAGCAGTGCTGAACAGAGGATACAGAATCCTCCTTCCTTTTCCCAGGTAAAGAGAAGCTGGGTGTCGTCAGCGTAGGCTATCACCTTAGCCCCCAAGTCCTCGGCTAAGTAGACCAGAGGAGTAACGTAGATATTAAAAAGAAGGGGGCTAAGGGAGGACCCCTGCGGGACACCAGTGGTGACCGGCTGCGGAGTTGAAGCGGCCGGTGGCAGCCAGACCTGTTGAGCCCGCCCTTCAAGGAAGGACCTCAGCCAGCCCCATTTGGCTCTCATACTAGCTTACTCACTATAACAATGGCATGGAAGAGTGCAGCACCCCTTCACAGTCTAAATGGCAGAGTGCATTGACATAATGGATGATGGTGGATACGCCGATGAAATGAGAGGGCTTCGCAAATTCCCAATTGCACACAGATGAAGTGAGCTCACTGAACAATTCCAGCCCCCCATTAAAAATTACAATAAACCCCCCTGAAGCTTTAACATGCAGCAAACACGAGATATTTCCTGCCAAATAACAAATGCATCCTCGATACACAGAGAGCCTGCTACAGGTGCCATAAGGGTAAGATTGTAGTTATCAATGATTCTGCAGATGACACCAGTAGCACAGGAGTGCTGCCAGCCAGGTCTGATTTCCTGGCATATGGGGATACTTTCAATGTGCCCCAGCCACCCCTCTAGTAACACCTAACTATTACAGGTTTGAAAAGTGAGGTCAGACGAATTGTTCTTTTGCTGTTATTTCTATACAAAGTTAGGATAAGGGGTTTGTCTTTGTAGTTGTGGCATATATTGCTGATTACAGGTCGATGGATATTTGAGGAAATGTCATAATCTTAGGTATACCTGTTCTTATGAATAGGTGGTGTATCCCTGTGAATACTGTTCCCTGGTACCTGTTGTGAGAAGTTGGCCTGGCATATGCTGTCCACTAATTATAGTGGGCACCTTGCACCAGTCCAAACAACCCCTTATTGGAGATAGGTTAAAGACAACCTTATTGAAAGCTATCCTAGTGGTAGCTATGGAGAGCAGCCTTCAGGCTATGTCTTGAAGGAATGTAAAGCAGCTTGTTTTACCAGTCTATAATCTCTTGAGTGATCAAATGAAAGAGCACCACACCAGGTATATATTCAAAATATATGTATTTATTGCTAAACACACCCCTCTAGTCTCTTTATGAGGCTAGAGTTCAAAGTACATAAGTTAGAAGTTATTTAAACATAGTAATAGCACAAATACACGTTTGGACCCTAGGGGCGTACCAAACCATATACCAATAAAGTGGTATAAGAACCACGACTGAACAAGACACTAGGCCTAGAGCCTCTAGAAGTGCTTGGACCACAAGGAACCACCCAAGGTAGTGACACAGGGGACCCACGGGAGACGCGTGCAGTGTAAATACACAACCGCGATACGCCGTTGACTTCTATGGAGAAAGTCGTGATCGGGAAATTAGAGAAAAGGGACACTTAAAAGAGGACTTGGACCAAACCCTTTGAGATCTAGGACTTTGAAGAGTCTCTACCCACGGGAGCACCGGAGTACTCGTGTTACCTCACCCAGGAAGCCGGGTGCATAGGTGCCTTTCGGGGTCGGGTTTCGTCGTCGATTTGAATGGCGATCTGCTGCAAAGTGCTGCTGGCGACCAAGTGAAAAGTGTCCGGGTGGATCCAAGAGTGGATCGGAGTTCTGAAGAACCTGAAAGCAGAGGGGACAGAGTATGGGTCACTAGCCAGTGACCAGGAAGGCGATGGACAGATGCCCACCGATGTCGAGTGCTTCAGGTGCGTTGACAGTCGTCTTGACTCTTCAGCCACGAGGTCCAGGAGGCGTTGTCGGCAACCAAGAGCAGGATTCGGGCTGGTACACGATGTCTGTCGAGTGCTGAGGTGTCGGCGACCGGCTTGGACCCAACAAGCCTTGGCAACGGCAAGTCTCGATGCGGAGGACGATCGTCGATGGTGCAGACCAGCAAGGTCTGGGGAACTCACCCAGCAAGGGTAAGTGAGGGCAGGCCTGGAGCAACCAGGATGCCAAGTTAGGAAAATATTGGCCTTTGTTAAGGGCTACTAGCCAACGGGCTAGCGACCGTGAAGGAGCCTCGTGACGCCGCACGTGGATCTGGCTTACAGGACACTCGTGGAGTGGGGGCCAGTGATCTTCGGTGCAGGTGGTGCTGGAGGCTAGGGCTACTAGGAGCCCAAAGCACGACTTCTTGGGAGACCCAGAAGAGGATGCACTTGCAAATGTGCTTGGTGTCCAGGGGTCACGGTCTCAAGTCACCCACGATAGCCACAGGCCTCAGCTTTGCTGGGGACTCAGGAGTAGCCTCGGGAAGTCTGAGAATCCACCTCTGGGGATGCGATGACTTCGGCGTCCGACAGGAGCTTCAGAAATGCGAACCGGACAGATGCTTCTTTGGTGCCTGCCAAGCAGGGGAGTCACTCCTTGACCCCAAGGGAGATTCTTCTGTCCTCTAATCATAAGTAAAGCGTCGAAGGTCCAGGATTCAATTTCAGAGTTTCGTCCAGGGATAATCTAAAGTCCTAAGGACTGGGTTCCTATACTTATACTAAGTTTAGGGGTTGGACTACTCTGTGGCCCCACCTATGGGTGGGTCAGGGCAGAGGGGTGGCTACACCCCCTTTCCCTTTGTCCAGTTCGCGCCAAAGCAGGGGCTGCAAGCCCCTGATCCGGTTTGAACTGGGGTATGCACAGGGACACCAAATGTGCCCCCAGTGCAGGACTTCAAAGCACCCGAAAGTGCTCCCGCCCAGCCCCAATACACATTATCCTGTCTGGGGAGGTGGTCACACCTCCCTGGGACAGGAAACCTATTGTCCAGGCCTCCCCTGCCGGAGTTTCGTCCATTTTGTGATGCCAGGGCTTTGAGAAGAAGTTACCGGGCTAGCCAGAGTTAACATGTCTTTCCCTCTAGAAGGGTGGAATGCTACCCCCGCCACCAGAATTGGCGGGGGGGTAGTATTCCAAGATGTTTGACACCAAACACAACATGTTTAGGTGCAGCCATTCCAAAGTTAGCATTTTACCGCGAGGTTATAATGCGCTTAAGAGTATATGGTCAGGCTGCACTACAAACAGCATCAGAGAGGGTCTCCGAACGCTGCAGAGGGGCCCTGCTCATGCAGGGGCACCCTCTCACATAGGAACCACGCACTCTGCCTTTAGGATTGATAAGGCCTGCCTTAGGAGTGACTTATAGGTTTATATGTGTGTATGTATTTAGTGATATAGGTAACCTATATCACAGTAAGGGTGCATGCACCACCTTACCCAGGCTGCAGTAGCAGACCTGTGGTGTCAGTTTGGATGGCCTTCCAGGGGTGGCATAATACATGCTGCAGCCCCTGGCAGGCCTCTGAGGTACCTATGCCCTTGGTACATAGTATACCATATACTAGGGACTTATAAGGGCACTCCAGATTCCAATCAGTGATGTGCCTAAGGCACATGGAAACCATTTTAGAGAGGAAGCAGCTAGGCTGGGCTCTGATTAGCAGGGCCCCAGCCAGACTAATGTCGAAAAACAGTGAAGCATCAGCAAAAAGTGGGGGTACCCATGTGAAGCAGATCCTACTCTCCTACACCTGTTTGCCTACAAATCTGTAACAGGAACTGTATATGATTCGAATGACTGGAAGTATTTGCTTTTGCCAATAAAAAATAAAGTTTAAAAAAAAAACTCGGACATAGACCCGCTGAAGGATTTTGATTTCCTTTTTAGAGACTCTTTTTAATTACGGTCTAAATAATGACCACATCAGCATTGCAAATATTATTCGATTTCACTCATAAGCAGAAATATTAACACAGCGAAAAAACATTCCTTGCAAGATTATTGGCCATTTTACCATGTAACAAAATTATAACTCAGTGTTCTTCGGAAATGATGAAATAATGAATCCAACTTTCAGTGACTTAAATACGCAGATCCGGACGTTTGCTTACAGTCAGAATTAGGCACTGTTTTTTGATAACTGAACCAGAATGGATCGTGGTCAGTAAGGCCAGCGGCGGCTCCTTCGCTATGGTGGAGGAGCGTCGCCCCCCTTCCAGCAGCCCAAAGAAAAAAAACTGATAATAATCCGTGGTTTATTATTGTTTTGTTTTGTGTCACTGTCCCGGAGTCTTGGGGGCGAGGCCAGGGGATAACAGGCACCCACAGGAGTGGTATGTACTGTTATCAGTTCACAAGACATTTTTGGCCGGCTATCTCAGGCCGGCCAAACCGTCATGCGCACTTTGCATTTTCTCCACACAGGCTGCATTACAGCCTGCCTGAAGAACAGGCCCAGGCTCACAGTACCTGGCTGAGCGCCGAACCACGGTGCTCAGACCAATCATAATGCTGCACTGCAGCGTTGTGATTGGCTCAGGGGAGCCTGGGTACTTCCGGCTGGAGCAGAGTGAGGACAGGAGGGACGACGAGAAGAGACAAGGCGGCAAGGAGGTAAGTTTAATTTTTTTTTTTTTTTTACTACGCCCCTGCCTCCCACCCCTGATCCGTGCCAGCCACTGAGTAAGGCCTGAGGGAATGGGCTCATTCAAGGAAGATCTTTCAGTAACCTTTCCACTTTGAAATGAATTTCTAAATATTCAACCCTCAATAGACTGACTGCACTGACAGACCTGAGTGTAAGACTTACATGAAGCAGCTGGTCAAAGGCAAAGGTAAAGCCCTTTTTGTAGTCAGTAGTTCCTTTAGCCGAGATCCGATGGACAGCATCCTTCAACACTTTCTTATTTCTGACGTTAGCCTGGACAAGATGTGGGAAGCACCCAACATTCTGTGCGTTGTTGTTAAACTGTAAAACAAAATGCATTAACATTAGGATGTCACCATTAACTGTGAACACAAGTTTTATGCGTCCTTTTAGTTATTCCGTAGTAATGTTGGGTAATTAGAAGACTAAATACATGAATTTTTTATGCTGCATAAAGAACACACGTCACCGAGAGTGAAAGTCAATAAAAAACCAAAGCAAACAAGAACGAGAAATAATCAAAATACGTGTCAATAATTTCCTAAGGGCAAATGACAAGTGCTCCTATGCCTCCTTTCTTTTTAAAAATAAAAATAAAAGCAGTACAAAGATTAACATATATATATATTACCTTTTAATTATACTGTTTAATTATACCTCTAAAAATTGTTTCCAATTAACAACCTTTATGTACCTCGTTTTATAGACTATTTGATGATGTTTGCATGTTCTTACCATATCACATGTTCACATGAACAAAGCTGACCCTCTCAGCTTCAATACCAGTGTACTTCAGAAACTAACTCTCGATGAAAGCAAAGTTCATCCATCACTAGTAGGCTGTATATAACGTTGAAATCCACTTCCATAGCTTTCCTTTTATATTTGGACTACTTTTATAATTTTGGAGAATTCAAAAAGGAATGTAGGAATGCGCTCGGTAGGCTGCAAGAGTCACAGGCTTCCAAGAGTCCGTCTGAAATTCGTTTGTGAATTCAATTTTTGAGTATGCGAAAGCACATAATGCGTATTCACAAACATACGCCTGATAATGTCTTATTTACAACTGATAGGATTTAACACAGTGGGGCTTATTTACAAGCCCCTTGTGCCGCCAGTACATCACCTTTTCCCATATCAAAAGCGGCGCAAGGGGTTTGTAAATAAGCCCCACTGACTTCTGGCAGGTTTAAATGCATTTACTACTACAGATTTCTGTGCAGTTGTAAATTCCACTCGAGAAGTGGGAAATGGGCATTTCAAGACAAGGTTTGCCTCTGGAGTTTGGGAATGCCTTAAATATGTACGTTTGTGGACATTTCCAAAATTTGATCCAACCGCTTTTCCTCTCTGGAAATCATTGGAGATTTAATTCAGCAAAGAGATTTGCTGGGTGTGTAAAAGAATGTGATTCTATGCTACAAACAGGGAATAGGAGCCCTCAGGAATTGTATCATGACATTCCCAGTAGCACACCTAGAAAATCATACCTGGTGCAGCTATCGGAGCTTATTACGTTGTTGAATAGGAACAAAAATATCTCAAAAGCACATTCATACAGTGATGTAAATCTGCACTCATTCTTTTACATTTTTGTGAATAGGGCACATAGTTTTTATTCATGCATGTATAAATAATTACAATGTTGTAGTTCAATTGTAACTTTTGTCTTTCTTTTTCCACATCAAGAAAAACCCTTTATTTCCATAGAGAACTCCCACCCAATAAAACCCCACCAATTTTGCAGAGCTTTCAGCCAACATTTCAAACTGATTGTTAGACCCGGGATCCCTGGTTGGCTGAGTTAGGTACCTTAGGCCAAATAGGGACCAGCGTTTCCACTTCAGGAAAAGGAAGGACACCTTATGAGATAGCCCCCGCTCACCCCCTTGGTAGCTTGGCACGAGCAGCCACGCTTATCTTCAAGGCCAATGTGTAAAGTATTTGCAACCACGCTCACAGCAACCCAATGATGACACCACAAATGGACTCCACACGAGTTTTATAAAAACAAGTATACATTTTATATAAAAAGATATACGATAAGACCACACGATATAAATCCAACATATGAGTAGGTGTAATATTCCTCCTGGCTGGTTGTTAAGCCAGCCAGCCCTTGTAAATTCTGGCGAGATTAATTAGCACTTCTAAACATTCCACTGTAGTCCTAATACAATGTTATGCAGTTCGTAATGCTAGAATCAGGCACTTTGCAATGGAAAAATAATGCACTGCGTAACGCAACAATCAGGCACCCTGCAATGGAAAAATAATGCAATGCGTAACGCAACAACCAGGTACTTCGGTATGCAGAAATAATGAAATGCGTAATACACTAATCAGGTAGTTCGTTATGCAAAACAATGCCATGCGTAGTACACTAATCAGGTAGTTCGTTATGCAGGAATGATGCAATGCGTAATACACTAATCAGGTAGTTCGTTATGCAGAAATGATGCAATGTGTAATACGACAATCAGGTACTCCGTTATGCAGCAATAAGGTAATGCGTAATACACTCCAGCACCGATCACGGTGCCTTAGGCGGTCTCTCCGCCACTCGTGCTGACTCGTAGTCAGCCTCCGTCAACAGTTGCCCCCAACACGGGTATGGTATAACAAAAAGTGCAGCTCCGCGCTCCGGCCCCGGTACTGCCACTCCCTTGGCCAGTACGGGCCGCGATACGAGCCGAAGCAGAGGCTCGCGCTGCCGAAATGAGAGAGAGGCCGAGAGCGTCTCCCTCCGAGCCCGCACCCCGCCCCAGGCATCAACGTACGTTACCTGGGGGGTGCGACCTCACTCTCCTCTCCTTTTCCAGCAACTCGGGCCTCCGATGCAATCTTTGTGAATTGGCAACGGCGGGCTCGGGCCGGCGGCTCAGTTCCTCCGGGGCTGCCGGTCAGGGCCGCTACTGCTATGAAGATCTGAGGCTGCCACAGGGCACACGCACACAGCTTCGCTGAGACTCACTGTAACTCCGGGTGCACGATAACAAGGCAATCCTCACGAAGGTCTCAGGCTGCACAAAGCACACGCACACAGCGTCACCGAGACTCACTTGGATTCCGGGTACACGATAACAAGGCAATCCTCACGAAGGTCTCACGCTGCACAAAGCACACGCACACAGCGTCGATGAGACTCACTTGGATTCCGGGTGCACGATAACAAGGCAATCCTCACGAAGGTCTCAGGCTGCACAAAGCACACGCACACAGCGTCGCTGAGACTCACTTGGATTCCAGTGCACACGATAACAGGACGATCCTCACGAAGGGGTCAGGCTGCAAAAAGCACACGCACACAGCATCGTTGATCCTCGCTTGGACTCCAGGTGTCCACGATCACAGGGCACTCCTTACGAGGGTGTCAGGCTGCAACAAGCACACGCACACAGCGTCGCTGAGACTCTCCTGGAAACTTTTGTGTTCCTGAGTTTCCGCAACAGGGAGCCAGCTCACCTCGGGCCCTTGGGGATAAGTTACTTCAGGACACAGCACAGCAAAGTCCTTTCAAGCAGGGGGACACAGCACACAGCAAAGTCCCTTCAGCCTTTCCTTGGTTAAAACAGCAAACTGCAGGCCAGACACAGAACACACAGCAAGGGTCAGTCCTTTCCTTCAGTCTCTTCAGTTGTTTCTTCCTTGGCAAAGGTTCCTCTTGACCACGAAGTAGCTCCAGTCTTGTTCAATCTTGATCAAGCCATTCTCCAAAGTTCAGGGGCTTCAGCTCTCATAGTTATACCCCTCAATGGCTTTGAGGTCCTTGTGTTCAGGGGGGCACAGACCCCTGTTCAAACCAGTTCTCGG
The DNA here is from genome assembly GCA_963921515.1 of Calotriton arnoldi. Lineage (NCBI taxonomy): Eukaryota > Metazoa > Chordata > Amphibia > Caudata > Salamandridae > Calotriton > Calotriton arnoldi. Next base: position 122,054 of record CAWUFW010000425.1, on the reverse strand, counting down.
TGCCTCCCTGCCAGTGACACCTTATTCCTTTGATTAGTGGGGGTCTGGATTCTCAATCACTCAGCAGGAGATGGGACAATTGTTTTATGGCAGCAACCCAGGCCTCTTCACCTCTAGGGGCTACTCCTCCCCCTACACTCCAGACGCAGGTCAGCCTGTTGCTGTCTCACCTCCCCCCCTGGGTCAAGACATTCCCCAGATCCTATCGCTTTCAAATCCAGACAGTCAATCCACAACCAGGCAGAGACACACAGAAATGTTAGAGCACAAAAACCCAGCCACTTCTAAAAGAGTGGCTTCTAAACACCTAATGCAAAAACCACCTTAAAAAAAAAGATGTGTTATTACATAGTGAGTTCAGGCATACTAAACTTCACCTCTCCATCTTAAGCCTTTCGGAAGATAAGCTGGAAAACATATTACACAGCCTCCCCATTCTGTCCTATGGGCAAGATGGCCTTTGAACAGTGAAAAACGAAATGGAGATTATTTCACTGTCAGGACATGGCACACACCTTAGTACATGTCCTACCTTTCACATGCACTGCACCCTGCCCAGGGGGTACCTTGGACCTACCATAGGGGTGTCTGATGTGCATAGAAAGGGAAGGGTAAGGTCTGGCAAGTGGGTGCACTTGTCAGAACAACATGGCAGTTTAACAAACTGCGCACAGGCACTGCAATGGCAGGCCTGAGTTCCCTTTTTAAGGCTACTTGTGTGGGTGGCACAATTCGCGCTGCAGGTCCACTAGTAGCATTTGCATTACCAGCCCTGGCACACATAGTGCACTTTACTAGGGACTTTACTAGTAAGGCAAACATACCAATGATGGACAACCAATTACCATTATACTTTATACAGGGAGCACTTGCACTTTGACACTGATCAGCAGTGGCAAAGGGCCCAAAGCATCTAAGTCAGTCAAAAAATAATGGAGGTAGAGGCAAAAAAGTCAGGGGTAATCACGCCAAGAAATGCCAGGTCTAACACTGATCATGTATTTTCTCCTGCCCTTGACAGGAGTAAAATTCTGGTGATGGAACAGGTTGTGTAAGAAAGACTGCCCAAGACACATTTGTTTGTGGTTGTGTTCAAACGTCCCAGACCATTCCCACCCTTGAACGCCAGCTCTCTCTCCTTTGTTTAGGATTTACTCAAATGAAAAGGTTAGTATCAGTAAATAAATTTTCAGAATTTCAAACATGTATTTACATTCATAACTTAGGTCTTTTGCACAACTGTTGAACTTGGTGTGCAAATTGGATAGGATCAATTTCCCTAAAACTCACAGATGTACTCTTATGCTTGAAGTAAATTTCAGACTTCTTGCAACTCGTAAATGACTCCTTGAGTATGCTTGAAGATGCCCGAGAGTCGCTAACAGTTGCAGGTCATGCTATCTTTCTAATACTATAATATTGTGGATTAGCTGACCTAATGAATTAGGCCCATACTTGGCTTTCTTTTTATATTTTTCTTTTGAGTACGTCTTTCACTTTAGTACAGGGGTGACCTATAATGCACTCATTATTATGCTTGTGAGGATTATTTGTTTTTAGAAACTATGTTTTTCTGCCTGTCCATGCACTTTACCTTATTCTTAAATAACTTTAGGAATGAATTAGGACCCTGGATGATTTTTCATGTTGTGCATTTTAGTATGTTTTCGATTAACTTTTTGATGTTTTTATCGATTTGTGGTAATAGCTACCTCTAGCCTGTTTTATTAATGAACGCTTGCATTTTTGTTGAATGTAATTTACTCTGATTATTGCCGATGATGGTAAAGTTCTATAATTGCCTTTTTGAAATCCTTTTTTTTTCAATTGTACAAATTCTGCTGAAACAAACTATTTTCTTGTAGGTCTTTTGTGATTTTGATTGACAACCATACAAACACATTTTCATATTTGTAATGTACATAGTGTAAAGTTATCCATTTATAAAAAGTTCCTGTAGTGCAATTGCACTATACTTGTTTATTTTACACAGGGGAAACATTTCTTAATGAAGAAACCCTTTTCCCTATACTGCCAACAATTTTGGTGGGAGTCCCTCCCCATTTAGGCCTTGGCTCAAATGTAGTCCTTTGACAGAAATAAATGGGTCAGGAGCATTTCCAGTACGCTGTGCTCCACCAGCACCACACAGGTGTTCATGAAAGTGATGGTGTTTGTGGTTGCAGCTCATCTTTGGAGGTCAGGGGTTCCAGTCTTCCCATACCTCGATAATTGGGTGTTGAAGGTGAGCTCTCCCCCGGCTTTCATCTTACACCTTCAGATTATGGCATTGTTGGGGTTCACTATAAACATGCTGAAGTCACACCTGACTCCTTCGCAGACACGTCCCTTCATCTGAGCCATTCTGGACACAGTGCAATTATGATCCTTCACCCTAGGGAAGAGAGTCTGGGCTATGATCTTGACAATTCAGCTTCTGTCATGAGGATGACTTTGTGGCTCCTGTGACAGATGGCCTCCTGCATCCTGTTGGTGAAGCCCCCCAGATTGCATATGAAGGCTCTGCAGTGGGCACAGCACCAAGAGGACCTCTTTGATCATGTCTAGAGTTCAGAGGAGACTGCAAGCCATCTGCAGTGGTGGCTCCTGGAGTACAAGTGGGTTGGCGGCAGACCCCTCTACCTCCCAAACCTAGAGCTCAAAGCACAGTTGTGACTGATGCTTCCTTCCTCAGTTGGGGTAGCCACCTGGGAGAGGTGGAGATCGATGGCCTCTGTTCTCCAGCAGATGGTTGCCTCCACAAGAATCTGCTGGAGCTCTGAGCCATCTGCTTAGTGTTAAACACTTTCCTTCCTTCCTTTGGGAGGAACATCACTGCCATGCCATGCAGGGCGGGGTGGTGTTATGGTTCCTGGGTCAGAAAACCCTGCACCTCTAGACATTGCTGAAATGCCAGGAGATTTTGTTGGTAGTTTCCCACCTCATGGAATCTCTCAATGCCAGTGTGAACAAACTCAGTCATCAATGCCTTGTGGATCACAAATAGCAGTTGCATCTGGAGGTGGTGCAAGGACTGGGGAGAACAGGGAGAACCTTGGCTCCATCTGTTCGACACTGCAGAGAGCACACAATGTCAGCACTTTTGCATGTTGGAGATGTATTCCATGTAGAGTGGAACTTGGGACTCTTGTACGCTTTTCTGCCAATGTTTCTCCTGCCCTGAGTCCTGAAGAAGATCAAGACTGAAGGCCTGATTGTGATGGCAGTCAGACAAGGGTCCGACCACCATTCCGTTGGGAACGGGACCGCCCAACTAGCTGTCGGCAGGCCCACCATCGGGACACGCCGCAGTCCAAAATAAATACATTGCACATATCCCTGCACTATGTGGCAGGCACCATGTTCATTTAAAAATATTCCAACTAGAGATATCTGCACACTGGTCACTACCTATCTGTAGTTTGGTTTCTGCATCTGCGGACATGGATGGATCAGAAAGCAAATGATGTCAGTGTGCACTGGTGGTGGCTATATAAAGCACTTTTAGAGCAGAGTGACATTGGTGTGGAGCTGTGTGGCACCACCTGTCAGCGCACAGGGGTACTGCTTAAGATTTTCTGGATGTAGTACGATGCCTGGAAAATACTCTAAGGGTAAGAAATCTGTTGTAAAAATACTATCAGAATGATGGTTATTTTGTATTACTGCAATCTATTTTTTATAGTGCTCAAATAATTTTACTGGAATTTAAACACAAGAAAAGTACAAATAGTAAATGCAAAGAGTGATACAGGCTAGGCAAGATATAGCATATGCAGAAAGGTAAAAAGGAGCATAAAACCCCAAAACACATTCGAAAGAATTAATTATGAGTTGCGGATTAATAAGCCATGTATCACAAAAGATATTGAGCGGGGTATATGGGCGGGGGGGAGAAAAGAGAGGGGAAGCAGGAGAATAGGGAAAGAGGGGTCAGGGGTATTCCAGTGGAGCAATTCCTACAAAAATGAGTAAGAGAAAATGGGAACAAAAGAAAAAGAATATGCACAATGGACAGCCTTATAAAAGTTCAGGTAGATGAGGTGTCAGAGTTGGATGCCCCAGTGACAAGAGAGCCCTGTTGGACAAAGGTGTCCAAGGTTTGCCAGATTGCACTGGAAATAACCGGAGAAGAATGACTTTCAGAATGTAATGTATGAGCACTACGAAGATAAGACACCCAGGCCCAGCAAGTGTGAAAAGAGATGTGTTGGAAGGACTTCCATTCCGTAAGAATCACTTTGATTACAATAGATAAAAGTAAATCAAATAATGACATATCCAATTTGTCTAAAGAGAGAGGAGATGTTGATGCCCAAGGGCCCAATATAACCATAGAGAAAGACCATTTAATATGAACATTAAAAATACTTGTCAAGTGCTTCTGGATAGACGTCCAATAATGAGCTAAAAGTGAGCAATCAAAGAACATGTGTTGATGTGTACCTGGATCCAAATTGCAGCTCCAACATTTATTATTATCCTTTAATTTTAATTTGTGCAAATGAGCAGGAGTCCAGTGAAGCAAATGCATTGCAAAAAATGTTGATTGGAACAGGGCAGGAGCAATTTTATTATAAAGGGAAAGATTCCCAATCAGAGACCAATCATGCGGCGAGATGTGTTCAAAAACCCCTTTGTCAAAGTGTTTGAATCAAGTAGAGTAGATGGACGAACACTGAGAAATTTACAGTTTCGAGAAAGATTTGTAAGCATGGGAAACTACATGCCCTGTACGAAGCCACAAGCAACAGGAGTAAGCATTTAATAAGCCCCCTGTACAGCTATTGGAATATAACTTCGATTAGGCTATACACAAGATAATCTTCTCTCTTCGTCCTGAGGAAGACCCGTGTTTGATGCTCTTAATTAGCACTTATACAAGGGTCGAAACGTCGACGCATAACTAGAAGCATTACAATCCAATATGACCAATACAAAGAGAATGTAATTCTAGGTCACCTTGAGATTTACTATATGTTTTCACTCTACCTTTGAATGTAATGTGAATATTGTTTTGTACCTAAATATCGTTTTGTACCTAAATGTAATTGCTTATGATGTATGTACCTCACACCCCACTTCCCCTATATCACTTTGACCTTGTGTATATGTCCTGTACCCTAACTATACATGATTTCTTCATAAAAGTCTGGATATATTTATAATAACACGATTGGTTGGTGCTTTCCAAGTTAGACATGTGTTTAGACAGTTGTGTTTTTTAACATTAAATGTATAGAAATTTGAAGAAATCCCTATTAAGACAAGTGTGTTGTGGCAGAACCACTGTACGTTTAACGCAATAGTCCCCAGGTCCTGCACGTTACTGGGTATCCCCATTGATGAAGACTGAGTGTACGAAGCCAAAGCAATAGGAGATCAGCTAAGGAAGAATGGCTAGAGAAGTGGAATTTTGATCGTCAAAAACTATAAAAGTCTAACTTAGTAAGATCATATTTTGTAGCAAGAGATGAGAAAGGAAGAGGATCACCATTAATATCGTAAAAGTCCTGAATAGTCTTAATGCCTTTAGAAGCCCAAGAAAAAGGGAGGTTAGGGTCAATATCAAAAGTAAGTTTTGAATTAAACCAAGAGAAGACCACCTAGAGCTAACAAAGCGACTCTCAAGACGCTTGTCAATAGCTTTAAGAGCTGAAACTGTAGCTGAGAGGATACTATGAGAATGAGAAGGGACAAATTTCGACATGGAAATGAAGGAAGAAAGATTAAATGCATGACTAAGAGATCGTTCAATATGTATTGTTTGGTACAAACACTAGTCCAGGAAGTTACAACCACCCAGACCAACAGGTTTCCTAAGGACTTTAAATGAGATCCTTGCCAGTTTGTCATTCCACAAAAACTTAGTGGTGAGTTTATCAAGATCATGAAAGAAATTGGCAGAGTCTTATAGACAGCATTGAGGATAAGAAATTAACTATTGGTGTAATAATCATTTTAAGGGAATGTAACCTTCCCCACCAGGAAATAAATTTGGGAGACCAGTTATTAAGAAGGTCTTTTACTTTGAAAAGATTCATTAAAAGAAACTGTTTAAAAAATATCCCTACCAAACCAGATACCCAAGTATTTAAAACGATTGGATTGTCACTTTAAACCTGAATTACCCAAGTGGGAGCGAAAGCAAACGGCATCAAGAGGGAAAACCTCGGTTTTATCTTTATTTAGTGTATACCCAGAGACTTTTGAGAAGTCTTTGATAATACTTATTAACGAGGTAATAGCCAGTTCAGCATCCTCAGAAAAAATAAGTATATCATCTGCATAAGCCGCTGTCTTAAGAGTAAGATCACCAAATTGAATGCCTTTAATGTTAGGGTCAGAATTAAGAAGCTTAAGGAGAGGATCAATTATAAGTAAGAGAAGCAGGGGAGACAAAGGGCATCCCTGTCTCGTTCCTTGGTGGAGGTCAACAAAAGAAGACGTAGAGCCATTAATTCTAATGTTAGCCTTAGGATTAGCATATAAAGCTAAGATCATATTAGTAAAAGACGAGCATAAGTTATGAGACTCCAGAACGGCATCTAAGAAAGGCCAATAGACCTTATCAAATGCCTTTTCGGCGTCAAGAGCAATTGCAGCAGAGGAAAGTGATAGCAAATGGGCTTTTTCTATAATATAACAGAAGGTACGGATGTTATCTCTTTAGATGGCCTCTGGCAAAGCCAGTTTGAGAATTAGGAATTAGATTAGGGATACAAGATTCCAATCTGTTGGCTACGATCTTCGCATAAATTTTGGCTTCCATATTTAAAAGCGAAATAGGGCGAACATTTTTGTGATCAGAGTGATCCTTGCCCTCCTTCGGAATGACCACAATGGTGGCCTCAGCAGCTGAACCCGAGACGCAGCCCGACAGGGCATAGTGATCAAAAACTTTTTTCAGGTGATCAACAATGGAGCAAGTAAAAGTTTTATAAAAAGTGATTGGAAAGCCATCCGGGCCCGGAGCCTTACCCAACTTTATAACTTTAATAGCTTTAACTATTTCCTCAGAGTCTATTGGCTTATTCAAACGCAATCTCTCCGAGTGTGAAACAGTGGATAACGAGAGGGGATGAAGAAATGCCAGACAGGTGTATTTATCACATGACAATTTGGGAGTATATAACTTCTCATAGAAATCTCTATATACTTCAAGAATATCCTGATTAAGATTTTGAGCACCAAGTTTATCTGTGATATGGGTAATTTGAGTGCGCAGACTGGTGGATTTGAGGGTAAGTGTCAAGAGTTTACCAGCTCTCTTACGTATTAGAAAATGAGGAGATTTTTGGGCATGGCCCCTAAGTAGGCTCTTTTACTAACAATAGAGTTATAAGAGTATTTTAATTGCTTGATATCTTGTAGAAGGGATTTCTCATTAGAATTCCTATACAAAATCTCTTTGTTTTTTAATTTCCTCACCCAGAGATTAAGAGAGTTTTTAATTTCACTGTTTTTCCTGGATATTTTTTTGATGATCTGACCTCTCAGAACACATTTAAAAGCATCCCAAAGAACTATCGGGGAGGAAACCGAATTTTCATTAATATGAAAGAAAAATTCAATCTCTTGTTGAAGATCAAGAACATCAGACTCATTATCTAAGATTTCATTATTTAAGCGCCATATATGATTCCTGTCTTTAACAGCTAAACTGAGAATGGACATAGAGATTGCAGCATGATCAGACACAACTATTGGGTGGATCTTAGCATCAGACATATTTTGGAGAAGTGAGGGATCCACAAGAAGGTAGTCAATGCGGGAAAAGCTCGAGTGGGGAGGAGAGAAGAATGTAAAATCACTACCCTGTGGATTGTGTAGTCTCCAAACATCCACTAATTTATGAGACGTATATAAATTTAGTAATTGTTTATGTGCCCTAGGAGCTTGGTAACGGAATGCAGAGTGACAATCTAAGATAGGATCCATAGGAAGATTAAAGTCACCACCTACAATTATCTTAGAACGCAGGGGAATATCAGCAAGCTTTTTGCTAATTGAATGCCAAAACACAGGGTCATTCGAGTTGGGAGCATAGATATTCATGACATATAACTCTTGAGATCCATTGGTCAATCTAATAAAAAGCCATCTTCCATTAGTATCATGTTCTGCTGAAACTATGGACAAACCTGATTGTTTAGAAATAAGGGTAAGTACCCCATTATGCTTGCCAAAAGCCTCAGAGCAGGCAAAGTCCGCAACCCAATCCAACCTCATAAGCAAAGCTTCCTTAGCACTGATCTTGATCTCTTTGAGTAGCACAGTATCCCCCCTTAAGCCTTTGCAGTAATCCAGAATTTTGGACCTTTTCACAGGAGGATTCAGTCCTTTAGTATTTAAGGACACAACTTCTAATATCGACATTTGAACGACACTAGAAGAATGGAATCACAATGCATAAGAAGAAGCTCAAAATGAAACTGAGCAAACAAAAAGTACACTGGAAGAGAAGAAAATGCTCCACTGGAAAAAGGGCAAAAAGAAAGGGAATGAATAAAAGAAGGAAAAAAGGAAAATGGGGGCCCATATCCACCCTGAAACAAGGAAAAAAGACAATGAGACCCCTTCCCAACAGGGGATATCTGTAGGAGAAAACGTGAATGGGGAAAAAACGTGGAAACCGCGCAGCCAGGGCTGACACAAGAGAACCGGAGATGACTACCGGGAACGGAAAAACCAGCACCGGTGGCGTAAGATGGGAATAACAGAAGCAGAAGTATAAACATTGCAAACTTAGAAGAGTACTAGCAAAAGCAAAATACGTACAATGTCTACTTGAAAACCAAAAGAATGTGCATTAGAAATAAGACAAGAAAAAGAGAGAACATGCTATATCAAATACAAGAGATATAAAAATAATGGTTTCAGGCACAGTAGATAAAACAGAAACATGACTACTGTATAAACGAGCGCAGATAAATGAACATGGAATAATATCAGAAATAGAGAGCAAAAATTACAAAGGTAAGAGAAGACATTATAGATGCTAAAACAGCTACAAAAAGGAGAATGAAAGAGTCAAGTAGTAATTTAAAGTATCAGAGAGTATGAGAGAATTTAAATAGATAAGTCTGGTGACAAAATATAGTAACAAAGAAGTAATCAAAACATAAATGACAAGCACATAGAATAGCTCCATACAACTAAGGCAACATAAACATGCAAAAAGCATAACTAACATAAAGAGACAAGGGAAAAATAGACAACAAAGCAAACAAAACGACAAAATGTATGTTATATTCCTTCTACGAACACAAAACAATCACAGGGACAGTCAAAATATCAGCAACAGAATAATAATAATAATAATAATAAATAAAGACTATAAACAGGGATGTAAACATTAGCAATAATGGAAGAAGCAAACATAAAAACAATCAATAACTAAAAGATTACTAGCAAAAGCAAGACAGAAAGAAGATCATGAGATGACACAAGAACAAAAGTGTGAAGAGTGTATGAAAGTAGGAGTGAACATACAGAAAAGACCCTAGAAGTAAAGAAGAAAAAGATGTAAAAAGACCAAAGGGTATATAAGTAAACCCAGTAATGTAGGAGAACACAAAAAGACGCGAAGTATAAGAAAACCAACAAATTCAAAGACATATGAGGAATAGCAATATCAAACAATGCTATCCAAATAGGATATAAACTGTGAGAACAGCAAGCAGAAAAACAGGCTATAATAGTGCAGACTCAGCGATGAGGAGAAGAAACAACAGGAAGGGCGTCTGCTTCCATCTGTGTCTCCGACTGATTATCAAGAAACGTTGCCAAGTCAGAAGGTTCTGCAAAAGTTTTTGATTGTCCTTTAAAATCCTGAATTTTGAAGGACCTGAAAAAGCAAAAGGAGTTTTCATTTCCAACAGTCTTTTCTGCAGGTTTAAAAACCTTTACGATGAATAACAGTGTATCTGGCAAAGTCCTGCGAAATTTAGATTTTGTGATCCTGCCATGCACAGACTGGATTCTCCTTATATGGGCTAAAATTTGTTCCGTGTGCTGATGCCGTAAGGGTTTAAAGATCAAAGGTCTCGGAAATGACATATTTTTTGGGTTTAAAAGTAGGAACCCTAGGGCCTCTTTCAATCTCAAAGTCTTTATTGAAGGACAACTGCAAAGCGGCTGGCAACCAAGAGATCAGCAACTCAGCAACCGATGGGGCACATGACTCAATTCCCTCTGTAAATCCAAAAATACGTAAGTTGCTCCTACGATTGCCGTCCTCCTCATCCGTACGATCTCTCCTCAGAGCTGAAATGGAGCATTCAAGGTTTTGAATTTGTTTGGCCTGGGAGTTTGTATAGTCCTCCACCGTACTAATTCTGGTTTCAGCTTTTGACATTCTTATTGCCATATCCCTAAAATCATTACAGAAGCCGCCACTTCCGATTGAAGAAGATCAGTATTTGTTTTCGTACTCTGAGCAATATCATGTACAGTGTTGAGCTTCAATAGAATAGCCTCCAACATAGATGCAGAGTCTGGGCTACCTTTGCTCGGGGACTCCGAGAGGAGAGAGGATTGATTAGACCGTTTCAGGGTTGCTTTAGTGTCTTTAGCCTTCATGTTTCCACTTGCACCCTCCGCCATATGCCCAGCCATGACTGAAAACCCTTGTTCCAGAAGATTAACCAACAAAGTGAGGAGCTGGAATATTGACTGTAGACCAGGAGCAAACTAGTTGCCCTCAATAAGATGATAACAAAGAAGTCTACGAAAGAGGAGGGAGGAACTTACACTGCGTTACAGTCAGATTGCTTCCACTGGCACAGGCTGATCCTCAATGGCCACACTGATTCCACAGGCTCCACTGACGAACACTGGATACCACTATTAACACTGTATGCCACAAAATCCAATAGACAACGCATTATATTGACAACCTAGTTAGCAAAAGAGCCGGGCCGGTAAAATGACAGGCATCAACAAGGCTAGGCAGGTTCACAAAGCACTCGAGTATATTGACAGAAACAGCAGGTGGGACCGTAACGTTGAAATCAGCAGGAGGCCGGTCTGACAGGAAAGTCAATTATGAGGCCGCCATTTTAAGATGCTGAGGAGATACGTTATGGGGCTAAAAGAGTCACAAGCACTCTAAAATAACAGAGGCTTACTGCCAGTGAACAGGAGAATCCTCTATAACATGCAGCACTTTTCACGTCAGAGCAGCTGTTCACTCACATGACGCCGCTGACAGGAATGGAGCATTGGACCGAAACCGCCATCTTGGCAATTGCATCAGGTGAGAGCCGAGAAGTCAGGGAACCATGAAAGCGGCAGCAATAGTATAAAACGGAGGCCTACCAACACACCTCTGAAGTCCTGTGGAAATCCGCCACCAGTATACACAATGAAACTACATAACCGGTGTCACAGACTGCATTCTGTGCCGGCTAGTGTACAGAACTCAGCAATGAACAGTCATCTCAGCTGCGCGCTAAGCCACGCCCCCCCACTGCAATCTATTTTTTCTACGATATTAACGTAAATTACATATGTAGTATTTTATAGCATGCATTTTTGGACATAAATATTTACCAAATAATTATTGACGCTATTTAATTTGGTATTGCTTGCAATCAGCTCCTTTGGATGATCATCCATTTCTAAATCTTGTAAGAATGAGAATTGCATTTTCTTTTAGCTAAGAGGAACAGTTTTCCACTATATGTTAACTGAACAGTAATTTGTTTTAATGCTGCGGCTGTGGGCCATTCTCCATGTCCACCACTGCATAAAGAAGAAAACATGTATTCAGGACAATTCAACTATGTAGCTTAGAAGTAAAGTATGACAATAATATAATTTCTTATTGACCTGGCTTATATTTGACATCATATTTTGATAAGGGAATGCTTTTGAAACACAGCTAATTAGTAGTTTTTAAACTGAAAGCAACCATTGAAATGGTTAAATATTAGTATTTTCACATCCATAATTTCAGATTTATAATTTATTTTAGAACATCATCATGTTGGCTTAGTAAGTATGTGTCTATATTCATATTCCATCCACATATATATACATTTTGAGCTTTTAATGTTGTTTTAATCTTTATTTTTAAATGTATTATTTATTTTATTCAGTACTATTTAAGTGTTAACTTGTGAGAAAGTGACTCTTTTGCATAGTCATCCCCATTAATTTGGAGACTGATGCCAATGCTTTTTTAAAACTGTGCACTGAAGTAGTGCTGTCTAGTCCTCAGTGTATGCGCTCCAACCCTTACAATTTGGTAAAATTGGCTAATCCCCAAGGGCATATTCAACTTTCCTGTATGGGCATAGGATATATTCTAAGAAATTACACTAGTGACATAGAAAGTTAAATTTCAGCTGTGGACTGCAGCACCTATCATGCTACTAATTAGGCTAACAAGGAAAACATGGCTTCAGGTCTACATGTGTAGCCCAGCTTTCAAACCTGCAGGCAGAACTTACAAAAGAAACATTTTGACAGGAGGGAAACACTACTTTTAAACATCAAGTAAGTCACCCCTAAATTGGCCTTGTAGCCCATAAAATAGGATGCCTGATATTTAAAAATGAAACATATAAGACTCGGCGATGCAGCGAGCGCAAGGTAAGTGGTTTTATTAATTGTTTTATTTAATTTTACCTACTCCGTCATCAGTCGACTTCCCCACCCACCCTGCCCCACCACCACCCCACCCCTCCACTCTTACCTGTGCTGGCTGCCACTGGGAAAAGAATAGAGTGGGTAGTTCTGGTCATTTGATAGAAAGTAAGATGACAAAGTGGCAGAGCCTTTGGGATTAAGATGCCTACACTGATGTGATTGTTGGTCTCCTTAGTACTAAAAGACAGTTGGGGGTGGAGTATGATATTAATCAAGTCATCGCCAGGCCTTAAGGATTTCCTTAGTGTAAGGATTCTGGAATACCTATGTGAGGCCCTTCAAGTTTTTCCCTAAAGACACCAATGCTGGCATTCAGTAAAGGAATGTAACAAAATTGCAAAATGGAAACGTCAAATAGTTGTTTGCTAACAGTGATATCTGATACATATGAGACATTTGGATGCTTTCCGAACCCAATAGGTAGAAAACCTTACATCACCTAGGGGCATATTACCAAGGATTTGCGATAATTATCGCAAAGCGCGCTTAGCGCTGTTTTTTTTATCGCCGGGTATCGTTGGATTTCATCGCGGAGATAACGCGTTATTATCAACGCTTATCTCCAAGGCGATAAAAAATCCAGCGATAGCAGCGAAACCCAGCAATAGCACGAGAAATCCAGCGATAAATTCACTGCACTAATGAAAAGCTTGCTAATAGGCAGGTGAGGACGTAACCTTACAATCCACCTCCCATTGACAAGATGGTTAAGTCAAGTTTTTAGCAGGTGTTAAATTCCAGCGATAATCGCGGTTAGCGCGACTTTTTATCAGCTCGCGGGCATTGATACTAGGGGAAGTTGTGTTTGCGACTGTTTGCAGTTGCTTTTAGTTGGGAACGCCTACTTTGCATGTCATTAGCGATAATTATCGCTGACATGCAAAGCGGCAACAAAACGGCCGCTATCGCCATTAAGCTGTCGCTAACAGCTGTTAGCGACAGCTTGCTAATAGGGCGATACAAATATCGCCGCTTTATCGGCAAAAAGTGCCGCTAAAGTGGCGATACTGCCCTTGATAATATGCCCCCTACTCGGAAGAAATTAGTGACGGGAGGCGGGCTTCAGATACATTTCCCACATTGAGTAAGTCCTGGATAGGTAAGTAATTGCCTCTGATATATACTACTCTGTTACAGACTTTTTGTGTAGTGTGCTAGAGGAAAATGCCCCCTTATGTCTTTTAGCACCAGGAAGGCAGAGCACTAGGAAAACACAATGGGCCTGATTTACAAAAGTAATCTGAGACAAAATCCTAACTTTACGACTTTCGGTATTTGCAAAAGGCATTTAGGTGTAGTAAAGTTAAAGTTAGGAATCCTAACTTTACTACACCTAAATGCCTTTGTGAATACCGAAAGTCGTAAAGTTAGGATTTTGTCTCAGATTACTTTTGGGAATCGGGCCCAATGTAACCAGTTATTGCCAGTCAGTGACAGACCTAGAGATAACTAACAACATTAAGGAGTGCTTTAAAGATATGGACAAATCAAAATGAGAACTAAGCCTTTCTTTTAGGTTCGTACTGTGCTTTTACACGCCATAATGTTTTGAGTCTCTTTCTTTATCACTTTGTAATATATGTGAATGCCCAAAGGTATACTGAAACGTTATGGTGAAATTGGGCCTCAGTCACATGCTTATTCTGTTTACATAAGTTGAATTTTGGTGCCCAGGAAATGGACGCCTGCACTTCTGAAGTCTCACTCCGGATTTTCAGAATTAAGATCTCCTGACATTTACCGCAGATGGAGTTTAGTACAGCAGACATTCATTAAACTCAAAATAGACACTAGAGGGCATAATATATCTGCAGTTTAATCACTCACGGTTTTTTTTTGTGGTCACTTTTTCAAAGGCTTACTCCCTGCGGCACTTACTTTAATTTTAATTTAATTGGACCTTTCCTCCTTAGTTTTATTTTCCACCTCTTAAGAAATCATTACTACTCAGCAATAAAAAATAAAATAAAAATCTAAAAACATACAAATGCTCTTTTGCATTTCAGAAGATACATATTCAAGTGACTTTAATGAGAATTTCATTTGTAAATTGTTTATACACATACAGTCATCGTTATTCGCAGCAGACTTACAGCAATACGTTTCTGAAAGTGCATGGTTTATACTGTTTTGCAATGTTTTTATTGTGTTTTGTGCTTCATGAATATATCTTGCATAAACGTATAACGATCAACGCACACTTCCTTCGTGAATTTTCCCTTTTCTATTGTTGGCCTGCCTTGCCGTTTTCATTTACGGTATTTTTTCGGAACATTTTAATTTGTCATTGTTACAAAGTTGGGCATCTGTTTTGGGTTTTGCTGTCAGAAGTTTGATTCTTGAGGGCACATTTCATTAATCTGAAGTTCCTATTCAGCCCATGTGTGAAATGAATATTCAATGATGACTGGAGCCTGGTTAAATTGACTGATGTAATGCACTGCCCATGACTTTGCAAAAACAATAAATAATAATTCGCCATGTCTGCAAATCCTCCTTTATGTGGCCACGGCTGGGACAGACTGGCTGAGACTCTGCATTCATTCACTTAATTGTTAGCATCAGTCTACATTTTCTCTACACAATGCAACTACAGATCTCGTTAGTGTTTGTTTTAGAAAGACCGACTTCCTGATTTGGCTATAGTGGCACCGTTGACTCTTTAACAAAGAGTTTGAAGTTGAGTGTGGGAGTATTAGAGGTGTCCTTCCCATGTGCCCATCCAAACATATTTCCTGTTACCCCAAAGGTCTGGAGCTGTGGGGGTCCGCCTCATGGAGGTGGTAGTGCACAGTTCCATGCCTCCAGGGTGGCAGGGAAAAAACTGCGTGTGAATAATGGACCAGCGGTCGGTGGTCAGCCAATAATCGTACAGTTTCTGTTGTTGTAGTGAGGCAACACTTGTCATTGGTTATCAGCAGTGGCTGGTGCAGGTATGTGCAGTGGGGCGATGGGGCGGTGGAGTGGGGCAGGGCGGGAGGGTTAGGAGTCGACAGATGACGGAATAGGATTTATTTATTTATTTAATTTTCCCGATTCCATCGTCTGTCGACTTCCATAGAAGAGAATGAAATGGAGGCCAGGGATAAGATGCGGTAGTTTGGACCCATTAGGTAACCATAAGGGCTTAGATACCTGAAAGGAAATAAAATGGGTGCTAGATAGCGGTTTCTTTTTAAACCTAATTGTTACCTTAATGTTCATTTTGCACACTGTTTTTCATGTCCAGTTCCTACCAGTTCTAAACTGAAGTAGGTGCAATTTACACATAGTTGTTAATTTGCACAAGCGCTACAAGTTTGGGAAATGCTATGTAAATGTTATTTCCACACATTTAATCCCTCACAGTGCTAAATGATCCTGTAATATTTCAAATATTGCTATGATTTGTTATATTTTTATAAAGGTATCTTTATTCATATAATCCATATTTAAATTATATGAATTTTTCTCCACTCTCTAATGCCGCATTACAAGTTGCGGTATACTACTCAGAGCATTAACTCCAGGTAACATACAGCTTTCAGCCATTATAGGTAGTCAGGTCTCTCCTGCCCTGATAATTCCAGACCTGAAGACGCCAGACCCAGTTTCACGAGATGTAGATTGGCACTTAGTGAAACCATTTTAGTGACTGGGACAGGAGCTGCCTGGGAGAGCACAGCCTGGGGCCCTCCCGACCTCTGCAGAACTATAGAATTATGGCCTACCCTAGACCTGCCCTACCCTTACCTCCAAGTAGCATGATGATAGTCAGTGAACATGCCAAATGAGGGTAACACACACCATCAACTTTGAAACATAAACAAAACTGCTCAAGTTGTGAGAAACTTTTGTTGTAGGCAGAGTACACAACTATTTGGGGGAACAACTCATACACTCAAAGGCTGGGGCTGCAAGATCTAACAGGGTAACCTCCTTTCTAGTTTAACTATCAAGCTGTACTACAAACTCCATGCACTGCCAAGAGGCAGTTTAGTTTGGTCAATTTCGATTTTAAAATCTGTAAACTGATCTTGGGGCAACTGTGAAATAAGACCTATGCCTCATGTGTTGTGTCAGCAACATTTACTCTGCCTCATACAGTCTGTGGACAGGATAATTTGCTCTCGCAAAATGTTTGTGCAAAAGGCGCTCTTTCGAAAGTCCTTATGTTCAGACATAAGGGCACACTCAAGTAGCATTTGTAAAATCCCTAGTTATATGCACTAAAAGAGAAAAAAACCTGCTCAACTTTGCTCACCTCTCGATAAATCACAGAAAATATTTAAGAGAAAGACAGATATATAGAAAGGGAGACAGTGCAGAAGAATGATAGAGAACTAGAATGAGGTGGATCTCTGCAAAATGTAAGTAAAATAAACATGTATGTTATGTTGTGCGTTTTTGTATGGTGCACATATGACAGGAGAGGTTATTCTGGCCCTTCAAGAAGGAGGGTCAGCCCTAGCTGGGGCCTATTGGAGAAGACAGGTTTTCAGTTTCTTACAAAAGTCTGGAAATGAGCTGGTGGCTCTTTTGTGCAGGGGAAGGTTGTTCCAGACTTTAGGAGCCAGGCACGAGTAAGCACTAGCTCTTCGGATGTGGGTGAGTAGGAGGCCAGCCGAACTGATGTTTCTGGTCAGGGTGTGGAAGCTGATGTGGTTGTTCAGGTAAGCAGTGTCTGGATAGTGCACATCTTTAAATGTGTGTGCGAGGAGCTTAAAGAGTGTGAGTTTGTGAAATGGAAGTTAGTGGAGGTTTTCTCAGATGTGTGAACATATGGGTGTGGGGTGGGAGTTTCAGTGTGACCCTGGCTGCTGTGTTCTGGATCACCTGGAGTTTCTTGGTGAGATGAGTGGTGATGCAGATGTACAGTGTGTTTCCATATTCCACCTTGCTAGTGATCAGGGCTTGTTTGACAGTTGTTCAGCTGTTGAGCGATATCCATAAGAAAATGTTTCTTTTTTGTGCTCAAAATATTTTTTGAAGAAATTGTATAGAGTACATGAACGATTAAATCAACAAACAATATCAGCCAAAATGTGTTGACCATCAATATTATTGTCATACATATCATATATATCTGTTTGCGAGAAAGGTAGATAGAAACTGTAAAAAATAAAAAAAATATACATAAATTATAAGAACATACATAGGGCTACTTGTGAAATACTGATTCACAATATAGAAAATACGTGTGTATAACTAGCAAGTGGAAATATATTCTTCCTGGGTTTCCCATATAATAGATGTGATTGAAAGGGACGTTTTGGTTTTTCTAAAAGAGAATTCAATCCCTTTCCTTAGATATAAAATTCAATCCAACCAGACCCGCATGGATAGAAGCTTAGCGGATTTCCAAATCATAGTGATAGCACATGAAATTGAAAGAGAACATTATTTCATATCCATATATCAGTAGCGGTCCGTGGTAGGAGTGCCGGCCGGGCGGTGACGTGGGGTGGGGTGGGGGAGGGGCAGGGTGGGGGGTAGTAAACCACGGATTACGGCCGAATACAGGTAAGTAAACATTTAAATAAATAAAACGAATTTCGTTGTGAGCGCTGCATTGCCAAATGCGATGCAGTGCGCGCAACGAAATTCGTTTATTTATTTAAATGTTTACTTACCTGTATTCGGCCGTAATCCGTGGTTACTACCCCATCCTGCCCTCCCCGCCCCACGTCACCGCCCGGCCGGCACTCCTACCACGGACCGCTACTGCCATATATGCTAAAGCAATAATGAGGGTAGAAGATTTATTTCTAATATTGTCAAAGGTTAGAAGAATATTAATCTGAAAAATATGAGAAATTCGATCCCAGATATTGATCCAAAATTGAAAAATAATCGGGCAATCAAAAAGCACACGTTAAAGGTACCAGGTTCCAAGTTACAGTGCCAACAATGTGTTTTATCGCAAAGATTTGAATCATGTAATTTGACAGGAGACTGATAGCAATCATTTAATATAATGAATTAGACTGACAAATAGAGGAAAGTAACCATCAGGAGACATTGCAGAGCCAAATTTTCTTTATTGGCTGTGGGGCATAATTAGTAGTGGTTGGCGGAACTCGCTGAGTTTTAATCCATGGAATTCTGTGGAGTTACCTACAAACTCAGTGAAATTCCACATACTTCTGAATGTGGCAGAATTATGGTCCGACGCACTGCTCATGCTGATTTTTAGCCCCAGGACCTTTACAGTGCAAATGGCACTGTGTGGCACACCAGAGGGCGCTGCTTCTTTATGCCACTCGAGCGGCAGCTTTCGCATCACGACCAACAACATTCTTAACACAAGTGGTAGTGACCTGCCATGACCGCCTGCATTGAGAAATCTCGCTGGGAGGTGGTCTAGTGCTCGCTTTTTCTCGCTCGCCAACTTAACATTGGTTAGCTGCGTGCAAGAAAAACTCAGCCACTCGGTTATTGGTGGGGTGTTTGCAAAGCTCTGTGAACTCCATCAGCGGAGTGGAGTTTACCGCTCACCCCTAAAAATTTGTACTGAAATTGGAGTTCCAAAATTCACATAATTTCATGAAGTGGGAAGAGTCAGTGAATATTATTTTTTTTATATGTTTTGGAAGTAATATGACCAGAAAATCTATGAATATTAAAAAAAGCTTCATGTCAGAACATTGAAGATGAGGAATAGAACAGTTAAAGGCATTAAGAATTGCATTGAAAAGTATAACATGTTTACGGAATTCAGAGGGAGGGATATGAAATTTAGCTTGTATATCTGAGAAGAACAAAAACGTATTGCTGTGACAGATGTCAGAAATGGAAAATATTCCAGCATCAATCCATTTATTCCAACAAGAGACTGGTATATTTCATTTGATCTTAGAGTTCATCTTGGAGTTGGCACTACTGTTAACCTCAGAAAACTTTAGACAGATAGGTGACGGGGGCAAAACGGCTGCACTGATTATGTTAGACTTGAGTGCAGCCTTCGACACCGTCTCCCACGGCCTTCTGTTGGAGAGGCTATGGAATTACTGTATCTGCGCTGGCTATCTTCCTTTCTTCAGAACCGCGCCTTCCAGGTGGGTTAAAAGCAGTTCCTTTCTGAGGTCATCTCACTGTGGCAGGGAGTTCCCCAGGGCTCTCTCTGCTCTGAGCCCTACTCTTCTCAATCTATACATGCGCCCCCTTGCCCTACTCTGCTCAGTCTATACATGCGCCCCCTTGCAGATGTCATCAAGCAACACAGCTTTAACATCATGTCGTATGCCGATGACATGCAGCTTATTATCACTGTGTCTCAGGATGAGGAGCCTCGGCAGCTTGCCTGGTCAATTTAGCAAAGTGGATGGACCACAGTTGCCTCAGGCTTAATGACGGGAAAACTGAGGTTCTCTTTGTAGGGAAACAACCTTCCATATGGTCCCCAGCTTGGTGGCCAGTGGCACTTGGTCCAGTGCCGATTCCCAAGCTGACCGTGAAAAACCTTGGAATATGCTTTGATTTCTTGTCTGGCAAGAAAGTGCTTCAGAATCTTGAAAATCTTGAGTAACATTGTGGGCCTTCTCCCAGAGGCTGCCAGGAAATCAGTAGTCCAGGCACTGATCATGTCCAGGCTGGACTATTGTAATGTTCTATACCTAGGAGCCTCACAAGGTAGATTAACAAAACTCCAAAGAATGTAGAATACCGCAGCATCGCTGCTGCTTATATCTCAAGGCGGTCATCCATGGGACCAGCTCTCGGTAAATTACATTGGCTTCCGTGAGGAAGAGAGTTTCATTCAAAGTCATGTGTCTCTGCCACAAAATCCTGATTGGGAAAGGACCTCAATACTTACATCCTCTAGTGAAATCGTATAGACCTAGTAGAAGCCTCAGATCTGCAGGAGACTCGCTCACTGTGATTCCCAGGGTGAAAAAACCCGTAAGGAAAAGTTTTCCTTTGGCTTCTTGGTCCCTAAATTGTGGAACACTTTGCCTTTATATTTGTGACAGGAAGAATCAGAACC
The DNA here is from genome assembly GCA_963921515.1 of Calotriton arnoldi. Classification (NCBI taxonomy): domain Eukaryota; kingdom Metazoa; phylum Chordata; class Amphibia; order Caudata; family Salamandridae; genus Calotriton; species Calotriton arnoldi. The sequence continues at coordinate 101,431 of CAWUFW010000425.1, read as the reverse complement.
AGTCTTCGCAAGAAACTCAAGACGTGGTCTTTAAGGAAAATGTAGGGCCTGCCAAGCGCGCCATTTAAGGGTCAGTACTCAAGTTTGCACTTATAGTGCAGGGACACTCCAGTTGCAGTAACCAGACACTTTACAAATCACCTAATAATAATAATAATAATAATAATAATAATCAAAGTATGGCAAAAGACAGGTAGCAGTGATAATTTATATAGAATTTGTGGAGTTATCACTATTATAATAACTTCAAGTCTTCCCCACCAAGATAATTATAATGATGACCATTTGTCTAATTTCTCTGTAATGTTAAATATTCAGTTTTTGCAATTGAAATCAACAGTGCCATTAATTGAATTTTGTAAAGAAATTCCCAAAGGATAGGATATGACGTAACAGCCTGAGCTGCCGATTTTGGAGCCAATGGAACCATGTTCGAGTCTCAGCTGTCAACATCCTGTGGCTCTAGGCAAATCACTTAATCTCCCCATGCCTACAACTTAGCGCTTTACAAATCCTGGTTTTATTATTTATTTATTTATTTTAGTCAGTAGTTAGTTAGTTAATGTGAGTGCCACTTAACATGTCTGCAGTACAGTAAGCATTTAATGGGAAGAATTCAGTCTTATAAATGTTCAAGGTATATCCAAATATGGAAGCATAACCTTTAATAATTTCTAGTATAATAGGTATAGTATTGATAGAATTACTACTATATAGCAGAACATCATCAGCATAAGCAGAAGTTTTGAGATTTGTGTAATTAATAGTAATGCCTTTGTTGTCTGTCGAATTACGAAGAATGCACAACAAAGACTTGATGGCCAATAAAAATAATAGAGGAGATAGAGGGCAACCTTGTCTTGTGCTTCTAAATAAAGCCAAAGATGGAGAGTTAATACCATTAACATATATAGATGCACTAGGAGAAGAATATAATGCTGTAACCATTGAAATGAATGTTGTGCCAAAATAAAATGCTTATATAGATTTGAATAAAAATTTCCAATTAACTTAGTTAAAAGCATTCTCAGCATCTAAAGCTAGTAAACCCATAGGATATTTAATGTTAAGTACAGAAGAAATAGTGTGATAGACAATTCCAGTGTTGTGTGCTTATGATCTTTCCTTCATAAACCAGTTTGGTCCGGTTGGATAATATTGTTTGACACATGAGATAATCTAAGTATTTAGGTGTATATTTTATAGTCTTGATTAATAACTGAGATGGGACAATAGTTTGAAAGCAATGTGTCATCTTTTTGTGCTTTGGGAGAATAATGATTTTAGTGTTGTAAAAGGATCCCTCAACAGAAGCATTGGAAGCAAAGTCCTGAAATAAGGATAAAAGGGCAGGAGCTAGCTGACCAGCAAAAGCTTTGTAAAATTCTACTAGAATACTATCAGGTCCAGGTGATCTTTCGGAATTTAAAAATGTATTTGGGGAGCATACCTCTTATATAGTTCAAGGGGCATCAAAAGTAGCTCTATCCATTTGAAATAATGTTGGTTAACTGCAATGAATGAGGAACTGATCAATGTTGATGTCTTGACATCATAAAGCTTACTATAAAAATTGGAATAGAACTTCTCAAATTCTTTAGCTATTTCTGTAGTAGATAATAGTATGTGTTCATTTGACTTACAAATGGCATGAACCTGGTATTTGTCTTTTTTAATCTGTAAATATTTAGCAAATATGCAACCAGCTTTATTAGGACTAAATTGGAATTACGTCTAATGAATAGCATGAATCTGTTTTTTGTCTTTTTTAAATTGTAAATAGTTAGCAAATATGCAACCAGATTTGTTAGCACTAAATTGGAAATAATTTTTTTTTACAGATATAAAGAGTTGCTCTTTTTCTAAGCAAGGTATTGTATTTGTAGCGACAATGTAATACTTTTATTATAAATTGCATATCTGAGTAAGATATAAAATGTTTTTCAGCTATAACAATTTGTTATTCTAATGATAATATTTTGGCATTGAGTAGCTTATTCTCAATTGCCATTATGGATATAGTAATGCCTCTTATACATGCATTAAAAGCATCCCAATGAATAGTTTTGGAGGTATATTCAACTTTATTATTTAGGAAATAATCAGTAATAGCAGGCAGTAATTTTTGTTGATTTGAGTCAGAAAGTACAATATCAGTATTCATTCTCCACCTGTGCACATGCCGGAGTGTCAGCAAGGGAAAAGGGCATGATCTGATATAGTGATGGGTTCTATTCTGGAATTGGAGATCATATGATTCAAGTGTCTGGAAGATAATTGATAGTAAGTATTGGAAAATGCAGAGTGAGCATCGGAGAAAAACATAAACTCCTTATCAGTGGGGTGTGAAACTCTCCAATTACTCATTAATTTTGTGTTGGATAAAAGCATTTTCAATAGAGCATACGTTTATGTGAGGCAACATTTAACTGTGGAGATTCTATCCAAAAGTGGGCCAGAAATTATATTGAAATCACTTCTTAGAATCAGAGGAACAGAGCCTATAGCAAGTATTTCAGACGATATTGATCTCCAAAATTGGGGATCATCTTGGGTAGAAGCATAAATATTAACTAAGCAAAGGGAATATTTATCAATTTGAATGTAAACATGAATATAAGGACTAAGTCAGCATTACAGTTCAAAATGGTAATTTGCAAATTATGCGAACAAAGAATAGCCACTCCATTTTTCCAACCATTTGTTGGTGAAGAAATTATATATATATATATATATAACAACCATGATTTGGTCATAGAGGCTAGAATACTATCATCAACATGGGCTTCCTGTAAAAAACCAAATGTAAGCATTACATTTATGTAAATAATCTATTATTTTCAGTCTTTTTAATGCAAGTCTTAAACCATAAACATTTAATGAAGCAATTTTTAACCTATAATTATTTGCCATAATAACTTAAAGTTGAAAGAAAATTTACTATAGTTTTGGGACAAAATGAGAAAAACTATAAAGCAGTCCATAAATAAGGACAAACAAATGAACAGGACAAACCAAAAAATGTAAGACCTCTAAAAGAGGAAAACATGAAGTGAAGCATTGAGACTATAAAGGTAAAATCCAGGAATCCGATGGGATACCATACTGCCTGCTAATGGAAGAAAAAAAAACATTAGTTATGTAGCATAAACTATCAAATATTATTTATAGAAGATTGAGAGTCCATTACTACTGGAGCATGCAGATCAAGATATGCAAGTAGATCTGCTGGTGAGGTGAAGGATTTGGTGATATTTTTCCAGATGTGCATTATTGCAGGGTCAAATAAACCATATTCAAATCCAGCCTGAGGCGTAAGTCTGAGAAATGTTTGCACATGGCAACTGTTTCTTTTGCAATGTCTTGATGAATATACGCTTTATGTCCTTCAACCATTAGCATTGGAAATTCTCGATTAGCCTTCTGGATAAGTATCAGATGGTGATGGCGTAATGCTTTAAAAATCCATTGTCTTGGCTTAGGTTGAGTGGGTTTGCAATAAGAAGGTACTCAATAAGACTTGTCAATTTCAAATTTCTCAGAAAAATGTTATTTTTATTAGTGTTATGTTGTCATGTTATAAGCAGTTACAGAGCGCACGTACACCGAGCGGTTTCTTTGCACTAGAATAACAGAAATGCAGTTTCAGTTGTAAGCCTGTTTGAAAAGCTGTGTTTTTAAAATCTGTCTAAATCTGGTGTATCAAGGGGTCCTCCTAATTTCTAATGGTAGGGAGTTCCAGATTCGGGAGGTGAGTATGGAAAAGCTGGAGTCACAGAGGAGGGAATGGTGAGAAGGTTCAGGTGCGAGGATCACAGATTGCGGATAGGTGTGTATTTTTTGAGGTGGGCGGAGATGAAAGCTGGGCTGTTGCCATACAGGAATTTAAAAATGATGCAGCAGATCTTGAATACCGTGCACTGTTTCACCGATAGCCAGTGCAATTTCCTCATCAAGGGGGTGATGTAGCATTTTCTAGGTTATTGGTAGATCAGTCTGGCTGCCTGGTTTTGTGCCAATTGTAGCCTGCGGTTGAGACCCTCAGGGAGAGCCAGGTAAAGGGAGTTTGCATAATCTATCCTGGATATCACTAATGCAATGATGACCTGGTTGAGGGCTTCGAAGGTAAGAAATTTACCAATTTTTCTTATTTTGCACAGCTGCAGAAAGCAAGACAACATTACGGCCCCTACTTGGGGTTTCATGGACAAATGATTGTCAATGAGAACCCCGAGGATCTTCATCAAACTCTTGGGCTGGGGAGGGTTGCCCATTGCTGCTGGCCAGAAGATGGGATTCTACAAGTCAAACTTGGTACTGTGTTGTATCCTGCTTTCCCTCCTCTTTGTCCTTTCTTAGTGTCTTGTTCTCTGCTGCTCAGCCAGTCTCTGTGATGTTATGTACTGTTCTATCTGTGTGAGTCTATGTGGATTTGTCAGTTATCTTGGAGGCTGAGCAGCAGGGCAGCTGCTCCCGGTGGGGCCTTTACCTGAGTCTTATACTGGGTCTTTACTGGAGCTTTTACTGGATTACTTCCCTATCTATACGCTGTACCTGATTACTTGATTACCAAGAATATGCTGTACCTGATTACTTGATTACCAAGAATAAACATACATCTGGACACAGCAACTGAAGTGCCATCTTTATTTTATGAAATGTTACACACTGGTAATGACGATTTCCATCTTATCAGAGTTTAGTTTGAGCTGAGTACTATTTATCCAGTCCCAGATGAATAGCAATTCATTTAGAAAGGCAGCTTTAAATGTTGGTAAGTTGTTGATAGCGAAGAGCAATTTCATATCATCTGCATAATTGTAGATCTTAACTGCCATTTTTTCGAGGTATTGCACAAGGGGGTGGATGTACAGATTAAAGAGGTGGGGGGGAACAAAAAGAATCCCCTTGGGCACTCCGCAGGAAAGTTGGACCTTGGGAGAGTTGAAGGTGGATAGACGGACCGACTGATGGTGGTCCTTCAGGAAGGAGATGATCCAATTGAGCGCTGTACCCTGTGGGCCTGCAGATCCATTACGGTCGAACAGATGTTCATGGTCAACCATGTCGAAAGCTGCCAAAAGGCTGAGAAGTACTAGCGCCTGGATGCTATCCTTGTTAACTTATTCCTGCATGTTGTCCACAACTGATAGGATAACTCCTTCAGTAGAGTGAGCAGGTCAAAAGCCTGCTTGGTGTGGATCGAGGAAGTGAGTGTCCTCTAAGAAGTAGCATAGACAACTAGCCACATGTGCCTGTAAAACCTTTGCTAAATGGGGTAGCAAGGATATGGGGAGATAGTTTTTTCAAGATGTGCCGTCGTCAACAGCTTTCTTGAGTAACGGGACAACTATTGCCTCCTTGAAGGAATTGTGGACCACCCCTTGGCTCAAAGACTTATTAAGGAGTGATAGGACTGGGTCCTGAAAGAGGGAGGAAACTTATTTTAGGAACTTCAGAGTACAGATGTCATTAGGTGAGCCCGACTTTACTTTACTTAGCAGGTCTGTGAGGCGCATCTTGGTAATAGTGGGCAGCTCGGACATTATGGTGGGGTTCCTGTCATTAATTGGGGTTCTTGTTGTGGGGAGGGCTGGGTGGGATACTGCTGTTGATTACTTTGATCTTGTCAATAAAGAAAAAGTTTGCACAAGGTCTGGGTGGGTGGGATCCTTGCGGTCACTCTTTCGGGATTGGATAATTCGGCAACGATTCTGAAGATTTCCTCAGATTTGTTTGTTGAGTTTATGATTTTATCTGAGAAAAAGGCAAATTTACCTTGCATAATTTTTTTTTTTTTTTTTTTTAGGTGAAGCAGGTAGACTTCCTTTTCCCCAGGTGAGTATCTCCGCCAATTGCATTTGGCCCGATGGAGTTCAAATGTTGCTACTTTTATCTCTTCAGAGAACCATTTGGATGCGTTGTGTCACCCAGTTGGTCTGTTTTTTCAGAGAGAGGCATGGAAATTGCTAGCTTCTGTTAACCAAGCAGTAATTCCTTCTTCATGTTGGTTAATATTGGTCTTTGTGTTTGGAGGAGTAGTTTACAGTGAGTTACAAAACAATGTAATATTGAATTTGCACTGATTTCTAGATGGAATTCCTGTATTAGTGGAGGTCTTAGGAAAGACCAGATCAGTGAGTAAAAATCTAATTAGATACTGATAGTCATCAGAGCAAACCGTGAGGTTAAATACAGATAGGTTAATTGACCAAACCTGATCTAAGGTATGCCCATTATCATGGGTGGTTGAGAACACGTGCTGTTCAAAGTTCAGAATAATTAGCATGTCGGTTAGATCCAAGGATGATTGCCCGCCCGTTTCCTCAGTAGCCCAATAGTTGAGAGTAGTAAGATATGCATACGTGGAAGTAAATGCATAGACCCAAAATAATATAAGCTGATAATAATATGAAGGAGTCATACTGAAAATATGAGATGTAAAGAACTTTTTTCTGAAGTTGCAAAACACTAAAAAAGCAGACCTCACCTTTAAGATGGAAGAAAATGGTCTTGACAGTACCTTTAGGAAGGAGCAAGAGGACTGATAGGACCACCCTATTTTTTGTTCGCTTTTCTCAGCAAGTCTTCAGCTGTGCAGTCTCCTGATAGGATACTCCAGAGGTCAAAAAAGAGGACTCCAGAGCTGTAAAGATGTCATGAGAGCTGATAAGTCTGAGCCAGAGGGCATTCTAAACTAAAATATTTGATCCCAGTATACAATTATGATGCAATTAGACTTTAAAAGTTGTTGTTATTAGCAGAATGTGACAGAGCTTAAAGTGTGTTTGCCATCTTGGGTGGCGTGAGCTCCCGCAGTCCAATCTGAACATTTTGCTTAGAGCTCAAGGGCATGGGATCAGTAAGGGGCAACTGTGTTAATCTGGCTGGTCATTGAGAGTTGATCATCCACCACTATTCCTAGGTTCTGGACTTGGTTGCACAGTATGGGTGTCGGTCCTAGTTTGGACGGCCACTGGGTTGAAGCCCAGAGCGAGGTGTCTTTTCTGAAAGTGCCACCTCTGTCAGTTGAGTTGAGTTGAGCTTCAGACAGTTCATCTTCATCCAGTTTGAGACTTTGGACATGCATGTGTCAAACTTCATCCGATTGTTCTGAGTGTCATCGAAGAGGATGGGCTGGGTCTCATTGGAATACAAGATGATTCTAATTCCATGGGCTTGGATGATGTTGGCGAGTGGTACCATATAGACAGTGAACAGCATAGTGCTAATCGAGGATCCCTGGGGGGACTCCACAGATCTGTTTTGTGGCAGCAGAGGTTTAAAGTGCCAGGCTGACTGATTGGGTGTGCCCAATGAGGAAGGAGCTGATCCATCGGAGAGCGGGTCTAATATGGTGTTAGTGGCCAGTAGACCAGTTATAAGTAGAGAATCCAAAGCAGAAGGAGCAGAAACCAAGCAAGGGTTGAGAGAATTATCTTCACAATAATACCTGCTTTCCTTTGTATTAGAACACACTTGGGTTTTTCTGGAGGATGGGTGATGCCTCAGGGACCCTTGCTGACAGGTCTATCCTTGCTGACAGGCATGATCATTTTGCACCTTTTAATGTAATTGAATGGTAGTTTAAAATAAACTGGATCTGCATGTGCGGCTGTGCATGTCTCTTGCTTACAATAAGGAAGCTGAGAGAAGGAAGCAGAAACAAGTCTGTATTTTAGTAGAAATAGTGATGGTACAAAGCACCCTTCTGGTTCCAAATAGTTCCCTCTTCTCTAGACTAGCTGCTGTGGTTGCTGAATGACAGCTGCATTGGAAGCCATGCATACTAACAGTGAAGATAGATTGTTCTGAACCTGATCACTTTTTCCAGCAGCTTTGCAACACCCTGTGCTAACCCACCCCATGCCTGGTAGTTGCTGTATGCCACCTTTAGCCAGAGTCTTTTGTGTATGACTCCTGTTAGATCTGTTATTAGCTTACTGTGTACACCAGAGGAGAGAAGATGAGTTCAATGAGTAGCACTGATGGCTCCACGCTACGATGCTTGGGTGTCGGCACTTATTAGTATTTAAAGCTCACATTCAGACTTTTCTCAAGTAATCTTAAACAGTGTGTTGAAATGTAATAAATATGTGCAGTTAATATTGATTTATGCCTGATTTATAATTGTAGGTTGGGCTCAACTCAATCATTGCAATCAGCATCTCTCTCCCTCAATATCCTCAACATACATCTACCCGGTATTGAACACCCGAATGCTGGAAAGCAACACTTGATGAAGACTTTCAGGGTCGGGATGTTCGACTGAAAGTAAGCATTAACACATTATGCAACTGTAGGCACACGAGAAGCAGCACGAGGCACGCTAACTCTGTGCTGCTGCCAAAAGCTGTCTTGCCTACCTGTAATGATGACCTAAGCCTTGCTCTTTTTTGAGAAACTGGCATGGATTACAGCAGGTTAAGTGGGGGCTAACATACATCAAAGATTCTTTTTAGGTAGGAAGGGTTTTCATCTGTTACAGAAAATGAAGGCAAAACCTCTATGACAAATTGTTGGGATCTGGAGCTCGTGTGTGAGCTCGTGCTATGGGATTCCATTCTGGAATGGGATGTTCCTCGGACGGCAGTTGCTGCCCGGGAGTCGCCTTGGAAGGACACAATAAATGAAGCACTTACTTGGGGTCTTGTGTACTTCATTTCATTGGCGACGAGTTGAGAGTTGTCCTGTCTTCGGCCTCCCGTGAACCTGCTGACTGGTATCCCGTGAACCGGCTGACTGGTATCCGTCCTACGTGGCTCCTCCTTCCGTGCTGTGGTGCTGCCCACGCTGACTGTTCCTCGTTGTTTGCTTCCCGTCGCTGGAGTTCCTGAGAGGTTAATCCTCCATTTCAGGTACTTTTGTCGTTGTTTGGCAGTGGGAGCGCGAAATCGTGGTGAGCTCCTCGCGCCTCCCCTGTACGTCGGGATGTACTGCGCATGACGCGCATCATCGTAGAATTTTGCCTGACTTGCCTGGCTCCGCTCCACGCTGCGTGATCCCTCCGTGTGCGGCCATTTTAGGCACTTCTCATCACGGCGTTGCCTGGCAACAGAGATATTCAACGTGGAGTTTTTCGTCGTGCCTTTGCTGATAGGCACAGCTGTAAATTCATACTTCCTCGAAGCAGGAAGCACCGTTGCACTCACCTAGTGCCTTCGCTGATAGGCACAGCTCTATTCACCATCTCTACCTGCCACTTTGTGAAGATTGCCTGTTGGTCTTCGCTGATGGGCACAGCTGGTGTAATGTTCTTCAGTTGTCACCCAAATTTTTTGTCGTGCCTTCGCTGATAGGCACAGCCCCTACAATATCTGAAAAGCCACATTTTGCGAGATTGTATTGATCTACTTACTATCTACATGGCCATACATTCCTAGTATTCAGGGATTGTAGTGTTGACGTTGGGCAGCAACTCACCCACGCCAAGTCATGGATCATATTACCGCACCTCCACCCTTTTTGCAAACTGCGGGTTCACCTCCTCTTCAGTGGGAACAGTGGAAGGATACTTTTGACGCATATTTGGAGGCGATTGATGGTGAAACCTTCACTTCAAAAAAAAAGAAAGCGTTATTAATTTACAATTTAGGCACTGAGGGTAGGAGCATTTTGAAAACACTACCCTTAGAAATGGTAAGCACTCGTGTAAGTGGTGGTGATGATGGTGACTCCTTCATTGTTGACGATTATGCCTCCATTGTAAAAACTTTGAGCAAAAGATTTAGTCCCATAAGAAATGTTGTCCTTGAGCGCCACAAATTTCTACAACGCGCTCAAATTCCTGGTGAGTCCATCGACGATTTTGTCGCTGCTCTTAGAAGTTTAGCGGTTACTTGCAACTACAGGGAGTTTAGGGATGAAATCATTCGCGATCAATTAATTGAAAGGACGTCTAACAAGAAAATCCAAGAAAAGTTATTATCTTCAGATGATCCTGATTTAGAGACTGCACTCACGTTGGCCAAGAGTATCGAACATTCTCAATTCTGTGTAAAAGAAATGAGTTGTACAGCCTCATCTAGCGAAGTCAAATTGTTAAATGCCAAACCTATCGCTAAATCGTTGAAGGGGTCCAACACCAGTGTTGTGCGCCCGGCTACACATTTCCCCAAATCCAGAAGTGAACAAAGTGAAGTCATGTGTTTCCGTTGTGGAGCAAATCCCACTTAGGAAATGCCAAGTTTTGTTTTGCTTTAAACCAAACGTGTTATAATTGTGGAAAAAAGGGTCATTACTCTCGTATGTGTAAGGCTGTCACGGCTAAGAAAAATCCCTCACATGTAGTGAAAGCCATTGCAGAAGACCCGTTGGATTCCGATGATGAGCATTATGAATTGTTAATGTTGTCTCCCTCATTGCCACATACTGAAGGTGTTGTAGAACTATCTTCCTTGGGCGGGTCTCTGAAGATGAAATCTCCTTCATGCAAAATCGGGGTAAATGGAGTTAGTCTTACTTTTCTTGCTGATTCTGGCTCTCCTTTTACCCTCATCAACATGAAGGATTTTAGTAAACTTGAGGGTCTTCAATTGCAACAGTCCAACATCAAGATCTTTGCGTATGGGGGTAAAAGAGTGGATGTGTTGGGAAAATTTGTAGGAAGTCTAGCTTTCGGTACTGATCTGACAAGGGGAACCGTGTTTGTAGTTGAAGAGGGGGCAAACCTGTTAGGGTGGGATGAGCAGGGGCCCTTAACATTATACTGGACCCAAATCATCCCGATATGGTGGTGTCCCGTAACGCACTAATTCACTTTTACGATGCACCTTCTCCTGTTTCCTCCTGTGTCCCCACTGTTGCCCAAATAGCTAACGACAAGTGGATGCACATCTATCCTGATGTGTTCAAGAGCGAGCTTGGCAAACTTAAGGGTTTTCAACATCGCATCATACTCAAGGATGGCGCTAAAGCTGTTGCTCATAAGGTACGCAAGGTGCCCTTGAGTCTGCGGTGTGAACTTAAGCTTGAGTTGGAACGTCTCTGTGCTGCGGGGGTTATTGAACCTATTGAAGGTTCCGAATGCTTGGCTCCCATTGTATTAGCACGCAAATCCGACAAATCTCTGAGAATGTGTGTGGATTTGAGAGACCTCAACGCCAACATCTGGGTTGATCGTCAACCTCTTCCCAACATCAATGAAATGCTGGCTACGTTGGGCGGTGCCAAATTCTTTACCTCCCTAGACATTTCCTCAGCCTACCACCAGATTGAGTTGTGCAGGGAATCCCGTCATCTCACATCTTTTGTCACACCTGAAGGGGCTTATCGTTACATACGCATGCCTTTCGGTCTTGCCTCCGCTTCAGCTGTGTTCCAAAGATTGATGAACAACTTGTTTGAGGGCATTGCTGGTGTTGTGTTTTTCAAGATGACATTCTGATATATGGGAAGACTGAGGCGGAACACGATGAGAGGGTTAAGCGTGTTCTAAGCATAGTCAGATCAAGTGGTTTAACTCTAAGGGTTGACAAGTGCAAATTTCTTCAAGAGGGTGTTGATTACCTTGGTCATCACATTTCACACAAGGGGGTTGAACCTAAGTTGAAGATCATTGAAGCCATTCAGGGTGCACCTACGCCTGCGAACAAAGACCACCTTCGTTCTTATTTGGGGTTGGTGGAGTATTATTCCAAATTTGTCAGCAACTTTTCCAGCAAAACTGCTTCCATGCGTAATTTGTTAAAAAAGAATGTTAAATATGTGTGGGATGACGACTGTAATAACAACTTTCAGTCAATCAAACAAGAGATTGTACATGCTGGTCCCCTCAAACTCTTTGACATCAATGATCGTTGCATCATTTCTACCGATGCAAGCAATGTTGGGCTAGGAGCAGTTCTCATGCAAAAAGGGGTGATGGTCGGGAAGAGACAATAGCTTTTGCTTCAAGAACATTAAGGGGTGCCGAAAGCACCTACTCGACCATCGAAAAGAAGCTTTGGCCATGTGGTGGGGAGTCCAACACTTTAAATTTTTTTTGTGGGGTAACGAATTTACTTTGAGAACGGATCATAAGCCCTTAGTTGATCTTTTTACCACTAAAGGTGGTGGCAGAGCAACGCCACGCATCTCCAAATGGCAATACAGATTAAGTGAGTTTCGCTATCGTCTCGAGTATGTGGCTGGAGCTAAGAATTATGTTGCTGATTGCTTGTCCAGATTACCACTTTCTTGTGATGAGGATGTGTTGGAGCATGACGATTTGGAAATAGTTTGTGCAGTCTGTTCCTTGGAGAACACTATTGGTGGTGCCCTTTCTGAACGAGAGTGGTTGGATGGTACTTCCGAGGATGCTGTGGTCTCTAAGGTCATCGACCTTTTAGCCGGATTATGGCCTAATGCGAAAGATTGCCCCTCTGAGCTGGTTCCGTATAGGAGAATTAGTGAAGAGTTGTCTGTAGTTGATGGAGTATTGAGGAGAGGTGGTTTGCTAGTGGTTCCCTTGCCCATGCGCAAAAGAATTTTGGATTTAGCTCATGAAGGTCATCCGGGAATTCGGGCTATGAAACGTAGGGTCAGACAGGCTTTTTGGTGGCCCGCGTTAGATAAGGATGTTGAACATTATGTTCGCGACTGTTGTGTGTGTGTGTCACCAGTGACAAATCTCAAGTGACTCATCCTTCCCCTGTTGAACCGGTGGTGGTTAAAAACGCCCCATGGTCCAAATTAGCCTTTGATATTGCTGGTCCTTTTGGGCTCGTTGGAAGTTCTCCCAAATATGCATTGGTCCTTATTGACTACATGTCGAAATGGCCTGAAGTCCGATTTGTAGACAATGTCAATTCTATGTCCATCATCAATTTTTTTCCATGATGTTTTTCTCAGGGAAGGTGTTCCTGAGGAATTGGTGTCGGATAATGGAACCCAGTTAGTCTCCAGTGAAATGCAGGCCTTTTTCAAAGACATTGGTGTAAAGCATATTTGCACGTCCCTATATCACCCCCGCAGCAACGGCTTAGTCGAGCGCTTCAACCGTGTCGTCAAAGAACACTTGCAGCTGGCCTTGGTCAATAGTTTGCATTGGCGGCGTGCTGTCAGTGACATGCTATGGGCTGTGAGGACCACCCCGCACATTAGCACTGGGATAGCTCCCTTTACCTTACTAAGGGGGAGAGTAGCGGGCTCTAAACTGAACAAAGAGTGGATGTCCAGGAGAGTGGTGGACATGGGGAAGTTGGCTGAGGTGGTTGATATCAGGGCTGCCACTCAAGCAAAGTATGATACTAGGCCTGGGAGTCGTAGTACCTTGTTTGTGAAGGTGGGTGATTGGGTAAGAATCAAGAGACCTGGTTTTATTCGCAAGAGGCGAGTCTCGTTTTTTGCTCCCAAGAGAGTGTCTGCGGTAAAAGATCATGTTGTGGTGTTGGAGAATGGGAAGGTTTGGAACAAAAGGGTTGTTTCCGTGGTACCCGAGTCTATGCTGGGTTATGTCAATAAGAAATTGGGTGTTCACTCTTCCTCTGTGGTAGTACCCACTGAGATTCATGGAAGGGAACGAGTTCTTTCTAGTCATGTTCCCGCAAGATGTGCATCCACAAGATTGAAATCCGTTCCTTCCAAATTTCAAGATTATATGATGTTGTAATCCCTTACCTTGTAAAAATTTCTGCCTTACATGGTTGTAGTATTATTGTGTAGTATTATTGTAGTAGAAGTTATGTCTCTTGCTTTGCTATGTTTTTCTCCATTTTTTTTTCTTTATTTGCTCATCTCTTTGAATTTATTGTGTTTATTGTTTATTATTGTGAAGGAAGGGGGGTGTGTTGGGATCTGGAGCTCATGTGTGAGCTCGTGCTATGGGGATTCCATTCTGGAATGGGATGTTCCTCGGACGGCAGTTGCTGCCCGGGAGTCGCCTTGGAAGGACACAATAAATGAAGCACTTACTTGGGGTCTTGTGTACTTCATTTCACAAATGTTTTTAAATCTGTTACTAATAAAAGTACAACATGCTGGATAGATTAATGCCTAGCATGATTGCCCTTATGGATAACATTAAGTTGATAAGCTGACATAAGGCCACTTTGCGAGAGCTCCCTGTAGCATCTTTCCTCTCCTCTGTCTGAGAGACAAAGTTCAACCGTGCTTCTCTCTCCCAATACAAATGTCTACATCCGCCTGGGGATTATGCTGGCTTTAGAGAAGAGAGAAAAGAAGGGAACATACTGTGGTACCCATGTTTATCTCCATCCCCATGAGGCTGAAGTAAGTATATATGTGACAGGGACAGTCCTGCCAAAGTAGTAATGAAACCTTAGCTAGCTTGCACAATATATGCACTAGAAAAACTACCCACGTTAGGCATAGTCATAGTGCGGATGAGCCTTAACAATGAGCTCAGGTTAGTGAAAAGTTAAACTTTTCATTTGTGTTCACATGAAATATTCTCCCTAAAAAACCACAGTACATGTGTGCACAGATGATAACCTATATGATGAGTCAAAACAGTACAACATTGTTGGGAGGCACAATACCGAAAGAAAGGTTACCGAAAGAAAGATCAAATCACCAAAGGTGTTAAAGAACAAATGGTATGGAAGAATTATTGAAAGGTGTTCAAGGAAATACTACCAGGAGTACACAATTATGGTGGGAGTGTAGCTTACAAAAAGCTTATGTACATAATTGTGAAAAGTATCTTTTGCAAAGAGTCAGTTACTGGAAACAGATCAGATGAGCGGAGATACAAGCTCTTCTGTACAAGCAGAGGTTTGGAGGTGGTGCATTGTTTTCTGTGGGCCGAGGTCTGAAAATAAGATGACTAGGCAGACTAAGATATAACTCACTACAATAATCAAAGCTTGATAGGGTAAGTGATTGGATAACTTTCATCCTGGGACTGGCTGGAGAAGATGTATGATTTTCATAATGACAGGAAGCATGAACAAGCAATTAGTGGATAACTTGTCTGTTTGTATTGTGAATGGATTGAGCATCAGGCAAGATCCCAAGATTGTGTGTGGGAGGTGCAGGGGAGGTTTATGAAAGAGGTTACATATGTTCAGGTCACTCTCCTTTTAAAGTGACTACATCTCATCAACTATGTAACATAGCATGACCCACTTTCACAAGAAAACGGTACTGCTCAGCTCTAACGTTCTGTCTCCACCACATTTCCTCCGCTCGCATCCGTGCATTGATTTTATATGGAAGCTCTGACAAGTCCGTAATATACAAGTTCCTTTTATATCCCTAAAATCCACAGTACCACCTCATGGATATTTAGTGCCAAATTCATTAAACTGCAAAAGAATCCCCACATTGCACTTAGCCGTTTTTTTGTATTCCCTTTCTTCCACAGAAGGAAAGCACCACAGCTGTTCAAACCTTTCCTGGTCACCATTAATAATGCATGCCCAGTATGGCCTCAAAACTTCAAAAATAACACTTCTAGAAATAACACTTGCCAATTATTAGTTCAAAATAAATACATCAAAAACCAAGACCTTCCCAAAATATGCTGAAGTAATGACAATCTGAAGGCGTGAAGGTGTTAACAGACTACGGGGGCTGAGAGTATGGGTTAGGGATAAAAGGTCAGGATTTCCATATTTAGCATAAAAACTTGAACCAGTTGTCAATATGCAACTGTCAACCATCTTGGAATAGCACAAACTCCTGATTGACTTTAAAAATAGCCCCACCCCTGCTGATGAACTGAAACCTCCATCAATCTCCATTAAAATGTATTAATTTCTGTGGACAAAGGGCGAAGGTCAACCTGTTGCACTAATCCTCCTTTAATCTCTTAACGTATTTTGACACAGTTGAATGTAACACGAGCCTGGATCCATGGGCATGCAAGTGTGGCACTGAGGGTAAAGGTTTGCAGCATTTTTAGCCAATAGGGCCCACCGAGTAAAATTGTTTTCCTTCCTTTCTTGTTTGACAGTCGTCTCTTGTGGTGTGCTTAGAGGTTCAGCTCTCTACTTTTCCTTCGTCAACACATAGATGGGACGGCTTGCATGTATTTTGAGAGATGCTGCATGGACTACTTACGACATGTATGCGGATAACAGTCAAATCCGCATCAAAGTTTCAAAAGATCCTATGACCTGCTCTAATATGAAGGGGAGCTTGGATATTTTCGAAGCTGGGTGCACCTGAACTTGTTATGTCTCATCTCCTATTAAACAGAAACTCTGCATTTGGACCGAGGTGTCGCACGCACTGTCTCTTTCGAATAAACCCATCGCATGGGCCCTCCGCCCTCACAGCATGTCGCCTATTCGCAGAGTTCAAGAACATTAGTGTGGGGAAGCAGTGCATACGTCATTGAAGGAGGAGCCCACTTCTATCTCACCAACGTGCTGCTTCCTTACTGATTGACCCGATCCCTAAGGTCAGCTCACTAAAACCTCTTAAGGGGTCATCTGACAAGATACAAACGCTAAGGTGCCAGGTCTTCCATGCTAAAGGCTCCTCCCTCTGGAAATGCTTTCCACTGAACTCACTTCAAAGAAAACGTGATAAAATTCTGCAAATCTCTGCAGACTCGCCACTGCCCACAAGTCTATTGCCTGCTCCCTTCCTTCATCATGACTTTAGATTCTTCATTGCAAACTCACATTCACAGCATAGTTGATTTTCCATCCATTAGCCATTGTTTCCCTCCCATTAATCACTAAAAATTACCTTAAGCATGTCCAAGAGCTATACAAATTAAACAAATAGATACATAAATAAATAATTGATACAATAAATAAACAAAAGTCACAAGAGCAAGTAATTTTCCACGATGGAAGGTTTCTACTTGTTTTCCCTTTGTTTACTCAAAAACTCAAAATTAGAAGAAAGAATGTGGATACATTGCCCAAGTTTTGAGACACGTAAGTTAAACCTATGCGTGGACAAACATCACTTTCTAAGTTCCACCACCACGTTCTCTTCAATACGTTGATGGACTTGTAGGTTTGAGCAAGAATATGCACATGTTTTCAATGGGGTGAATCGCAGCATCTCCATGATTAGGGACTTCGCCTGGCACTCTGGGTGGGGCCGATAGAACAACATTTGAACGTGGACAGGCTCATAAGTATGCTTATCGCTTGCATATAGTTTCCCGCCCTGAAAACACACTTGCATTGGTTCCCATCAAAGCCAGGTAAAAAGTTTCTTCCCGTGTTGGAACTGCGAAAGAACCTTTCTATATTTGATGTGGCTATATCAGAAAGGGTTTCCCCAAAGAGTAAAACATTTCCCTGTGGAAAAGCAAGCAAAAGTAAAGGTTACATGTGCTAGTTCACGTCTGTGTTTCATGACATATTCATTCCATTTAGTAAATTTTAGACATAGGAATGTTTCAGGAACTCTGGGACTGCTGAAACCTTCTTTGCGCACTCTTAAGCAAACAGTATCCAAATAGAGAACTGAGCATATTTTGTAGTTTTGCACTTTATCAACATGCCCTACGTATTCCGAGATGCTATGAGAATATGTGAGTTTAAAAAGTTAGCAATTCAAAATTTGCGAGCTAGTGAAGATTAATAATTTTGTGACTATTTGTTTGTATGCCACTAGGTGGTACTGCAGTAACAGAGATTGCAACGTGTGTCACTTTTCAGTTATCACAACGAGGAAAAGCATTTTGCAAATATTTCTTATTGTAATGCCTCATTCCCCTGTAAAATATTAAAAAAGATGCATGCATAGAACAAGGCAATTATGTTTAGCATGTTTTATATGTCATCAGCAATACGATAAATACATATTAAAACTAGAGTACATGATCTTAAAAGCAATAGGTGAAGAATGTATTTAAAATTTGCCTTGGCTCGCACTATTAAATATAAAATGTGATTTTGTGAGTCAGGTAATTACAGAACACACTTCATAAAATACATTTATGGACATGTTGGGGATTAATGAATTTTTCGGAGAATGAATGATCGTCAGGTGTGACATTTGTGATCACTGACAAGTGTAGATGTAAAGATGGTTAACTACATGGACTATTTCCCTCGAAAGTAAGTTCAAAAGTAAGTTTATTAAAAGAGATTAAGACATACGTAGATACTACAGTAAAAAAGTAACATTCATACAAATACAATTAAGTAACTAAAAGGAATAGCTGGATATAAATATAAGTTATACATGGTTGAGAATCGGAGAGATAGAGTAATGTGGACAAAAAGCTAATAGAATGCATATAAAGAACAAAATAGGAATACTAAGCATATTCAAATAATTATGATATCAATATGAGGAAAGTCCGGGAGGTTGAGAAACTTCTTGTTGAATAGGGGTACGTGCAGAAGAACGCTTTGCACTAACATCAAGGAACATTGTAACAGAAGACCGTAAAATTAAACGTTTCATAGCAAGAGAAACAGTGTACACATATGTTGTATCTAACCTATGATTATGACAAACTGCATACCACCAGGCTTGAAAAGATAATTTAGATAAATCCTTCAATTTTTGGTAATCTGTTCAAAAGCAACTGCTAGTAGTAAATCTAAAATCTTTTCGTGAGATGAGTAAGTAATCCAATCATTAGATAAACTTCCTAAAAATATATTAGCAGTGGAAAAGGGAACTGTGGAACGAAAAATTAAGTTAATCTGAATCCAAAAATGTTTCCAAAAATTGTTTACATAAGGTCAAGTATAAAATAATTTTTTTAAATCACCATGTGTGGAGGAACAGCTCTAACAAGTATCAGGGAGATCAATGTGTCTTTTGTGTAAAAACATAGGAGATAAGAGAAATCTATTATAAATAAAAAGGAGTGTTTGTGTGGTATTTGCTGCTCTAGATGATTTCCTATTTTTGGTCCATATTCTATTCCATAGTAGAATAGACCAATTCACAACAAAGTCTTGTTCCCAGGATAGTTCCACCTTAGTTTTCTCTCTATCTTTGTGAGACGAAAGTAGATGAGAATAAGGAATGGATGCTCTGGAATGAGTAAGAAGAAGAGTGTGTAAACGGTTAACAGGAAGAGATGTAAAAGGGGTAGGGAAATGAAACTGAGCATATGCAGTGCAAAGAGCGTGTTGTAAAAGCGTATACTAAAGGGACTTTTAAATGTAGTTTGGTATTATGCCAGGTAAATCTCCTCCTAACAAGCCTCTCCTCAGAATGACATATAGTGAATGCATTATTATCTCCATGCTAGAGTACCCAAGCACTACAAATGCGACCTTGAAGACCCTCTCAGAAATAAGGAATTACTAGGGGAATCAGACGTTCTGGTCCATAATTCCCTCCACAGTTCTTAATTCTTCCACACTATTTCTTCCAGACACTCCACCAGCTTTTAGCATCTTGAGTATGAGGGGCATATTTAACAAATATTCATGCAACGCAACAAGCCACCTTGCTGCGTTGCGTGAAAGGACAGGAATGTGCCATATTTACCATTATACAGCACATTCATGCTCTCTGCCTGCGATGCCGAACAAACTGCTGCCTAGCACCAACGCAGGCACATTGTAGGCAGGATTGTTTTTGTGAAAGAGGGGTACCATCCTGAACAAAAGTAATCCTTACAGGCATTTTCCTCTTTTTATGTGCGCTGCAGAATGCAGCACACTTAGAAAGAGGAAACAATGTGGGAAAATAAAGATATTTGTCATTGTTGCGCTTCTGGTGGTGAGGCGTACAATTCTGATGCATTCCCAGGTCTACCAGTGTTGCTGAATCTGGGAATGTGTCAAAATGCATGGTTGGATGCATGGGAACACCCATTGCACGCCTCCCTGCAGCAGAGTAACGCAAGGCAGCGATTTAAGCTGCCTTCCGTTACTCTAGATTTATTATTATTATTTTACATGTTTATAAAGGGCACCCTCCTCCCCTAAGGAATATGCCGGGGCTACTTGCCCAACTCCACCCATTGCCAAGGTCATTAGAGCGGAAACAGCTGATCTTCAGCATCCTCCGAAAGACTAACAAATCCAATGTCAAACGTAAATTCAGAGGCAAATTATTCTAGTGGGCAGCCAGGCTCGGTAAATCTTGACCTTGCCTGGCTTGGTAAACTTCATTTTAGGTTTTGCATCCCCATGCGTGGCGCAGGGCAACACAAAACCTTTCATAAATTTGACCCTCCATGTTTAGCACCACAAATCTGATGATTTACTCCAGATCTTGGAATCCGACGGGCTCTGTAATTCTCACTACAAAGCCCATCAACATGACTGGCCTACTTGTAATAAAGAGATCCCTAAATAGTTTCAGCTTCTGAGTAAGAACATTGAAATTAGGAGAGAAACTCAAAGAATCACATAATGGGAGTAGATGGAGTTCTGATGCAGTAATAACCCACATAGGAATCTCCTAACCACGTGGTTCAGTAATTTTCTGGTTCAGTATTAGCACACCGATAAGAGCTTGTCACTTAGGAAAGGGGAAAAAACTGGCAGAATATATTTCCACACTGAAGTCCACATATTTATCCTCAATGAAAGGCCGTTTTCGGGATTTGGTGGAGCAGTGTTGCTGCAAAACTTGTGATCTTGAATTGACTTGTAAGTCCTCTTTACAAGCATTATCAAGAGTTCCCTGAGTCTCATAAAAGGGTCAAAATTGTCTACAAAGCTTACATTTGCGTCATTATAAGGACTCTGTGTTGCGATTGCAGTAATACTGCAATCGGCACTTACTCTGCAGAGGGTGCAGTAATTTCTGGGTGCTCTAGTGCTGCACTATTTTCAGATTGACCCTCATGAATAGGGAATTGCCTCGGAATTCTGTGTATCAACACCAATTACCAGACTGCAGCAAATTAATTGTCACCAGATGAGAGCTCTGTAAGAAAAGTGATTATGGGAGTTCCGCCTGATTAATAGCACACTTTGCCACTGGATTCAAGATAGCCTGGCTGATGAGGGTTTTGAACCCAAAACCGGTCCCAGGATGCTTGTTTCCGGTCCAGGGAAGACATGGCTTGGCAGTTCGGACTGGACTGTTCCCATGAGGCACAGGGTCAGACTGATTTGCATACGGCCATGTCTGAACTGGGGTGGTGGATTAAACCCAGATCAGTTGACTGGGGGTGAGTGTTTGATTTGCTCTAACGCTCCGTCCATCATCCCCTTTGGTATCGCTTTGTTCGCCCTAAGTTGGCAGGGCATGCCCAGACGTGGGTCCCTTGCTCACTTTGCCACTGGATTCAAGATAGCCTGGCTGATGAGGGTTTTGAACCCGAAACCGGTCCCAGGATGCTTGTTTCCGGTCCAGGGAAGACATGGCTTGGCAGTTCGGGCTGGACTGTTCCCATGAGGCACAGGGTCAGACTGATTTGCATATGGCCATGTCTGAACTGGGGTGGTGGAGTGAGCTAAAGAATGATGATGGATTAAACCCAGATCAGTTGACTGGGGGTGAGTGTTTGATTTGCTCTAACGCTCCGTCCATCATCCCCTTTGGTATCGTTTTGTTCGCCATAAGTTGGCAGGGTATGCCCAGACGTGGGTCCCTTGCTCACTTTGCCACTGGATTCAAGATAGCCTGGCTGATGAGGGTTTTGAACCCGAAACCAGTCCCAGGATGCTTGTTTCCGGTCCAGGGAAGACATGGCTTGGCAGTTCGGGCTGGACTGTTCCCATGAGGCACAGGGTCAGACTGATTTGCATATGGCCATGTCTGAACTGGGGTGGTGGAGTGAGCTAAAGAATGATGATGGATTAAACCCAGATCAGTTGACTGGGGGTGAGTGTTTGATTTGCTCTAACGCTCCGTCCATCATCCCCTTTGGTATTGCTTTGTTCGCCCTAAGTTGGCAGGGTATGCCCAGACGTGGGTCCCTTGCTCACTTTGCCACTGGATTCAAGATAGCCTGGCTGATGAGGGTTTTGAACCCGAAACCGGTCCCAGGATGCTTGTTTCCAGTCCAGGGAAGACATGGCTTGGCAGTTCGGGCTGGACTGTTCCCATGAGGCACAGGGTCAGACTGATTTGCATATGGCCATGTCTGAACTGGGGTGGTGGAGTGAGCTAAAGAATGATGATGGATTAAACCCAGATCAGTTGACTGGGGGTGAGTGTTTGATTTGCTCTAACGCTCCGTCCATCATCCCCTTTGGTATCGCTTGATTAATAGCACAAGCATAACTTTATTACAAGCAACTAATTCAGCATATTTGCTATTGAAAAGGGTGCAAAATGAAAATATGATAGGAGTGAAATAAAAGAAGGCACAAGTTACATTAACATGTACTTTCTGCACTACCCAACACTGATGACCACAGTGGAAATAATCTGGACTCACATATGTGAAGATATCATTCTGCATTATAAAGCAGATGTTGACATGTTTAACTCGCAGGAGAAATATTGCATAAAAGGCAAGCATAAATTAACTGCGCACTCGAGAACAATGATGGAATAGCCAAGCACATACAAGGCTATATTCTTGCAGAGGCGTCTCGCTAAGGTGGAGGAGCGTCCCCCCACTGCTCTCTGAGCAGTGAAA
Source organism: Calotriton arnoldi (assembly GCA_963921515.1). Classification (NCBI taxonomy): domain Eukaryota; kingdom Metazoa; phylum Chordata; class Amphibia; order Caudata; family Salamandridae; genus Calotriton; species Calotriton arnoldi. Next base: position 79,005 of record CAWUFW010000425.1, on the reverse strand, counting down.
AAGGGAAAAATAAAATGATAATAACGACGTTATTATAATTCTATTTTTCTTTGCTGCGGGCTGGGTTAGGGTGGGGGAGGGCTGGGGGCATAGGGAGGGGGAATGGTTCATGCACACTAAGTGCGCATAACTGCTTGGCCAGCCGTCTTGGGCCAGCCAAACAGTCATGCACCCTTAGCATGTTCTCCACCGGGCTGTAATACACAGCCTTGGTGGAGAACATCCGTCTGAGCGCTGAACCACGGTGTTCAGGCCAATCACAATGCTGCATTGCAGTATTGTGATTGGCTCAGGGGAACCTGTGTGCTTCCAGGACTCATCAGCAACGACGGAGGAGAGACAGAGGCGGCCACGAGGATGTGTTTTAAAAAAAATATTTTGTTACCCACCCAACCCCGTTCCCTGCCAGCCACCATTGTATATCTGGCTATTAGCAGAAAGAAATCATTAAAAGTAGAGAAAGCTGACTTTTCTTTAGACAATTTACAATTAATTTCAGTAATGTGAATCTGGTCATTAACAAATGTGAGTCCGATTATTTCCAAAAAAAGAAAACAAAACACAGGAACATGGCCAAACTACTAGCCGGGCAAGCAGGCAATCCCCGAGAGGCTGAAGCCCCAGGAGGCCAGTTTTGACTCTTGAAGGCAAGTTGTAGCCTCCAGGATTGGTGGTGCGCCTTATGAGATCTCTGCGGCAACTTGAAAGACATCTGCATATGGGGCTGAATTTATAATTTCTGCCAGGGCTGTTTTAAGTTCCCAGTCCGGCCCTGCACAGGAATGTGTTTGTTCACTGATCACTGATTGGTATTTTCTGCAGATTTTTTGGCAGGTGAAATACATCATGGGGTAATTTACGCTTGTGGCACAAGGGATACAATAGTGCTAAACTAGCCAACTCTGCCCTTTTTCACTAGAAGACGAAAGGGCTTTGTGGACTGAATGAAATAATGTAGGCATCTTTGCAATCCATGCACTTGGGCTGCCCCATGGTTGGAGCCCGCCCTAATAGCACAGATGATGAGGCCACCAACCCTGTAGGCTATGCGCGTTTGTCTACGTCTCATTGAGTGAATACGGTTCGTACTGACTGGCATGGAATGAATGTAAGATCATTCCGAGAGAGACTGCTGCCAATTGTCAGCCACTGCCAAAATCACTGTGCCCTGAAAGCAAGCACGCAGCTCTGAATGGTGCAGCAGTTGCATTGAAACTAGGGCCCAGAGCTCTGAGGGAACTACTGATCACGGATTAGTAGTGTATTTTCCTACTCTACCAAAGGTGAGAGGGAACATTTTCCATGCTTGCACTAGGGCCGATACCACCTTTGCTGCGCCACAGCGCTCAATATATTAAGTTAATCTATATTTATGGGTAATGTTCCTTTTGGAAAGATATGTTCTTCATCTGCTTGTTGTACATTCTGATCATTTTCCAAAACATGTCAAATGTATCGTTTCTTCATCACCGCTCATTCCACATTTCTGTTGCCCCTTTGCTTGACGATGCATTCTGTTTTGTACAGTTCTACTTCAAGCACCACTATTTTTACATATTTTACTGGGGTCCTATTCATTAGTTAAGTGCTTGTTGGTTGAAGTTTTTACAATGAACCTGTGTTTTGACCGCATTTTCCTTTCTTCCAGAAGCAACTTGTATTGGTTTTATGTAAGTAGAATTGTTGGGTTGAATACATGTGATTTTTAATTTCTGAACACAGAATTAAAAACGATAAAATAAACAACAGCTAGACAGTGTCCAAGAGTTATTGATCTACAGCAGGAAGAGATAAAGCATTTTTAAAATCAAATAATGTGCCTCGAGCTTCTTACGTTCAAATGTATGATTCCTCTTCTAAGGTTATGCTCTAAGAAGTATTTTTTCAGGTATGCCAGAGATCATCCTGCTCAGAGCCGTCCGCGGAAAAAGAAAGGTATGTCACAGACTACGACCTGAGCTGGTTTACGATTGGCTCCCACATGAGCTAAGCACCCTACAGCTCAGAGGGAAGGTTCTTTAGTGCCTGGATGCTTTCTTCAAGAACTGCTGAAGGGCTGGGAGGAAGTTCAATTAACCCTATTGCCATATTGCACAATGGTGCCATGGTACTACCTCAAAATGTGCATGGGCATACACTACAACTGTGACAATTGTTTGATAACTTACCTCCATATGTTCTACCGGGGAACCTATGTATCATAAATCAGCAGTGTGTACATGTATCTCCCTGGATCCACCGTGGATGTACAACTACCCCTCGGACGGGGCTCAGGCTGTGAATCAGATCCACTATCTAGTCCTGTTCAGTATTCTTAGGTCATTACATTATCCCTGGGGGGGGGGGGGGGGAGGAGTAGATCTGGCTACTATGTACTCTTTTGCCTAGATCCATTCGTGGAGCGGCACAACCTCAATATACTTACTTACTGACCTGTACGCTGGCGGGGACACAGGCCTGTGCTGCACAGTGAGAACATCTGGAATCATATTAATTCCATTAGATGTGGTTATGACAGTTTCATCATGGATATTGTCCTGCCAAAAAGGCGAAGAAACGCACCATTTCTACCCTAAGATTTGTTGTTAATGCTTTTAGAAGAAACGCTATGGATAAACTACAATATGAGACAGCTGGCCTCTGAGAAAGGGCATCTACTTGTAAGGTTTGCACATTTTTGGAGAATTGTTTCTTTCTAGTATTATGACTCTGGGCAATATTATGGGGACAATGTCTCTCTTCTATAATAAGAGGTACAACTATCTACATATAATTGGCTTGTCAATAATGCCACACTAAGTTGGTATGCTAGTGGTGTGTGTGTTGAATGTCAGTTGTAGCCTACAGTGTACATTCACACAGCCCACGTGTGTAACTGGAAATACATGGCTCTAGATTCAACATTGTGGCCTGTTTGGCTGCAGCGTCAAGTCCTGCATAAACAAGTTAAAAGAAATTGCTCAGACATATAAAAAATCTACCTTGATGCATATGATACGTAACATCTAGATTTGCCTTGTAGCTGATAAGACTGGGTACTTAACCTATAAATGTAGGACAAGCTACATATTAAAGAAAAGTATGTCCCCTGCAACAACTGTGGCTCGGGGTCTCTGGGCCCAAAATGAACAGGTCCAGAGTTTTCAGACCTGATAATTCCTGGCTCAAGCACACTTTGAATTGGTGTATTTCACTTGGAGTTATCGCTACAGCTTAAATACCTTAACTGGTAATGAGGGCCTCAGAGTGCAATTTACACATCCTGGTTTCCAAACAGGGATTAGTATGTAAGACCTTAGTCCGAGCATAGGATATGGGACTTGGGCGGGTTCTCAAAATCATCCCAGCATCAAAGCAAACTCTGCAGCTAAGAAATCCAGCATTGCCTCGCTTAATCAATCAATCAATCAATCAATCATGTCACTTATAAAGCGCACTACATACCCGCGAGGGTCTCAAGGCGCTGGGGGAAGAGGGGGGTGGTGCTGCTACTTATAGCTTTTAACATCAAAATTGAAGACTGCAAAGGGGGCCCGACTCAGTTTATCCAACTTTGACAAATACTTGCCGGTTTCAGAATCCTGCCTTGCCCCACTTGAGAATTTTGCTTCCAGAAACAATATTAAGTCCCAGCTTAAAACATGTGACCCACATCATGGTCTACCTGCAATTATGCCAAGGCAAGTATTGAATTTAATTGGTGCTTTGTAGTATTTGGGAGGTTTTTGCCTTAAAACATTAAAAAATTATCTCTCCTGTTCTCTTAATCCTATTTTACCTGAATTTTTCTCTCGGTTTGCTATTAAATTTCTCTTGATTTTTCTAAATTGTTTGTGAATTTTATTGTGTCATTTCCTTGACATTAATGTTGTTTAATACTGCTTAAACCTATCATGCCTTTTTTAGGGAAAAGCTAAATGCTATAGTAAGCTTTTCACTAAGCATCTCATGGAAACAAGAGAATAAGCAGTGTTTGCTCAGTGATCTGTGTTATATTCTAACATACTGATGTCTTAATTAATTGGTCCAGGCATGGTGTCCTATTAAATTAATCCAAGCAGTTCCAGTTGCAGAAGCTCAGCTGGGCAGTTGCAGGGAGCCCTCTGAACCTTGTTGTGCCCCTGTACCTCACACGAGAAGTCAGCCAACTGACCCTTGAAGTCATTCTGGTTTGCCTGGGAGTAAAACAAGCAGGTTGAGACTTCCTTCTCAGACAGCAAGTCAACCCTTCAAGCAGCAGGGCAGTCCTCTGGAAGCATGGCAGTCCTTCTCCTGTAACTTCCACATGTCCAGGGGTTTTCTCATGAGTGGCTCTGGAGGTTCAATATTTATACTTGGTGTCAGCCTTTCTGGGGGGGACTCACTGTTCTACCCCCACATCTGGTTCTGGAAAGTTCTTTCCCTGTCAAGGCTTCAAACTGTCTGTGGGTGACAAAAGGCAGGGCACGCCTCATGTCACGTACCTTTGTCTGTGCAGGAGGCAAAGTCCTCTGAAGTATAAGTGGGGCTGGGTACAGCCTGTCAGGGTGGCCCATCCTGTCCACACCTCAGCCCCCTTTGAGTTACTGTCTGAAAGCAATACACAAACCCGAGAATCAGAGACATACATAGACATGTGACCCAGGGCACTGGCAAAAGGCACAAATAGTTTGCACAAGAAAATGCCAACTTTCTAAAAGTGGCTTTTTCAGAATTCTGACTTAAAATCCAACATTGCCATTGAAGAAGAGTTTAAATTACATTCATTTGAGGATAAACAGTATATCTCTATCTACTCCCAATCCACAGATAGCACTTATTAAATGTAAAAAGGTAACCCAGTATTTGCCCATGGGAGAGAATGAAAAATGACTTTAGGATTTTTTTTCCACTGACAGGATATATAAAACTTAGGTATGCATGTCCTGCCATTGTCAGTCTTTAGGGCCTGCCTTATGGATGACATAAATATTGAAAAGAAAGGCTTAGGCTTGGTAAAAAGTTATTTTTGCTAGGTTGAAACACCTGTTCAAAACTGCACTACAGGCTGCAGTGACAGGCCTTAGACATGTTTTAAAAGCGCTACTCTAGTAGGTGGCACAACTGGTGCTGCAGGCCACACTAGTAGGATTTAATTTACAGGCCCTGGGGACTTGTAGTATCTTTTACTAGGTACTTACAAGTAATTTAAATATTCCAATTAGGTGTAAACCAATTTTACCATGTTTGAAGGAGAGAGAACAAGCACTTAACGACTGGTTATTTGCAAAAAAAAGTGCAAAGAGTCCCATTGCCAACAAAATTGGGTTTAACAGGTGGCGCAAATTTTAAGGTGACCCTGCAAAAGAGCTAGGTTCAACACCCTTGTACCTGCTCTCTCTCCTAAAGTAAGTAAAACTGTTGCTTCCGGAAAGCGACTTCAGAACTATTGTTCAAGATTTTTTACTCTTGTGCCTGGATGGTGGTAATGCCCTACTCCATGGCCTCCCTGATTCCACAGTGCCACCCCTTAGGGCCATTCCACAAGCCACAGCACGTCTCATCCAGTGTCTGAAGAAATATGATAACATCACCCCAATCCTCAGCGAACTCCACTGGCTTCCCTTGTCAGTCCACATCATCATCAAAACCAGCTGCATCAATTACAGAGCTATCATGACCAGCACCTCGTTTATCTTGCAGACAAGCTCACTATCTCTGATACCTCTCTGCAGACCCACAGCCAGGACATCATGAGACTGCAGGCTAAGAAATGTTAAAAAATAGTAAAGCTGCAGGGCTTTTCAATTTATACACCCAGGACCTGGAACAACATCCCCATATTCATCAGGACAGCCCCAATGCTGCACCAAATTAGGAAAGTATTAAAGACTCACCTTTCTATATAACACTATATCACATTGCATTAACTGTCCACAATCTAGCTTCCTCTTCTCTTACTTGTGGACTTTATGCTTTTCTTTGAGCATGCACAGTGCCCTGCTGCCTTTTGGCTTGGTTCACGCTATAGAAATATCTTATAAGTACACAAATACACTTTTGCATTCTACATTGTCACTATGATCCTAGACTAAGGCAGTCAATATATGAGTTTAAATACAAAACTGACTTATACATGAGGTGTTATAACTATTAAATGTGATTGAAAAGTAAATCCTTTAGCAGTGTATTTTTGAAAAAGGATATTCTCTAATATACACAGAATTATGCAGTCAGAAAAATATGGGGTCTGGTGACTGCAGAAACAAAAGGGCATGCATGTTATAATGCGCTGTTCTTTTTCATAGCATAGCAAGACATTGATTTCCAAATGCCATGAGTAACAATTGTATTGGAATACTTGAATGTTACATTTGCACTTTGAACGTCATCACAAGACTTGCTGACCTTTAAGCACAGTTTATTCTGTCAGGCCTCTGTGTAGTTCAGCAGTCCACAGTTAAAATGAAAGCAAGAAACTAAGGGCCTGATTACGATGGCAGTCGGACTTATGTCCGACCGCCATCATATCGGAGATGGGACCACCCGACTTGCTGTCAGCGGTACCGCCAATGATATTACAACGAGACTGCCGTCAAGGCGGTCACAAGGTGTATCTCTTGTATTGCTGCAGGTTGCAGCACATGCCGCAGTACAAAAAATAGACTTTCAGCATATCCCTGCACTGTAACGGCAGGCACCATGCGGTGCTTGCCACATGGTGCAGGGATATGAAGGGGGCACCATAGGTGCCCCCCAAAACCCATAACGGTGTTCCAGGGGGGGAGGGGGCCCACTACGGGCCCCCAATGTCCCTTTCCACCAGCCTTTTCATGGCAGGTAAACCGCCATAAAAAGGCCTGCGGGGAGGGACATCATAATCCCTACTGCGGTGCCTGGCAGGCACCACCACCACTGTAGGGATTGGATCTCCCACCGAGGGTCCAAAGGGCTCCTTCAGCCTGTCGGATCCGTGGCGGTTGTCTCTCCAACCGCCACCCATCTGCCCGCCATCCTAATGTGGCGGGCAGAAAACATTATTACGATGGAGTGGGTCCCACCATCATCGTAATCAGGCCCTAAGAGCCCGATCCAAAAGGCATTTTGGAGTACATAAAGTTGTATTCCAGAAATACTATTTCTTGTAGTACAAAATGCAAATTACAAACATATTGCTTGGCATCTCCACCTCTGCCTCTTCATTCTTTTTTGTGTAAAGATCTCCATCCCAGTGGTGGAGATCTCCACACACATAGGTATATGTTTTAATAGTAAATGTTGTAGGGACAAGATGCAGTGGTTGGAAAATGGAGAGTAATTATGACTAAATGGGAATGGATTAGAGAACTCTAAGGTGGGGTTTAAAGAGGGACATGCTAAAACAAAACAAGCATTTGCAATGCAATCGGTCTCGCCTTTGGGACCTTATATGTATTTAGCTATGCAGCACATTAGCCTGGGTGCTGAAACATCTACTGTTCTTTAACATGGAGGGAAAGTAAGCACCAAACTGCGTGACACGCCAGGTATGGGAACACATGGAGAGAAATATTGCCTTTCAGCGGGAAATGGTATAGCCCAAAGCTCTGTTTTTAATATAAAATCAGGGCCTTCGGTGGTCATATCACTGAAAATACAAGATTTGAAAAAAATATTATTGTCTACGGGTGCTTGTGGAAGACAATTTCTATGGACTGGAATCTAGAGAATGCTAAAGTGATTCTGGTATTTTACTGACCTCTGCTGGTCGTTTTCTATCAAGAAAGTTAAATAGAGGCCATTGCCAGAAAACGGAAAAAAAGAAAGTCCCTCAGCTGAAAGCAATTCTGGTATTTTACTGGCCTCTACTGGTCGTTTTCTATCAAGACAGTTAATAGAGGCAGTTGAACAAGCAGAAAGCAATTCTGGTATTTTACTGACCTCTACTGGTCGTTTGCTATCAAGGCAGTTAAATAGAGGCAGTTGAACAGAAAGAAAATGTCCCTAAGCGGAAGCAGACAAGTCCTAGGGCTGATCTCCAGAGCCCACAAAGTACATACACATATTGAATGCTCGACCTGAAAAGGCTCCCACATAAGAGTAAGACAGATAAAAAATATACTTCTAATTCTACAACTTATTCCCTCATAGTGACAAGGGAGTTTTAAACGTGCTCTAGCTCAGACTTAATGGAAGTAAAGCATCACACATGGCCAACCACTTGTACCTCAATGCAATCCAACAGAACATAATAGAGCACAGCTTTCCAAACTTTTCATGTTGGTGACACACTTTTTAGAAATGTAACATTTCGCGACACGGTAATGCAGTGTAGCGAGCGAGCATAGCGAGCGAGCCCGAATGAAGTACGTAGGGTTCGGGGGGGTTCTCCCCCCGAGAAAATTTTGAAAAAAGAGTGGGCAAATGGTGCATTTTCAAGCAAATTTGAGAATGCAGGAAGGTTAATAAAGCAATTGTGAATCTGTTCTAACAATGACAGTGAACATCATGAGGACAGCTCAAGGAATTGAGACAGCCCATGACCAAGAAGGCCACCCTAGCCCGGCTGCATCAACTCTTGAAAAATTCTGGCCCACCATCAGACCCTCGGTACCAGCTTCAATGATCTTCAGTATGCACTGAGAGACATGAAGACCATTTGACCATTGTATACCATACTATAAGGATGGGTTTGGAGAGTTAAAATCCAGAGGTAGTTTGGAGATTATCAACATCGGCAGAACTAAAAGTATCAGTGAGCATGCTTTGGGTGAGAAAAGGCCCAGGGGCACAGCTATTATTAGGGCAGAAAATACAGTGACCAGCAGTGTCATGGACTCGCTGCACCCCAAATACTGTTGTCTTTTACTGCTCAACAAGGGGTATTGCAAAGCTCACATTAGGGTCCATAGCACCTTTGCTGCACCAGTGAGAGAAGCAGTATAGCAGGCCTAAACAGCATGGGCAAAGGCAGGGAAGATGGCAGACAACGTTTTCAACGTGCATTGAAATAGTTGGCCCTGTCTGGATGGGGATTAAGTGGATTGAGGTTTCATTGCTGGATGGAAAGATGGAGAGACCATGCCAGTAGACATGGATGTGGAGGTACGCTGGTGCAGGTGAAGGATGGCCCAGAGGGGAAGCTCCAGAGCTGCCAGAATAGGTAGTAGTGCACAGTATAATCTGCTTTTAGGTCTGTTATTATCACCAATAACTCCTGTTATCCTCCAAAATATCCTACATTGGAGAGATAATAAATCATGTGCAAAATTCATGTAAAATTTTACATGTGTAAAAATGTAATAAAGTAGACTCTTGCTCTGTCCTGAAGATAGCTCCACTGGTTATTTTGCAAGGTATGGGAGAATGCATGCATTTCTTCTTTTTACATTACTTTTACATTTCATTTACACGCTGGCGGCTGGGAGCTTTGCAATTGCTCTCTGCAGCTAATTTGATGTCCCACTGCATATTTCTGTTGTAGTCGTGCCTCTGAGACAACTTATAATCTTAATACTTTTTTTGTTAATGTGTCAAATAATAGTAAAAAACGTATTGTAGACCTGGATATACTTGACTGATATTGGGAAAGCTCGGGTGATGGAGGAAGATTAGCTTGGTTCCGAGATCTTTGGGCAGAAGGGGAGCATTATGTTCGAGCGTGATGGGAGCTTTGGAACCATTTTGTGTTAGCATTGCCAGACGAGCATGCAGTGGGAGGAAACCCACCCATGTTCTTTTTTTTGTCTAAATAAACATTTCATTGCACTTTTCAAACATTTTAACTTTGACATTGCAAGAACTTTTTATTGTTACTCTGTCCGGTGGGAGAAAGGTAATTTGAAAATCTTTACCTATGGCGTAGGTCTGGCGGCCGCTGGCGCAGCACCGCCACGGTGTATATAGCCCACCTACAGCAGGTCGGTCAGGCAGGCCTGGAGCTCATGGTGGCGGGAGCGCCCGGGTGTCTCCGCGCTCCGGGGCAGAAACAGACAGCGTAGCCCGGCTCCCCTCAGCAGCCTCCGGGCTGTGCTCCCCCACCGTTACTTCTCGTATCCGGGCTGCCTCTCCTGTCAAAAGTGCGCCGTACTGAGCGCCGTACTGAGCAGAGGCGGCTGCGTGGACTGACTGAGCATTCAACGCGCAGCGTGCGGCAAAGGGAACGAGGCAGTGTGCACACACTCGCCTAATGCCTCTCCTTCCTCCGCGTACTGCGTCACTGACATGCGCAGACCATCCTGCTCATAAAATGAATTCACAAGATGCAAACATCCAAGAGCATTCGCCCTAATCTGCCTGCAGACTTCATCGTCCCGCGACACACCCACACATGGCAGGCGACACAGTACCGTGTTGCGACACAGAGTTTGGAAAGCTCTGTAATAGAGGCATGCTATACAATTAACACCATGAAGGAGATAATGTAATATAAGTAAAAAAACTATATATATATATATATATGTATATATATATAAATATATATATATATATACATATATATGTTGTGTATATGTATATAATATATATATTTACTAAAAAAAACAAAGGTAGTTATAGTTAGTACCAACTTTTCCATAGACAAAGCGTTTTTGTTTTGCTAATAACTGTAGTGCCGTTTGATGAATCATCATGACATTTTCCAAAGTGCTCTGCTTTGCCTAGTTCTGCATGGAAAGTTTTGGAGCGATTTGTCAAGCGGGAGCCGAAAAAAAGAAGGGGGTCCCAAAATGATTTTTTCCCCATGCAATGTCTATGGGGAATTTGTGATTTTTAGACATGGGTATAGGCCGAACCGCTGAACAGATTTACACCAAATTTAGCAGAAAGTTAGCTATTGGGCCAGAAAGATATTTTTTTTGATTTGATGCAAATCTGTTCAGAATTTTTGGAGTTATTTAAGAAATAAAACTTAGTATATCTAGGGACGCGGATCCTCCGCAGATCCGCGGGTTCCTGCGGATCCAATTATATATTACTTTAAGTTAAAAAACAAACCATACAAATTCTCTGACAGAAGCAAAGATTACAGGGACGTTATAGTTAAGTTTATGTTTTGCCCACAAAAAAACCCATAGAAATTCAGCAATTATAGTTATACTTTTATTAAGAAACTAAAACTTGTGACCTAAAATTACTTAATGGTCGAGTTATAGTTTCTTCAGATAAGTATAACTAAAGGTATAACTGTAACTGCTCGATTTCTATGGCTTTGTGTGGGCAAAACAGGAACCTAACTACAATGTCCCTGTAACCTTTGGCCAGTAGGTAAAATAAATAAATATATATATATATATTGTTAGACCTGGCTTGTCCAGCGGGTCTATCCCTAGACTTTTTGCTTATTTGGCCTCCTGTTTCTGACCTGTTTTTGTTGGTTTTATGACTCTGGGCACTTTACCACTGCTGATCAGTGCTAAAGTGCATATGCTCTCCTTGTAAATTGTTGTGATGGATTGGTAATTCCATGATTGGCATATTTTATTTACTAGTGAGTCCCTAATACAGTGCACTATGTGTGCCCAGGGCTTGTAAATCACATGCTGCTAGTGGGCCTGCAGCACTGATTGTGCCACCCACATAAGCAGCCTGTAAATGTAACTCAGGCCTGCCATTGCAGTGCCTGTGTGCAGTCTAGTACTGCCATGTCGACCTGGCAAGTGCACCCACTTGCCAGGCACTAACCTTCCCTTTTCTTACATGTGAGTCACCCCTAAGGTAGGCCCAAGGTACCCCAGTGGGCAGGGTGCAGTATATGTGAAAGGTAGGACATGCCCTGATAAGTGTGGCATGTCCTGATAGTGAAATACTGCCAATTTCGTTTTTCACTATTGCAAGGCTATCTGATCCCATTGGATAGAATAGGGAGTTTGCTTATAACATCTTATAAGCCTAACTACCCCTGGAAACAAGGTAGGAAAATAAAGTTTAGTATGCCTGAACTCAGAATGTTAAAATGCATCTTTTAGTGAGAGTGGTTTTTACATTCTGTGTTTGAAAATACCACTTTTAGAAAGTAGGTATTATCTTGCTTAGCCATCCAGTGTGCCATTTTTAGGATGTGTATTGACTGTCTGGCTTTGGAGTGACAGGGGCAGGAGATGTGCAGTGGCTCGAGAGAGTCTGGATGAGTCAGCGCTAGGCTGAATAGGCCTGGTCTGCATTTGGAGTGGTGGGAGGAGTAGCACCTGCACCTGAATAGGGCTGTGCCTGCTTTCCACAATGATGGTTCCGCCCCCCTGTGGTGTGTCTGGAGCCAGGGCTCACACTGACAATGGAGGCTGTTGTGCACTTGCAAAGTGCCCCCCATAACTGGTTTGGACTGGGTTCAGAGCCCTGGGCCAGGAGAGAACAAAGAGATTTACTGTATAAAAAGAGGGGCCCAGACTTTTAGATCACTTCTAGGAAATCAAGAGGAACCTTTGCCAAGGAGAAGAGCTGGAGAATATGAGGAGGAATACTGCTCCTATGCTGTTTGCTGTCTGAGGTTGGCCTGCAGTGGCTACTTTCTGCCAAGGGAAGGGGAAAAAGGACTTTGCTGTTTGCTGTGTCCCCTGCTTGATGAAGATCTCCAAAGGCTTGAAGAAGAGCTTGCCTCCTGTTCTGAAGTCTCAGGGACACAGAGACTTCACCCCCAGCTCCCCTGAACTTCCTTGCTGGGAGTTCTAACCTGCCAAGAGGTGCCTGTAGCTGTTCTGGGCCTCTGGAAGTTGTGCTAGCTGTTGTGAGCTGGAAAAGCAATGCAACAACAAGAAGCGTGACGCATCCACATCTGATTCCGAGGCATCACCGAAGGTAATCGCCGCAGCACCTGCCCGTGGCTTGAGAAATCGCTGCATGCTGCATCAAGTGCACCCGTCTCTGAAGTCCGAGATCACCGCACCGATTCCGACGCAAGCCCTGCTGTGCGGCTGCAAGAACTCACGCATCATCACGGATCATCACATCGAGGCGCCAAGCCTGTCGCATCATTGGGGGACGCAGTAAGAAACCAATGCATCACCTCCCCACGCACTAAGAAACTGACGCATCACCTCCTCTCTGGTAAGGAACCGACGCATCACCTCTCCTGCGCAGCAGTATGGAACCGATGCATCACCTCCCCCGGAGCAAGGAACCAACGCATCACCTTTCCTGAGTGTAAGGAACCAATGCATCACCTTCCCTGCGACCCTTTTTGTTTGTGCATGAGACGCATCCAAGGTACTTTGTGTGAAAAGTGTTGCATCTGCAATTTGCTTTGAACTGAACTATTTCTACCATTTGAAAGTCATATTTTTATTACTGAATTGTGAATTTTTGTTGTTTTTGTCTTGTTTGGTTTAGATAACGATTACATATTTTTATAAACTGGTGTGGTGTCCATTTGTAGTGTTTTCACTGTATTACTGTATGTGTTCACAACTGCTTTACACACTGCCTCTGAGATAAGCCTGTCTGCTCGTGCCAAGCTACCAAGGGGGTGAGCAGGGGTTATTTTAGAAGTGTATCCCCCTTACCCCGACTAGAAGCAAGGGTCCCTATTTGGACAAAGGTACCTACCTCTACGAACTAGAGACCCCCATTTCTAACATTCATGGTCAGCGGTGAGGATCTGGACTTGCATTTGTGTCTTATATACAGTGATCGGTGTACACTACTAATAGAGTGCTGACCATCACGCAACCACATACTATTTTTCCCTGTTTCCTTTTGGAATTTGGTTTTTGGAACTCTGGTTAGTTGTTGCACCTGATGGGCCTTGTCAAAATGGAAGTCAACTTTTGGCACCTGCACATCTACAAGATGAGGGAACTAAAAGTATTTTGCAAGGAGAGGGGGCTACCTGTAAAGAGGAGATCCACAAGGCAGGATCTTGAGGCAGCCCTGCATAGCTATGAAGTGCTAAGCTGGGAGGCAACACTATCAGATGACTCTGAAGAGGAATCTGAGGGGGAGGATCCCCTGCCAGAATACCAAGAGGGCAGTGGCCGTGAGGAGGAAACCTTTTGGGAAAGATTGGCTCGTGAGGAGAGAAATTGGTTTTGCGCTCATGACCGGAGGCTTAGGCAGCTAGACCGGGAATGCGAGGAGATAGAGCAAGCCTTAGCTGAAAAAGAAATGTGTGTAGCTCAGGAAGTGAGCTTGGCTGGGCTGGAGGTGGAGTCCAGCTCAGATGGTGGCAGCAAGAAGGGTTATCTAGTGCTGAGGAAGAGGTACACACACCCAGAGATGTGGCACCTGACTTGAAGGAGGGGGTTTAACACACACCAGGGGGTTCAGGTTTATGAGGTGGCTCCAGTGGTGCACAGTGTCCCTGAAGTGGATTGGGGAACTGGCACAGGGGATCATATTCCTAGTGGGAGGGACACTCTACTGAATCTAGATGAGAGGTGCAGGGAGAGGGGTTCCCCCGTGGTAGATGTCCTGGTATGTGAGTGTGCCCAGAAGAGTGTGGGTTGAGTGACAGAGACAGTCAGACACGGTCTTGCCAATCTCAGGAGAGTGATGTGGGGTACTTGTGCGAGGCACTGGATGGTGAGGCAAAGGGTAGCTTGGTTAACACCTGTGTGGGGCTGTGTGATTCAGTTGTTGGAGAGCATATTTTAAGTCTCTGTTTTCCAGAGCTATGCCAACACCTGATGGAGTGTGAGTTCTCTGACCCCAGGGAGCTCACACTGGAGGCAGGCCTTTTGGTGGATTCCAGAGAGTCTGAAGAAGAATCTGGGGGTGATCCTGAAGGAGGTGGCTCTGGTTTTCCCCAACCAAGTGAGGTAGGGGAAGGTTGTGGTGGCCCAGATAGGTCCCAGAGTAATGGGAGGGGTGTAGGGTCCCATGTCCTGTCTCAGAGGAGAAGGAGTGGGGGTGGGCTGTGTCCAGAGGTGCCCGAAACCCAGTCTCAAGGCCTGGGTGGTTCCATGACGGAACACCAGGAGGGGGGCCTAATCTGTACTGGGAGGCCATCCCCTGAGGGGGATCCCAAGGTGTCAGTTGAGCTGGGGGAGACTGCTGTAACCAGCATTCCACCAGCTCTGGTGTCTAGCAGCACCTCTCCAGTAGGGAGAGGGCATGAGTCCAGAGAGGGGGGTGAGAGGGGGATGCAGTCCCCAGTGGAAGGACCAGTGGGTCAGGGGTTGCCAGCTCTGAGGTCAGAGCACCCCAGGCCTGGCCCAGATGAGGCCACTTCTGGCCTGGGGGGTCTTCATGCTCTGTCAGGTGGACAGGAGGATGGAGACCTGTGCCAGGTAGACTCTTACACAACTCCAGATGAGTGCGTTTCCCTTGTGGAGGGGTTGGTGTACTCCCCCAGAAGTCCTGGGTTGCCAGGGTACAGACCCTGGGTTGGAGGGCCAGGTTCAGGGTGTCCCCCCTGACCTGGAGGAAGGGGTGACTGCTAACAGTGCCCCTACTGGTTTGTCTTCTGTGGGCACCATTCCAGGAGGGAGGGTGCAGGGCCCCAGTAGGGGGGGCAGGGAGAGGGCAGCCTCACCCCTGACCCCTGCCCAGTCTAAGGGTACAGACCCTAGGCTGGGATCACAGTTGCAGGAAAGAACCCCTGAACTGGTGGGTGAATTGTGCAGGCCACCTGCCTCAGGTGCCCTGACAATTCTGGAAGAGGATACCACTCCATGTGGGAGGGTGCAGAGCCCCATGGAGGAGGACCAGGTGTGGGAGAGCCCACCCCAGTCCCATGTCCAGTCTCAGGGTACAGACCATGGGCTGGTGGGTCAGTGTCAGGATGTTGTTTATCCCTGACCTGACAGGAGGGAGAGTGGACAAAGGGTGCCAGGCACCTGGGGCTACTGCCCCCCACTCTCTGACACCACAGAGGTTGGAGAACCATGAAAGGCCTGGGGCCTGGCTGTCATCACTCACAGCTGTCAGTGGCCACTGTGGCTTGCTGTCCTGGTGGACAGTTGTCCCTGGGAGGGGGACAGGAGTCCCACTCTGGGGGTGGACGGGGCCACACCACTGTGTTGGCCATGTGGGTACTCTCTGCCTGTTGGGACACACCTGTGAGCAAGCTAAGGTTAGGGGGTGCACAGATGGTGTCCACAGGTGAGGAAAAGGGTTCCCCATGGGTTAGCTTAGCGGGCCCTGAGAGTATGGACAGAGGGATCCAACTGGGTTCAGAAAGGTGTAAAACCAATCAATCAATCAATCATGTCACTTATAAAGCGCACTACATACCCGCGAGGGTCTCAAGGCGCTGGGGGAAGAGGGGGGTGGTGCTGCTACTGATCGAAGAGCCAGGTCTTGAGGAGTCAGAACAGGAGGCAAGCTCTTCTTCAAGCCCTTGGAGATCTTCCTCAAGCAGGGGACACAGCAAACAGCAAAGTCCTTTTTCCCTCTGTTGTCGGCCAGGTCTAGGTTCTATCGCCTCAACCAGGGAAGTCCATCAAGGGATTGATTATTCTATCCTGGATTAAGGCTGGAAGGGGGTTGTGTTAGACCTGGCTTGTCCAGCGGGTTTATCCCTAGACTTTTTGCTTATTTGGCCTCCTGTTTCTGACCTGCTTTTGTTGGTTTCATGACTCTGGGCACTTTACCACTGCTGATCAGTGCTAAAGTGCATATGCTCTCCCTGTAAATTGTTATGATGGTTTGGTGATTCCATGATTGGCATATTTGATTTACTAGTCAGCCCCTAGTACAGTGCAATATGTGTGCCAAGGGCCTGTAAATCAAATGCTGCTAGTGGGCCTGCAACACTGATTGTGCCACCCACATAAGCAGCCTGTAAATGTAACTCATGCCATTGCAGTGCCTGGGTGCAGTCTAGTACTGCCATGTTGAGCTGGTAAGTGCACCCACTTGCCAGGCACTAACCTTCCCTTTTCTTACATGTGAGTCACCCCTAAGGTAGGCCCAAGGTACCCCTGTGGGCAGGGTGCAGTGTATGTGAAAGGTAGGACATGCCCCGATGTGTGTGGCATGTCCTGATAGTGAAATACTGCCAATTTCGTTTTTCACTATTGCAAGGCTATCTGTTCTCATGGGATAGAATGGGGAGTTTGCTTATAACATCTTATAAGCCTAACTACCCCTGGGAAAAAGGTAGGAAAATAATGTTTAGCATGCCTGAACTCAGAATGTTAAAATGCATCTTTTAGTGAGGGTGATTTTTACATTCTGTGTTTGAAAATACCACTTTTAGATAGTAGGTATTTTATTGCTTGGCCATCCAGTGTGCCTCTGCTAGGAGGATGTGTATTGACTGTATGGCTTTGGAGTGACAGGGGCAGGGGATGTGCAGTGGCTCGAGAGAGTCTGGATGAGTCAGCGCTAGCCTGAATAGGCCTGGGCTGCATTTGCAGTGGTGGGAGGAGTAGCACCTGCACCTGAATAGGGCTGTGCCTGCCTTCCACAATGATGGCTCCACCCTCCTGTGATGTGTCTGGAGCTAAGGCTCACACTAACAATAGAGGTTGTTGTGCACTTGCAAAGTGCCCCCCCAGAACTGGCTTGGACTGGGCTCAGAGCCCTGGGCCAGGAGAGAACAAAGAGATTTACTGTATAAAAAGAGGGGCCCAGACCCCAGACTTTTAGATAAATTCTGGGAAATCAAGAGGAGCCTTTGCCAAGGCAAAGAGCTGGAGAATATGAGGAGGAATACTGCCCCTGTACTGTTTGCTGTCTGGGGTTGGCCAGTGGCTACTTTCTGCCAAGGAGAGGGAAAAAGGACTTTGCTGTTTGCTGTGTCCCCTGCTTGAGGAAGATCTCCAAGGGCTTGAAGAAGAGCTTGCCTCCTGTTCTGAAGTCTCAGGGACACAAAGACTTCACCCCAGCTCCCCTGAACTTCCTGCCAAGAGGTGCCTGTAGCTGTTCTGGGCATCTGGAAGTTGTTCTGGCTGTTGGGAGCTGGAAAAGCAATGCAACAACAAGAAGCGTGAATCATCCGCACCTGTTTCGACGCATTGCCGAAGAAATCGACTCAGCACCTGCCCATGGCTCGAGAAATCGCTGCACGCTGCATCGAGTGCACCGGTCTCTGAACTCTGAGATCACCGCACCGATTCCGACGCAAGCCCTGCTGTGCGGCTGCAAGAACCCACGCATCATCACGGATCATCGCATCGAGGCGCCAAGTCTGTCGCATCGTTGGGGGACGCAGTAAGAAACCAACGCACCACCTCCCCACGCAGTAAGAAACTGATGCATCACCTCCTCTCCGGTAAGGAACCGACGCATCACCTCCCCTCCGCAGCAGTAAGGAACCGATGCATCACCTCCCCCGGAGCAAGGAACCGACGCATCACCTTCCCTGAGTGTAAGGAACCGACGCATCACTTTCCCTCTGACCCTTTTTGTTTGTGCGCGCAACGCATCCAAGGTACTTTGTGTGAAAAGTGTTGCTTCTGCAATTTGCTTTGAACTGAACTATTTCTACCATTTGAAAGTCATATTTTTATTACTGTATTGTGGATTTTTGTCATTTTGGTCTTGTTTGGTTTAGATAAAGATTACATATTTTTATAAACTGGTGTGGTGTCCATTTGTAGTGTTTTCACTGTATTACTGTATGTGTTCACAAATCCTTTACACACTGCCTCTGAGATAAGCCTGTCTGGTCGTGCCAAGCTACCAAGGGGGTGAGCAGGGGTTATTTTAGAAGTGTATCCCCCTTACCCTGACTAGAAGCAAGGGTCCCTATTTGAACAAAGGTACCTACCTCTACCAACTAGAGACCCCCCTTTCACATATATATATATATATTCACATATATATATATATATATATTACCAATTAAAACAGTCTAATAATCACGTTTATTAAAAATATATAAAACACAATGTATCTGAAGTTGTGTGATTTTTATTATTAAATATTTATCAAATATTTTTAAATGTTATATATATTTATTCATTTTTAAATAATACAATGTTAACTGTAGAAGGTAGTTTGCTGCATTTTTTTAGTAGTGCTAGGTTAATATGTTTTATTTACATTTATTTTACATTTGTATTTTACAGTGCACTCATTTTATTATTTATGATTTATACAAAAATGATAATGGTGTACACGGGTCCGGTGACAGACTAACGATCAGTCAAAGGTTTCTACTCAACGAGCAAGCTTATGTTCCACCACTGGAATCATGGTGCTTTACCCTGACTCTAAAAATAGAGGGGAGGAACCACAGATTTGGCAGATAAGACATCTGCTGCTTTTTGGCTGATGTCCCACATCCAGCAAACTCTAAGTTTAGTTATTATAGCACCATTAATACAATGGGGGCTCAGGATCGCTTTATATTTGCTAAACGTTAGGAATTTAGTGGTGAGGTTAGTTGTGAATGCATGTGGATTCACAAACACTCACTACTGCTGAGATCTTCATTGCCCTTCAGTTCCAGATGGGATCAATATTGACAGTTTGCTATGCTCTTTAGAAGTGTACAGGAATGAACAGCCTAATCATTTAGCAAATATCATTGTTGAATAACTACCCATACCTCTGTGTTATTCCACCTCATCCAGGGAAGTATATGATAAGCTTTACAGTTTGGGATGGAACACGTTGGCCTACACATCTCAAAATAGCGTCCTGTGTGCACTGACAGGTGTAAATACACTGCAGTTGTTCAGGCAGCTCAACTATTTATTTATTTATTTTATTTATTTATTTTTCATTTATACCGCGCGACGAATCATCCCCACAGGGATCTCTCGGCGCTTTTGGCTACACAGTGCTAAAGGCTAGGACAAAATTGCGGATTTAGAACAGCCAGGTTTTTAACTGCTTCTTGAACTGCCCCAAGCTTGCGCAGGCGCGTAGCTCATCCGGCAGGCGGTTCCAATGGAGCGGGGCTAGATGTGAAAAAGCGCGCCCTCCCATTTTGACTTTCCTGATTTTACAGGGACGTAGTAAATTACGATTGCTAGATCTCAATAAACGGGCAGGTATATAGGGAACTAAATTCTTCCTTAGGTAGACCGGGCCGATGCCCTGCTGTGCTTCAAACACCGACGTCAAGAGCTTAAACACTGCTCTCTTCCTCATGGGCAGCCAGTGTAGTTGTTGCAAAAGAGGACGGGAGGGGGTACGTACTGGTTTGTTGAGGACCAGTCGGGCTGCCGTATTTTGCACTACCTGTAGCCTAGACGCAAGGTCCTCCCTAATTCCTACTAGTAGTGCGTTCCCATAGTCCAGTCTACTAACTAGTAGTGCCTGTACTAGGGTCTTTCTGGCCTCCAAAGGGATCCAAGGAAAAATCTTCCTCAGCATCCGCATGATGCCAAAGCATGTGCCCGATACTGACTACTTCCGCCAACAGTCCATTGCTCTAAAATTGCAGCTCTATGGACAGGTTTGGACAGGCCTATAGGGCAATCAGGCAGTGCCCGTTGGGCTGGTCTGACAGATCAGTGTGTGGGCCGCTATTTTTTTTTAAGTAGTTTATGGGTGTTTGATGACCAGTTTGGCTGGTTTTACTGTTTATTTTCCTGATATTGACATAAACATTTCCTGCAGCAAACATAAATGCATGCAGTCTCCCAGACATTGCAAAATACCTTACAGTGTGTGCGATTTGCAATTGTGGACCACTTTTTTAGCTATTGGTGCCACTTTTCTTAAGGTGCCCGGGTCTATTTTTCGCAGTCCGATCCTGCCTATGGAAACCACTGACATTAAATCACATTAAAATTAAAACTTTAGCTAACAGTACCTGATACAAAAACATTTAAGCAGGGCCGGACTGGCTACCGGGCGTTTTGGCATGCTGCCGAGCTGGGGGCTGATTTCGTTGATGGGGACCTGCGTGTGCTGAACGAAATTCGTTTTGCTTTGTTTATTTCGAAGCACACGCAGGTCTCCATCAACGAAATTAGCCCCCACTGCAGTGTCATCAGCCCCCAGCTCGGCAGCATGCCAAAACGCCCGGTAGCCAGTCCGGCCCTGCATTTAAGCATGCTAAATCACCATTGAAAATGTGCATGGCAATTATAACGATGTGACACCACTCCTAACAGTGTTATGCTTTAAGCTCTGATCTTGATTTCATGTTTTTCTTAGACACATACTCTCTAATACTCTCAAGTCCAGATCACTCCTTCTATAAATTATTAACTTATCAGGTGCCAATGATATTCAAACTGTGGCCGTGCCCTTGAAATGTGCTGGCCGTTTTTAAGTCTGGGGAGTCTCCATTATCAGGCAACAACTAACTGGAAAATGGTCTGAGACATCTTAACTAATCAGTGTTGTCTCCACACAGCTCTCGAATAGCAACCACTTTCAGTCATTGTAGACATGGTACCCAACAGGAGCACAAGTAGTTTTTTTGCTGTATACCAAACGGATAATTAAAGCAGGATTAGTCTGCTGTTTCTACGCTTGTATCATTTGCAGCTATGAACATTTGCCTAAATATTTCTGTCTAGTCCCAAAATCCAAGGTATAAATTCTCACTAAAAAAAGAGACTACCAAGTCATTGTGATGGCGACACCTTCGCTTCTCTGGTCTCTCTTTGTACCTTTCAACTTACTTATTTTCTCTTCTTAACAAGTGCTGGTTAGTTGTATAGGAAGAGAGAGAGAGGGGGAGAGATGAAATTACTAGGAACAGGGCTCATCGAATTCTAAGCCAGATAATACTGAAGCAACATTGGTTCTTGTAAGAGAGTAAACATTAGTGAACAAAATATCAGTCGCGGTCCGTGTAGGAGTGCCGGCCGGAGCGGTGACGTGGGGCGGGGAGGGACAGGGTGGGGGTAGCAAAGTACGGATTACGGACCAATACAGGTAAGTAAACATTTAAATCAATAAAACGAATTTCGTTGTGAGCGCTGCATCGCCAAATGCGATGCAGTGCGCGCAACGAAATTCGTTTCATTGATTTAAATGTTTACTTACCTGTATTGGTCCGTAATCCGTACTTTGCTACCCCCCACCCTGCCCCTCCCCGCCCCACGTCACCGCCCGGCCGGCACTCCTACACGGACCGCGACTGCAAAATATTAAACCAGGTGGGTTTGATAGTATGTTGAAAAAGATTAAAGGGGTTGTTGCATCTACCAATATTAATACTTATTTTCTGAATATTTAAAATATATTTTAACTGTTTTGCTTCCGAATATTTGTCTCTTGTTAAGTGCACTTTAAACCAAGGCCATACACTAAAAAGTAGAATCCTGAAAATTATTTTAGACAAATTACCAGGTTTTAAAGTTTTCGAAGGAGTGAATGGGCTAAACGCAGTGAGGAAGATGACACAAATGAAATAACGAGTGACTTGTAACATTAATATTTGATTTTTATCCTTGCCTTTTATCCTCCACCGTACTTCTTTGGCTTGGTTCGTGCTATAAAACAACACATACATGTGGATGAAGAATACGCACAGCGCCATCAGGCAAAATGATGGGGGCCCCCCTTCAGGCTTCCATATCTCATAGATATTCATTGACCTTGGGCTGACAGGGGCTCCATGAAGGTTTGGAGCCTCGTAAATGTTGGGGGCCCCGGGCGCTGCAGGGACTTGCTTTATGCCCCTAGCCTGCACCCCATGCGAGGGAGGATAGGGTTGTCCCTCTTCACAGTTTAAAGAGATACGGGGGTGTCTTCGTGCAAATGTTAGAGTACACCGAGAACAACACTGTCAACACATGTAAAGAAGAAACGTGTCCACAGACCCTGCAGTGATGAATGCAGTGGCGGCTCGCATAGGGCGTGCTGCGGGGCGGTGAGGCGGGGGAGGGGCCGGGTGGGGAGATAGTAAACTCGGACATACGACGGAACGGAGGAAAGTAATCATTAGGTTCCCCCGTTCTGTCGTATGTCCGAGTTTGCTAACCCCCCCCCTACCCCTCCCCCGCCCCGCCTCACCGCCCTGCAGCACGCCCTATGCGAGCCTCCACTGGATGAATGGACATATAAATGACCCGTGAAGATTATGTATGCTTGGCTGATTTGTGTATAATGTAAGTGTATTGTAGGTAGTATATAAGAAGAAAGAAAAAGAGTGAGGGTTTGAGATAAAAAAGTACAGACGAAATAAAGGACTGTAATGTTTAAAAAGGGTTTGACTCTAAAACGATTACAGTCTCTGAGTGAAAAGTGAAAAGCTTTGGCCTTAGTTGTAACTCTTTCTTACATGTGTTAGTTTCTTCTAAAGTGAAAGTAATTAGGACCATGTCCTTTGAATTATAAATTTGTCTGATTTATGTAAATAAATTTACTGTAAAAAATGTCAATCTGTTATAGTAAATTAATCCATATTACGTTTCTTTTTTCCTACTGTTTACTTGTGAATTGTACAACATGCTGCAAATATTGTCGAACAATACATGTTTCAAGGTTTACAAAAAGATAATTTATAAATAATATTACATATCTGCTCCCGGCCCGAGCAGTGCCATAAGAATAGCTTGGGCGGTAGTATTAGTAATTTAAATGCGCATTGAATTAATAAACAACTGCTATTGTGCTCATTTCTAAATTAGACAAACAGTGCCACCACGATGCAGGCTTTCATAAGTGCCGGTGTTACCAATTAAGTGACGGTGCCGAGCTACAAAACGCAAACAATCAAATTGCCATCATTTTACAAGACACAATACACTACACAATTATCATGAACATGTGAAAGTTAAAAATAAAAAATTACATTTAGGACTTCAACAGCAATAAAGTGCAAAAAGAATGCTTAAAATCATACCAAAAAAGATTACATACCAAGGAAAACTGAACCCAAACTCATATGATAAACAAAAGGCCCCAAACAATTTAAAAATATAAAGTATGACTTGGAATGTATTATATAGATCAGTAAGTTGATGATTAAAATATTTATGCAAGAAGCTTGAGCTATGTGATTTCTTCACTGACTGAGATGAACGGAATGTAATGATTGATAGCTACTTCTGCTACTAACACCACAACTAGCTGCATGTACTAGGTGCACATTGCCATGCAGGTGCCGCCTGCCGCCTGCTTCCAGATTTCATGTTTGTTTTGACACTTACTCTCCAACACTTCTATACACTGACAGGAAATATATTCAAGAAAGAGGCCGCGATTCGCATAACAACAAAGGAGGAAAGCCAGGAGGTTTCTTATCATTTACAAGACCAGCTGTGTCTACATTACGTAGCGCCTCCGAACAGCACACAACCAATCCTAAGGCCATATCATATATCACATAGATCATGGGTACAACTTAGTCGCAAATACATGGCATTATCAGTTCATGTGACATCTTTCATCGCGGGTGTTATTTAAGGTAACCCTAAAACTTGTTCACAGTTAGAGAGCATTAAAAAGTAACCTCATGTAAACCATCTCAGATGGAGCACATTAAAGGGTGCGCTCAATTAATGAAGCATGAGTCCTTTGATGAAAAAAGTTGAGTTTTGGGAAGCATGGCTTCTGAAGAAAAAGAAGCGCGAAAGAGAAAATCACAAACCTTTAGGATATGATTAGAGTGATCGCAATCGCGTCTGATCTCATCAAGGTATTGTGTTATTTTTTGTATCAGGAATAAATCAATTTAGAAGTTTAGTGAGTTCTGGAGAGCCATGAATCCAAAATGATCGTCTAATGAGCACGCTTCAGTTTATCGTAGTGTTTCTCTAATGGGCAGACCAACCGGACAATACGACCTGGCAGTAGGGCAATATTGTGAACTACATTCAGAGGTATTTTTGGCGATTCGACCACCAACGCTAGGGTAGTTCAGCTTACCAAACATTTCCGTATTCTGGAAAAAACAAGAAATGTTTGCAATGTTAGTTGCAAAATATAAAAATGTCAAAATATTGAAACATTGAGCATGCATGTCCGAGTTGTTAAGTATGAAATTCTGCGATTGAGCATTAGCAGAGGGACCATTCAGTAGCCAACTGGCATTACAATAAACAACACAGAAAAACTTGGGCAGTCACCTTCATTAATCCTATGTGTAGTGAAACATTGTAAGGAATTCAGTGGGGTTCCTCTGAGATTAAGCATCTTTACAAATGATTATAGAATTGGGGGGCATATTAGCAACGTGATTATCGCCGCTTTAGCGGGACTTTTTCCCGCTAAAGCGGCGATAATTCAATCGCCCTATTAGCAAGCTGTCGCTAACTGCTGTTAGCGACAGCTTTAGGCGATAAGCGACCGGGTTAGGTGCCACTTTGCATGCCAGCGATATTTATCGCTAATGGCATGCAAAGTAGGCGTTCCCAACCTAAAATCTACTGGAAACAGTCGCTAAGGTCGCTATCGCCTATTAGCGAGGCAGGGGAGGTGATTAACGAACCAGCGCTAAACACGTTTAGCGCTTGTTTGTTAAAGCCTGGTCCAAACCTGACTTAGCCATGTAATCCAATGGGAGGTGGATTACATGGCTAAATCCCCCTCACCCTATTACCAAGCTAACACTGGTCACAGTGCGAATATCGCTTGTTTTCAAGCGATATTCACACTGTTCTCCAGGGTTTCTATCGCTTTGGAGATAAGCGTTGCTGATAGCACGCTATCTCCGCGATAGAAACCTGCGATAGCCGGCGATAATTATCCTAGCGCTAACTGCGCTTAGCGATAATTATCGCCGGTTATTGCTAATAGGCCCCTTAATTTTGCATTTTTTGCTGTGGTTTTAGAAATGCGCGTCTAACGGGCCCCTGAGACCCCCATTTCTCACAGATATCATGGACCTTGGGCTGAATGGGAGTTCCCTGAAAGGTGAGACCCACTATGCCACAGGGCTCACGGGCCCTTCGTTATTCACCTGGCTTGCAGGTAGCAATAGCCACTTTTTGAAGACATTATTGAGTTGACAATTTGGGAGGGGGCCTATTGTAATTTGTCCACCACATGTATTGTGGAGGGAGCCCAGCAACATAAGAATTTGCTAATTCCTTGATGGTGCACAAAGATAGTTGACACAAGTTAAGTAAGCTCTTGCAGCCGCCCTCCGATTAAAAAGTAGAATTGGTGCTTCTTTTATTCTTGATTAAAGCATCAATCAATGTGAAATGTTTGACTTCAACTAGAGTGAGAAACAGCAGGCTCTTATATTAGTTTTAAATTAATATATACATCTGGGGTTAATTAAAATGTCACATGAGAGTGACCTGGCTTATTTCAAAATTAAATGTTTACTAGGTACATAAGTGGTTGTTATACACCTACAGTGCTTAATAAAAAAATGCAAATGTCGACATTTCTTTAGAAAGTAGCTTTCCTCTCCAACCACTGGTGCAACCCATTTCCACCACCAGCTCCAACCAATGCAGCACTTTATTTTCGGTGCTAGAATCAGTCCCTCCTGCAAGCAGGGCATGGTAAGTGGATATTTAGAGCGGTAGATATATGAACCTAACTTAAACAGGATTGTGTGAGCAAGCCCAACTTTTAAGCAGGGTTCACGGTTGAGTTTTATCTGGGAACATTTTAAAACAATATTGCCTGATGGTGAACTTTACAGCAAAATTTCACATAAGTTGGCTCAAATATGCAGAGGTTCTTAAAGGGTAATAAGTAAATGAGACACAAGTAGTTCCCTGTGTCTTCACATTATTCAGTGTTTTTAGAGTGTTCAGGAAGTCTTGTTTGCTCAGTTTACTCGCACACTCACTGCCATTCACATGGCTGTTTGTGCACCACCATAACCACCACAAGTAGGCACTTTTGCTTGGGGGAGTTTATTTGGCTACGGTCACACTTTTGTCTGTGTGTAGGAACATGGGGAGTTCCTCTTTGCACGGGGGCCTCTACTTCTGTTGAGAGCACTTTCCCATGGTTCGAACACTTACAGATGATGGGAACACTTGCATGTGATGGGAGTACATGCCTTCGATGGGAAGTTTTACCTGTAGTTATGCTTTGGTTCAGAGGGAATATTTGTATTGATTTTGACGTGTGGGGATCAGGGATCTTTGATATCATTAAATGTGTGACTTGTGAATCCTCTGACAGGTCCTCATTGTGGCTATTTGTCTGCATGAAGTTCAGATAAGGAAAGACGAGGAACTCAGGAATGCATCCAAAGTAGCATAGATTTTTGAGGGTGGGGTGTCTGGAAATAACCTGGGAAATAATGAAAAAAAAAAATGAACATTCCAGACCACGATTTCAAAAACCTGCTTCAGATCACAACTGAGGTCAGGAGAAGCACCGCAGCAAAGGCAGGGCAGTAAAGTCACTCTGCAGGATCACAAGAGTCAGTAATGCGGTTTGGATACATGGAAGGGAATAAGGAAAGAAAAGTAACTTGCCAAGGTGAGATAAGAGATGGTAGCAGCATCAGGTTCAGTGGATCTGGAACACATTTCAGAATGGGGGTGCTGCTATGAATGTTACATCACTGAAGTCACAGGGCTTGTGAAAAATCCAAGCATTACACAAAGAACAAGTGTTGCTAATGAGGCACACCCATTCAGTAGCAGAGTGGCAATGGTGTAGTATTTAGCTGGCGATGCATTTTGAAGCACACTGTCACAAATAAATTGTTAAAGCATTGTGTGGTAGCACACTCTCATTCACAGATGCACATTTTCCATTGAAATGGTCACTACATTTGCAGAGGCATTCAGTTGTACTGATAAAACTATATGACTCACAAAGGATAATGCCTGGAAATTGGCTTTCATCAAATATTTATCATTTGCACATCAACAAGTAAAGTGCCTTGATTTGTTTTGATCCTAGTAAAACCTTTGCTTCCATCACAGTTCAGAATTACAAAAAGAATGTGCTTCATTAGTGCTTTCCTAAGTGATATTTTTTAAATATTTGAACAGATCATTTACAGAAATTTCAATGTAATTGAGTGTTAAAAAATAACATCCTATAGCTTATCAATTTGTACTACCTATGCCCCTACAAGATTGTTGCATACATCCGTCTACAAAAGCCTCTCAATTTGCAGTCAAAGGAAGAAAAGTAAATGCCAATTTCCATGTTAAAAGAATAAGGAGCAATATGTCAAAAGACATAACCTAACAAAACCATACAACTAATACGGGGGTCTGCTATACCAACAACCTATCTGGGGGGAAAAGTGTCCCTGACCACTTATGTCATGAAGAGTACCACAGAAAGAAATTAAAGAGTAAAGAGACCCTTGCAAACAATCAGATTCCCATCACTCACCAAAGTGATCAATATCATCATTTGGGTATCCATCCTACCATCCACTGTGCCTCTTGATCATAGAGGGATTCCTAGTGGATTGTATCTCGAAAGGGTCATGTAGGAGGAACAAAGAAACGAGAGAAATCAAGCTCTCAAGAACACATAGATGTGATCACAAATAGTATGTGGGAGTGATGAGTGCAGTGCAATAGTGTGACAGTGAAAGTTTAAGAAAGGATTTACAAGAGAGAAAAACTTTTATTGGGGTATCTATTGTAATCCTTATAAAAAACAGTGCAAAAAGCAGTTTTCAAACATAACTGCTTATATTTTTAATCCGCGGTAGGTCTATAAAATCCCTTGGACCCTCCACCACACTTTATGTTATTATTAAAAGACATAACCTGACATTTGACCTCCCGTCTTTAAGTGCAGAGGAAAGGACACAAGTTAACAATGCATATTCATTGCTTATTCACCTTCTGAACCTCAGTATGTTTAGTTTGGGGGTGCTGCAGCACCCCAAGTATCCCTACTTCCAGCACCTATCGTCAGCGTACGAATTAGATCAAAGAATGAAATGTGTCTCACCAATAGCAGCACCACAGCAAAAGAAGGGAAGTAAAGCGTCTCATTACTGTAACAAGGGTCAGTAGAAGGTGGGGCAATGGGAGTGGGGTAACCATGATTTCACTAGGAATAAGCAGGGCCTTGTTGAGAACAGGAGTAAGAACAATTAAAGTGCCACATCATGAGCTCACTAATGTCACCCCCAATAACAAGCAGTAGATCGCTATTGTTCAGCTCAGTGATGAGCACTGCATTCACTCCAGAAGGAGGACACACAAGTTGCATGCAGCTTTCTGCAAATGTTGCTTTTATTCACTGTACTGACTTACGTTTAATGAAAGTAAGTCATAAAGATGGGAACAAAAGCAGCAGCATATAAATGAAATAAGGTGAACAGAAAAGTGAGAAAAGCCATGTACAAGAATAATTGCTTAAATGTGTGCTGAGAGAAGATGTTTTGTATAAAATTTCACTTCCCAGGACGGCACACATGAGGGACAGCATTACTTTTGCAACAATAATTAGGGAGCTAATGACAAAGATGCAACGCAACAAGTAGGAAATGCTACTGGATTAGACATAATTGTGTGGAAGGTACTTGCTCTTCCATTTCTCCAAAAGGCGCAGAATTTCTGAGACGAGCAGAATGGAAAACATGGAGTGGAGGCCACTTTAGAGATTCACAAGTTGGTAAACTTGGGAAACTAAGATGAGATGGCTCGGGCCATCTCTCCCAAATGCAGTAGCCTGGGGTATGTTCATACAGTTCGGTGCGAGTCTCCACATAAGATGCAGGACGCGTACTTCAATACATCAGTGTCTGGGCCTGCCGGGGCCTCAAATAAAGCACCGTCAGGAAGAGCCAGGCAGAGGGCATTCCTTCATCAATACTAACGTTGGGACTGCCCGTGGGATCAACTTGAAAGCGCCCTGGTCCCCAGTGAGAAACACTAGTGGTGCCCACCAGCAACCACAGACACAAAGTAAATGCTGTTCACCTGACAGTTTGCCACAACAAATGGCAAGACGATAGCTAGAGGAAGAATGCAAAAACTTCTGCAGCTAAGGTTTCTTTGCATTCCCATGCTAAAGACTGTCGGGTCAACATTGACAGAAGGACAGAATCTGCTGACTGTGATAATTCAAGGCAAAATCTTGATTATTAGACTATATTTGTCCTTTACTAGATACTGAATGGCCCATTTCCCTGCCAATTGTTATATGGGCACTCTTGGCAAAAGGTAATAGGACTAAAGTCCATGAGAAAGCTAACATATTTTGCAATATTGTGGAGATAAAATGCTGTTTTTTGAGTATACTTTATTGATGCGGCGAGAAAGTGTCCCTCTTTGAGTGGTCACCCCCAGTTGTTTTTGACTGACGCTGCTGGTTTTATGTCTGTGCACTGGGACACTGCTATCCAGGCCACGGTGCATGTGTTTGGAACTCTGGGTAAACTGACTAACTCCTAATGGCATGTTTAACTTTCTTATAAAGCCATAGTATATGGTGCAGAATATATACTTATGGCATTGAAAGTTAAATATCACGTGTGGCCTGCACCACGTATTGTGCCATTCACTAGTGTGAGCAATGACAACATGGCTTCAGGCCTACCCAACAACAGCTTGAACCCTACTGCACAGACCTGTCAAAATCATTCTTTTGACGGACAGAAAAAACTGATTCAAAATATAAAACAAGCCACCTCTAAGCACACCCTGCTGCGCACGAGATTGGGGGCATAATAGTTAAGAGTAGAACATGTGTGACATTAGAAATGGCAGATTTCCCCAGTGACCAGCCCCCAAATGACATTGCCACCGGTCAGGATGTAACTAGCACATAGGAAAAGTCAAAGGGGCATATGTACAAGGAGTTAATGCTGCGTTAGCGGCACTTTTCCGTCGGTTTTGCGGCGATATTTTTATCGCCATATGTACAAGCTGTCGCTAACCTCTGTTAGCGGCAGTTTTCTGGCGAAAACGTCCATTATAAAGATCGCTACTTCTGTTAGCGATAATAGCATGCAAGGGAGGCGTTCCCATGCAAAAACGGTCGCGAACCCCACTTCGCGATATTTACAAGGGGATTCTTTAAGTTTGGAGGACCAAAAAAACTGCCTCTAACTGCAGTTAGAGGCAGTTTTTTGAAACCAGAAAATAGCTGGTCTTAAAAATGGAGATAACACCTGGGGCCTCATTTCAGCAGGTTTTGTTGCTGGACTGCGCTGCAAGCAATGTTGCTGCGCTGCCCTGCGACAAAACTACAGGGCAGGCCTGCGCACCATCAATAAGATAGTGCGCATTCCTGGGCCTCACTCATGAAAAGTGTTGCAGTGCTGCGACAAGACAGCGTTGCAACACTTTTCACTACCCCCTTCTTGCGACACCACGGATGCACTGTATTCACTGGACAGCGCTCGATGACGCAAGTAATGACAGATACGTCTGGAATCCTGACGTATCTGTCTGCGCTAAAGTCACGCATTGCTGCAGTCGTGTCACAACCATGACGCAACTCCAGCAATGCATGGGGCCAGCCTATCCCTGTGGCACTGCGTCACCCTTACACCTGCCATCATGCAGGCGTAAGGTACTGACGCAGTGCCGTTCTTGAGGGGTGCCCGGGTGTCGGCGCAGTTGGAGATCCATCGGTGGCCGTTGCGCGCTGCGGTGTCATCGTCTATAAGCATTGGCGGAGTGGTTGTGCTGAAGGAGTTGACAAGATGTACTTCGGTGGCCTTGATCCAGCTGCGAGGGGGGCGATGATGGCGGTTGTGTATGGTGGGCATGGTGAAGACGTGATGTATACAATGATGGTCGGTCCAGGAGAGTCCGGTGGTGTGGCCGTAGTTGAAGGTCCCGCTGGCGGAGGAGACGTGCTCGACCGTGTGTCCTGCTATGTGGCTTGCTGCGGTGACTAGCTACTTGAGTCTGATGTTGGGGAGCTACCCCAGGAGGGGTGGTGTTCTGGTCACTGGGGTTGTCCAGGTGGAACTTGAGTTCGCCGAGTAGGATGTCATCAGTGGATGGGAGAGCCTGGTGTGCAATGAGGTCTACAATGATATTTGAGAATGGGTGTCCATGGCCCGGGGGGCCTGCAGATGAGGGTGCCGCAGAGGATAAGGTTGGGGTTGGTCCTGATCTGGAAGTTAAGGTGTTCCATGGTCACTGTTGGGTCATTAGAGTGCGTGGTCAGCTGGAGTGTGCTTCTGTAGGTGATGGCAATGCCTCCTCCTGGACGGTCGGGGTGGTCCTTGCGGGTGATTTAGTAGCAGTCATTAATGGCGATGTCCGGTCCGGAGCAGATGTTGGTCCTGGCAGGTGATGTGGCGAACAGGGTTGATGGCGAGGAGGGTGCTGGCGCCGTAGGGGTGGAGTGTCCGAGAGGAAGTGTCCTTGGTGCTGAGCGCGGTCCAAGGGCAGACGAACGCAGACGGGCTTGCCTATAGCTTGCCTTTGGCACGGGAGACATCCATTACAACGCAGGCATTACATCGTAATGCCTTTACAATGCAAATCCAACAACGAAGGTGCCTTTACATCGCATTCCATTACAACGCATTGTGAGGTCAGTAATGGGGTATTTTTAATTTTTAGGGGGGTATGGGTTTCGGGTGTTGGAGATGAAATGTGGGGTGTATTATGGGGTAATATTTGAAATTTGGGGTATGCATTTGGGGTCAATCATGAAAATTGAGGTGTGCATTTGGGTCAAATATGAAAAATGGGGTGTGCATTTGGGTCAAATATGAAAATTGGGGTGTGCATTTGGGTCAAATATGATTTTTAGGGTGTGTTTTGGGGGCTCAAAGATGAATTTTAGGGTTCAGGGTTTGCTTTGGGGTGCAAGGGTCAGTTTTAGGGTTGCACTCACTGAAGTGGGAATAGTAATGTTTACATCTCCGCAATCCAACACCTTCCCTACTGTTGCAATATGCCTAGTATTACTATGCATTGTAATGGAATGCGATATGATGGTATGCGTCGTAACTCCATATATACCTTTGGCACACCAGTGGTACGCCTGCTGCGCATGGCCGCACAGCGGCCGCCATTGAGAAGTCCTGCGGGGGAACTGGACAGCTGGGAGGTGGGAAACGCCGGAAAGAACACTGGATGGGGATTGGACGCGGGGGTGGGTGTGTGAGCGGGTGTTGTAAATATTTACATGAGAGAAATCTTACCTCGAGGCAGGGTCCCATGTCTTCATTGCTCCTGCTCTCCTGAGTCTGCTTCCAGAAACAGGAAGTAGGCAGCCAGGCTCCCTCCCCTAAGCCAATCACAACGCTGCAATGTGGCATTGGGATTGGTCATTGGCGCAGGGACGAGGCGTTCAGCCAGGGGCTGGAGGTGTGGGCGTGTTCTCCATGCAGGCTTTAATGCAGCCTGCATTGCGAACAGGACAGTGCGCATGACTGCTTTGTGCGGCCTCAGCGGGCCGACCAAACAGTCACTGCGCACTTGAGTGGGCATGCCACTCCGCCCCTGCCCTGCTCCGTGAGTGGAGCAGCCCTACCCACCCTCCAGCCCGCAACGGAAACATGGCACCATAACATCAGGAAGTTATCATCATGTGATGATTGTTCCTCTTCTTGCACTGCTTGGAGGCAGTGGGGCGACGCTCTTCCGCCATAGCGGATGAGCCGACATTGGGGGTGCGTCATCTACTGGTGCTAGGCCTGGGCGACTCGATGCCCGGGCCTCCTCCGCTATGTGTCCCACCTTCTCCTTACCTGGACATTGATACCGTGGCGCAATCCGCTAAACTCTCTCCAAATCTGTGACTCACCCAGCAGGAGCCTCAGCAAGGTGGGATTTCACAAGCGTGGGTACAGCAGTCGCCACCAAGTCCGCTGGTGAACCTCCTGATGCAATTGATGCATCAGGGCCCCCTTAGGCATGAACTTGCAGCGCTCCTGCAACACAAGTTTGGCGCAGCTCAGGGGCCTCACCCTCCACAGCGTCCGGCCAGCACAACCTCATCTGGCCTGTGATGCAGAGAGGTGCCGCCCACCATTGGTAATCCTCTCTGTGCACCCCAGTGTAGTGGTGGATCGTAGTATGCGATGCAGACCTCCCTACGTTGGTGCGCAAGAGCGCCTCTACCATTCACTGCTCCAAGGGGCGCAAGGCGGTCTTCTCACACAGGTCAGCAACGTGTCTCCATGCGACCGACCAGACTTCACCACCAGGTCCGGGCGATCGCCGCGCCTCAATGTCTACCGCCATGGCTCATCGACTCAACAGCTCCTCCGCATCCCACACCAGGCTCCAGACGCAGGCTCAGCGATGCATCCAGGCTCCAGGCGCAGGTCCAGCGAGGCATCCAGGCTACAGACGCAGGTCCAGCGACGCATCCAGGCTCCAGGCGCAGGTCCAGCGAGGCATCCAGGCTCCAGGCGTAGGTCCTGCGAGGCATCCAGGCTCCAGACGCAGGTCCAGCGACGCATCCAGGCTCCAGGCGCAGGTCCAGCGAGGCATCCAGGCTCCAGACCCAGGTCCAACGAGGCATCCAGGCTCTCATCCTGGTCATCATGGATGTTGGATGACTTGAGGGGGTTGTTGATGTGTGCTGCACTTGGCCCTGGCTGCTCCATTCTGCATTTCATTGTTTTTTTTTGCCTATTTTCTATTGGAGGTCGACTGATAGGCAATTTTTTCCATTAGAGGCAAAAAAAACTAACATTGGGCTGACTAACGTGCATTTTTTTGCCGCTAATGGGCCTTTCATTGGTTTTCGCCCGCTAACGGCGGAATTCCTATCGCCATCATGCTAATGTTAGCGGCAGTTTTCACCACTGATCCCTGAAGCTATCGCCATGTAGCGACGTCTTGTACATACGTCGCTAACAAGGCGATAGTTTTCGGCGGTACAAGGTGATAGAAAAACTGCAGCTAACTAGCGTTAGCGATAGTTAGCGCCAATTCTTGTACATAGGCCCCAAAGTTTATCTCAAACACTTTAATCAGACTCCAATCAAACACTTTTTATATTTAATAAAAATCAAATCTAATGATGCAGTCTGTTTTTTATTCAATATATGGGAATCATTATTTGAAGAAAGTTATTTTTACCCTTCCTGAAGCTGCTGGAGACTAATTTGCATTAGCTCTCCAACACTGCCAGCCTGTCCTTGGCCTGAATGAGGTTTGAAACCTGCTCCCAGCGCAGAAACAATGGCTTCAGAGTGGGGCATTGTTTTCTTCTCCTGGCACGAAGACCAGTTGATGTGGGTCCAGGTACTTAATTAACTTATTAGGGTCCTGCCCTGTCACAAATACATGTTACGCAACACCTGCAAAGGCCAGTCATTGTTCCCATAGTCAGGCTGGCACCAAACCCAGTGGAAGGAAAGCTACCCCTAGAACTGGTTCTGAGTGATAACAGAGGAGGGGGCTGCTCATTTTACTGGTTACATCTGTGGATGGGAACACAGGCTCTGCACAAGGGGCGAAATGTTTCCCCCTCTTTGATTTTTAGAGTGACTAGTGCAAACAGGAACTGCTGAAAAAATGGGTAGGGTTGCCCCAGGGAATGTTCATCCAGTTGGGTATGGCGTGCCCAGGAGTCACCCTCACCCACTAGCTGGTGCCAGGTATAACTGTGCCACCCCAAGGCACCATCCTCAAACAACTCTCTGACCTGTGGAAGAACAGAAGAAGGATTGCACCTACTGTTTGAGACCTGTGAGAGGACCTGAAGGGCTTGACCTACCCCCACGTTAATAAGCTTTCTTCCACCTGTTTTGCCTTGATGAGATTGATTTGCAAAATCTTGTTAGACCTTTCAACGTTAGGGTGGTCTTAACCCCAACTTTTTGCCTTCCTCTTCCATTTTTCTGACCTTGTTTTTGGTGGCCTTAGAACCCTGAGCACTTTACCACTGCTAACCAGTGATAAAGTGCATGTGCTCTCTTCTCTAAACATGGTAATCTTGGCTCATACCAAACTTACATATTTAATTTACTTATAAGTCCCTAGTAAAGTGGTACTATAAGTGCCCAGGACATGTAAATTAAATGCTACAAGTGGGCCTGCCACCCACATAAGTAGCCCTTTTAAGGTATCTTAGGCCTGCCATTGCAGAGCCTGTGTGTGCAGTTTAAACTGCCATTTCAACCTGTTAAAATACATGCAAGGTATTTAAAAATCTGGACATGTACTTTTAGGTTTTACATGTCCTAGTAGTGAAAAAATCTTAAATGTGTTTTTCACTACTGCAAGGCCTGTCTCTCCCATAGGATAACATAGGGGTTACCTTATTACATTTTATAAGTGTAATTTCTAAATGGGAAGAGACTTTTGTTTCGAGTTTGGTGTCTCTGGAATCCTAATTTACAATCCTAATTTATGGTGAAGTCAGATTTTAAATTACAATTATGAAAATGCCAATTTTGGAAAGTTGGTATTTCCATGCCTTAGCCATTTAGGGCTACATGTACGACCGTCAGGTTTTGCGACTCACAATTTGCGATTTTTAGCGACTCGGAATTTTGCAAAACCTGATGTGAAACAGTGTTTCAGACACTGTTTGCGATTCCAAAATGAATGCAAAGGACCTGCCTCATTAACATTCATGAGGAAGGTTTCAATTTGTGACCCATTAGGAATGGCAGACATTCACAGCGATGGTGGCCTGCTGGGCTCAGCAGACCATCATGTCTGTGACTGCTTTTTTAAATAAGCAAAAGACATACAGATGATGGACGGAATGCAGAGCAAATGAAACATTCACCCCAGTCAAGAGATCTGGGTTAAATTCATTGTTCTTTTGCTCACCATGCCACCCCAGTTTGGACCCAGCCATATGCAAATCAGTCTTGACCCTGTTCCTCATGGGAACAGTCCAGCCCAAACTGCCAAGCCAGGTCCTCCCTGGACTGGAAACAAGTATCCTGGGACGGTTTCGGGGCATCACCCATCATCAGCCAGGCTAGCTTGAATCCAGTGACACAGTGAGCCCGGGACCCATGTCTGGGCATACCTGGCGCACTTAGGGCGAGAAAGCAAAAGACACACAGATGATGGACGGAAATGAAGGTAAAATGTTATGGCTTCAATTACAATATATAAGGAGGACGAATTAAAAATGTTAGCATATGAAAAAATATTGTGTTGTTTGTGTTGTCTTCTGAAACATTCAGCACTATTTCACTTGACCTTTTATCTAAGTGTGGAAATGTATCTAGACATAAATTAATTGGGATACAACTGAGGTATTTTAAAACAATTCAAAGATTTTGTTTGGGATGGTAGGCCAAATGGGCAGCTCATGCTTTCAAGTATCTTGGTTTTAGGATTATTAGAGACAAGCAGACGTAGGCCTTTAGGTATCAAGGCATTTCTACAGAGATGCAGAGTGGGTAAAAATACTTTGCTACATCATGTCCTTCCTGTCTAATAATCTTCAGTCTGTTATTGAAATCGTTAAGCAAAATGTTGCAAGATGAAGGATATTAAATTTAGGAAAAAGTCCTAGTCATGAGAGAATAAGTATTCTTCCTAACACTTTCAACTAAAGACATTCAACTTATTCACAGAAGTATGAATACTTTTTTATGGAGTGATGGGAATATTGGGCCTGCCTTCCAGGAATAATGAAGGTGGGTGGTTAGAAAACCTTTTTGAAACTGAGGGCAAGAAATCATGCCCAGCGTAAAAGGGCTGATCTAACAAGGGCTGCTGAGATAGTGTCAAACATGATCAGGATAAGGATGCAATTCCTGTATTTTTTTCTCTATTTGATGGTAATTGATATTAATCACAGATATATACACTGGCAATCTGGGAAGGCTGGTGCCAGGCCAAACCGCAATGTCAACTAGTTGACACAGAATTTCTCAGGTATCACCACACCTCCATTAGCCTTTCTAATTAAAGTACTGTCAGCAACCAGGTTAATCCCCAATTTCTTATCTTCCATTCCAGTTAATACTAGGTCACCAACTTCATAAATTGTTGGTGGATTATGCAGTATAGGCCATAACAGGCTGACATAAATATGTGTAAATTTATGCATCATAAACTTACACATGTGATTTACATAGATGTCTGTGTTTTTGGAAGGAGTGAGCATGGAGTTCTATAAAAATCATAAACTTACAGGCCTATTTCTACTCTTTCATCCATACTCAAGAGGGCTGTCAGCGTATAAAAGTTACTCTTAAGTGCTACGACCGAAACGTGCAATTTGATTTTCATTGTCTTTTTGTCCACGGAGAAAAGTGATTCTGCTACTTACACCCCTAAATCCCAGTGAAACAAATTGAGCTACCCTTTCATGTCTCACCCTTTAGAAACACCTAATCATGTCTTTTTACGGACATAATCTCATATGTATTTTCAAAGTGAATAATTACTTGTAAAATGCTACGGATACTTCGGATAATCCACAAATGTATGGGTGTGTGGTTTTTCCTTCCAATTTGCATGGCTATCTCGCCAGTAAAGCTCCTTTTGCTGCATCTCCCCATAAAGCTACAAAGGTGGAAATTGCACCAGACTAGTGGATCAATGACCATTTTAACTGCAGAAGATAGAGTGGAATTGTGCTCAAGATTTCTTAACCACTGAAAATCAGGTCAAAGAAGCAAGCAATTTAAATTCCTAACCCACCTTACGAATATTTTTTCTGGCAACAAGTGTAGAATTTGGGTGAAAATATATTATTAGAATTAGCAGGCTTATTTAAATAATAAAGTGCACATCTTTGCGCTGGTGCCTATTTGTATCGCCAGATTTGCATGATACACAACACAACGTTTTAACTCTTCCCATTTACCCACGTGACAACTCCTTTAGAAAAGGGTCTGTTAGCATTTATAGCCGAGAACAAATCACTTTTCAATATGTGCATCATTTGACCTTTGACATCACTCTTCTTGGTATTGAACATCTCGGCTGTGGTATCACACTAACCCCTCGTGATATCATTTTTGCTTTCCCCAAAACCACATGTATCCATGATCATAAACAAATAACCCTCTCAGTGTCAACATTGGAAACCAGTCCTCTAAATCACAGCATGCCGGGATGAAATTGCTGGCCCTATCATCTACCACTTACTGTCATCAAAGCATCTAACGGGATTAGTGAATAGCAGCTGTAACGCTCACATATTGGAGCCTTCTCTAGCAGCGGGTTCCCTTCTCAACAAACTGCTGCACTTCAGACAGAGAACATGCAAATTCATGAGGCAAATTATGACACATGATAGTCTTTTTTGTCGCGAGAGTGTCTGCAGTCGCCCCAGCCTGGAAAGAGATGACATTTACGTTCAAAATGCAGACTCTAAAAGGATTTAGTGCATTAATATTTTAAGCCTGTTGTTCCCGGGGATTTCTGCAGAAATCCTAGCGTGCAGGGCTGCTATTCCCCTGACTTCACACGAAGATTAAATAGCCGGATCCCTCAATTGTGCAATTGTGTGGCTGCATGGATATGCAGAGAAATTGTAAGTCTGTCTTTCTGGTACAATAAAGCAGTCTGTGATCTTCCAATTTCTTTTGATAGATAACTTATTTTTTTTAAATAACAGGAGAATGAAAATGCTGGCATTGGCAATTCTCAGTAGAAGAAGCAGACACCATTTCAATGTGGACCGAACAGAAACGTCTGAATGAAGAATTGTAGTGTCTGGATTGTATTTGTTTCACTGTTCATTCCAGTGACCCGAACTACAATTTAGAATGATTTGTTCCTAATGTGAAGAAATCAGTCAATGAAATCAGACACGTACTGAAGCATCCTCTGGGATCATTACTAAGAACAAACACTTCGAAATCAGAAAAATAATGCTGCGTCCTTCTAGCCTCACCTGTTTCCAGCCTATTCTTGATAATCCCATCTAGTCTTCAGCTGGATCTGCACATTTCTAGTATGGTGATAATCTAGCTCAGTGAGATGATGGATCTAGTGACTAGATAGTATGCTACATGACGATCACATGTTCCAACCCTGGCAGGTTCCTCTCAGTTTTTCATCAAGCGGATATGATTAGTAGTTGAATAATTGTAAAGCCTGTTATGTAAGTAATGCAAAATGTTCATTTGTGAGGAATAAAAACTGATCCATAACTGCATGTTATACTTTTTATTAATGCACTCCCGTCTCACCAGAAAAGTCTTTATAAATGTGGAAGATCTGCCCATTTAACGTCTATACAACTCCACTGGTGTGCCTCACAAGGACCTATATCCTACTCCTCCAGTCGTACACAATTTTACATTTTTGTGGTAGATAAATGAATAATTGGCAAATTGGCCGTCAGGCATCTAAGCCTGGATTGGCCAAAAAAAGATTAAATCGTATAAGAATAAACTGGAAGTCATTAGTGACTGTGGTGCATTGTTTGGAGAAGGTATTGCTCATATAGCTAAGTGGACATTTAATTCTTGATGTGAATCTACCAACATTTATTAATAGAGCAGCTCACAGTCACAGTATATTCATAATCAAAACAATGCTCATAAATCAGTCAAGGTGCATAAAGTGATGCAGGAAGGCGAACTTAAAGAGCAACTGTTATTGAGGTTAGCATTAAAGACATGG
This sequence comes from Calotriton arnoldi, assembly GCA_963921515.1. Classification (NCBI taxonomy): domain Eukaryota; kingdom Metazoa; phylum Chordata; class Amphibia; order Caudata; family Salamandridae; genus Calotriton; species Calotriton arnoldi. Next base: position 38,899 of record CAWUFW010000425.1, on the reverse strand, counting down.
GCCGGGGGAGGCGAAGCCGGACCCGATAGGGGTCCGTGCCAAATGCCTCCCGGAGACGGGAACCTCCCCCGCAAGCCCGCGAAAAGTAGGCAAACGGATTGGTCGCCCCCGAGCTAGCCACTAGCCGCCCAATCCAGGTGAGAGGGGGCAAGCGGCTGGGGGGGGTTCAAAAGGGGTTCTGGTTTCCCCTCGCAGTCACTGAACCCCCCCAATCGTATTGTTAGCATTAAAGATGTGGCCAAAGTTGATGACATAAGGCTATGTACAAGAATACCATGTTTAATAAACCTCCTGTGATGGAACTGATGCTTATGTTAAGTGCTTCCATACCTTTGGGTTGAGTTTGCGCTATATTAAACTGCAAAAAAAACTAAAGAAAACTTGCATTTGTGTTCACTCCCTACAATAACAAATAAAAAGTAAAAAACACATTTCTAGCTGAGAAAAGCTTTCTTGATTGATGAAAATGTATATCTACAGACAGCTTTAGCTGTTTATACAGAGTACAGTTGAGCGGGCTTTGGTGGTCAGTCTCCTGCGAGGGGCATGACTCAGGCCACTGCTTTCCCCTGCGGTGCAAGGGGGCCCATGCAGCCCAAGGGCAATGTACATCTATGAGATAGGGGAGACTCAGTGGCCACTCATCACATTCTACAGAGGGGCCCCATCATTTTGTGTTGTTTTCCCACCTAGGAGCGTTTCAGTGGCACAATGTTCCAACTTGATGCGTGTTATGCTACTACTGCTGATTTGATGAGACATTTTTTTATTTTAAGCACTCATTTAGAGAACGTTTCATGCCATTTCCCAATAACTTTTCGTCTGCTCACCTACGTACGCTCTCTTTTGCTTCCCTTCTCAATTCTCCTCACCGCTACCTTTACCTCTCCCCATGTTAAGCTATTTTTATAATTATTATTATTATTATTAGTAGTAGTAGTAGTAGCAGTAGTATTAGTATTGTTGTTTTATTACTTTTTTTTTTCAAGGTCCTGGTAGCTGCAAAGTGCTATCGGACTTCTCGTTTCCAATTTGTGCACTGGTGCACACTTTGTTTCCCTTATTTTAACTTTCAATTTACCATTCTAACATCGCCGAGTGCCGTATTTAATAATAACAAAATTGCTGCATTGCATTTTGAAGTATGAATATGTATGTCATGATGCAAACATGCCACTATGTTGTGATGCATGTTAGCGCATTAGCAGCCATCTTGGAAAGGATCCCCTTTTATAGTAAAACAGTTGCAAGAATGCCAGACATGCATGTGCATGCAACATTATGCACAAAGCATTGGAAAAACCAATAAATCGTACTTGAGGTGAGACCTATTGGCTTTGTCTATGCTTGTTTATTCATTACTATTTACACTAGTAAATATAGCAGGTGAGCTAATCCCAATTGGTGACATAGCCAAAGAACAAATCTTAGTGTATCATTTCACATTTTATTGGATTTAGGTATTATATTGAAACAAAGTATGAAGTTCTTAGTTAAAAACAGTTCATTAAACTTCTCATCTGGAGCACTCATCTTGGGCTCACTCCAGAGTACTCACAGGCGAACAATAAATAAAACTATTTCCAGTGGCTAAAGAACTAACCAGGGGAGGCTCCTCCGTTGGAGCCAAGTAGTGTCGCCCCAATTAAAATCCCCCCAAAACCCCATTAAAAACAAAATGATAATTTACTACCATTTTATTTTTTATCCTCGTCCCAAGCCAAGCGTCAGGACCAGGGTGGGATCACTGCTGAGTGACAGCAGGAGGAGGGTGGGCTGTCTATGCACTTATGTTTAAAGTGCACATGTCTTTTTGGCCGGCCATCTTGAGATGGCCAGCCACACATGCGCACTTTGAACAGGGCGCTGTGGAGCGCCGAGTGATGCCGCTCCCTTCAATCAGGATGCTGCTCTTAAAGCATGAAAGCAGTGCCCTGATTGGTCAAGGGAGTTCCAGGCTCAAGTTTCCAGTTCCTGTGGAGGTCCAGAGAGGAGAACGTCACATTCACCCAGTAAGTTTTTTTTTTTTAGCATGCGCATCCGCCCCCTCTCTCCCTGTAGATGTCGGTCGCTACTGGAACTAAATGGCAACAGCCGAACCAGAATCTAAAAAGCATCCAGATTTCTTAAAAGAATGACATAACACTACACCACTTTCATTCTTGTGTCCCCATCATGAAACCGAAAACAGCACCTTATAGCCACAATCCCTAATCCTTCACTCTCTGAACAACACAAAGCTAGAGGATTTTGCGCTCCTCTGCATGACCTTAATATGCACAGCAGCAGAACAATAACAAACCTAAACGCACTAAGCACCATACAAACTTAGAGCTAAACTACTGTTTCAAATTATTAACTGGCATAATTGCAAAGCCATAAGAACATTTGCATTGCTTTGTCGGGTGGGAGTGTAAAGCAAAATGATTTAATGATCCAAAAGCTCAGTTCAAAACTAACTGGGCATGGCATTACTTAGCTCTGATGGAAGATGATAATGTATGCCACTGGAAGCCAGCAAATACAATGATTTTTTGATTCAGCACGTGTCTGCGTTAGCAAGAGTCTCGAAACAATATGGCATTCAGATGGCAGGGCACCAAAAGGCCTTGACCCGTCAACCAATCAATGGCTCTTATTAGTTCCATTGTATCCTTGAAATTTGAACATGCACTGGGTCAGAGACTTGGAAATTGGGGTCAGAATGTTTTGCACTTCAGCCAGCCCAGCATACACTGCGGTCTCTGCAGCAGGGAGAAATCAACAACGACATGACACATTATGCAACATCCAAACAGCCGTTTATTTTCATTCAGACACAGACAGCCAAGGTAGATCTTTACACACAGGTCGCGTAACTGCAAGCCAGACTTTTAACAACGTAGCAATAGCAATTCATAATTATAATCAAACCCAAAATAGTACTTTTATTGTAAACTATACTAATGAATTTGCCGATGTTAGTGGAAAAAAAAATTCTTGCACTCGCCCATTTAAGTGATGAAGCCATTTGCTTTCCTGTATCTCATGCAGAAACACTTAGCATTGTAAAACACCAGCACTTAGAACTCTCTCTCTTCTGAATGTGAAACAAACGAGCTTCCTATCCTCGTTAACGTAGTGGCGTAACGAAACTTGACGCTCCCGCCGCCGCAAATTACATAGCGGGCAGTCGCGGTCCGTGTAGGAGTGCCGGCCGGGCGGTGACGTGGGGCGGGGGAGGGGCAGGGTGGGGGTAGCAAAGTACAGATTACGGACCAATACAGGTAAGTAAACATTTAAATCAATAAAACGAATTTCGTTGTGAGCGCTGCATCGCCAAATGCGATGCAGTTCGCGCAACGAAATTCGTTTAATTGATTTAAATGTTTACTTACCTGTATTGGGCCGTAATCCGTATTTTGCTACCCCCCACCCTGCCCCTCCCCCGCCCCACGTCACCGCCCGGCTGGCACTCCTACAGGGAACGCGACTGATAGCGGGTCCCCCTCCGGACTCACTTAGGACCTCTCAGGCCACGGGACTGTGCTGAGCTGGGGCCCCCCTAGAGCTCGGGAGGTCCCCTGGAGCTGAGGGCCCCCCTGAAGCTCAGGAACACCCCCCCACCCCCGCACTGCGGGGGCTGCGCTGGCCTTTGTTACGCCACTGACGTAGGCATGAGCAGCTACGTTACGAGCGTGTAGTTGAAGGGTACCCCTTGAAGAGCTGAACGGTCACCGCAATGTTTGCCAGGTCATTGGTTCGATTCATGGCAATGCAGACTCAGCCTTTCTCTTCTTAGGAGGTGGGTAGATCAAGTACAATAATTTGGATAATAACATTTGTTATTTTCAGCACTTAGCAATGGCATAAGCGTAGTAAATAGCACTATATAAAAGATTGTTATAAAGCACATCAAAAAGAGTGATTGTATCAAAATCGTGGAGCAATTCTACCACTTACAGAAACTTGTTTTGTTTTCTCATTCAAAAGCAATACATTTTATTATAAAAAGTAAAAACGAACCATTGAGCTGGCTAAAACCACTGAAAAAAATCTGACAAAATCTATTGGATTCTTTGCCATGTAATTGTAACTTCTTTACAATCTACTGCACTTGACAGTTTTATACAGCATTTTTCTCATCCACAATTCTGCTCGTGAAGCCTAAATAGGTTTACAAATAATGGATGTGAGAAGCAATTTACCTCTATTGTGAAGCCGCTTGTTTGGTTGCACAAAATGCATCTGAGACCCATACCCCATGTGCCAGCAGCAAACTCAATTTGTCTTTTCATTTCCAACTAATAACTGCAAGCAGGCCTATACCAAACAAATAATTAAGAACTCTTTAACCCTTAAACATGAAAGACACAACCAATATGCAGCAGGGCAGATAAACTACAAACAGAAAAAACATGCAATTTTAATTTTTACCAAGGGAGCTCCAGGGAGAAACTAGAAAGATAACAGCAAATCACTTACAGGACCGCACTGCTTGTGTTACAAAGTGATCTTATGCCTAAGACAATAACATGAATAATGAGACTTAAATACAATCATGTCTCTGTCTATTTAAAAGCAACACGTTTGAGTTTACAAAAAGTGACTTGTTTCTTCAATTCTAAATTCTGCTCCATTGTTTTACCTCTCCTTCTCTCTCTTTTGTAGGCCCCTTTTAGTATCCATCAGAAACAATGCCAAGATGCAGTAAAATAATGCTGTGTGCACTCCTTAGTTCCTCTCTTTACACTGTTTTTAGCAACCTAACCCCAGCCTCACAATTGTGAACTACATTAAGTCTAAATTAAAAAAGAAAAAACACTCTTTACTTGCAGAGGTCCGTCGCTTATTGAGACACACTTGCAACTCCTTTTAGTTAGGTCTAGCTTAGCTGAGTTAAAGCATAACCCCTCCAGGGATGGCATAGACAACACCCACGAACGATGGACATCTAATCCTGGCACTTCAGACACCTTACTCCAAAATCGACTAAAATCCAACCACCACGCGGTATATCCACTCCGTCATAGCTAAATGGAGAGATGAACGTTGCAGCAGGTTGGCCCTTCTGCAGCATCTGATGCGGCTGAATGAGTCAAGAAACACATGCTGAAAAACTGTTCGAGCTGCCCTGGGTTGTGTGAGCAGCTGTGTGCCATGGAGGGTCACGCAGGGGTAGGAGCAGATGCTTACAGCATACTAAAGGGATGGGAGATGCCTTTGCAATGGCTCAGAGGAGGGCAGAAGATCTGAAGTGTTGTCCCTGCACCAGCGAGACACCCTCGTAGAGCAGGTATTGGGCTGCCAGAGGGCCCTGGACAGACTGCAGAGAGTGCTAGTGGCCAACACCGTGTTAGTGGCTGAAGTGGCCGCGAGGCCGAGATGGGCTGATGCTACACTGCACTAACTTTTTAACTCTGTGCTTGCTGCTATACTGAAGGCTTCATAGGCTTAAATTGCATCAACCATGCTCAAAAATAGGATTGACCCTTTCTGCCCCTCCTTATAAACGGCCCTGCCTGTGCTCCTGGTTATTTTGTACCGCAGACTTGGTAATCAGATGTAATTGACTGAAGAACACTGATGTTCATTGCTGTTCAGCTGCACTGCGTGGAAACGTTGTCACGGGAAAGTCCCATATATCACCAGAAAAACCATTTAGAGCTATGGGAGAACAGTTACCGGAAGTGGATGATTGTGGTGGCAGTACCACAGGTCTGCTGTGCCTACACCGTCAGGGTGAGTTCTGCCTTGTATTAAGCAATATAAGTGTGCTACGCTCACAAGTGGGCCCACTATTACAATATGTCTGCCCCAATACAGAATAAGAACAAACAAGGGCAACCAAGAAGAGTAATGGAGAAGCCAGAACCCAAAAAAGGTAAGGTAACCTTTGAGCAAAAGAAGGCCAAATCAATGTGAGTCTGCCATCCCAACTGCTGACCACATTGCGGCATAGTCCAATGTAGTGATGTAATGAGAATTATATTTGAAATGAGATTTAACTTGTAGGCTAAAGATGGAAAAAATAGACCATATCTCTATTTGAATTAACTTAATCAAAGAAAGACTTGATAAGCAGGGAGACTTTATTGATGAGGTGCAGTGCAGGATTTTGGAGTTTGAGGATGAAACCACAGAACTAAAGAGAGCAGTAACATGCACGGAAAGAGATGTGGTTTATTTTAGTGCCAAGAATGAAGACCTGGAGTCACACTCTAGGTGCAACAACATTCAGATAGTTGGCAACCCAGAGACCAAAGATCATGGAAAGCCTGTAATCTATGCAGCAATTCTACTTGCTGGGCAGATTGAACTTCTCTGCAATCGTTTTTGAGTGAGCACACAAAGAACTCAGCCCCAGACCTCCACCGTAGGCCACTTCCAGACCAATATTTGCCTTGTTTTAAACTACTGTGATCAAGACACAGCTTTAAGATTGGCTATGGAGAAGGATGCTTAGATTATCAAAGTTCCTCGTTATCACTATTTCCATATTTCACTAAATAAGAGCCTTATGCTAGGCTGTAATTTCCATTGACCCTATTAGAGTAGATACTGTAGTCTTTGCTAGTTTCCTGCCATTTATGCTGTACTTAATCTAGACTAGTGCACAAATCTATAGCTCTTGTGCCTTACTTTCTATCTTGACATGTGCTAGTGGTGAACAAGCTGACTACTTACTATAAGGAGTAAAGAGTGGATGGTGCTAGCCTCACCCTTGTTGTGTACTACACAAATCACCTAAATCAGTTGTTGGTAATGAGGTGGGGAGCTAACACTGCTAGTTGGAGTTGTTAGTGTGGAACAGGCTATGGGGAGGAGTTCTAAAAAGAGTGCACAGCTAGCACTTGCACATAACTTGTCAACTCAAAATTCAAAACACATCTGTTAGCATAGAGCAAGATGGACATGATCAAAACATGGCACTATTTTTGTTAGCAATAGAACACACTAAACTACACACATCACAAACAATTATGATTATGACTTGAAACACTAGGGCTTGAATACCCATAATAACCTAGTCTTAGATTACCTTGAAAGACAAGGTGAAAATAGCTCCATTGCAAGAAACACACCTATACACCAATTGGACAAATGACTCTGCAGCCAAATGGAGCTACTATAGATTCTTCTCCTTCCACAGCTCCTATGCTAGGTATGTCACATTATTAATGTGCAGGTTTTAAACCAGACCATACTCACACAGACTTACAGGGTAGGTTTATCTTTGTATGTGGGACACTATAGGACATGTCAATAACCCTGATCCATTCTTATGCTCCCAATGCAGAATGCCCAGATTAAAAAAATATATTATGAATCTTAGCAGGCAGCAAAATGGTGCAACATGGTCTGGGGAGAGGATGTCAATCTTATTTTAGAGCACTTGACTGACAGCACTAACCCTCGTAGAATTGACCACCCACAGGATGCTCGGGACTGAAGAACTGATGAATATGTGGCATGTAAACATACTATTCAACTGTTCACTACACTCACTCCTGCATCAGCATCTGGCTGACTTTGAGAAAGGTCCTGCCATAGGTTGCAGTTATGGAATACCAACCCTACATGCGACTAGATCACTCCCCAGTGGCCCTTTCTGTTGAACCCATGGCATAAAAGCGTATATAGAGCTGCCTCTCTAGTACCCTCAGAGATGAAGTATTAAAGACTGAAATCCTGGTAGGCAGCAATGAATTCCTTGACATAAACACAGAGTCATTCTCATGCTTCACCACGGTCTGTGAAAACATTTAAAATATATGAGGCATTTCCCTGGCTAAACAAGCTGAGAGCCTCCGATTTATATGTATGCAGCTAGATGGATGTCAGAGAAAGCTGTAGAGCATTGATATGAGGTAAAGAGCCACCCTAACATACTCAAAGAGATTGACAATACAAATTTGCTTTTATTGGAGGCAACTCACTGTAAGATTAGGTACATAGTCAAGGACACACAATCCCAAGGGTAGGTGAATAGGGAGAGACATAGCTGGAAATCTTGTGGATGCTCAGGAATCTGCCACACGCCACAGTTTACTCTTATTATATTTGTAAGAAAATACCTCTTTCATATGATAATCCTCATTCTTTGGACTGATTCTGCTAGTTTTATGAGTCAGTGCACTGGACCTCTGTTAACCATGCCCCGGTGCATGTGCTCCGATTCCCTAAAACATGTTGAAATTGGCTATACTCCTAATTGACACATAGAATTTAACTGTAGGACCCTAGCATGAGCTACAAAGTGTACCCAAAGCATGTAAATGAAATGCCACTAGAAGACTACAGCAAATATTGTGCCACCACTAAAGCAACAAAGCAAAACATGACTGCAGGTCTGCCACCAGTAAACTGGCTGTCCAGGTTTAAACTGCAAATGTGTCCTTTAATAACAACCCTTTTTGACAAGCCTAGACCTTCCTTTTAAATATTAATAAGTCATCCCTATGTAACCCTTAATGACTAATACGGCAAGGTGCCTGGTATATAAAAGTAGTTCATATAAATAATTATTGCAAAACATGTCTTTACAGTGACAAGGCCCCAAAAGCTATTTTCACTGTAGCAGGGTTAGGTGTTCCATTGGAAAGAATTGGGAGTTAATATTAAAATTAAATAGTGTTATCTCCACCTAGGAACCAATTGGAAAGTTAATTCTTGGACTTTTAAAAAGATTTATTACAAATCCAATTAATTGTTAAAGTCATATTTGTAGTAAACATTTTCCAAAAGGCACTTTTAAAAAGTCCGCTTTTGCTTGCCTAAAACATCTATAAGCCATTTGCATCTGTCACTCAGGAGCTGAATAGCTCCTTGATGAAGTGCGAACTTGCTCTCAGAGCTGAGACAAAAGCAGTGGGTGTGAGTAGGTGTTCTGTTCCTCTGATAGGACGACCATCTGGGCATTGCCCAGAAGCTTATTTTTCTCCAATGAGGCCTACCCTCTAACAGGCAGATGTAGCTAATACCAGGGCCTTACCCCCTTTCTTTGTCCCCCTAACCAGTTAGGCACCAGGCCCAGTGGGAGAAAAGCTTCCCCCAGAACTGCTTTCAATTGATCACAGAGGAGCAGTTGCTCATTTCCCTAGCCACAACTCTTGGGTGGGAACAGGAGCTCTGCACAGGAGAAAAGGTTCTGCCATTTTGATTTTAGGCAGAGAGAGGCATTGTGAGTTTGTTTGTAGTAGGGCACACACAGGAAAAGCTGCAGAAGTGGGTAGAGTTATCCTTGGAACTTTTTCCCTATTGGTTAGCGAGTGACCAGGTGTTACCCCCCTCCCCCGCAGGCTAGTGCTAGCGAAAGTAACCCTAAAGACTGGATGTGCTCCCACTTGGACCCAAGGCACAGAAGTGGACTACAAAGGTCAGTTGGCTAATCTCCTGTTAAGCTACATGGACACAAAAGCTGCACTTTCTTGGCTGATTACTTTCAATTGGACTTTCCCTGCACCCTGCTGGTGGCTTCTGTTGGAGTGAGTCCTGAGCCCCAAGTGCTGTCTTGAAGTCCTGGAACCATTGGCTGGTGGCAGAGTGTACTTCTGCCTAAACCTAGAAATCTAGGACTTAGAAGTGTTTTATCTAACTTTTTGCCTGAAAAACCATCATAGAGACCAGGACCAACCTATCAGCAGATCTGTTGAGGATGCATCGCTGGTTGTCCTGACTTTGCTGTAGCTCCCTCTTCGGTCTTTTCTGCAGCAACAAATCCAAATCAGCGAGCCCGACATTGACCGGTGTCCAATGACGCCTAACTCTCTTTTGCTAAAGGTTGCAGCCTTACCCCGCTGAAGAAAACTGACTACTAGAAAAAAATGTAAGCCCGAAGGTAGAAAGTTCCACCAGTTCTGATGCCGAGCAGCATCCGATCAACTTTGACAGTTTCCCGAGTGTGAACTTTGGATATTTCCCTATTTTTTATAAAAAAAACTATGCATATTTCAGGTTCACTTTATTGGACTTTTATTGTTTTGGTGGCATTTTGTTCATAAAAATATTCTCTATTTTTATAAATCAAAGAGGGATTTTTATTGTGTTGCATTTTCAACTATTTAACTTTTTTGGTACGTCTAAATGCTTTACACATTTTCTTAAGCTAAGCCTGTCTGTTATGTGTCATAGGTTGAGCTCAGGTTTAAATTACTGAAACTTTTACTACACCTACCAAGAATAGTGAAATTATTATTTGTGGGCTATTACCATCAACCCCAAATAATAATCCACTTACTCACAACTTGTTTCTGGAAAGGTGATCAGTGGTAATGGTGACATGTGACAGGAGTTCATAAAGTGCTATAAAGATCTTAATGTCTCCAAAATGCTGATGATCTTAACACAGTTAGAGGAATATCTGGATGAATTTGCCATGGCCTGAATAAAGGGGAGAGTCTGTGAGTAATTCAATTAACCAATCACAGAAATTGAAATGAAAAACACTCTTGTTGGATTTTCTGGGGGTAGGGTATCTGTTTAGGATGGGTTAACAATATATTCCAATAAAGAGTTCAAAGACATGCATGCACAACATTTGCTTAAAATATACAAGGAATTCTTAGAATTGAATGAACTGCTGCCATCCAAAAGGGAAGCCATGACCACGAACACATTAAAACCAGAGAAAGGCAATCCAACAGGCCATTTTCTCTCCTGAATCTGGTCAATAAAATTCTGTAATTCATTATGGCTTACAGGTTAAATCTATTAACAGGCAGCTAGTCCTCTCATGACCAGTCAGGCTTTATTCCTTGGGACAGCCATGTTTTGGACGCAAGAGGGCCTTTGATTCATTGGAATGACCATTCCTGATTGCAGTGATATGCAATGTGTGTATAGGCCAATGCATTATAAACCAGACTAAACTGCTCTACATAGATCTAAGAGCCAGAGTGAAAATTCTCGTCTACACCTCCAGCTTGTTTGCTATTAGCATTGCAGCCAGCCACTGGTGCCCAATATTGCCACTTCTTTGTTGTATTAATGGGGCCACTGGCTTGCTGGCTTAGGGATGGCATCTTGAAGAAAGGCATTCTCAACCACGAAGTTACCAGTTTCACTATAAGTGGATGATATTATGATATTTACTAGAACCCCAATATCAGTCTTGGCAAATAATAGGATTTAGTGGCTTCTCCAGTGTTGTGTATTTTCTACAGGCCCACTATGTTTTCTCTCTTATGTTAGCCTAACTGCACATAATAGCCAGCATTTGTTTTACACATGTTATAAAAAAACACGCATTAAACAATTATTAACAAATAAAAATTAATCAATAAAATAAATATAATTAAATAACTTCTCACCCTATTCCCCTATAAACCCACAACCCGCTACGGGACTAAAAGCGCAAAATTCAAATAAAAAAAATTAATAACTACTAAAAATTTAACACATATATTAAAAATACAAACAAATCTTATACAAAAAAACGTACATCACATAAATATAAAATATATACTAAAATACATAACAATAATAAAAAAACGATATTTTTAACAACAATATTTTTGCAAACAATATTTAACACTTCAATATTTTTAAAAACGATATTTCTTACCTTAGGTCAATATTCTTGACCACAATATTCTTGCTGTCGATATTCCTGACCCACCATATTCACTCGATATTTGTGCAACTCAATATTTTGTACTCGATATTCTGTCTCTGCACCAGATCGGATAAAGTGCCTGACCCCGAAAGTCAATGATTGGCTGCAGGATGCAGAGGTTTTGTAATGAAACTGTGGAAACATATGCAGAATTGCAGCCGGTACGAGCTACACCTAAAGACACAATGGTCCACTTAGACACTATTTGGCTGAGTAAGTAAATGAAATTAGTGATGCAAACACCTTTAGCGCCAGCTCATATCCTGCTTGATGTATCATAAACTGCGTGGAAACCCTTTAAAGGGACGGAGCAAGGGCTCCTAAGAACAACTGATAGGGAGGCCCTATTTACTGAGCACAGGATCCCCGGATGGGTTTCGTGGAATCACGTACTGATTTTGTCAGGTTTTGATGCTGATATGTAAGTGTACTAACTTGCCTGTAAATTGGTAAACTAATGGACACTTTTGTGTATCAAGGATAGCATTAATTTATTTTCAAACGTTGTCAACGAGATCGGTCTGTACGTTTACAGATGTAATAAGCACCTAATAAAAATATTTAAATAGAAAACTAAGCACTGCCCGTCTAGAGGAGCAGGGTGGTGTACTCCCACCATTATCATCTCTTTTTGTGTCTAGAGAGGAATCTTAACAAGTATAAATGCCAAGAGAATTATTTATCTAGCAGAATGTAAGGATCACACTTTAGGCTTTGCACATCTTTCTATACATACAATACAACTTCTGCACATTGACATCTGATCAAATGTGAAATTTGAGTTCCATAGTCCAGCCTTCAATGTTCCACTATTTTCCTGTGAGCTCAATTATAGATGTTAGTCTCCACAAATGACTATCCACCTCATTTCTGTATTTTTCTTCCTATTGCTAACATTTTCTACAGGAGCCCCACAGGTAAGAGCGGTGGGGTGGAGGGGGAAGTTGACAGATGACGGCGATGCGGTGAACACAAGATAAGTGGTTTTATTTATTTATTTAATTTTACCTATCTCATCGTCTGTTGCCTTCCGCCCCCCCCCCCCCATTCCTGCCCCGCCTCACCGCTCTTACCTGTGCCGGCCGTGCCTGATTTTCTAGTTGTCAATAAAAATTTCCATTGTGAATCTCGAACATCTTTTATAAAAACTAACTGCATTTGAATTGCTTGGTTTCTCAATATAAGCATGCATAAAACCTGGCATATATTGCATTTCATTACTCTATCCCATTCCTCACTCCATGTTTTTGGGTCTGTATGTTCCTACACATTTTTTCACGTCTCTTCTTTTGTTACTAAAGTACTAAGTCATAAAGTCGTTAGTATTTCCTAAAGCTTCAGCATGGACTCAATTTTCTAGTATTTCAAATAAGTGCCTATTTTTGTATCAAATATTGGCACAACGGAATCAAATGATAAACCGTTCGTGCGAGTATATATTTGGCACTGCTGGTTGTTAATTATATCCATGCACAAACTAACTCAAATTACTATAGTTAGGAAAAACTGTTACACCAACAAACAACATATTTTTTTAAAACAGTGATGTAATTGTAGGGCACACAATTACAGTATTTTCGCAATTCAGTAACTTGTTAGCACTGAATGACACCTTGTCTCTTGCCACGGCTATAGCTTTTTTAATGAGTTCAAACGGTCTTGCCCTGAGATCCAGACGACGTACCAGAGAGCAAAAAGCAAACGCTATAGGGATTTTGCCCTTGTTAAATGCAAAATCACAGCAAAACCGTGTATTATATATTATATGAACCTCACAGAAAACCTGACTTTATTTCAACAAATGCAGTGCTTCCAGTAAGGCAAATTGCCGCATAGTAATTCCAATTTTCTGAAAACCCTTATTTTAATAATGTAACTGTGATATTCATGAGCCAAGATTTAAGACTGGCATTTAATAGGTATTCATAACCAGTAAATAACGATCAATATCTCTTTTAGGCAAGTGCATTGGGATACAATGTAGAATTAAAGCCTCGATGAGCCAGACTGGCAGGATAGCCTTTCTTAATCTAAAATGAGACTGTTTGAAGCTAGGCTATTCCAATCTGACGAAACTGCCTCAACTCCTAGATGTCAAACAAAATATAAACAACACATTTTTAATATATATTTTGGCTGGTGTATAGTTTTCTAGTTATCATCACCCACTTTGTTCCATTGGGTACTGTAAGAAATGGGATTACTGGCTGAGGGGGTGAAAACCGATTCTAGCAGCAACTACAATTCTTGTCAGGGTGAAACACAAGTAAACCTCAAATTAACCTGTGCTTAACCCTTTGGAAGCTTGACACAAAAAAGCCAGGCTTTAATTTAGAGGTAATGTGCAAAGTATTTATGCACCACACAAACAATAATATAGTGAAAACACAACACAAAAGAAATACCACATAATTTAGAAAAATAGAGTAAAACTGAATAACTTATTTGACACCAAATTGACATAAATCCAATTAGTAGAAGTGGGGATATCCAAGTTTAAAAGTCTTTTGAAAATCAAGTTCTGAGAAGAAAAAAGTGCCAACGATGTTTTTATGGTCATGGGTGGGTAAACATCGTTTACCACGAAAACTTTTCCCCACAGGGAATTACAACGCGGTCGTTACAACGACCGCGTTGTAACCACGCATACCATTACTCCGCAAGTCGGAACAACAACTTGCGGAGGGGGGAGAAGGTGTTGGATTTGAAATCCAACACCTTCCCTACTGTCCGCACAGACTGGAGTTGGAATAGTAAATTATACTATTCCAACATCCAGCGCCCCCCCTCCGCAAGTCGTTGTTACGACTTGTGGGGTAATGGTATGCGTGATTACAACGCGTTCGTTGTAACGACCGCGTTGTAATTCACTGTGGGGAAAAAGGATGGGTAAAAAAACGGTATATTCTCATGGGACACCAAGTCTAAGTCACAAGCTCAGGCCGATCACGATGGAGTGCGGGTCGGATACAGGAGTAGGTTCAGTCTGCTGAAAATTACCTTGTGGGCCTGGGTGTCAAGATGCGAAGTCCTTGTTTTGAGCTACACGGGCCGGCGTCAAGGAACGGTAGATGAGGAGCTGCATAATATTCCATGGGGAACCCATCAGGGCCAGGGGTCTTCCCCGCAGCCAGGCCAGGGAGGGCCTCCCCAATTTCATCTACTGTAAGAGGTTCATCCAGTACACAGGAGTCCACCGGTGAGAGAATGGGCAGAAGGACCAAAGCTAGAAAACTTTTTGGCCCCATTGGACTCCTGTCTGAGGACACAGAGTACAGCTTCTCGTAGAAACGAGCGAAGGTCTGCGCGATCTCTGAAAGTGATCGCCTCAAACAGCCCGAGTCGTCCAACACTTTGGGAATGATCCGGTTCGCCTGTTGATGGAAAGTCAGCCAATTATGCAGTTTCCCATTAAACAAGGTGCCTTTGCCGAGAGACAGCCTCGCTGGGGTCAGTTCCAGGTGGTGTTCCAGGCGTATGGTGCGGGACTCTAACTGGGTAATGAGAGAGGCGCTTTAGCGTTCCCTTCTCCTGATCAAGCACTTTGCAATCCCCCGAAGGATCGCCTTACTGCCAGCCCAAAGGGTGCCCCTGCAGGAGACAGACTCGTCATTGTCGTGAAAATATGCACCTAGTTCGGCCCTTAACACTTGGACAAAGTCCTCCTGCTGGAAATACCATGCGTTAATGCGCGACATAGGATGCAACCCCGAAGGAGAATGCCCCAGGATGTGAAGAAGAGGGGAATGATCAGCTATACCCCACAGCAGAATATTAACATGGGTCACCAATTGGCAGTCGGGTGGGTAAGAGAAAGAGGTCTATACATGAATGCGTGTGGTGGGCTGTCAAAGTGTGTGTAAACTGGCGGAGGATAGGGTGCCAAGACTTCCAGGCATCGCAGAGACCCCAGGCAATGGTCCAATCAGCAAGGTGGTGGGCCCCCATGTTTCTGGAAGTGATGGGTGGGCCACAGCTAATAAGGTAGGACTGCATTAAAGTTACCCCCTATTAGAGTGAGTCCCTGTGGGAGATGCGCAAGGAGCTTGGAGAGATCCTTAAGGCAGAGTGCCAGGGAGGCTGTGGAACATACACGCATACCAGCACAACAGGCCTACCCTACCCTCCAGTGTGCCCTCCAAGGAGATGAATCACCCCTGTGGGTCGCGCGTGACCTGGGAAATCAACATAGGAAATGAGCGGTGCAGGAGGCTGGCTACCCCTCTTGCACCTCGGGAATATCCCACGTGGAAGACTCTGTCATACCCTTTATGGGTCAGGAAAGGACATCTATCGGCCAGGAGATGCATTTCCTGGAGTAGTAGGAACTTGGGAAGGTGGCAGTAAGGAAACGTGAAGATCACGGATCATTTCACCCGGACCAACAGACCGTTAACGTTCCACGATGAAACCTGGAAGGTTATGTGCTGGGTGGAGTGGAGGGCGCGGAGCTGAAGCAGGCTCCCAGGGAACCCATCCCCGGCGTAGAGGCTGGAGCAGTGCCAATATCAGGGGTGAAGTGCCTAAAAGCAGTGCCCACAAGCTACAGTCATGGTAAGGACAACAAGGTGTGCCAAAACCTAAAAAGGAAGGAAGAAAAGAAACAATAATGAACAGTGTACTGAAAAAAAACCACCCCCCAACTCCCGTCCCACCCCACACTTCTACCCCAGAAGCATCTGTTGACAGATGAAACCTCAATACTAGAAGCAACATAATACACTATAGTGGACGTTCATCATGACAGAACAGGGAGAATCCAAGAATTGGGCAGACTTCGTAAAGGCAGCTGCTCTTGGTCATCATATAGGTTTGAGTTCCAAACAAAGCATGACATTATGCTTAGATGCCTTCACCAAAGAGACACATCCTTATTTGTGCAAGTGGCATGGGAGCTGTTCATTAGAGGAATGCCAGGACTTTCAGATGACAGGGCTAGGAGAGAGGTCTGAGTCCGGTTGAAGAGCAGGAAAGTCCGCCGACCTCATCAGCAAGAGGGACCCAATATCCCAATCCTCTTTCTCTAACTCAGTGGCTAGGCCCCCAGGCAGGGCCACCAAAAGCCATGGCTGTGTTTGAGAAGAGGCAGGAGGTGACGCAGAGTGGGCCGCCCCACGTCCCCTCCAGAGTGAGGGCGGTGCCTCAGAGATCTGAGCAGCGATTGGGAGGTCGAAGCCAGATCAGTTTGTCTAGTACTCCCCAGCCGCTGCTCCTCCGTGAGCCACTGCCACTGCGCTTCAGGAGTATCAAAAAATTAGACTTGTTAAGATGGATGACTCTGAGTCTGGCTGGGAACAGAAGACGGTATTGCAGGCCCATGGCTTGCAATTTCTGCTTGACTTCTAGGTATGACCGCCTCTGCTGCTGTACCTACCTGGTATAGTCCAGGAATATGAGGACCTTTGCGTCCTTGCACCTCATATCCAAGTGAGAACAGGCTGCGCCCAGGATCGCATCTTTGACCCTGTAGTTTAGAATACAGACAATGATGGACTGGGGGGAGGCCACCTGTGGAGTCATGGGAGTCAGGGCTCGGTGCGCCCTCTCCATGGAGAGCCATGGGGAAAAATGTGAATCTGGCATCCAGGTCTTAATCCATGTCTCGATGAAGTCAGCCATTTGCTGCAGAGCAGTGCCATCATTGGCTTCAGGCACCCCTATGACGCAGATGTTGTTGCACCTCGAGCAATTCTCAGTGTACTTAGCTCGAGCTTGGAGCTCTATTGTGCAGACAAGGAGAGCAGATACCTGGGATTGGAGTGGAGACTCCGTCCTCAACTGTGGAGATCCAGGATCCCGCCTTTGCAATCCATGCCATGGCATTGCGGAGATCCAGTTGGAGGAGCGCCACATCCATTCTGACCTCAACGATCTTGGCTTTCTACCACTGCTTGAGAGGACAGGATCACTTGCAGAATGACCGCAAGATCATTAGACGCAGATGTGGGTTTTTCACCATCTAGAGGGCCCGGGGTCCAGATGCTGACCGCGTAGTGTAGTGGTCCATTTGCTTCTGTGTTGAGGCAGAACACGAATCTTTGTCCTTTCCCATGACTTCAATCCCAGTGGGGACAACCGTGGCCACATACCTCTGTTGAGCAGAGGCGCCACAGTCCACAAATCACACTGTCCAAGGCCTAGAGGTGCTACATGAGGATGCAGTACAAGAGCAGACACCAGACCGCTCTGGGGCCCCAGTCAAGCACACAGGTAGCGACTGCACACCCTTATCCTCACCGGCCCATGCGGTGGTCCTCTGCAACTGGGATGGGGGTAAGGGGCCAAGTATCACACTAGTGGCGTTGTCCCATCGAAGTAGGGCCCAGGACCAGTCAGCACCGACTCACCGACCTCATTCCGACAGGTTCGCCACTCCAGCCTCCACACGTCAACAGCAGCTTTAAAGCAGGGCAGCGCCCCATCCCCAGCAGGCAGTCTGGCGGTAGGGAGACACCACCCCGACATCCAGGTGCAAAGTGATAGTGACCAGGATCAGTGTGCGACCCTAGGGACCATGTGAGACAGTCACCCTCCAAAAGCAGCCCCCAGCCAAGGCGCACGGGAGGGGTGAGCATCAGCAGGGCTATAGGAGGAGCAGTGGGGAGGGAGCACACACCCCAGGGGTGCTGCTCCGACCCTTGCAGTGAACCTACCCCAACTGGTGCTAGTGTAGTCCGCAATCTCCAGGCCACCCCGTAGGAGCCAATGTCCGCACATCAGGGAGCGCCAGAGGCAACTTCAACCCCAATGGGGCACAGCAGCCTGGCCTCAGCCTGGCCTCTGGCAATGCGGCCTCTCCCAGCAGCACCCACATTCCCCGGGTGCTCAGAATGCTCATCTGATGGGCCCCTCCGGCCCCTGGTCGCAACGCAGGCCCCAACGGCTCTACAGGCCCCCAGCCTGGTCCAGAAACAGGGAGAGAAAAAGCCACTGAGTCTGTGTGGGCTTTACCACAGGGCCTCTGCACCGACATGTGCAGCGAGGCTGCCCCTGTGGTGGGGCAAGTGGGCCATGACCACCAGGCCATGCCACAGCCCCAGTGTCCAGGATTCTGCAGGCCCCTCACCAGCTGCACCAGTTGCACAAGTTGCGGCCAACCACCCGACCAGTCCCCCCACCATGGCGGGACTCAGAGAGGGAGATTAGGGGCTGCAGTTGCACCTCTAGGCCTGAGAAGGAAGTGGGCCACGCGTCCGGTGCACTGCACCGATGCATGTAGCGAAACCGCCCTGGTATCAGAATGGGCAGGCTGGGGCCTCCAGGCCTCACCACGACCCCAGCTTCTAGCCAACAGCAGGCCCCACCAGCGGCCCCTCACTCAGCTGCACATGTCCCCTGACAAGCCAAACAGGGGACGGAAGGGATGCAGGCCCTTTGCATGTCTTAGTCAGCACACCCAGGAGCGAGACAGAGGCCCTGGGCCGCCCCGCAGGCCCTGCATCCAGTGCCTGCATGGCCTGAAGGCCCCACCAGATCTCGGGCTCTGTGTCCGCTTGACAGACCTGGGCCACAGACCAAGCCAGCAGCGCAACTCCTCCGGCACTGCCCACCAGGAACGGATGCCGGGCAGCCTCCGCAAATTCAGATTGAGGCCATATAGCTGGATTCCTGACAGAGCTCCACTACAAAGCGACCGCCATGATGGCCTCCTTGGCCATGCTCTTACTACCACACTTAATGAAATATGCAGTCAAATATACTACATTAAGTGATCACTCTTATCAGCAACGTACGATGGGCATAAGCCCCCCAAAGCATACTCGAGCCCCTGTTGTTGTCAGCCTACTTAAAACTACCAGCCTAAAAAGACTAAGGTGGACAAACAACTCATTACCTGGCTTGCCTCGCCTGGCTGAAGATCTATTAGAGGCAAGCACTATATTATCATGAAATCAAATGGAATGTTAGATTACATTTGCATCTAGGCTATTATCATACGCACCTCTCATAAAAACCACTTGGATGAAAGATCTTAATAAGTCTAAGAATATTGTAAATTAGAATGGCGTGCCGTGTGTTCCGACCTCTTTCAAACAGTAGTTCATATGAGTGGCTGCTCATTATTGTCACACTCTTACTTTGTGTACCATTATCTATGGGCTCTGTGTGCATCATTTCCTCATAATTGGAGTAGTCGTAATGATCCTGTGGCTTATAAGAAGTTATGATCCTTCTGCGTATATCAATCTACTTTCTCATACACTACCCTTGGAAATAGTCTTGAAAAAGTCCCAAGCAGGGACGAAACACGTGACGGTTGAAACCATCCATGAAACATTTCTACCATCTCTGTAGTTACTGTTGAAAAATTGTAATCACCGTAACACCATTGTGTGTTTTTCTATAATATCTGAATCAAGTAAAAACATAATTTATCACAATATTTGAAGTGTTGATGGGAATCATATTGAGATCTTTTAGATCACATTGCCCAAGGAAACTTGTGTTTTGTACTTGCAAAATAGAACTAATGGTACTAATGAACCTAGACTTATACAGCTAATATAGAATACTGAGTTAGGAATGCTCTGCTATTCTTTGTTTCGACCACGATGGAGGGTAGGCCGGTTACAGGACCCAGAAAACTCCCGCGCAGAAATACCTTGGCTGGAGCAAGTGTCGGCGTCAAGAGCCTACTGCGTTATCGTCGAGCCGCACAAAGGGGATTCTGCGTCACCGTTGAGCTCCGTTGAAGTGAATGTAATGCATTGTCGTTAAGCTGCGCAGATTGTTGTTGTCGAGCCGCGCAGGCTGTGGATCCACTATCTTCGAGCAGCCTCTGTGTCGGCATCGAAGGGCAATCTAGCGGAATTTCTCATGCCGTTGATGTGACTCGTAGGTTAGTGCAGAAATCAGTTGCAGTCCCCACTTCTGAGGCCCAAGGCTGGAGGGGGCACCTTAGGCACAGGTAGGGCTCATCGATGGCAGAGTCCAGCAGTACCAGTAGGATTGCGGGAAGTCTATTGTGTCCCTGAGACTTCAGAAAACAGGATGCAAGCCAGCAGACCCTTGGAGTCACTCTGGGTTGAAGTGTGATGGGTCCAGTCCATGTCCTGAGCAGGGCAGAAAACAGCAGGCAGTTCAGCAAAGCAGAGAAGCAGTTCCTCAGAACAGTCAGTCAATGCAAGTGGGATTCCTTACAGCACAGCATTCTTTAATCTAGCAGAGTCCTTCCCAGGTCCATTGGTGTACTGAATTGGTAGGGGCAGAGCCCCAGTACTTCCACCCAAAAGTGCCTTTGATGTAGGGGGTGACTTCAGAGGAACTCTCTGAAGTGCACAAAGATCCCTTTCAACCCAGTCCTGTCTGCCAGACTAACTGCGGGGGTGAATGAGTGCTTTGTGTGTGGACAGGATACTGCCTATTGAAGTGTAAGTGTCAGCTCCTCCCATTCCTTCCTGCCCAGGAAGTCCCATGAGCATGCAGAGGAATTCAGATTAGTGCTCAGAATGCAGATGAGCCTCACCTTCCTGTGTTTGTGGCTGTCTAGAGGGAATACACAAAGTGTAGATGTCACCCAGCCCAGATGTGTATTGGAGACAGGCTGCAGGCACTCAGAGAAACGTTTAGAGCAAAAAAATGTCCACTTTTCTAAAAGTGGTATTCCTAAAATAGTTATGTCAAATCCATCTTTACAACTAACAGGATTTATCATTACCATTCCAAAGATATGAAAAATGATTTAGTCACTCCTTTCTAATCAGGAATTACAACTTAAAAGTGTTGTAGGGAATTCCCAATGCTAGCCTATGAGAGGCGTAGGCCTACCAGTAGTGAAAAATGAATTTAGCTGTTTGCCACTACCATGACATTTAAAACTTAAAAGTACATGTCCTATATTTTAATTATACAGCACCCTACCCTAAGGGCTACCTGGGGTCTACCTTAGCGGTGACCTATGTATAATAAAAGGGGAGTTTATGGCTTGGCAAGTGGTTTAAATGCCAAGTCAAAGCGACAGTATACTTCACACACAGGCCTTGCAATGGCAGGCCCGATGTTAGACCTGGCCCTTTTGACAGGTATATTCCCAGACTTTTTGCCTTTTGCCTCCTATTTTTCTGACCCTGTTTTTGTTGGCTATAGGATTCTGGGCACTTCACTGCTGATCAGTGCTAAAGTGCATATGCTCTCTGTGTAAATGGTGATATGATTAGTTATCCATAATTGACATATTTGATTTACTGGTAAGTCCCTAATGAAGTGCATGGTGTGTGCCAGGGCCTGTAAATCAAATGCTACTAGTGGACTTGCAGCACTGGTTGTGCCACCCACATGAGTACCCCTGTAAATGTACCTCAGACCTACCACCGTAGTGTCTGCACATGCAGTTGTGAACTGCCATTTTGTCCTGGCAAGTGCACCCACTTGCCAGACCCAAACCTTCCCTTTCTTTACATGTAAGGCACCCCTAAGGTAGGCCCAAGGTACCCCCATGGGCAGGGTGCAGTGTATGTGGAAGGTAGTACATGTGCTAGTGTGTGTGACATGTCCTGATAGTGAAATACTGTGTAATTTGTTTCTCACTGTTGAAAGGCTATCTGTCCCATAGGCTTAAAATTGGAGTTGCACTGTCACATGTTTACATGTGTAACTTGCAATAGTGATAAGATAGGAACATTAAGTTTAGACTCCCTGAACTCAGAATTTATTAATGCCCCTTTGGTGAAGGTGGCTTTTAAATCCTGTGTTTGAAAATGCCACTTTTAGAAAGTGGGCATTTTCTTGCTTCACCATTCTATGTGCCTCTGGCTGTTTGTGTATTCAGCGTCTGGTGTGTGAGTGACAGGAGCTGAGATGTGCATTCACTATAGACAGTCACTGGGGGGTTGAGGTGTGCCCTGCCTTGCCTAGGTGACTCATCGCAGGCCTGAATAGACCTGGTCTGCATTCAGAGTAGTGGGAGGAGTTGTGATTACACCTGAATAGGCTGTGTCTCCTTTTGCACAATGCTGTCTCTGCCCCCTGGGGGCATGCTGCACCAGTGAGGGTAGAACTGGTTTGGGGTGGGTTTAGAGACCCTTGCCACCAAGAGAACAAATACATTTTGGGGTATAAGTATTAAACCTAAAACCCCAAGACTTTAGACTACTTCGAGAATCAAGAGGAACCTTTGCCAAGGAGAAGAGCTGGAGAAACTGAAGGAGGAGTACTGCCCCTTTGATGTGTGCTGTCTGGGTTTGGCATGCAGTAGCTGATTCTGCCTAGGAAAGGACAAGGACTTTGCTGTGTGCTGTGTCCCCCTGCCTGAGAGGAGTCTCCAAGGGCCTGTGTGTGCTGGCCTCCTGTTCTGGGAAACTCAGGGACATCAAAGTTTCCATGTGCTTTGCGCTGTAAGTGCTCTGGGTGCTGTATCTTCGCAGGAGCATTGTGGGTTCTGGTGCACTACAGCGCTGTGTTCTGCACGCCTTGATTCTAAGAGAGAAAGCGCATGATGAGCGCTTTAACTTGCTACTTTGGAATTTGAGCCCCAGTGATTTGGCAGAGTTGTGTGACCTGCCCTGTTCATTGGAAAAACTTGCGCTGGTAAGCGCTCTCTTGTTCTCCACATAGCGCGGGAGAAAAGCCTCTTTTATGGCTGGTGATATGGCAGCTTGAATAGTGTGATGTTTCCCGCGCGGCGGATGAGCCACGGGAGGGGAGACCTACAGCCGAAGGAGCGCTCTCCCTCTCCCTGTTGTGGCCCCTGCAGCGCTTCTGTTGTTAGCATCCAGGTCTCTGCTACGCGGCACCGGGCTACACAGTGGTCTCTCCACTGTGAGGAATCCTGCACCTGGGAGTTTTGTCTAGGGGGCCGTGGCCCAGCCGCACTCTGGAGGAGCAGCGCCTCACAGGCTCTGTTCAGCTGCTTCCGACGAGAGCTGACACCATGGAGGAGTGAGGATGACAAGGAAGGCAGCGCCCACCCGATCTGGCCAGGAAAAAGAACTCACCACCACCCGATGGTAGGGCCGTGACCGCCGGAAGGAGAACCCGGTGCGGTCGCTGCACTGCGAGGTCATGGGCAGCCAGTCTTTTCTTGGGTTACTAGGGGAGGTCTGCCTGCCCTCGTGGGCAGCGCATGTGCCTCCCTCTTTTATTGCACGTACCACAGGCAGCTGCGACCTCGAATAACTGTGCAGGATTGAGCCCCCCCCCTCACAACCTTTCGCAGCTGCGTCGCTGTTGGGGGCATTTCTTTACTGGCCGCATCTGCCTTGGTCAGAAAGGCAGGCAGCCCGATAACCTGCTGAAGCTGCATCATGGATTCTAATTGACGCCGGGGAGACAGATAGAAGTATGGTAATTCGGGTGGTGGCTCCTCACAGCTTGTATTCCTTGATGAATGTTGTTTTTCCTCCTCCTGGCAACAGCATGAGTAAGGGTGTGTGACAGAACGGTTTATAATGTACAGTAATGCTTTTCTAATGACAAGGGTAGCATATATGTCCTTCTGTTATTACCCTACCTGTGATGCCATGTTAAGTGCCTAGTTGGCAAAGTGCTTATGGCCCAAGCTGAAGCAAAGTACTCAATGTGTATGATGGTATGATCTGAATTCTTATGACCAATGCCTAGTGGCATAGTAATTCACGCCATTGCGATCTTATGCGCCTCATATGCATCTTTATGACAATCGCCTAGTGGCGCAGTACTTTGTTCTGTGGTCTAAATGTGTTTTACATGCTACTCAGTGATTTATGGTCTAATGTGCTTTGTGTATGTGTAAATAATACAAAGGCTATTTTTATATAACCATGTGTGCAGTCTCTTTTGTTGTGTGCCTAGTGTGTCACTGGTATGTGTGTGTGTTGCGCAAACGCTTTTCACATGGCCTCAGTGATCAGCCTGAGTGCTCTGCCAAGCTACTAAGGGGGTGAGCAGGGGTTATCTTCAGCATGTAACTCCCTTGCCCTTACTAGAGTGGTGGGTTCTGCCTGACTTAGGCGCATACCCTAGCCAACCAGAAACCCCATTTCTAACACCTGAGACAGGTTTGAAAGGCTACTTTTGTGGGTGGCACAATCAGTGCTGCAGGCCCACTAGTAGTATTTAGATTACAGGCCCTGGGTATATAATATACCACTCTACAAGGGACTTATAAGTAAACTAAATATGCCAATCAGGTATATACCAATGTCACCATGGTTTAGGGGAGAAGCACATGCAAGTGGTAAAGTGCTTAGAGTTCTAAGGCCAACAAAATGATATAGCAAAATGTAGAGGTAAGCAGGCAAAAAGTTGGGGGAAGACCACCCTAACAA
The DNA here is from genome assembly GCA_963921515.1 of Calotriton arnoldi. Lineage (NCBI taxonomy): Eukaryota > Metazoa > Chordata > Amphibia > Caudata > Salamandridae > Calotriton > Calotriton arnoldi. The sequence goes on along the minus strand of CAWUFW010000425.1, from coordinate 14,059 downwards.
TGGCACTACTAACATAATTCTGTTGCCAAAATGAAATACAGATATTAAAGTGGACCACTGAATCACATATTAACAGCAGGTGCACCCGAAGATCCGAAGGAATAACTTTGAATTATCTTAACTGAAAAGGCAGCTAGAGACTCTAGGATTTGAGTGGGTGCGATTCAAAATGTTTGGGATAGATGAATATCGTTTTTTTTTCATACAATGCAATATTGTCAGCATTCTATGAGAGCTTGACTGTTATGGTCCTCATGTGTAATGCCTTATTGTTGAGATTATTTCAAGCATTGCACGCATCACCTTTTTATTTTACTCAGTGCAAATCCCTAAGTGTGACAGGTATGGTGAAACATGGATCCCGTGCTCACTGTGCCACAGGAATCAAGCAAAACCTCACTGATAGAGTGTGTCCCCATCTCGAGGGGGACCTTACCTGCCAGTTTGGGCTAGACTGATCCTCTTGGAGCAGGACAATGACTGATTTGCATATGACTCAAATCTGGATCTGTCTAGAGTGACATTAAGGGTGACAACATGATGGACTGTAATGCAACCCATGTAATTGGATTGGAGTCATACAATAATTCCACCCATCACCTTTTTGTGTTCTTCATGGCGACACCCTATAATGGGTGTTCCAAAACACGGGTCCATTGCTCACTGTGTGCAAGGAATCAATTTAGAGCTAACTGATGTGGTCGATGTATGCTGAAAATGGTCTGGTGTTGCTTTATTCCCATCTGGAGTAGACCTGGCCTGGCTGAAGCGTTCCTATTGGAGTATTACCAAGACTGAGTTGCTTATGGCTGGTATCTACCTACAGTGGCATAGTGGGAGAAAATGATGGACTGGAATGTGATCCCCAGTGAAAGCGAGTTGTGGAGATTAATTCAAGCATTCCTTTCATTACCCTACTGTTTGTTGTATTAGATAAAACATGCACACTACTCTGATATTGTCATCTAATAATAGGTAATTTACAAAAAAGATTGTTCTGGTAGGAGAAATGTAAGAAATTGGGTTATTGGTTGCAAAGGAGGTGAGTCATGTGCAAGTAATAAGTCTGCAATTGTCTTTTTACTGGGAACCAAGTACCCCATTGTAGTACTTGACTCTCTCAGGGTACAGAAGCAGAGTAGTCTGAGGCCTACTCTGGGGAGGTGGTGTGGGCTAGCAACACTAATTTGCTGGCATGCAACACCACTTAATAAATGATTGTCCAGTCCATGCTTTTTCTTTGACCTAATTACAGATGATTTGGTGTGAGATCTCTTGCGGTCCAAAGTTTTACAATATAAAGTATCTTTTCACTGAAATTCAGAACTCAGATATAAGGGTAGCCATCTCAAGTTATAGAAAGGACTGAAGACTCACAGCTTCTGCCCTGCATATGAATAGGATATGTTCCTGTCTTGTACCCCCAGACAACTTCATTTGCAAATCTGTGATCTTGTGGAAATCCTGAACCTCTTTTCATTCAATCATCAATGCCAGGCTAAATGCCTGAGATTTGACTCTGGCTCATCTCCAGAAAACACAGAAGAATCTCCAGTGGGTCTTTCTTCTAGACATTAAGGCTTTACCACTACCATCACATATCAAGTTTATTTTTTTGATCGGATGCATGTGAAGACTTGAATGCAGATGCAAAATTGGGTCTTTCTCACTTTCAAAACCTCTTTACTACCCCAAAGCATCAGCAGATAGGTCAAAGCTTTATCCAGATGAGATACATATATTGTTATTTCATCACAAAACACAAACCTTTTGGTTTGGGAGTTCCATGTGACCAACTTAGAAAAGATTCCATGCAGCTAAGCAAATTATGACTACATCGATAATCAAGTTAATTACACTTTTAGAAAAGGTAATGGCTAGAGTGGAAAGGAAACTTACCGAGGCCACATTTACAAAATCATCATCTGATAGTGTTTCTAGCATCTCAGAGACAGATGTTCTTATCAGCTTAAGTGTTAATCCACTCACGCTTCCACTCCTTATAAGAAAGAAGACAATGTAGTTCCATGAATAATTTTAAAGAGTCTTAAACTATTGAATGTCACATGATTGCAAATTAAATTAAGAAACATTAAACAAGTGACTGTTTGTCAATTACAACATGCTATTTCTTAAAGTTAGTAAATAACTCAGATTTGCACAAAGGGAAGTGCAGTTATTGAGGACTGTGATTCTCACTATTTGTTCACTCTTAGCACTGACGTGTGCCTGAAAACCACTCTTTGCTTTGATGAAATTAATTATTAGTAGTTAAAGCAAGCATATCTTGAAGCATTATTTACATGTTTGCAACTGTAAACCATATGTATTTGTTTTTACTATATAATATTTGAAAGTAAAATACATTGGATTGTTTAACCAAAGTGAAAGAGAGAAAAAGCTTTCATTGAATGTAATGTAGATTTAAATTAGTTATTATTATTTTGGAATAGTTGATGCATGAAACTGCAGAATTGTGAAGTGGTTAGGGTGTTTAGCTCAATTGTATAACTTTTGACCTTGAAAGAAAAAATAAGATAAAGCATTATATACTTGCTCTCCTTTTGCTGGGTGGCATTAAGAGAAATCAAAATTCAAAAAGGGTACTTGTAAATAAATTTGTCTGAGTACGTTAATCAGCAATGGACTTAACTGTTATGATGGTTCATGTACTTTTAGAGTATTCGGAACTTTTATACAGTCATGATGATTCATTATGATTTCCTAATAAAATGTAATATTTTGTAGACCTGGGAATTTCACCCAAAACGTTTAAAAATCTAATGAGGATGCTGCCCTAGACCTGGATATTTAAACTAAAAAAGAAACAGACACAAAAATGGGTTACAGAATGGTTACAGAATAAAACAAAAAGGTAAAGTAACCCCTATAATTTTGTAAATGTAGTTCTAAATAGCTTCTTGTGGACTGATTAAAATAAAACTTAAAGATGCTTCAGTTTATGTAGAATATGCTTTGTACATGCAACAGACATATGAGGCTGCATTGAAATTAATCTCCTTTTGTAATATAGTACTAAATTGTAAATGTTTTGATGATTTCTTAATTAAGTATAGCGAAGAGCCAATCTGCATTACATCAAAAGGAGGGAGATGAAAAGTTAGAGTGAAAAGTGTGCATTAAAAAGTTAGGAAAGCATAGGCTATACTGAGCAGGGAAGATCAACTGGAGAAGATTGTGTCGGAGTTCAGAATGTGACAAATGCACCATGGAAAACTAGTATCACGTTCTGCTATCTTTGTTGTAGCAGTACACATTTTTCTTTTAGCAAAATGTACATTGTGGTTTGCTAAATAGGAGAATCAATGTGGAGTTAAATAGTAGAATCAATGTGGAGGCAGGGCACATTTTGTGAGTTTGTGTATGGAACGAAAGTGAAGTGATACGTCCTCTGCAGTAGAAAATGCAGAAGGCAAGTGAAAGATTTAATGATGAGATTTGAGAAGTGTGGGAATTGGATAAAAAAGGTGTATGCTCAAAGAAGGTAGATTGGAATGTTCTTGCATATGGAGAGCAAAGGTTTTTAGAGATGGATTAGGGTCCAATGAATGATAATATGCCATGCAGACTATTTCATTAAAAAATGTGGAGATGGGAACTTGGTTGGGAGAGACTGAGAAATAGAAATTTGTAATGGAAGTGCAATATCAAGTTTTAGTATGCTTTGAAGATGATAATGGGAAGTGCAAGCTTCAGAGTCAAGGGCAATGATGTGAGGGTGGTACTATCAGGATGATGTGGAAATTATTTTGAAAATACCCAGCTGCCCTTGGTTGAGAAAGATGATTATTAGAATATTGTAAGACAATATGATATTTTCTGAAAGGAAATAGGAGTGTTCACAAAATATATGTATGAGATTTAGCTAAAACAATGACACAGTGCCAGTAAGACATTGTTTGAGTATTAGTGAGAGATGAATTGAGATTTAAACTGGATGAGATGGTTAAGTAGGGGATAAATTAAAAGCCAATCCCATGGTGGTGATCGCCCGTAATTGTGGCCATAACTTGTAAACCTTTAAAAAACCCGAGGCTTGGCTTCCTTTAACCAATATATGCCTTGCCTTTTGGGATGAGATATTCTGTGGTGGTAGTTGAAGTTTGCTGGAGACAACTGAGCACTTTTTCTGACTATTTGTGTTACTTCTTTGGGTTTAGATTGCGTTGGGCAACAATATTTATATTGTTCGCATTTCTAGTTGGATAGAGCAAGGAGATTTAGTAGTTGGTTTAAGCTGTAGTTATGCAGAGTATGTCTAATTATGGGGATGGTATAGTACAGTTTTTAAGGGGGTTAATTTTGTAGATGTTGGGCTAATTAGGTCTTGCAAATTGTTGGTGTTTTTTGTGTGCTTCATGAAACAAAGATGTCATTGCTTATCCTTGCTTTGTAACACAACTATCTTCTTCCCTTCCTCTAAGAAATGCAAGCACTTCTTGTTTGATAAGATCTAATGCAATAACCAAAACAATAGATATGTGTTTCTAATATAACCATTAAAATGTAACATTCTATGCATTCAATACATTCTAAAATGTGTCAACTGCTGAAATGGAAACTGCAATGTCAATTCTGTGTATGCAGCTGATGGTATATATGAAGTAACATTTAACAAATTAGGAATAGCTTAAGTACGTTTTTAATTTATTACTGACTGTATTGTTTGTGGACACCATGTATGCCTAGTTCCGAGGAGAGATCTGCAATATTTAACATCACGATGTCTGATTTCTGGTGTGAATTTAAGTTACCATAGTAATGAGGTAAGTGCTTTGAAAGTGTCTATCGATGTCTTGCCATATGTTAAACTGGACTGTTTATGCATAAATAAATAACCCTGATTATTCAGTCCTTATGTGTCGATTAGCTGGAAACTATGGCTATGTTTGTTATGTTTCATTAATATAAAGAGTGAATCGCCATGGATATAATTACCTCTCCTTCGTCTGTTTCTGCTATAAGGGGGAAGTGTGTGTAATTACTTGCTTCTTTGCTTATTTTCAGCTGAGGCAAATATATTTGATTCAGTTGCACACAGAGTCTCTCAACCTGACACATTTCAGGAGCACATGGACAATGCATAATTGTGCAAAATAGGTTTGTTTCTCCAATTAAAAATAATCACAGCAATAAGTAATTATAGGAACAGTGGGTGTTTGTTTCTGTTACTTGCATTTCGTTTTTTAACTACTTCTTAAACAATATTGCATCCGCTATGAGATATGAGATGGATTAAAGCCAGCAGGTGGTTAACTTTTGTCAAGGGAATGGATAAGGTGGAAGGGAAATGGCCTAAGGCGGCTGAGATGGATAGGATGAGGGAATTTGAAGGGCTAGAGGTGAATAACAATGTAAATTGAATTGGTTAGATGTCTGGCATGGAACGTCGCAGGGCTGAATAGCAGGATCAAAAGGCAACTAGTCGCAGAAGAATTAAAGTTATATCGCCCTCAAATAGTAATGTTAACAGAGACACATTTATCTTATAAAGATCGTGGGCTTCTGAAACAGCTTGGGTATGAGCCTATAGTTGCAACATCACAGAGTATATCTATACGGGGGTAGCTATCATGCATCATAAACGATTTCTATGCTCAGTCATTAAAACGAGGTTCGCTAAGGGGGGGAGATGGGCTATCGCCCAGCTAATGATAAGGGAGAAAAAATATGTATTTTGTGTTCTGTATGGTCCTAATACGGACGATGCTACAGTGTTCGATTTAATAAACATGGAATTGTTGAATTGGGAGGGGGAACGGGTTGTGATGGGGGACTTCAATTGTACAATGGATCATAGGATAGACACTACTAGACGCATTGTTTCATCAAGAATGAGAAAGGTCCGTGCTGCAATTATGGAATTAGGTAGACTGCAGTCAATTAACGATGTTTGGCGGTCACTATATCCAGAGATACCGGGATATACATATTACTCAGCTCCGCATAAGCTACATTCTCGCATCGACATGGCTTGGGTGTCCGATCAGTTACTATGGGCTGCTGATATAGCAATTTGCCCAAAGATCACGTCGGATGACAATCCAATTCTTCTTACATTTAAATTCTCCATTGTGCAGAAGAAACTTAGAACCTTTTCTTTTACCCGGTATCTTTTAACAGACGAGACATATGTTGCCATGATAAGGGAACAGCTTGGGCTCTTTTTTCTGAAAATATTGGATCTGCCTCTCCCGCGGTGGTGTGGGACACTTGGAAGGCAATAATTTGTGGCTCTACACAGCAATATATTTGGCAGCAAAATAAAGAACGGCAAGACTCCATTAAGGAGATGACTCTTGCTATTAGAACAGCTGAGGACAAATATGCTGAGGCAGCATTAAGAGGAGAGGGGGACAGAACAGCTGGGGTTAATACTAGGAAACTTAAGAGCTAATTTAAAGAATATTTTTAGGGAAAGAATATTAGCTAGCTCTAAGAGATATCAGCTGTCGCAATATGAATATGGGGAAAAAATAGGCAAGTTATTAGCTTATAAAGTGGCTGAGGATAAGGCTAAGACAAAGATAAAACTTATCAAGGGGGTGGATGGAATACAATATAAGCAACCACAGGAAATCTTAGAGCGATTTGCTCTATACTATCAGGGACTATATACACCAACGACTCAACCTAAACAAGAAGAAATCCGGGAATACATCCAGAATTGTGCTTTAACCAGAATGGACGAGGTAACTTCTGACTCTCTGGTCGTAGATGTCTCTAGGGAGGAGATAGAACTAGCAATTAATACTCTTCCATCTGGGAAAGCCACGGGAGAAGATACAATCCCCCTCGAATTCTACAAAGTTTTTAAGGATGTTCTGTTGTCTCCATTTAGGCAACTGATTAGCTATATTGGGAAACACTGCAATACCCCTGAGTCTTGGAGAACGACACAGATTGTTTTTTTCATTAAAAAAAATAAACCAGCAGACGATTGTGGGTCTTACCGGCCAATATCGTTGATTAATAATGATGCTAAAATCTATGCGAAGATACTTGCTAAATGCCTGGCTCCTATAATGTCTAAACTTGTCTCTAGTTACCAGCATGGGTTCATACAGGGTAGGGATACAACTGCCCATGCTAATATGGCTGTAGCTGCTTTTGATGCTGCAGATATTACATCCACCCCACTCGGAATGATTTTGTTAGATGCAGAAAAAGCATTTGATCGAGTGGGATGGGATTTTTATGGGCAACATTATTGACTTTCGGAGTTAAGGGCCAGTTTTTGAATTGGGTCCAAGCTTTATATGATCAACCTCGCGCAAAAATATTGTACGCAGGTCTTCAGTCGTCTACTTTTCGGGTATTTCGTGGCACACGTCAGGGTTGTCCACTCTCTCCACTTCTTTTTGCTTTATATATTGAACCATTTATAGTTATTTTACAGAGACATCCGGAAATAAAAGCTTTTATACAGGGAGAAAACTTTCTGAAAGTGACTGCATACGCAGACGATTTAGCAATTTCTTCGACAGCACCTTCGGATGCCTTGAGGGCTATAGTTAAAGCAGCCGAAGAATATGGAATACAATCAGGGTATAAATTAAATATTAATAAAACTCAGGTTCTTCTTAATTTTAAACCTGCGATCCAAATACAGGGAACGTGCTCTGTTGTCACCTATCTCGGTGTGAGGCTTTCTGCTCAGATCCATAATATAATATCATTAAATTACGAAACGTTGCTAAAAGAGACAGCCATCTCATTAAAGAACTGGCATAAGCTGCCCTTAGGCATTATCGGACGTATTAATATAATTAAAATGAAGATCCTTCCAAAAAATCTTTATCTGTTCAGATCCATCCCGCTTCGGATTTCTAATACATTCTTTAAGAAATTAGAAGGATTACTGAGCAGTTTCATTTGGGGATACAGAAGAGCCCGTAGGGCTATTGATTTGTTGAAACTCCCTTATAGTCAAGGGGGGTTAGAATTTCCTTATTTTAAATTTTATTTCTGGTCAGCCTTTTTTTCTCGCTTACGAAGCTTAATTCATTCTGAGGGCATTGATTTTTCACATAGATTTTTGTTGGGCACTGAGAGCCGAATGTTTTTGTACAGAATTAATGATCCGAATTATTTTAAAAGGGTCAAGTTCAAGACTATACGTGACAGTATCTCTATCTGGCGTGCTATTTCTCTTAAATGTGGCATACCGTACTTTTATGATAAGTTCCCTCTTTGGTCTAATCCTGGCCTACCAGAAATATTTCACGATGGAGTCGGTAAACAATGGGCTTGTCTGGGTATCAAGAGTTTGGGGGATTTGTATGACTGTCAGGGATTTTTACCCTTTGAGAAATTTCAAATGCAGTATAAATTACCAAACAGCGCATTGCTAAAATATTATCAGGTTCGGGACTATTTCATAAAGCATTTAAATTTGACGAGTTTATCTGAATCTGATATTTGGGATATCCTTCATACTGAGAGCACAAAATCTTTGATTAGCAAGGGGTATAAATGTATTAATAATTGCAGGAAGAATAACTGTGGTAGATTGGCTGAACGCTGGGGCAAAATATTTGGCTTTGCGGTCTCGGCAAATATAATTATACACGCCCTTAATATTATAGATAAGTCAATACACTCTACAAACCTACGGTTACAGCAACACCGCATGATATGCTTGCTATATTATACCCCTGAAAGAATATCAAAATGGTCATCGAATAACATAGGTAATGATCGGACTAAATGTCCCAAGTGTGGTCTGTATGCTGCTGATATTAAGCATATGTTTATAACATGCCCAGAATTGTCAGCATTCTGGCAAAAGGTTGGCCAGGTTTTGTCTGAGAAGTTAGGGATAAAACTACCTTTAATAATAATGGATATTATGCTGGGCTATAGTACTGAGGAGCCTAAATTTAACAGCCTAATGGCTATATTACTGACCTCTGCTAGGTTAGTTATAGATAGGGCCTGGATCTCACCAAGCCCACCTACCGCTACTGACTGGTGGCTTCTGTTAAGACAGACCCATGATATGGAACATGCACTAGCTAAATCGAGAGGCATTCGATCTCTACTGAAATGTAATGCAATTTGGGGGGATCTGTTTTAGTCTCTATATGTTCAGCCTTTTTTTTTTTTTTTCTCTTTACTGGCTGGACTTGTTTAAATTTTGTTCTCAGTTTCATGTTAGGGTCAAATGTAAAGGCTTTATTGATTTGGAATAATGCTGTTTATGCAATTAATTATGTTTTATGTTTGTCTGATCTTCCTACCTGTTGGCAAAATAAAAAATTATAAAAAATAAATAAATAAAAAAAGAGATATGAGATGGATTGAGGAAAAATGTCTATTACGATTGCTGTTAATATAAGTTTTCTGCCTGTAGATCTCAGCATCTGTAGAGTAAATAGTATCACTGGCAGCCTAAGTGCTGCAACCACAGTCCTATTATTTCTTGTGTCATCAAATGCATGATATGATGTTAGAAAGATATGCAAGCTGAACTATGACACATCAAGTGACTAAAGGCTCCCAAGTCTTTCTCCTGAATATATATTTCTTTGTGCAGCAAAGTTGTCTTCAAGGATGTAAGGATGTTTGCATGTATTGTCTGAAAATGTGCATGACATATAAATCAAACAGTAGTCTACTTCACAACATATAGTGGATGTTTATGTCTTACAAAAGTAAGTGGTATAAGGTGAGAATGTTGGCGTGTCAAATTGGATAACTGACTGTATTTTCTAATGATCCTTTTTACTCTTTAATAAACAAAGACTGTCTATAATGATCAGGTTTTCAGCACTTACACGTCTACCAATATCAGCATGTCTTTGGGTGATGCAGCTCCTTGAATATACCTAAAACAAAAAGTGAAAAGAGGATGTAGTTAGGCAGCACTATCTTAAAGCATGGGCAAAGTAATAGACGAAATATACAATGCAGTTTTCACGATTCACTATATTTTATGCATTTGTAAATGGGAACTCCTATTCCCAGTTACAACCTTGTGAGGATATGATAATTTCAAATATGTCAACATCTTTGGATTATAAACAGAATAAAATGAGCAATTAATATAACATAGTTTCAATTATCTCAATTACAGGAGGCTGACATGAAGATTGTAAATCTAAGCCAAGAATCTAGTATTTTTGCTTAGACTTCACATAATTCATGGAATTTCTCTTCACCTATAGTTGAGTGCAGTTTTCTCTAGTGTGTGTTAGTGGGCGTAGAGGAAGAGAGCAGAACATGAACACAGTATAACAGAGTAAGTAATGATAACAGTCTTAGAAATATTAGTGATGTATTGTTCCTGGAGACCAATCAATAATTTGGGGGCACAGAACCGGGGAAGAAATTAGGAGTCTTTCTGAAACTTTTAATTGAATGTGTGTCTGCATAACTGGGAAGGGGCAAGTTGACAGATGAACAGTAATGAAAAGAAATGGTTAGAAATATTTTTAGAACTAAGAGTAGATTCTAATGACGGAAATATGGCAATATTTGTGTCATTCAAAAAAGGAAATTGAAATATCTTTGTAGTCAACTCCTTGATGTAGGACTGGCAAGGTTTAACTACAAAAGTTAAAATGCAACCACACACAGGAAAATGAAAACGGACACATAAAAGAAAGGGATAATCAGAGCTTATTGGAGTGCTCTTCCCCATATGTCATCTCAGATATGTATTCAATTCTTGCTTCCCATATGGAGACGATGCTTGGAAATTGGGGGAATAATGTAGTAATTCTGTCTGAGCACAACAAAGTATGTGGTAAGCGCAATGATTTTTTTATTAAAATGTTTCGAGATTACCGCCAATGAATTCCTCAAATTCCTCAAATGGATGGTATACTCAATCTTGTAGAGATGCAAAGACAAAGCTTCTGAGAGCAATTTAAAAGGGAGTTAGCCAGGAGATAAGGGATTGGTCGAACTTCTAGAAGCCTCGGCCAACAATGTTCTTACGAAATTTTGGCAACTAGTCAGTAAAGGAGGGGGACATTTGGGAAACCAGCAGAATCATCAATCCTGCCCCATGAATGAGTTGCCCATTTTGGGAACCTGTACTCATGATTCATTGATGGTCAAACTCTAACCGGAAGATAGCCCTATGTCTAACTCATGCTTGCTTGACCCCAGTCATTTTTTCCCTCACGGAGACTACTCTAGCCGTAGGATCTTTCAAGCAAGAGAAAGCACCAGAGTTAGACAAGGGCCCTGCAGACCTTTTTAAATCAGATACTTCCATTTGGGTCCCTTATATCAATGTGGTTGCCAATTTAATTGCAGATGGAGCAGCAAAGCCGGTCACATGGAAAGGATTTGAGATGGTCCCCGTCCTCAAGAAGGGGAGCCACAGCAACCCTGCAAACTACCGTCCAATTAGCCTCATAGACAACCTTCAAAAGGTCTTTTGCAAGCAAGTGTTGGAGCGGCTTTTGCATTGGTGTAAAGAAAATCACATTATTTCGGATATACAGGCAGGTTTCAGGTCCAAGACCAGTGCAATCGACCAGGTCTTCCATTTCCTTATGGTCAAGAGGAAGACTGTAGATATAGGAGGGGGAGATCTTTTTGTGGCATTCATTGATCTCCTTACTGCTTTTGATTTGGTCCCTAGAAACAAAATATGGGAGGTCCTACATGGCATGGGGATTCCTTGCAATTTGTTACATACAATTATGGATTCCACAGGAATTATGCAAGGAGCCAGTGTGGCACAAGAAGGGAGTCAACTAAGGCAATTTCTATTGAAAATAGAGTGCGCCAAGGATGTGTTCTTGAGCCTACGCTTTTTCTCTTGAATATTAACCCCAGTGTCAAGTATCTGTTTAATTGTGTCAACGATTCCCCTATTTTGGCAGGACAGAAAGTTCCAGCTCTTTTTTTCTGACAACATTCTTTTATTGACTAAAACTAAGAGGGTTCTTCAAAACCTGGTTGACAACTTTATATTGTTCTGCACAGAGTATGGCCTTAAAATCAATGCCTCTAAAACTAAGTAGATGACCTTCTCTAGAAAAAAAGGGTGAAAGGTGCCATCAATGTAGAAAAGGAAGTCTTGGAAAGGGTCAAGGAGTTTGACTATTTAGGAATTCGGTTGACGGATCCCGGATCTTGAGACCCTCAGATTCCTAAAAGCTCACTTATGATTAAGCACGAACAGGGGCCATATGTAAATTTGCTAAAAGGGCCTCTTGGTTTCCAATTCTCCCTCCCATGGAAATCTACAAGACACAAGTTAGGGGTGCAGCACTTTTTGGAGCTGAGCAATGGGGTCATTGTAATAATGGCCTGATAGGATTTGCTGAAAATAACTTTTATCAAAACCATCACTGGTTTAGGGAGGGGCACGCCACTGGCGCCTATGTATTACCCCAACTACAGAGTTAGCCTCCTCTCCTTGAGACCACTATTATATTGGGTACGCATTTGGGCTAAAAGTGAATTGCATCATTACAGAGAGGGGCTCACAGAGATTTCAAAACTACAATTGTCTACAAAAATTAAATGGCTGGCCTATGTAAAAAAAGCTTTGTTTGATCGTGGTTTGGCTAATGTTCGGAAACATCGTTCTGTCATCCATGCCAATGCTGCCGCAATGGTGAAATCGCGATTCCAGGAGAAAGCTGCTGTCCACAATGAGATGCACAGTTCTATGGGCACCCTTACTAGCATAAATATATTACCAATCCTGAGAAATTCTCAAATTATATTCGTCTGGCAGGTGCCAGATCATTGTTTTTACAGTTTAGATATGGAACCCTACCAGTTGCAGCCTATACCGCATCATGGGACTCCAACAAACCCGGGCATCGACACTGCTTTTTCTGCACTTCTGTAGCTGAAACAGAGGAACAGTTGTTGTTCTTCTGACCGTTGTATGTTAACCTAGAAGCAAGTGGATTGTTCCCCTTTGCCGGTGCTGGAGTCTGATTGAAAAAAGGCAATCACTTAGGATCTGTAAAAGTGATTCTTCAACAATAGTTACAGTTGTTGTATCCAAGTTTTCGTATGCATCCTGGTTGATCAGGTAAAAGTTGTTACCTCAATCCTGATGAAATGATGTATATTAGGTCCTGCTTTGTTGCACTCTACATTTTAGTAATTGTTGAACTTTTTTGCATTATTTTTAGATATGTGAGTCTTTTTGAGTTTTAATTATTATTTATTATTGGACTTGTTTTTGTTCTATCATGTACTTTATGATGTTTTGATGATGAAATTATATGTTCGATCAATCAAATAAACTTTGACGTTGAGAGCTTATTTGAATATCAATATACTAAATTTATATTAAGAATTGGCTTCTTTAGTGTGTCTTCTTTAGGACAGATTGCAGTATCGGGCACCACAAAACAGAAGGAACATTACCAAATCTAATATAAGGAAATCTGTCATGCAATAAGACAGGTCTGTTGTTAAAGAATGTCAGTCATTTTGTTAAGGAGAATGTGAAAGTGACTGCTCTTGTTCCATGATGGAACAGTTCCTAAATAGTTCTGTAGGACAATACATGTTTTTGCATTATCTCCATCATTTTTGTGGAATGATGATTCTGTTTTTTTTTACTCTATGCAGTGGCATTCTGTTTACCAGGCCTTAGTGTGTGTGCTCTGACCTCTAAAACAAGTCAAAATTGGTAATACTTCTAATTGCCATATTTAACTTGCCTCTAAGTCCATAGTATATGGTACAAAATGTACTCAGAGCCTGTAAGTTATATGTCACCAGTGAACTGCAGTACCCATTGTGACATCCACTACAACAAGAGTTAAAACATGTCTGCAAGCCTACCATTGTTGCCAGGCTGTGGCAGTTTTAACCTGCAAATTCGACATATCAAAATAACCCCTTTAGACAGGATAAACCCATCTTTTAAATAAATATAAGTGACGCCTTGGTAGGTCTTACTGTCCATTAGGCAGGGTGATTGGTATTGAAAAGTAGGGGATATAAAGGTTTAATGTTAAACATATCCTTACAGAGAAAATGCCCCAAAAGCTATTTTCACTTTAGCAAATCTGGCTGCTCCACAGGAAAACACTGGGTTACATTT